>JAQQTP010000061.1:24810000-25425000 GCA_029884605.1 Ormosia emarginata
GAGGCAAAAAGCTCATTCCAGAAGCATCCACGGCCTGCTTGTGGAATTCTCCACGGCCATGGATTGAGAAGCTGCATGAAAAAGCAAAAAGAAAATTCCAGGTCGTTCCACGGCCTGGCCGTGGAACGATCCACAGCCGTGGAACTCAAATAGCGAGTTCCACGGCCTGGCCATGGAATGACCCACGGTCGTGGTGCCTATCAGATTTTAAAGTTCATTTTTCTTTCTTTTTAGGCGCTTGGATCAGTTTAGACCCCTGGGGTATATATAGTTGTTTTGAATACAATATTAGGGTTCGAATTTGGTTTTGAGAGAGGCACATTGGAAGGCTCTTGATCTTCATCTTCCTCTCTTCTCTCTTTGATTACGGGTTTGAATGCTTTTGAACTTGATTTCTTGTTTCTTCTTCTCTATGTCTGAGTAGTTTCCTTTGTTTCTAGGATTGGGCAATGCTCTTTGATACATTGATGATGAATAATTGACTTTGTTTACCCCTTTTATTAATCTTGAATGTTCTTTGATTCAATCCTTATTGTGCTTATTTATGTGAATTTGCTGGCCACTTATTTGCATCTCGTAGATATCTAGAGACGTACTGAGAGGTGAACCTAGGTGTTGGAACTGTAAGAATTGAACTTAAGGTCTAAATCACGAGAGTAAGTTTAGCCTTTCGAGGATTTAATGAATTACCATAAAGCGTAATGGGTTCAATTTAGATTCAATTACCACGAGAGTAGAAATTAGTTTAATTGGGCACGGTTCTTGTCTCTTGAGAAAGAACATTAACTAATTTAGGGTAATTCACCTTCAATTGAATTTCAGTTTTAATAAAAGGATTGTCAATTAGGAGTCTTGTATCATTATGGTTATCCCCAATCCTGGAAGCTTTCTTGAATCTGAAAACCTTTCCTAACAATTTGCTGTTTTGATTCTCAACTCTGCATCTTAATTTTTATTTATTTAATTGTTTGGTTACTACATTCTATTCACTCAAGAATCATATTCCCTTTTGTTTAATTAATTGAATTAATTAATTAATTGGTATTCATAAATATAGTCCCTGTGAATTTGATCTTTTTATTACTTGACGACGAAACCGTACACTTACGGATTTCACACACCAAGTTTTTGGCGCCGTTGTCGGGGATTGTGTTTTTCTTGAATATCAGTTTAATTTATAATTTGACTATGATAAACCTTTTACTACTTTCTTGTTTTCTCGTTGACTCTCTGCAGGTAATTTCTCTTGTTTATGCAAAGTACTAGATGTTCCGGGACTCTTGAAGAAGCAGATCCTGAAATTGAAAGAACTTTGCGTAGAAGGAGAAGACAACAAAGGCAAAAAGCGAGAGAAATACTTGAGCCAAAGCTTGTCGTGGCTGCACCTGCAGATAATAGACCGCTTAAAGAGTATGCAGCCCCTAGTGCTCGGGGTTTGCATTCAGGAATTGCTCGGCCAGACATTGAAGCTAGACAGTTCACTATACCTCCTGCCTTACTCTCTATGATAAGGCAGAACTAGTTTGGAGGATTGCCATCAGAGGACCCGAATGATCATGTGGATATGTTCTTGGAATTTTGTGTGACTCTCAAGATTGAAGGTGCTTCTGTTGATGCTATTCGTCTCCGCCTATTTCCATTGTCATTGAGAGATAGAGCTAAAGCTTGGTTGAAGTAAGTTCCCGCTGAGACAATCACCACTTGGAACCAATTGGAGTAAACTTTCTTGGATAAATTCTTCCCACCCTCCAAGACTGCTCATCTTAGGATCCAAATCACAAGCTTCGTTCAGAAAGATGGAGAGTCATTGTCGGAAGCTTGGGATAGATATAAGGCTTTGCTGGAAGCCTTCCCACACCATGGGTTAGAAAAATGGTTGATCGTCCACACCTTCTACAATATGCTAGAATATTCTTCGAAGGCGTCTCTAGACTCCGCAGCTGGTGGAGCTTTGATGAATAGAAGATTGACAGAAGCTTATGAGATCAATGAGAGTGTTACCTCAAATCATTACCAATGGGCAAATGAAAGAGGTAATAACCCGAGAAAACTCTCGGGAGGTAAGTTTGAGGTAGACGGGGTTGATTTAATTATGTCAAAATTTGATTCTTTGAATAAACGTTTTGACATGCTTGAAAAAGCTCATGTAAATGCCATAGGTGTCTCTAACAATTTTTCTGAGATTTGTGGAGCATAAGGACATGTGGGTCCTGAATGCCAAGTTGGAATTGGCTCCTCACAAGGTGCACCGGTGGAGCAAGTGGAATCATGCCACAATTTCCATGACTTCAACCAAAAAGGGAGGAATGATCCATATTCCCAAACTTATAACCCCGGTTGGAGGTCACGTCCCAATCTCTCCTACCGGAATAATCAATACCAAGCTGGGCAAGGTAATGCTAAACCCTCTTCTGGATTCTAACAGGTACAAAAATCTAAACTTGAGTCTCTTCTTGAGAATTTTGTTGAGAGTCAATCTAAGCAAAATGAGGAGATTAGGCAACATGGGTAAGTTGTGATTGAGGCCATTAGAGAGTCATCATCTAAGGTTGAAAATTTGGTCATTCATAATATGATGTTGGAAACTCAGATTGCCCAACTTGCAGGCACTTCACATAGGCAACAGGGTAAGTTTCCTGGTCAGCTTGAAATAAGGTAATGAACACTGCATGGGTGTTAGTTTGAGAAGTGGTAAGAAATTAGAGGATCCAAAGGATAAGGGGGTAAGTGACAAAGATGAGGGGAATGAAGAAAAAGACACTAAGACACAACCCTTAGAGGAAGAAGAAAATAATGAAAAGGTGTCTAAGTATGTATCCCCTGAACCTTACCAACCCCCAGTTCCCTTCCCTCAAAGATTGGATAAGACCAAGCTAGATAGACAATTTGGGAAGTTCTTAGAGGTCCTTAAGAAATTGTACATTAATGTACCCTTCACTGAGGCATTACAACAAATGCCTACCTATGCTAAATTTCTTAAGGACATTTTGTCGAATAAGAGAAGCTTGAAGAATATGAGATAGTAGCTTTAACTGAGGAGTGTAGTGCTTTAATTCAAAATAAATTGCCTCATAAACTTAAAGATCTAGGTAGCTTCTCTGTTCCTTGCTTGATTGGTAACACTAGTTTTGATAAAGCTTTGTGTGATTTGGGGGCTATTGTTAGTCTTATGCCCCTTTCTATGTGCAAGAAATTGGAGGTGGGTGAGCTAAAATCCATAACTATCTCACTTCAATTGGCGGATCGGTCCATTAAGTACTCCGTAGACATCTTGGAGGATGTTCCTATTAGAGTCGGTAAGTTTTTTATACTTGTTGATTTTGTTGTGCTTGACATGGAAGTAGATGCTAAAATGCCGATCATACTTGGGCGTCCATTTCTCGTCACTGGCAGGGCAATTATTGATGTCCATGAAGGGAAATTGACTTTGCGATTGAATAATGAGGAAGTAGTTTTTAATGTTTTCAATTTTGAAAAAAATCGTAATTCCTTTAATTCATATAATCGCATAGATGCTACTGATGTTGTGAACAGAGTTGTACTTTCATATATGCAAGAATCTGTGACTCATGCTATGTTAGAGGAGACCTTGCCCAAGGTTGCTTCCAAGTTCGAGAAGGTCAAGCCCTACAAGAAAAGACCAAAGAAGCGGGATGACAAATGTGTCAAGAAGCGTGAATTTAAACCAGGGGATAAATTTCTTGTTGATAACTCGCTTCTACATTTCTATCCTAGTAAGTTATGGTCAAAATGGTCTGGACCATATGAGATTGTTCGAGTCTTATCCTATAGTGTGCTTGAGGTGAAGATAGAAGGCCAGGAGACATTTATGATAAACGGCCAGAGAGTGCAACACTATGAAGAAGGAGTGGGGACTGAGTACCACTCCATTGACATCACTTGAGCATAGAACCAGCTCATAGTCAAGCTAATGACTATAACTTAGCACTTCTTAGGAGGCAACCCAAAATTTTCTCTCTTTTTCTTTATTTTCTTATTTTTATTGATTAACACTTTTCTGTTTTTGTTTCATAGTTAGCTATTGTTGAGTCGGCTTAGGTGCCTCCCTGAGTTCGGAGCCTTTGTGGGGGGATGTATATAGTATGTCGGCCGACAAAAAGATTTTTCTTCTATTTCCTTTAGTTTTTCTTTATTTACTCATTTCATTCTTTAATTTTGTTCTTTAATTTTTGATTTATTTTTCTTGTGCAGTTTTAGACCAGATGTTCGAGTTCATGGCTACACGCCTCCCTTTCCCACCATCGCAGTGAGTTCTTTTTTTTATTCCTTCTCTAGTTATAGATTTTTACATTGGGGACAATGTAAGTTCTAAGCTTGGGGGTACTTTGCATTTTTCATTTTTCATTTTCATTTTCATTGTAGATCATTAGTCTCATGCATTCTCATGTCTCATATTGCATTGTCTTATTGCATTTTCACACCATCATATCTCTTGGCTTTTTGGTCGAACCTTATGCCCTTCTCTTTTGGGGATTTTGAGAGGATATTGATTTAGAACTCAATTTGATGATTCTTGTGGTAGGCAACAGGCATTGTCTTTAATTGATAGTAGAGGTGATTTCTTGATAGTTGATAATTAGCATATGTTCTCTGAATTTGTGCTTCTCATCGATTTTTGAACCTCTAAATGAGAGTTTTTTAGCCTATGGGATTTATGCACTATATGATTTTTGCTCCCATTCTTTGTGTTGAGTGATCATTCCTCATTGATTTTGTGCTCTAGAACTTGATTTGAAACCATTTTGAGGCGAAATTTTTGTTTGCATGCTTGAATGTGATTAAGGCATCTTAGGTATTTTTTTGGCCTTCTGAAATTGTTACACTTTCATCCACTAGTTGACCATTTTGAGCCTATTGCACAATTGTTTTTCTTGATGCCTATGATGATACATTGTCAGTAATCATTTAAAGTATTTAATTGAGCAATTGGGTTTGAATGTTGTATTGGAAATCATATGTTTTTGAAAATGAAGTCTCTCCCCTATATTAAATAAAAAAAATTTAAGGGGAAAAGGAAAAGAAAATAAAAGAAAAGTATAAGATGAAAGTTTGAAAAGAGGGAAAAGAAAAGGAAGAATATATGGAGTTATGCTCTTGATTGAAAAATGCCTTTGCTCCATTTATGTTCTATTAGATTTCTTGTGCTTATTGAAAATTTTGTTAGCCCTTAGTGCATACCTTCCTTTCTCTACCCTACCTAACATCATTCCTTTGGCCCCATTACAACCCTTGAAAGACCTTTTGATTCTTGCATGCATGCTGATTATTAGTGAAAATTTGGTTTCTTATCAAGCTTATAGAAGTGCAGTTTCTTTGAGAAATCTTGAGTGCATTGTCTTCATCCTTAAACACTTTGAGTGAAGTTAGTAGTGTGAACCTAATTCAGTGAGGATGCATGATTTCTGAGAACTTAACCTCTAATTGGACTTGATTTTGATTACCTCTCTAACTCTTGGGTTACCTTTGCCTATTGCTTGGTTTGATGTTTTCTTCAGGTTCCTTATTCATTATTGTCCTCTGATCCCACTTCTTGGTTTGGCATTAGTTATTGCTTGGGGACAAGCAAAATCTTAAGCTCGGGGGGATTTGATATGTGTGAAACAACATCATATTTTGTTCTTGTTTTGTATGCATTTTTAGGCATTTTAATTTCCCTTTTTATTTGTTTTTCCCCTTAGTTCGGATAACTGCGGTGTTTTTTGTGTTGTTGTGCAGGATTGGTGCTGAATTGGTCTTGAAATGGATGGAAAGCATGCACGATTGAAGTTGGAGCTTTACAGATAGCAAATTGGGGCAAAAAGCTCATTCTAGAAGCATCCACGACCTGCCTGTGGAAATCCCCATGGCCATGGATCGAGCAGCTGCATGAAAAAGTAAAAAAAAATTCCAGGGAGTTCCATGGCTTGGCTGTGGAATGATCCACGGCTGTGGAACTCAAACAGTGAGTTCCACGGCCTGGCCATGGATTGTTGTGCGTGTCAGATTTTAAAGTTCATTTTTCTTCCTTTTTATGAGCTTGGATCAGTTTAGACCACTGGGGTATATATAGTTGTTTTGAATACAATATTAGGGTTCGAATTTGGTTTTGAGAGAGGCACATTGGAAGGCTCTTGATCTTCATCTTCCTCTCTTCTCTCTTTGATTACGGGTTTGAATGCTTTTGAACTTGATTTCTTGTTTCTTCTTCTCTATGTCTGAGTAGTTTCCTTTGTTTCTAGGATTGGGAAATGCCCTTTGATACATTGACAATGATTAATTGATTTTGTTTACCCCTTTTATTAATCTTGAATGTTCTTTGATTCAATCCTTATTGCGCTTATTCATGTGAATTTGCTGGCCACTTATTTGCATCTCAAAGATATCTAGGGAAGTACTGAGAGGTGAACCTAGGTGTTGGAACCATAAGAATTGAACTTAAGGTCTAAATCACGAGAGTAGGTTTAGCCTTTCGAGGATTAATGAATTACTAAAAAGCGTAATGGGTTCAATTTAGATTCAATTACCACGAGAGTAGGAATTGGTTTAATTAGGAACGGTTCTTGTCTCTTGAGAAAGAACATTAACTAAATTAGGGTAATTCTTCAATTGAATTTCAATTTTAATAAAAGGATTGTCAATTAGGAGTCTTGTATCATTGTGGTTATCCCTAATCTTGGAAGCTTTCTTGAATCTGAAAAATCCTTCTCAACAATTTGCTGTTTTTATTCTCAACTTTGCATCTTAAATTTTATTTATTTAATTGTTTGGTTACTACATTCTATTCACTCGATAATTATATTCCCTTTTGTTTAATTAATTGAATTAATTAATTAATTGGTATTCATAGACATAGTCCCTGTGGATTCAATCTTTTTATTACTTGATGACGAAACCGTACACTTGCGGATTTCACACATCACAACCAACCTAAGGCAGAGCCTTCTATTAATAATGCCTGAGTTGCAAGACCTCAAGCAGGAGGTAGAGTTTACACGATGAGTGGAGCAGAAGCCTCCCAAACTGAAGATTTGATAAAGGGAGATGGTACCATATGAAGTAATCTTTTATTTGTACTATATGACTCAGAGGCAACCCACTCTTTTATTGCTTATGACTCTGTACGTCAGTTAGGTTTGCCTGTGTCCTCTTTGCCTTTTGATTTGAGTGTTTCTACCCCTACTGCTAAACTTGTTGTTACTACCTAAGTCTGCTTGAACTGTCCTTTATCTATTGAAGGTCGACTCTTTTATGTTAATTTGATATGTTTACCTCTTTCCTAAATAGACATATTCTTAGGAATGAATTAGTTATCTTCTAACCATATCTTATTGGATTGTTCCAATAAAACCCTAGTTTTCCCAAAGTCTGAAGTTTCTATATTTTTGACGGCCAACCAAGTTAAAGCTTTCTTAAGAGAAGGAGCTTGGGGATACATGCTTTTGTCTTCCTTAGAAGTCGAGAATGAGATAGATGTGAATGCTATTCCGGTAGTTAATGAGTTTCCTGAAGTCTTTCCCGAGGATGTACCTAGTCTACCGCTGGAGCGGGAGATAGAGTTCACCATTGATCTTGTACCTAGATCTAGTCCTATATCCATAGCACCGTATAGGATGTCACCATCAGAATTAGTTGAACTTAAGAAGTAGTTGGTGGAGCTTTTGCAAAAGTAGTTTATCAGACCCAATGTGTCACCCTGGGGAGCGCCAGTGTTGTTGGTCAAGAAAAAGGATGGAACTTCGCGCTTATGCGTAGATTATCGCCAGCTGAATAAGGTCACAATCAAGAACAAGTATCCACTTTCGAGGATGGATGACTTAATGAAGGGAGCCATAGTTTTCTCCAAGATTGACTTACGTTCGGGCTATCAATAGATTTGAGTGAAGGTAAAGGATATCCCCAAGACTGCTTTTCATACACATTACAGACATTACGAGTATCTTGTGATGCCATTTGGAGTGACGAATGCACCTGCCATATTCTTGGATTATATGAATAGAATCTTTCATCCTTACCTAGACAGATTTGTCGTCGTTTTTATCGATGACATTTTGATCTATTCTTGAAATCAGGAGGAACATGCTGAACATCTCAATACAGTTCTCCAGATCCTGAAAGAGAAGAAGTTGTATGCCAAGTTGTCAAAATGTGAATTTTGACTGGAAGAAGTTAATTTTTTGGGTCATGTAATCTCGAAGGATGGGATTACAGTGGATCCATCGAAGGTCGAAGAAGTTCTACAGTGGGAAAGGCCAAAGACAGTGACTGAAATTTGAAGCTTTGTGGGATTAGCTGGATATTATCAAAGATTCATTGAAGGGTTTTCTAAGATATGGACGCGATGACATCCTCAGTAGCTCTAGTCTAAATATGGCTAGAAACCCAGAAACTCAGGTGTTTCCTTCTCTTCCTCACGAACGTCTTCTCAGTAGTACACAGTATGATAGAAGTACAAAAATATAGAAGATACAAAAAATATAGAAAGAGATGAGACACCCAACTTTCAGTACCAAAATGGCAGTAAGAAAACAGAACAGCGCTGGACGCCTACATATCAACACAATTCATAGTAATAATTAAGATTAACAATAAAGACATAACAACAATAAATAGCAGTACAGATTATCAGCAACAGGCATGCGACATCAATATTTTCAATAGTCAATAGTTCAAGCAATCAAATAATTATTACGGTAATAATAATAGATATTTTCAACAGTTATAAATACTCATGCTCAATGATCTATAAGACTGACAGTTCACAATGCAAATGATACCAAAATTCCTACTCCATGGAGTTAGATGTAACGCCCCTTTTTTTTCGGAAGGGAACGTCACATTATCAAATCAAATAAAATGCGAAAATTAAAAAATTAAGACAATTAAGACCCGGTTCATTAGTTTTAAAGTTAATTCGCCTGATACTTTAACACGTGATAAAATGGCGATATATTATATATATTTTTTTTTTCTTTTTGATTGAATTAATTGGTCAAATGTAATTAGCCGTAAAAATAAGGCAAAAAGGTAAAACTTATATCTGAATAACTTGCACATATGTTATATATATGAATGTTAATAACGTTTTGAATACAAGCCTGGAATATCCAAAAAAAGCAAAACTATACCTGCCCCAAAAGATTATACAAATATGCTCCAGTGATACCAAAATATACAGCCCACACAAAAATACATCAGGCCCCAAAATAAAACACTGGTAGCCATCAGTAGCTACCAGTAAACTCAGTCTCTCAGATGAGGAGGGACCGTATCCGGGTCCTCAGCAGGATCCTCCTCTTCCGAGGAAACCTCCATGGGAACCACAGAAGCACGGGACGGAGCCCGAGCGGTGGAATCAAAAGAGTCCTCCCAAGGGGTGTAGTAACGGTCACCCCACATCTCTCTGATGGGTAGGTAGAACTCCAGTCGTAGGCTGACGTGGCAGGTGAGGACAGGCGCCTCATGTTGTCTCCAGGCAAGGGTGACAGACACGTCTCCCAAGTAAATACAGCGCTCGGAGTTCAGGTTGATGTGCCAGCACTCTGGCCCTCCAAGGAAGGTCAGACGCACATCGCCCAAGAATCCACGCATACGTGTCCCCATCTTCCGCAGCAGATGCTAATCTTGTTCGGGCCAGAAGCCGGGGAAGTCAGGGGCTTCTAACTCATTGTCGTCGTCTTTGGTCGATACAAAGTATATATGTACAGACAACAGATAGTAGAAATATAGAAAGAGGTAAGACATCCTACCATCATTACCAATTGTAGCATGCTAGAAACAAAACGGCGCCACGCGCCCAAATAGCAATTCAGAATATCACATCCAATTAATAAACAGTAATTCCAACAGTAAGCAAATAAACAGTTCTAGGCAGATAATCATCACGGTAGTAATCACATCAGTCATAGTTATGGAAAATGAATATTAACAATGACAGTGTATATCATGACTCGCATGCATGCTTTTTCCGAATTCCTACTCCATGGAGCTAGACTCTAACAATCGGAGAGAAAGATCAGGAGACATATCTGTAACTCGGCTGCCGAGGCCAGTGCTATCAATAAATTTTCTCGTGCGCAATCATGGCATTGTACAGACATTCTACACTTGATCACGATATAGGACAGTGTCTCGGTCCGGATCGTCGGTGCGTTTGCATCGGTCTACCCCACGGGCAGGAGAGCTACCAACCTCCCATTACGAGGAACCTGCACCCCAACGCCCCCAAGGTCAATGACGAGCGCCGAACTCAGTCAAAATTATAACCGAAGTTATTAACTAAGTTTGCAGTATAGTGAACAACACCGGATCGTCTCCTCAAGGATCGTAAATACAATTTTATCAAATTAAGTTAAGTTAGAAAGGGGGGGTTTTGATTGTTCAAGGATTACAATGACAAGATCTATCTGAAGAAAAATAACAATTAAAAGAACAGTCAATTCAGAAATCTATCCGAGATTGGGTGGATTCAATCATAGACCTTTTAACAAACACCTGAAATACATTTGAATGATTAACTTGGATCTAACCGAGATCTCTCGCATCGATCCAGTAATTCATACTAGACAATCGTCCAGAATTCAATTGACAAGTGATAAACACAAATCTGCAATCGCACCATTCATGTAAATATATGTCAATTTAAGCACCGAATTCAATTAACCTAGGCACCAATCAGTAACCTAACCTCTTCAATTACGTGATTAATTTAGATCAATCAGTTCTAAGTTTCATCACAAATCTTCAATCTTCATTTACGTGATTAATTCAGATCAATCAGTTCTAAGTTTAATCACAATACTTAATCTTAAAATAAACATAAACAGAATCACCATTCATGCATTCAAGATCAAGAAAACAGAAGAAGAAGAAGAGAAGAAGAATCCAAATATAAATCAAATACATTACATAAACCAAGGTCTCAAGAATCCAAACCACAATCTCTTCAAGAGTCCCAAATTGACTAGAAGTGACTTAGCTCTCCATTACAATGAAGGAAAAATATACAAGAACTATGAAAAGCTATCTCTAACACCAAGTGTCTTCCTAGAGCTCTCCACATCCAGCCTTTTATAGAGGATTAGGAGTAGTAGGTGGATGAGTAGGTGAGATTAGTAGGTGGAATTAGTAGGTGAAATTAGTAGGTGGATGAGTAGGTGAGATTAGTAGGTGAGATTAGTAGGTGAGCTTCCTTGTCTCCGAAATTATTTATTGCTAAACTCATTGATTTCGTCATTTCCAAGCCAAGTGGTCTTCATGAAAGTTCTAGGAAATTGTCTAAGCTTTCCAATGGCTGTGGAAGCACCCAATCGTCCTACAGCCCAAGATATGACTCAATTACTACAGACTATTCAGGACCAGTTTCAGCACCTCTGTTTTGACTTTCAGACCCAATATCACCATCAAGGAGCCTGAATCAAGTTTTGTGTTTGTCATGAAAGTTGTACATATGGGTCTTAACTTTCAGATTACAAATTTTCAGCCCATTTTATAAACCCAAACTCGAATTATGTTCTGGTTACTACGCACTGTTCGGGTTCCAGTCACAAAACCCGTATTCTGATTTCCATGCCCAATTAGCTCCACTAGATGTCTGAAATTGTCTTTGAACTCTTCATCAAAGTTGTAGAGCTCTCTCTTATCTTTCCTACAAGGTAAAATTCATAATTATCAGACATTTAGAACTCAAGATATGGCCAAAATACAGAAATAGTGTAAGACCCAAATAATGCTGAAAAAATCAATTAAGTCCGATTCGAGTTCAAACTTACAAAACATAATCAAATTCAATCAATTAAGTACATGAAGAGTGTAAATGACTAATAATGAGGGTTTATTAATGTATAAAATAAATGATTATCAGATTCCCCCACACTTAGCTTTTTGCACTCCAGGGCAAAACATATAAAACTAAAGTTAGAAGACAAGGACAAACGACACAAACTTAAAAGCTAAAAACTTTAAAGGACTCAATGAAGCAAGAAGAGCAACAAGAAATTCAAGGGATCAAAGCATAAATGAGGTAACATTTCTTTACATCTCAAACCAACAAGCAAGGAAACTTCCGTTGAAAAGAATGAATTAAGAATGATAGATCCTCACAAGATTCCCTCTTAATCTCTCAAGTGTTTAAAAGGTAGGTATTTCACTCAATTCAACCCATGAAAATTGCACTACCATAAGCTTGCTTATCTTCTACTTCTCCGCTACTCAAAACACATGCACACACAAATCATGAGGACTTTATTCAAGGTTGTAGTGAGGTCAAGGAAACAGAAGAGGATAAAATGGATATGAGAGGATAAATACCAAAGAGAATAAAAGCAAATGAGAAAGTGAGTTCAAATAACAAGCATAAAAGTTCATCCTAACTCTAATGTATATCCCTTTACATATTCATTTCCCAATCCTTTTCTCTTTTTTTTTTTTTTTTTTTTTTTTTTTTTTTTTTTTTTTTTTTTTTTTTTTTTTTTTTTTTTTATTTTTTTTATTATTTTTTTTATTTTTTTTTTTTTTTTTTTTTGGCACTCTTTCCTTTTTCAACAACTATTTTTGTACACATACCCCCACACTTGTTCAAAAGCTTATCCATTAACCAAGCTAATGTTCTTTTATTCCCTAAGGTAAAGTAGGAACACGATTTTTCATTTAAGGCACATAATGAGATAGAAACAAGGAATGGTCAAATAAGCTCAAAGGGGTTAAGCAAAGGAAAATATACAAGGTTGGCAGGAATCAGAGAATTTTCAAGAAGTCAAAAGAGTGCTTGATATCATATTGGAAACAAGGTTGGCTATTTGGTTAAACTAGTTAATTAAGAAAGAGGGCCTCAATCATGTTCATGCATGCAAGTGAAATGTAGCCTCAAAAAGAATCAAAGCAAGTTCTAGAGTGGTCATTAACATGAGTGAAAATCACACAAGAAAGAAGAGAATGGCATAAATGTTGAATCCATCCATTAGGCTCAAAATCTCACAAGGTATGCATCCATCAAACTCAATTCATCAATTCAATCATCCATCACCAAGCATATTAGTTCAAGAAGGGAGAAAAGTTATTCAATCATGCGATGAACCCTTTTATTTTTATTTTTATTTTTTTTTTATTTTTTTTTTACAAAAAGAATATGCTGAAATCTCTCCTCCACGCTTAATATAACATTGCTTTCAATTTGAAAGAGAGATATAGAAAAGAGCAACACAACCTGATAAGAAGTGAATCAACGCCAAGCGTAAAAGAACACACCTTTGTCGCTGTCGCATCGATCGACCTCGAAAAGAAATCAAACAATAAAACTTTAGTACTAGTTAATTACTACCTAAAAACTCCTTACTCGCCACCAATTAAGATGCGTCTCAAGAGTAAAATTACTCCTTACTCGCCATCACTAATTGGTTTAATAAGTACATGACAATCATATCATACTTTCCAAACAAAACAACAATTTTTTTGTTTTTTTTTTTTTTTTTTTTTTTTTTTGGGTCAACTATCCTTCCCCCCAACTAGATCACAACATTGTCCTCAATGTTAAAATATAGATGAGGAAAGGATAGAAGATATTACTCTGTTAGAGAAATCGACACAAATTTAAACAGAAACAAAGTACAATAAAATGAAACCCATTAAAGAGAAAGTTTCAGATCTAGCTTTTTTTTTTTCTTGTTACTTCCTTTGTCGCTTCTCTTCTGTTGACCAATCTATCCGAGCTAATGCCACGATCGGTACATACTCAAAAGCTTCTAATTTATCAATGAGCTCATCAATAGTGGAGGCAGAGATAAGAAGTTGTCTTGCCGAAGGAGTGATAAATTTCTGTTCCATGACTTTGTCAAGAAAAAATAACAAAAGATCAAAGAAATTATTAACATTCAACAAACCAATGGGTTTATGGTGGATGTTCAATTTACCAAGAGACAATTTGAAAAATTTCTTCCAAAGTACCAAAACCACCCAAGTCCCTCTTTAAGACAAGAAATGCATCGAATTGTCAACCATTGTTTTCATTCGTCCATGCATAGAGGTTACTTGAATTTCTTCTCCAACTGTCTTTCCAAAAGTGATGTTATTTTCAGCTAAAGGTTTAGGAATAACACCTAAAACCCGATCGCCTCCTAAAAAGGCAAGCATCAAGTGATACAGCCCCCATTAACCCACGACAACCTCCCCCATATACAAGATAAATATTCCTCGCAGTGAAGTGATCGACCAAGAGTGCTAGCTGCGTTTACATAAACTCTAATCCCTTCCCATAACTTGACCCACAAAAAACACAGACATTTTTGAGGTTACGAATAGAAGGCCCCATTCTATACTTTCCTCCTTTTGAGTGTTTCGAGTTTGAAGGAAAATGGAGAAAATGGAGTGTTTAAATAAGAAAAAGAATGGAAAGGGAAATAATTGCACCTATAAGGGTAGGTTGGTTTGTAAATTTGTCGAGAAAAGGTTGAAATTAAGAGACACAGAATCTTTTTTTTTTTTGACTTTTTTTTTTCTTCAAAAACCATCAAGGTAAAGAAGTCTAGAAACCCCGAAGGACCCCGCTCAAAGGATCGTCTTTACAAAAATCAAAATACAACAAAATGATACAAAGATAAAAGAAATAGAAAATGATGACATACCGTATGTACAGTTTCCATGGCGTATCTTTCTTTATTTCCAATCGCGTCATGAGTGCACTAGTAGACATCACGTTTTTTTTTTTTTTTTTTTTTGTGAAATTGTTAGAAAAACTTGATGAAAGATGAGTGTATACTTACTTAAGATTGGGATGGAGGTAGTCCTAATTTCTTTCGGCTTTGTGCCAAAGCATTGTTGACCAATAGCATAAGTATTCGAATACTAAGTTATACCAAATTCATAATTCAGGTCCCATTTCAAGACCAAGCAACATAGGGCTCCCAAAAGGGACAAGTGGCCATAATATGACTTACCTAGAGGGTGCGCCTCACATGTGGGATACAATCTACCTTCTTTGTTTTTCAATTAAGAAGGCTGGATCAGGATGCATGCATTTCCCCATTCACGGTTTGTGTTACCAAAGCCAACCCTAAGACGTATACATAAATTTTTTTTTTTTTTTTTTTTTTTTGTTTTTTTTTTTGAAAGATGACATGAAGAAGAAAAGAAGAAGATGATATGTACAGATTGTTTGTGGATGTGGCTCACATCTGCCTCTGGTTTAACGTCCAGTAACGGCTTAAACGACTTCTATGAGTCGAGGATAAGCTTCCCATCCAATTTTCTTATAAATTGGCAAAGAAAAAACATTAAATTTGAATTAAAGTGAATGGTAGGTCTTTTAGAGTCGATTCCCAAGATCAGTAGCGTTTTTTACTTCATCCTTGAAGAGATTCCACAATTTAAGAATTTCACGATGCACCAATCACAAGAATGCGTCTCAAGAGTCAATAAGATATTATCTAATGACTCCTTACTCAATCCATTCTTAATGAAGAAAATTTTATCTTCTCTATTTGCGGAAACCATCCCCAAAGTACGACATCGCTTGTTACGAGGAATATATTAAAATAGTTTCCATCGTCCACATTTGTGACAGACTTGTAACCTTTTTGCTCTTCTCCTTTTAGAATATGAACTTCTTCCAAGACCGAAAAAGCATATATATGAGTCAAATGAAATTGAGGACTCTAACCCGCTAATCGGACCTTTGCTTCAATTATCCAGCGTACATCTTCGGCATACCCTTGTGCATTAATCAGTCTCAATCTCTCACATCGAACTTTGTAGATTTTTCTCGAGCATTTTGAGGAAGAGAAGGAAAATGTTTTCTCAGGTTTGAAAGAATGACATCCATTTGGAAGGAGAAGAAGGGTTCAGTTATTTTGGGAAACTGAAAAATAAACCGACTCGAGAGTCACGGAGTACCGTATCTGCCACTTAACCAGCAACACAAAGAACTCAAGAACTTGGTTTTCCAGGAATGGTTGAGTCTTTGTCCATTAACTTAAGCGCAGTACCATTCCTAGGATCCTCAATATCTACGTCCCCAGAGGATACACGTGTCTGACAACAAAAGAACCGCGCCACCTAGATCTCAATTTTCCAAGGAGTAGGTGCAGATGATAATCTCAAAGCAGAACTTTTTTGACCAATTTCTGCAACTTTTGCAAAAGGTGTAACAGACCTTTAATAAAGTAGGCCAATAAAATCCATACTGCAAGATTTTCGCAGTTGTTGTCGCTGAAGAAAAAATGACCTCCACATGCTTCTGAGTGACACTACCTACCTCATTGTCGGGCACACCTAACTATTTTTTTTTTTTTCTTTTCTTTTCTTTTTTTTTTTTTTTTTTTTTTTTTTTTTTTTTTTTTTTTTTATTCATAATGCGGATGGAGAAGGTTCATCACCTCCACTTCGCATTCTCGGAAGTTCATGATATCTTGTTTGAGGCGGTGTCCATTTACGATGAAAGCTTTGGCAGTGACCTCACTTTTAATCTAAACAGCACCAAAAGGAAAAACATTAGTAACAATAAATGGTTCATCCCATCTAGACCTTAATTTGTCAGGCATGAGTCGGAGGCGGGAGTTATTGAGGAGAACTTTTTGACCAATCTCAAATGTTTTCCTCAGAATCAACTTATCATGGAAGGCTTTGGTCTTCTCCTTATAAAGTTTGGAACTTTCATAAGCCTCCAAGCGGATCTCCTCCAATTGCTGCAGCTACAACTTCCTCTCCATACCTGCTTGATCTAGGTCCAAGTTGCACCTTTTCACCGCCCATAATGCTCGATGCTCAATTTCCACCGGCAGATGGCATGCTTTTCCAAAAATAATCCGATATGGAGACATCCCGATTGGTGTCTTATAAGCAGTTCGGTAAGCCCATAAAGCATCCTCAAGCCTCTTGCTCCAGTCCTTCTGTTAGGTTGAATTGTCTTCTGGAGTATCTGCTTAATTTCTCTGTTGGAGACCTCGGCTTGCCTATTGGTTTGGGGGTGGTAGGGTGTAGAAACCTTGTGTTGGACTCCATACTTCTTCATCAAAGTCTCCATGCTTCGATTGAAAAAATGTGAACCTTGATCACTAATGATGGCTCTCGAGACTCCAAACCTACAAAAAATCTGTGATCTAATAAAATCCACAACAACTTTAGAATCATCAGTCCGAGTGGCCTTAGCGTCCACCCATTTAGATACATAATCCATAGCAAGCAGAATGTAAACAAAACCAAATGATACAGGGAAAGGACCCATAAAGTCAATACCCCAAACATCAAAATCTCACAGAATAATAAGGGTTTCTGGGGCATTTCATTCCTACGAGAAGTATTCCCTGTTCTCTGGCATTGATCACAAGATTTGCAAAACATATATGCATCATGAAATAGAGTGGGCCAATATAATCCAGAGTCTAAAACTTTCCTAGCAGTCCGTTGAGGACCGAAGTGGCCGCCACATGCAAGTTTATGACAAAAGCTAAGAATGGAATAGAATTCATCATCAGGCACACATCTCCTAATTACTTGGTCACTGCAAAATCTCCATAAGTAAGGATCATCCCACACATAATACTTTGACTCACTTTTCAATTTATCAATCTTAGCCTTAGTGAAATGTGCAGGTATTGCGTTAGCAACCAAGAAATTAATCAAATCAGCAAACCAAGGGATGTTGCCTTGCAGCTTGAAAAGCTGCTCATCAGGGAAAACATCATGGATGAGAAAAACATCTGCCTCCCTTTCAATTCGACTCAAGTGATCGGCCATCAAATTCTCCGCTCCACTCTTGTCACGGATCTCAATATCAAACTCCTGGAGGAGCAACATCCACCTAATCAACCGGGGCTTGGCATTGGGCTTCTTCAAGAGAAACTTTAATGCTGCATGATCTGAAAACACAACCACTCTAGAACCAAGCAAATATGATCGAAATTTATCTAAAGCAAAAATTGCTAAAAGTTCCTTTTCGGTTGTGGTGTAGTTGATTTGTGCAGGATCTAAAGTTCTCGAAGCATAGGAAATGACATGAGATACTTTACCGACCCTTTGTGCAAGAACAGCTCCCAATGCATAATTAGAGGCATCACACATCGGCTCAATGGAAGTGTCCAATCCGGTGGTTGGATGATAGGTGTACTTGGTCAATGCCTCGCTTCAATTGATTAAAGGCATCCGGCACTTCTTGTCAAAGTGGAACTCCACATCTTTTTGCGTAAGTTGGATAGCGGAAGTGCAATTTTCTTTGAAATCCTTTATGAACCGCCGATAGAAACCTGCATGACCAAGGAAAGAACGAATCTCCCGCACGCATGTGGGGTAAGATAGGCATGAAATAACATCTATTTTTGCAGGATCTACCTCAATACCCTCACGAGATATCACATGCCCTAAGACTATACCTTGTTCTACCATAAAATGACATTTCTCAAAATTTAGAACGAGGTTAGTCTCAATGCATCTATGCAAGACCTGAGCCAGACTATCTAAACATGCATCAAAGGAAGATCCATAGACAGTAAAATCATCCATAAATACGTCCATGCAATTTTCTAAAAAATCAGAAAAGATACTTACCATACACCTCTGAAAGGTGCCTGGAGCATTGCACAGACCAAAGGGCATCCTCCTGTATGCAAATGTGCCAAATGGACAAGTGAAAGTAGTCTTCTCTTGGTCTTCTGGGGCTATATGAATCTGAAAATAGCCCGAATATCCATCCAGGAAACAATAATGTGACTTGCCAGCTAACCGCTCCAACATCTGATCAATGAAGGGCAGCAGGAAATGATCCTTTCTGGTAGCCTGGTTAAGCGCCTATAATCAATGCAAACTCGCCAAGCTTTGTTTTGAACTCGTGTGGGCACAAGCTCATTGTTCTGATTCGCAACCACTGTGACCCCAGATTTCTTGGGAACCACTTGCACGGGGCTCACCCATTACGGAAGAGAGTAAAAAAAGCAAGTAATAAATAAATTCGTAGTACGCAAGAGTCCAATCCAATTGCCTGTCCGCCTCAAAAATCAATTTTTCTTCTTGATCGGGTTGTAGGTTTTTAGCAATGATCACCGGAAGTGTCTCACCATCTCCCAAATATGCATATTTAAGATGGTCTGGTAAAGTCTTCAACTCCAAAGATGGAGGTTGCACAATGGAAGGTAACAAGTGTTACCAAGTGGCTTCCAGTACTCAAGAGGGGGGGTGAATTGAGTAACAAAAACTTTTGCAAAAGCTTTAAACAAATAAATTTTGCTCAATATAATTATTAAGATATGGGATAAATAATGCCAACTTGAAGTAGCTTTGTAACTTCCTTTTTCACCACATCTAGAATCGGGGATTTAGTCTCCTTTGGGCTCAAGCCTCAAATCAAAGGGATACCTGGTTTGATCTCTTCTTCCAATAAAATCTTATGCATGTATGTAGAGGGACTAATACTAAGGAGAATATCTGCAAGAGTCCATCCAATGGCTTGCCTAGTTTTTCAGAGAAGTCCCGCCTCTAAAAGAGCTGTGGAAGAATATGGCCGTTGGGAGCAATTAAGTAATTTTTTCTTCTTGATCGGGTTGTAGGTTTTTAGCAATGATCACTCTTTAGGAATTGTCTCACCATCTCCCAAATATGCATATTTAAGATGGTCTGAAGTAAAGTCTTCAACTCCAAAGATGGAGGTTGCACAATGGAAGGTAACAAGTGATACCTGAAACAACTATCTCAAAAAGAAACATTAATTTCTTTTAAAAGCATTAGTCATTTGAGATTTCTCATTCTCAATTGTTGCTAATATCATACATCTTCGTAGCAAACACAACAAGTGATGTGGTATCATTACTCATATGGAACAAATCTCACACATCAAGCACATGGTTCAACATCACAAGTAGCACATGTATCACAAGAAACAGAACCAAGATAGTCAACAATATCAAATGGAATTCAGCATATAAATCAGTATAGACATCATCAACCAGCATCTCAATCACATCAACATGGAAAACAGAATGCTCCTCTAGGGGGTGTTTCATGGAATCAAAAATGTTAAATTGTACCAAATCGTCGCCAAACTCTATAGAAAGGGTGCCAGCATGCACGTCTATCTTGGTCTTGGCGGTCTTGAGAATGGTCTGCCTAGAATCAATGGAGCATGGTTTGTTGAAGACTCATCTTCCATGTCCGAACGTAGAAATCTATTTGGAAAAATCAACTCATTCACCCGAATTAACACATCTTCCAGCACACCTGCAGGATGAGCAGTGGCTCTATTTGCCAACTGAATCACGATACCAGTGGGTTGCAAAGTACCAATGTTTAAACACTTATAAACTGACATAGGCATGACATTGATCGAAGCACCCAAATCTAGCATTGCATGCTCAAATCTAGAGTTGCCAATTGTGCAAGAAATTGTGAAAGTTCCAGGATCTTTGCATTTCTGTGGCATACTTGGCAGAATCATTGCAGAAACATTTCTACCCATGCTGATCTTCTCATTCCCTTTCAACCTTCTCTTATGAGTGCACAACTCCTTGAGAAATTTAGCATATTTTGGAATTTGCTTGATTGCATCTAGGAGGGAAATATTGATTTCCACTTTCCTGAATGTCTCCATGACTTCTTTTTCCATTTCGCTTGCATTGTTCTCTTGGATTGTGTGATCCTATTTGGAAAAGGTAATGGAATGGTAACATCTGAATTCTCTGCAATTTTCTTCGGTGTACGATTTACGGACTGAATTATCCATTTCTGCCGTTTTTGGTCAATTTCGATTCTTTGTAAGGTTGGAACATCAACTTCTTTGCCACTTCTCAAGGTAATTGCACTTACATTGCCTCTTGGATTGTTGACTATTTGTGAAGGCAATTGGCTAGAACCTTGACTCTTTAGCTCGCTCACAGTGGTTGCCAGCTGCCCGATTTGAGTTTGTAAATTCTGAATGTTGGCACTGACGTTCTGCTGAACTGAATGTTATTTGTGGCCATTTGTTTCATCAGGTCTTCCAATGATGGCTCAGCTGGAGTGGATTGGACAGACTGCTGAACAGGTTGCTGTTGTCTGAATGCAGGGGGTATTTGTTGGTATTTGTTGCTTGGACCTGCAGCTTGGTATCTAAATTGTTGTTGTTGTTGGTGAAATTTATTGTTGTTTCTTGGTGGGAAATTTGTTGTTGCTGGCTAGAATTCCCATATCTCAAATTGGGATGGTCTCGCCAACCAGGGTTATAAGTACTAGAAAATGGATCATATCTAGATTGTTGCTGTTGTTGCTGATATTGGGATCTACCAGGAAAAATACCAGCTGCAGCAACACATTGATCTGGAAAAGTGGAACCATCTTCCTGAAGTGTAGGGCATGAATCAGTAGGATGAGATGAATTAGAGCAAATTCCACACACTGATGCAGTCATCTGCATGGGTGGTTGTTGACCCACTGCTATTTATCTTACCAAAGAAGTCAATTCATCTAGTCTGTGTTCCATTCTTTGTTGGTCCATATGAGATGCTTGAATTTCATTAACTCCTCTGGTTGCGGTGATGATCCACGAGCCAAACTGTTGGGTATTGGCTGCCATGTTTGCTATCAGATCTCTTGCGGCGGTAGGAGTTTTGTCTACTAAGGCTCCTCCAGAGGCAGCATCGATCATGCTTCTATCATTTGGTAGCAAGCCCTCATAAAAGTATTGAATCAAGAGTTGTTCACTAATTTGGTGATGAGGGCAGCTCGAACACAACTTCTTGAATCTCTCCCAGTATTCATGCAAAGTTTCACCAGACATCTGTCTAATGCCACATATATCCTTCCTAATTGCAGCAGCTCTAGAGGTAGGGAAGAATCTCTCCAGGAACAACCTCTTCATGTCATTCCAACTTCTGACTGAACCTGGTGAAAGATAAAAGAACCAATCTTTGGCTGCATCGACAAGTGAGAAGGGAAATGCCCTTAACTTGATGTGTTCCTCAGAGATGCCTTGTGGCTTCATGGTTGAACACACAACATGGAACTCTTTCAGGTGCTTATGAGGATCTTCACCCACAAGACCATGAAACTTTGGTAACAAGTGTATCAAACCAGATTTTAATTCAAAATCTGCATCAAGATTAGGGTATTGAATGCACAAAGATTGGTAAGATACATCAGGAGCAGCAAGTTCCTTAAGGGTTCTATTAGCCATGATTTCAGGATTACTTAAGTTATCAGGTTCACTCCCAAAATCAAAGTTAGGTTCAGAATTAACTCTTGAATTTATCACACGAGCTCTAATTAATCTATGCAAGGTCCTATCAATCTCAGGATCAAGATCAAGCAAGATATCAGGATTGGACCTAGTCATGCATCAACTAAAGCACAAAAACACAAAAACTACAACTAAGCAAAATACACTAAATAACACTCAAAATATGCAAAAATAAATCTAGTTAATATGTCTAAACATTTTTAAAAATTATGGAATCAACACAGAACAAAATCTACATAAAAATGAAACTAGAAAATGCAATAAAAAATAATAAAAAATTGAAAAAGTGGTCTAAATGATAGAATTTCGAAAAACCAGGAGTGACCTCACAGTTACTGTGAGTCTTGTTTATCAGGCTGTTTTCCTTCAACCGACCATGTTTTAGCTCATTCTGGGCATGTTTCAATTCGAAAATTGCAATAGTTACCCGTAATCACCTGTTTTCCATTTTTCCTAAATCAGAAAAATTCAAAAGCTAAGATAAAAACGTTAGTATGGTATGAACAATATTAGTAAATGAAAAATAACTGTTAGAATAGGTAAGAAAGAACAAAAATTAGTAAGGTTACTCAAAATGAAAAGATTACACCTTCGAGATCCCCTAAAGACCGGCACCAAAATTTTGACGAGCGTAGAACTCGATCAAAATTATAACCGAAGTTATTAACTAAGTTTGCAGTATAGTGAACAACACCGGATCGTCTCCTCAAGGATCGTAAATGCAATTTTATCAAATTAAGTTAAGTTAGAAAGGGGGTTTTGATTGTTCAAGGATTACAATGACAAGATCTATCTGAAGAAAAATAACAATTAAAAGAACAGCCAATTCAGAAATCTATCCGAGATTGGGTGGATTCAATCATAGACCTTTCAACAAACACCTGAAATACATTTGAATGATTAACTTGGATCTAACCGAGATCTCTGCATCAGATCCAGAATTCATACTAGACAATCGTCCAGAATTCAATTAACAAGTGATAAACACAAATCTACAATCGCATCATTCATGTAAATATATGTCAATTTAAGCACCGAATTCAATTAACCTAGGCACCAATCAGTAACCTAACCTCTTCAATTACGTGATTAATTTAGATCAATCAGTTCTAAGTTTCATCACAAATCTTCAATCTTCATTTACGTGATTAATTCAGATTAATCAGTTCTAAGTTTAATCACAATACTTAATCTTAAAATAAACATAAACAGAATCACCATTCATGCATTCAAGATCAAGAAAACAGAAGAAGAAGAAGAGAAGAAGAATCCAAATATAAATCAAATACATTACATAAACCAAGGTCTCAAGAATCCAAACCACAATCTCTTCAAGAGTCCCAAATTGACTAGAAGTGACTTAGCTCTCCATTACAATGAAGGAAAAATATACAAGAACTATGAAAAGCTATCTCTAACACCAAGTGTCTTCCTAGAGCTCTCCACATCCAGCCTTTTATAGAGGATTAGGAGTAGTAGGTGGATGAGTAGGTGAGATTAGTAGGTGGAATTAGTAGGTGGATGAGTAGGTGAGATTAGTAGGTGAGATTAGTAGGTGAGCTTCCTTGTCTCCGAAATTATTTATTGCTGAACTCATTGATTTCGTCATTTCCAAGCCAAGTGGTCTTCATGAAAGTTCTAGGAAATTGTCTAAGCTTTCCAATGGCTGTGGAAGCACCTAAAAAATCGTCCTACAGCCCAAGATATGACTCAATTACTACAGACTATTCAGGACCAGTTTCAGCACCTCTGTTTTGACTTTCAGACCCAATATCACCATCAAGGAGCCCGAATCAAGTTTTGTGTTTGTCATGAAAGTTGTACATATGGGTCTTAACTTTCAGATTACAAATTTTCAGCCCATTTTATAAACCCAAACTCGAATTATGTTCTGGTTACTACACACTGTTCGGGTTCCAGTCACAAAACCCGTATTCTGATTTCCATGCCCAATTAGCTCCACTAGATGTCTGAAATTGTCTTTGAGCTCTTCATCAAAGTTGTAGAGCTCTCTCTTATCTTTCCTACAAGGTAAAATTCATAATTATCAGACATTTAGAACTCAAGATATGGCCAAAATACAAAAACAGTGTAAGACCCAAATAATGCTGAAAAAATCAATTAAGTCTGATTCGAGTTCAAACTTACAAAACATAATCAAATTCAATCAATTAAGTACATGAAGAGTGTAAATGACTAATAATGAGGGTTTATTAATGTATAAAATATATGATTATCAGTCAACCAATGACCTACACTTGTCTATTCGCACCCGCACTAAGGTGTGTTCAATCTCCTAGGCAACTTGGCCTTACAACAGTCCCCAAGGACAATCACAATGCATAAGATACTATGCATGAACATGTATGATTCACAATCTCATACAATTCTATAATATGCCACATTAGGCCAATATAAGCATCAATATACAAATGGTAATTCGCATGTACTCACAATATCATATTATTGAAATAAATTGAGGTAACACATTTTCATGGTCCATTATGCATTCTTAATTAAGATTTGTCATCCTTGTCAAAGTTCACGTCCAATCCTATTCTTACAACTTGCAAAATCTTCCAAGGCAATTAAATTTCTTCCACCTTTGTAAATTGTTCAAGCTCTTAGGCCTTGCACTCTCTTGTTCTTCACTCACTTGGAATTACCCTAGGTTTTATGATAATCTCATTCTTAGTCCTTTAAGATTTATGAAATCTTGATTATATTAAATTCTTCCGATTCATGAGTTATCTTAACATAATCTACTCTCACAGAGTCTCTCTCTTTCTAGAGGAACTTCCTTAACAAATTCAGTTCCTTACTCCATTTTATGTTCTAATACCTTCACATGGAAGTCTTAGCATCATTTCACCATTATCTGGGTGATTCTGCTATGGGCGCCTAGGCACCAAGTCTGGAGCGCCTGAGCGCTAACCAAGCCGCGTTCAAGGAAATTTTCCATGGGCATAGAGCGCCTAGACGCTCTACGCACAGCGCCTGAGCGCTAATGCAATTTCAAGGATTCTGTAGAATCCCTTCTGCAGAACCGTGGCCCATTAACTTTCAAGTATTAAAGTCATTTACCAACAATCCAAATCATGGTTATGAACTCCATAAAAACCACATACAAGCATTTATATTATTAAAGTAAAGGATAACCCACATTGGGGTTTTTTTTTCACCAACAACACATCAAAGGTTCCTAGATGCTAAAGGAGGTTGAGGAGGAGTGTCTTCCTCTTACCTAAGAGAAGAAATCAAGAGAAACACCAAGAAATCTTCTTGTGGATTTTCGGATTTGAGCTCCACCAAACCCTAAAAATGGTGACTTGATTAGAATGGCATATGGACAAGAAAGATGTTTAGGAGAGGGTGGGGATTAAGGAAATGTATTTGGATGAAAGTTTTGTGAATGTTGAGTGGGGAGAAGGAGAGGTGCCGTAGCACACCAGAAAAAAGAGGGAGGAGAAGAAAAAATGGAGAAAGAAGAAGAAGAGTAAAAAGAAAGGCTTGAAATGTGTTAATGAATTAATGAAAAGCTAATGTTTCCCCCCTTCCAAGGGCTCTTTGCCGAAGTGAGAGAGAGAGGAGTGAGGGAGAGTTGGCTTCCAAAGGAAGCCAAGGGCACATAGGTCATTGACTTGGTCAAAGCTTCTCAAAGAAGTTTTGGCTATTTTAACCATTAAATTTTGAATCTAAGTGGATAGATTAGACATAAAGTAGGTTGCATTAGGATAATGTGATAGTATTTTTATTACACACTCTTATCCAATAGATAATAGTTACAGTTGACAGAAGTCAGTATTTAATTAATCTGACAGATGAAATTTTCTTTTCGCTGTATCGATTTATTTTATCTGTTAAGATTTCTCAAAAATTTGTGAAACCTCGTAAACTGTGTCAAGTCCCGGGTTTAGTAAGATCCCCCGTCGACTTATCCATAGTTCAAGGATCGCAGAGAAAACATCGCGTTTTCCCAGTTCCGTTTAGCGCGCATGCAAAACGAGGAATATATTAAAATATTCGACGTTTCCGTAAAATTCTAGAAAAATTTCTAAAAATCAAGAATAATATAAAATGACTATTTATTCATAAACAGGTATTTTTCGGGATGTTACAACACTCCCCAACTAAAAGGAATTTCGTCCTCGAAATTTACGTACCTCAGAACAATTCTGGATGTTGCTCCTTCATCTTGTCTTCTAGTTCCCAAGTCGCATCACCAGTTGTTTCATTCCAGATCACTTTCACCAATGGAATCTCTTTCCCTCTAAGTTGCTTTATCCGTCGGTCCTCGATTCTCGCAGGAGGCGCCTCATAGGTTAAGTTTTCTTTTAACTGTACTGTGTCCGGTGCTATAACATGACTTGGATCGGGTAAATACTTACGAAGTTGTGACACGTGGAAGACATTATGTATGTTTGAAAGAAAAGGGGGTAAGGCTACTTGGTAGGCTACTGGACCTATCCGGCGAGGAATTTGGTAAGGTCCAAGGAATTTTGAAGTGAGTTTTCTAGATTTCAAAGCCCGGCCGACCCCAGTCGTGGGTATGACTTTCAGGAACACATGCTCACCTTCTTCAAACTCAAGAGGTTTTCTTCTCCTATCTGCATAACTCTTTTGCCGGCTCTGAGCAGTTCTCATTTTCTCTTGAATCATCTTAACCTTCTCAGTTGTTTGCTGGATGATATCTGGTCCAATCGTAAGACGCTCACCGTCTTGGTACCAACATAATAGTGTTCGACACCGTCTTCCATACAGAGCTTCATAGGGGGCCATCCCTATACTCGAATGATAACTGTTGTTGTAAGTGAACTCTATCAATGGCAAGATTTGATCCCAACTCTCAGTCTGTTCTAGTACAAGCTCTAAGTAAATCTTCTAGAGATTGGATCGTCCTTTCTGATTGACCATCGGTTTGTGGGTGGTACGCTGAACTCAGACGTAACTTTGTTCCCAACGATGCTTGCAAGCTCTGCCAAAATTTTGAAGTAAACCTCGGATCCCTATCTGAAACAATACTCGTAGGCACACCATGTAGCCTAACGATCTGTCCAATATAAAGCTGGGTCAACTTCTCCAAACTGTACCTTATGTTGATCGGGAGAAAATGGGTTGACTTTGTGAGTCGATCCACAATTACCCAAATCGAATCGTGTCCTTTCTTTGTTCTCGGCAAACCCACAACAAAATCCATTGCAATGCTGTCCCATTTCCATTCGGGAATAGACAATAGTTGTAGCAATCCTGCTGGTCTTTGGTGTTCCACTTTGGCTTTTTGACAGACTAGACAAGTCCATACACATCTAGCGACATCGCTTTTCATCTCATGCCACCAAAACAGTTTCTTCAAGTCTTGGTACATCTTCGTTATACCAGGGTGCATGTTCAACTTGCTGGTGTGAGCATGTTCCATAATATATCGCCTAAGCTCTTGGTCACGGGGAATACAAACTCTACCTCGGAATCTCAGAATTCCATTTGTTCCTTCTTCAATTTCCGTCTTTTTGCCTTGCCTCATCAGTTCTCTCGCTTCTTGCAAGAATTCATCAACCTTCTGCTTTTCCCTTATGTCATCCATTAGCTCACTTGAGATGGTGACCATATTCATACAAATCCTTCCGGGTTCCAACTTAACAAACGACCATACATCCCTAAACTGTTCTATGAGGTCTCTTTCCTTGATCATCAAGGCAGAAGCACTGATAGTCTTTCTGCTCAAGGCATCAGCCACGACGTTCGCCTTGCCAGGGTGGTACAACAACTGGAAATCATAGTCCTTCAGGAATTCTAGCCATCTTCGCTGCCTCATATTCAGCTCTTTCTGATCATACAAATATTTCAGCTCTTGTGGTCACTGAAGATGGTGAATGTTGCCCCATAGAGAAAATGTCTCCATATCTTTAGAGCAAAAACCACAGCAGCAAGTTCCAAATCATGGGTAAGGTAGTTCTTCTCGTGTACCCACAACTGTCGCGAGGCATAAGCTACCACTCTTCAGTGTTGCATAAGAACAAATCCCAATCCTTGATACGAAGCGTCACAGTACACCTCAAATGGCTCATTCGGATCAGGTAGTACCAATACTGGCGAGGTAGTCAGCCGTTTCTTCAACTCTTGGAAACTCTGCTCGCAACTATCAGTCCATTCAAAAGCTTGATTCTTCCTCGTCAACTGAGTGAGCGGTCCAGCAATCTTGGAAAATCCTTCTATAAATCTTTGGTAATATTTGGCTAAACCCACGAAGCTACGAACTTCCGTCACTGACTTCGGTTGTTCCCACTGTAACACTGCCTCCACTTTTGACGGATCCACTGTAATCCCTTCCTTTGAGATCACATGGCCCAAAAATTTCACCCCAGTGAGCCATAACTCACACTTCGATAGTTTGGCATACAGTTCTTTCTCCTTCAAGATCTGAAGAACTATGCTGAGGTGTTCAGCATGATCTTCCTGATTCTGGGAATATATCAGGATATCGTCAATGAAGACGACAACAAACTTGTCTAAGTAAGGACGAAAGATCCTGTTCATGTAGTCCATGAAGATAGCAGGTGCATTCGTCACCCCAAATGGCATCACAAGGTACTCGTAATGACCGTATCGGGTACGAAAAGCAGTCTTAGGTATATCCTCTGTTTTCACTCTTATCTGATGGTACCCAGATCTCAAATTTATTTTTGAAAATACCGCTGCTCCCTTTAGTTGATCCATCAAGTCATCAATTCTTGGGAGAGGATACTTATTCTTGATTGTCAGTTTGTTTAATTGCCTGTAATCCACACACAATCGTGAGGCACCGTCCTTTTTCCGAACTAACAACACCGGTGCTCCCCACAATGACACACTCAGTCTAACAAACTGTTTCTCCAAAAGCTCTTCTAGTTGTTTCTTGAGCTTCGCCAATTCCGTTGGCGACATCCGATAAGGTGCTATAGACACGGGACCAGCTCCGGGTACCAGATCAATAGCAAACTCTATCTCACGGGTCGGTGGTAAACCAGGTACTTCTTCTGGAAAAACCTCAGAGAACTCCTTCACTACTGGAATAGTGCTCAAGTCAGCCTCACTCTCGACTTTCAAGGAAGATAGTAGCATGTACCCCTGAGCTCCTTCTTTCAAGAAAGCTCGTGCTTGGTTGGCCGTCAAGTATCTAGAATTCTCATCCATAGGAAAGATTATGGTTTTGCTGGAACAATCTAACAGAACATGGTTGGAAGATAACCAATCCATCCCTAAGATTATGTCTAACTGTGACAAAGATAAACAGATTAGATCAACAGAAAAGACTCGACCTTCAACAATCAAAGGACATTAAGACAGAATTTGGTAGTAACTACGGGTTTATCAGTAGGGGTTGAAACAGTCAACTCAAAAGGTAGTTCAGACACAAGTAACCCAAGTCGTAGCACACAGTCATAGGATATGAAAGAATGGGTTGCCCCAGAGTCATACAGTACTTTCAAAAGATTACCTCCTATGGTGCCTTCTCCTTGAATCAAGTCTTCGGATTCAGAAGCTTCCGCTCCACTCATAGTGTAAACTCGACCTCCGGCTTGCGGTTTCTTGGCTCGAGTCGCATTGACTGAAGGCTCAGCCTTTGCTTGGTTGCAGTCTCTTGACATATGGCCTGGTTTGCCACATCTGAAGCAAATGATCCCTTTGATCGGGCAATCTCTGGTGAGATGATCTTTCCCACATTTCTGGCATTTAGGAGGATATGCTGTATTCTGACCAGTTCGGTTCCCAGTAGAACCTCCACCAACATGCTGCTGATTTCCTGTTGGTTGGGAATAGGGTTTCTTTTGGAAGCGGTTAGAACTACTGCCTCCACCTCTTTGGGATCGTACAAGCCCAAAGTTCCTGTTTCTCGAGTCTCTAGCCTGTTCCAAGGCTTCAACCTCACAGCAGGTATCCAACAGCTCCGAGAATACCTTCATCTTCAGGGTAATCACAGCTTTCTTTACCTCATATCTCAACCCTTCGGTGAATTTCCAATATTTCCAAGCTTCATCAGTCTGATGCTGGTAGTGAGTCAAAAATTTCTCCAAGTTCTCAAACTTGGCGGCGTACTCGCTGACAGTCATGTTCCCCTGTCTCAGGTTGAGGAACTCCATCTCTTTAGCGTGTCTTGCGTTTGCAGGAAAATATTTGTTCAAGAACTTCTCCTTGAACAAACTCCAAGTGACATCAGCTCCTTCGGCTTCTAATGCTCTCTGAGCTCCGTTCCACCAGTCTTCGGCATTGGCGACAAGCATAAAAGTCGCATAATTCACCTTCTTGTCTTCGGCACAGTTCATGCCACAAAAGACTTTTTCCAGCTCCTTAATCCATAGATTAGCCTTGTCAGGATCAAATTCTCCCTTAAACTGAGGAGGGTTGTGACGACGAAACTCAGCTAAGTTCTGTGCATCAGCAGTCGCCTCGAGTTGTTGAGTAGCACGTTCTTGTTGTTGAGCAGCACGTTCTTGTTGTTGAGCAGCACGCTCATTTTGCTGCGCGATGACTTTCGCCATCCGCTGCATTGCCTCAACAGCAGTTGTAATTTCTTCACCTCTAGCCATCTTACTCTTTCTCAATTCAGGTTAACTGTAAATCACAAGGTAAGTTAGAGAAATTTACTCCAAAACACAAACCACAGAGATTTCACACAGCACAAACAAGATAGACTCACACACAAGACCCAAAGAAGACATAAACCGGGGCTCTGATACCAACTTAGTGTAACGCCCCTTTTTTCGGAAGGGAACGTCACATTATCAAATCAAATAAAATGCGGAAATTAAATAATTAAGACAATTAAGACCCGGTTCATTAGTTTTAAAGTTAATTCGCCTGATACTTTAACACGTGATAAAATGGCAGTATATTATATATATATATATATTTCTTTTTGATTGAATCAATTGGTCAAATGTAATTAGCCGTAAAAATAAGGCAAAAAGGTAAAACTTATATCTGAATAACTTGCACATATGTTATATATATGAATGTTAATAACGTTTTGAATACAAGCCTGGAATATCCAAAAAAAGGCAAAACTATACCTGCCCCAAAAGATTATACAATTATGCCCCAGTGATACCAAAAGATACAACCCACACAAAAATACATCAGACCCCAAAATAAAACACTGGTAGCCATCAGTAGCTACCAGTAAACTCAGTCTCTCAGATGAGGAGGGACCGTATCCGGGTCCTCAGCAGGATCCTCCTCTTCCGAGGAAACCTCCATGGGAACCACAGAAGCACGGGACGGAGCCCGAGCGGTGGAATCAAAAGAGTCCTCCCAAGGGGTGTAGTAACGGTCACCCCACATCTCTCTGATGGGTAGGTAGAACTCCAGTCGTAGGCTGACGTGGCAGGTGAGGACAGGCGCCTCATGTTGTCTCCAGGCAAGGGTGATGGACACGTCTCCCAAGTAAATATAGCGCTCGGAGTTCAGGTTGATGTGCCAGCACTCTGGCCCTCCAAGGAAGGTCAGACGCACATCGCCCAAGAATCCACGCATACGTATCCCCATCTTCCGTAGCAGATGCTAATCTTGTTCGGGCCAGAAGCCGAGGAAGTCAGGGGCTTCTAACTCATTGCCGTCGTCTTCGGTCGATACAAAGTATATATGTACAGACAACAGATAGTAGAAATACAGAAAGAGGTAAGACATCCTACCATCATTACCAATTGTAGCATGCTAGAAACAAAATGGCGCCACGCACCCAAATAGTAATTCAGAATATCACATCCAATTAATAAACAGTAATTCCAACAGTAAGCAAATAAACAGTTCCAGGCAGATAATCATCACGGTAGTAATCACATTAGTCATAGTTATGGAAAATGAATATTAACAATGATAGTGTATATCATGACTCGCATGCATGCTTTTCCCGAATTCCTACTCCATGGAGCTAGACTCTAACAATCGGAGAGAAAGATCAGGAGACATGTCTGTAACTCAGCTGCTGAGGCCAGTGCTATCAATAAATTTTCTCGTGCGCAATCATGACATTGTACAGACATTCTACACTAGATCACGATATAGGACAGTGTCTCGGTCCGGATCGTCGGTGCATTTGCATCGGTCTACCCCACGGGTAGGAGAACTACTAACCTCCCATTGCGAGGAACCCGCACCCCGACGCCCCCAAGGTCAACCAATGACCTACACTTGTCTATTCGCACCTACACTAAGGTCTGTTCAATCTCCTAGGCAACTTGGCCTTACAACAGTCCACAAGGACAATCACAATGCATAAGACATTATGCATGAACATGTATGATTCACAATCTCATACAATTCTATAATATGCCACATTAGGCCAATATAAGCATCAATATACAAATGGTAATTCGCATGTACTCACAATATCATATTATTGAAATAAATTGAGGTAACACATTTTCATGGTCCATTATGCATTCTTAATTAAGATTTGTCATCCTTGTCAAAGTTCACGTCCAATCCTATTCTTACAACTTGCAAAATCTTCCAAGGCAATTAAATTTCTTCCACCTTTGTAAATCATTCAAGCTCTTAGGCCTTGCACTCTCTTGTTCTTCACTCACTTGGAATTACCCTAAGTTTTATGATAATCTCGTTCTTAGTCCTTTAAGATTTATGAAATCTTGATTATATTAAATTCTTCTGATTCATGAGTTATCCATTTTATGACATAGGTATCTTAACATAATCTACTCTCATAGAGTCTCTCTCTTTCTAGAGCAATTTCCTTAACAAATTCAGTTCCTTACTCCATTTTATGTTGTAATACCTTCACATGGAAGTCTTAGCATCATTTCACCATTATCTGGGTGATTCTGCTATGGGTGCCTAGGCGCCATGTCTGGAGCGCCTGAGCGCTGGTTTAGCGCCTAGGCGCTAAACACGTAGCGCCTGAGCGCTAACCAAGCCGCGTTCAGGGAAATTTTCCCTGGGCATAGAGCGCCTAGACGCTCTATGCCGGCGCTGAGCGCTAATGCAATTTCAAGGATTAAGAATCCCCTGTGTAACAAGTGGCCCATTAACTTTCAAGTATTAAAGTCATTTACCAACAATCCAAATCAAGGTTATGAACACCATAAAAACCACATACAAGCATTTATATTATCAAAGTAAAGGATAACCCACATTGGGGTATTTTTTTCACCAACAACACATCAAAGGTTCCTAGATGCTAAAGGAGGTTGAGGAGGAGTGTCTTCCTCTTACCTAAGAGAAGAAATCAAGAGAAACACCAAGAAATCTTCTTGTGGATTTTCGGATTTGAGCTCCACCAAACCCTAAAAATGGTGACTTGATTAGAATGGCATATGGACATGAAAAATGAAATGTGAATGGTTATTAGAAGACCCTTGTGACTGAAAATGAAGAAGAGAGAAGAGAGGTCTTGAAACTTACACAAAAGCTCAAAGCTTGAAGCTTGAAGAAGATGATGAAAAAGGTGAAATTTTGCAATGCTCCAAGCAAGAAAGATGTTTAGGAGAGGGTGGGGATTAAGGAAATGTATTTGGATGAAAGTTTTGTGAATGTTGAGTGGGGAGAAGGAGAGCTGCCGTAGCACACCAGAAAAAAAAGGGAGGAGAAGAAAAAATGGAGAAAGAAGAAGAAGAGTAAAAAGAAAGACTTGAAATGTGTTAATGAATTAATGAAAAGCTAATGTTTCCCCCCTTCCAAGGGCTGCTACCGAAGTGAAGAGAGAGAGGAGTGAGGGAGAGTTGGCTTCCAAAGGAAGCCAAGGGCACATAGGTCATTGACTTGGTCAAAGCTTCTCAAAGAAGTTTTGGCTATTTTAACCTTTAAATTTTGAATCTAAGTGGATAGATTAGACATAAAGTAGGTTGCATTAGGATAATGTGATAGTATTTTTATTACACATTATTATTCAATAGATAATAGTTACAGTTGACAGAAGTCAGTATTTAATTAATCTGACAGATGAATTTTTCTTTTCGCTGTATCGGTTTATTTTATCTATTAAGATTTCTCGAAAATTTGCGAAACCTCGTAAACTGTGTCAAGTCTTGGGTTTAGTAAGATCCCACATCGACTTATCCATAGTTCAAGGATCGTAGAGAAAACATCACATTTTCCCAGTTCCGTTTAGTGCGCACGTAAAACGAAAAATATATTAAAATATTCGACGTTTCCGTAAAATTCTAGAAAAATTTCTAAAAATCAAGAATAATATAAAATAACTATTTATTCATAAACAGGTATTTTTTGGGATGTTACATTAGACATAAACATTTTCAGAGTGAATGATCAAGGAGTTATGCCAATATCTCGTTAGCCTTAAAAATGGTGTGCTCATCTCATAAAAATAGTTGCACAATGGCTTATACATGGCACCTCAACAGTTGATCGCGATATAGGATAGTGTCTCAGTCCAGATAGTCGGTGTGTTTGCATCGGTCTATCCCATGGCTCCAGTGGAGCTACCACTGTCTATTGTGAGACACCCGCACCCTGACGCCCCCAGGGCCAACCACTATGACCCTACGCTTAGTCTACTCGCACCCGCACATAAGTGTTATTCAAACTCCTAGGCATACACTGCATTTTCAACACTATCCAACGGACAATACATATGCAGGACGATGCAATGTACATCATGTGTGTTCATCAATGATACATTTATCATAAGATATACCGTAATGGCATATATATACATGGTTCAATGTCAACATGTCATAATTTCATCAAGTACACAACCATCAAGTACGTAGCCCACATAGGGTCTCACAATAACATAGAATCAATTTTCCACATTGATATGTATTCGTGGTTCATCAATTATCACAAGCCCACATTATGAATCCTTATTTTCAAAGTCTTAAGCATTGGTAAATTATGAAAATTTTAAGTTGAATAACCCTTCAAAACCGTGGCACTCTCAAGAGTTATTACTCAATTTAATTCTTCCACTTGATTATGGATTATGCATGTCTCTGAATTCTAAATCTCCAAAGATGCATCAAGGCATCATTTCAACCCTAAATTTTCTCTAAAAATCGTGGCCTCACTAAGTTATCAAGGTTCCAATTTCTTTCCATTTTATGCATTAGTTACTTGATACCTAATTACTTAGATGTTGTTTCACACCAAGTCAATCCATTCTCTTAGGATCCAAGGCCAAAACCGTGGCCTCACTTTGGGGTATTAAACCCTTAAAATTTCCCATTCATTAATTTTAATATTATCATTCAACATTTAATTACATAAGCTTCATTTTATTTGTATACAAGAACTAACTTATATCCGTAAACTTTAGTCAAAATCGTGGCCTCACATTAGGGTAGGAAACTCTAAATTTTCCATTTAATAACCCTAACATGACCAAGCATTTTCAACACCTCTCAATCAAATATTAATCCAATTTCATGAATACATAGACATGCAAAATTACCAAACAAAGTGAGCATACAAAGGTTCCCTCACCACCAATAATGGTTGAAGTAAGTAATCTCCCTCTTACCTAAAGGAAGAACACAAAAATGATCTCCTACTTGCTCCTTGAAGGTTCGGTTTTGAGCTTCCAAAACCCTAGGAATTTCAAGACAAGGAATCAACATCAATGGTTGAAAAAGAAGGCATCCATGGTCATCAAAGAGACCATGGAGCACGAAAATGAAGAGAAAGGAGAAGAAAAATAAAAACTTTACCTTAAAGCTTGAAGCTTTGTCTTGGAAGACAATGGAGGTGAAGATGGATTTTGAAGAAAATGCCTAAATAGGAAGTGTAGAGGAGGTTGAGATGAGTGTGAAAATGGTGTTTAAGAAGAGAAAAGTGAAGAAAAATGGTTGCTTATGGGGCTGCAATTTTCGTATGAAGAGGGGAGAAGAAGAGAGAAGAAAGAGAGAAATGAAGAAGAAGTTAGAGAGAGGAAGTGTGATAGGAAAATGTATTATTTTTAGTGTATATTGATTAAAGGAGGGAAGCAAAATTGTTTCCCCTTGGGCAAGCAAATGCCGCGGCAATGGAGAGGAGAGAGGGGGAGGTTTTTGGCTTCCCCAACAAGCCAAGGGTATCTTGGTCTTTTGGTGGTCAAAGCTTCTCAAAGAAGCTTTTATTAAAATATAATAAATTTAAATTAAAGTGGTTTTGATTAGACTTAAAGTAGATTACATTAAGATAATGTGATAGGGTTTTTAATACATGTTATTATCTAATGGACAATTACTACAGTCGACAGAAGTCAGTATTAATTTATCTGATAAATAAAATTTACACAGCGATTATTATTTTATCTGATAAAATTTTCTTGAAAAATGTAAAATCTCGTAAACTGTGTCCAGCCTCGGGTTTAGTAAGATCTCCCGTCGACGTTTCCACAGATCAAGGTTCTCAGGAAAAATATCTCATTTTCCCGGCTTTGCTCAGTTTGCACATAAAATGAGGAATGAGATTAAAATATTTCGCGTTCTCAGAAAAATTCAGAATTTTTTTCAAAAATCACAAATATTAGAGAATGAATATTTATCACAAAATAAATAAAATTTGGGGTGTTACAACTCTCCCCAACAAATATGAATTTCGTCCTCGAAATTTTTATACCTGAGAATAGTTCTGGGTATTGCTCCTTCATCTTGTCCTCCAGTTCCTACGTCGCATCTCCAGTTGTCTCGTTCCAGATCACTTTCACTAATGAAATGTCTTTCCCTCTGAGTTGCTTCATTCTCCCATCCTCAATCCTTATAGGAGTTGTTGCATAAGTCAAGTTTTCCTTTAATTGTACTGAATCAGGCACTATGACATGATCAGGACTCGGAATGTATTTTTGAAGTTGTGACACATGAATGACATTGTGAAGATTTGAAAGAAAAGGTGGTAAAGCTATTTGGTAAGCAACAGGACCTATCCGACGAAGAATTTGATAAGGTCCAAGGAATTTTGGAGTGAACTTTCTAGATTTGAGAACCCGACCGACCCCAGTCATAGGCGTGACTTTCAAGAACACATGCTATCCTTCCTCAAATTCAAGAGGTTTCCTTCTTTTGTCCGCATAGCTCTTTTGTCGACTCTGAGTCATTCTCATCTTTTCCTGAATCATCTTAACCTTCTCAGTCGTCTGTTGAATAAGATCAGGTCCAATGATAAGTCGTTTTCCTCCTTGATACCAACATAAAGGTGTTCGGCATCTTTGCCCATACAGAGTCTCATAGGGGGCCATCCCTATGCTCGAATGGTAACTGTTATTATAGGTAAATTCTACCAACGGTAAAATTTCGTCCCAACTTCCAGTCTGCTCTATAGCACAAGCTCTCAACAAATCATCCAATGATTGTATTATTATTTCTGATTGGCCATCAGTCAAAGGATGATATGCGGAACTCAATCGTAACTTTGTTCCCATTGCTTCTTGAAAACTTTGCCAAAATTTTGATGTAAATCTTAGATCTCTGTCAGAAATGATACTCGTAGGCACACCATGTAATCTGACAATTTCACCAATATACAACTGAGTCAACTTCTCCAGTGGGTATCTTATGTTGATTGGCAAAAAGTGTGCTGACTTTGTAAGTCAATCCACAATTACCCATATTGAATCATATCCTCTTCTAGTCTTTGGCAATCTGACAACAAAGTCTATGGCAATACTATCCCACTTCCATTCGGGAATAGTCAAAGGTTGTAAAAATCCTGATGGTCTTTGGTGTTCAATCTTTATTTTCTGACAAACTAAACAGGAAGATACGCAATTTGGTCATTCTATGCCACAAAAATAATTTCTTCAAATCTTGGTACATTTTGGTCATTCCAGGATACATACTCAATTGACTCGTATGAGCTTGTTCAAGTATATATTTACTAAGTTCCTTATCTTTAGGCACTCATACTCTACCTTGGAATCTCAAAATTCCATCGCTTCCTTCTTCTAGTGCTGACACACTGCCCTGCTTCATCAGTTCTCTTTCTTCTTGTAGGAATTTATCAACCTTCTACTTTTCTCAGATGTCTTCCATTAAATCATTCGAAATAGTGACCATGTTCATGAGATTTTTCCTGGCATTAGTTCCATGAAAGACCATACGTCTCTGAATTGTTCTATCAAATCTTTCTCCCTGATCATCATGGCAGAAACACTGATCATTTTCTTACTTAAGGCATCGGCCACAACATTCGCCTTTCCAGAGTGATATTGAAGTTGGAAATCATAGTCCTTTAGGAATTCTATCCATCTTCGCTGCCTCATGTTCAACTTTTTTTTATCATACAAATACTTTAAGCTTTTGTGATCGCTGAAGACGTTGAACATTGCTCCATAGAGATAATGTCTCCATATCTTCAAGGAAAATACCACAGCAGCCAACTCCAAGTCATGCGTTGGGTAGTTCTTCTCATGCACTCATAATTGTCTCGAGGCATAAGCCACAACTTTTCCACCTTGCATAAGGACACAACCCATTCCTTGGTACGAAGCATCATAGTACACTTCGAATGGTTCACTTGGATCAGGTAGAACAAACACTACTGATGTAGTTAGTCTCCTTTTCAATTCTTGAAAACTCTCTTCACAAGCATCTGTTCATTCAAAAGCTTAGTCCTTTCTTGTGAGCAGAGTGAGAGGTCCAGCAATCTTAGAAAATCCTTCAATGAACCTCCGGTAATACCCGGCTAACCCAATAAACCTTCGGATTTCGGTCACCATCTTTGATCTTTCCCATTGAAGAACAGCTTCCACTTTCGATGGGTCTACAGCAATTCCTTCCCTCGAAATCACATGGCCCAAAAATTTCACTTCATCTAGCCAAAACTCACACTTCGACAACGTGGCATACAACTTTTTCTCTTTCAAAGTCTGAAGAACTATACTGAGATGCACGACATGATCCTCTTGATTTTTTGAATAGATTAAGATATCGTCGATGAAAACAATAACAAATCTGTCCAAATAAGGACGAAAGATTCTATTCATATAATCCATGAAAATAGCAGGTGCATTAGTCACACCAAAAGGCATCACCAGGTACTCGTAATGTCCATAACGAGTACGAAAAGTTGTTTTCGGAATGTCTTCCACTTTGACTCTGATCTGATGGTAGCCCGATCACAAATCGATCTTAGAAAACACAGCTGCTCCCTTCAACTGATCCATCAGGTCGTCTATCCTCGGCAATGAATACTTGTTCTTGATCGTGACCTTGTTTAACTGACGATAATCCACACACAGTCTCGAAGTACCATCTTTCTTCTTAACTAGCAATACAAGCATTCCCCAAGGTGATACACTGGGTCTCACGAATTACTTCTCCAAAAGCTCTTCCAGTTGCTTCTTGAGCTCAACTAGCTTTGTAGGTGACATTCGGTAAGGCGCTATGGAAATAGGACCAGCTCCAGGTATAAGATCAATGGCAAATTCCATCTCTCGCTCCCGGCTTTCCACATTTAAAATAGATTATCCCTTTGATCTTACACTCCCTCGTGAAGTGTTCTTTTCCGCATTTCATACATCTTGGCGAAGATGTCGAGGTCTGACTGGATACACCACCACTAGTACTTTGTCCAGGAGTTGGTTGTTGTTGTTGTTTCCCTAATACCCGTGCGTATGGTTTTCGCTTAAACTGGTTAACTTTTCTATTATTCCTCTTTTGGAATCTAGGTAGTCCATGGTTATCCCAAGTCTGACTTTCCTTCAAAAGATTTTGAATCTTAACCTCCAATTCTTGTTACTGTGCAGTCCTCTGATTTTGGTGAATTATCACCTTAGCTATCCTTTGTATTTCTCCTGCAGTCGCAGCCATACTTCTATAGTCTTGTCCCGTGCTCACATGCATACGTCTGCCACGAGCCACTAACTTTCTTTGAAGACGGACAAAACATAGCACAATAAAACAAATGTAATTAGTTTAAACAACATTACCTCCTTTCGGAAGTCAAACACAAAGAGTCACACAATGCACACCATTCAAGTAAGACAAGCTAATTTATGAATTCTAACAGCTTCCAGCCCGAACTTCTTCATTCTGCTTCCACAGCGTAATCTATCGTAAGCCGTCAACTTCTAAAATGCTTCTCGAACCTAGTTTGCACCAGTTATTTCTTTCTCCAGAAGATCAGTTTTCCAAAACCTTTTGATCTCCTTACAAAAATTTCCTATTTTCCTAACATAGGACGCCTAAGAGAAGTCATAGTTTCCTATACACACAGAACATTACATATTGAGTAGGCCAGTCCTCAATATTATGCGACTGTATAATAGTAGCTATCAACATTCAACCTATGACAAGCCATGCATTCCTTTCCCATCATCTCAATCAAGAGACAAGGAAGTGCACAACAGACTAAATTCTAATATGCCTAAACATAGCAAGTCCATACCTCGGCTCAACAGGATGAACTGCTCTGATACCACCTAGTGAAACACCCCTTGATGTAGCAACCGGAGCGCAATCGTCATTACACCACAGTTACTAAATCTAAGTGTGTCACAGTCATGATAACAGTAATTTAAATTCTCAAGAGTCTATATTTTTTTTTGACAATTTGCATAAGTAGAAAATACAAGCCTCAAATGAAATATAAACATATTCAACCCATAATACAACCACTGAAATAAAATCATATTCCTTATATATATATTTTATAGTCAATTTATACAAATCACAGATGACATAGAATATAATGATTACAGAGTCCAATGAAATACAGCGGGAATAAAAACACTAAAGGGGGAAAAGAAGTAACCCATGGATGGGTACTACCAGTAGACAAAGCCGCAACCCCATATGTACATGGCGCACGGCGTCCCAATTGACACGACAGGCATCAATGCCTCCACACGGCTGCACTCGTACATAGTCGAAGAAATCTTGTCCAGACGCCCAAGCCAATCAACCAAGGTGTGGTCCCTCTTTATCTTCCTCACGATCTTTTATCAAATATAAATATGAAACAGCAATGCACAAATATAGGAAAGAGGTGAGACACCGGTCTTTCATTACCATTATTGGCAGTAAGAAAACAACACGGCGCAAAGCGCCCACCAAGCAATACAGTTCATATATTCATCAATAGCAATTCAATTCTAAGCAATAATTGTAACGCACCTAGATCTAATAACCGCGGCACAATCGTCATTACACCACAGTTACTATATCCAGGTGTGTCACAGTCATGATAACAGTAGTTTCCAAAATTGACGAGTTTAATTTTCTTCCTTTTTCGCATTTATGCATAAGTAGAAAATACGAGCCATGAATGAAATATAAATGTATTCAACCCTTAATACAACCATTGGAATGAAATCACGTTCCTTATATATATATAGTTTATAGCCAATTTACACGAATCACTGATAACATAGAGTATAATAATTACAGAGTCAAATAAAAATACAGCAGGAATAAAAACAATTAAAGGGGAGGAGTAGTAACCCAGGGATGGGTACTATCAGCAGACAAGGCCGCAACCCCATATGCACATGATGCACGGCGTCCCAATTGACACGATAGGCATCAATGCCACCATGCGGCTGCACTCTTACGTAGCTCACGAAATCTTGCCCAGATGCTCAAGTCAATCAACCAATGGTATGGTCCTTCTTTACCTTCCTCATGATCTTTTATCAAACATAAATATAAAATAGAAACGCACAAATATAGGAAAGAGGTGAGATTCCCAGCTTTCAGTACCAACATGGCAACAAGAAAATAAATGGCGTTGAACGCCCACATAAAACACAGTTAATACATATAAGCACAGTAATACATGCAAGCAATTAATGAGAGTAAAGCAACAAAGAACAATGGTTAACATTATCCATAGCCAGCTAGCAACATTAGCATTACCAAGAATCAAATAAACATCACAGTCATGATAGTAAACACATTATCCAATCATAAATGCTCAATGGACCATGTGACTGACAACTCACAATGCAACAAAGGTACCAAAGTTCCTACTCCATGGAGCTAGACATAAATATTTTCGGAGTGAATGATCAAGGAGTAATGCCAGTGTATCATTAGCCTTAAAAATATAGTGTGCTCATCTCATAAAAACATTTGCATAAAATGGCTCACACAAGGCACCTCAACAGTTGATCGCGACATAAGACAGTGTCTCAGGCAGGATCATCGGTGTGTTGCACTGGTCTATCCCACGGCCCCAGCAGAGCTACCACTGTCTATTGTGAGACACCCTCACCCCGACGCCCCCAGGGCCAACAACATATGACACCTACGCTTAGTCTATTCGCACCCACACAAAGGTGTTATTCAAACTCCTAGGCAACATAGCCTTCTCAACAATGTCCCACGGACAACACGCATGCATGATGACACAATGTCCAATCATGTATGTTCATCAATGATGCATTCAACATCAGCATTGCCTCAATGGCACATAAGCATTATTCAATGATTAACATGACATATCAACAATATATCTATTAAAAACATTGCCTCAATGGCATATCATCATTTCTTATCCCATTGAATACTGAATCAATAACTGCATAACCCACATAGGGAATCACACTTGCATCAATAATTCTCACTAGGAATATATGTTCCTACATACCACAATTTCCATGTCATGGATCCAAGAATTCCATTTTCAAAATCATTTCTTCTCTATTGATATGAATACATATTCTTATCACATTTAAGTAAAGTAAAATCCTTGAATCCAGGGTTTTTTTTAGGTTATGTTTGAGTTACAAGGGACAAAGAACCATAATCTCAATCATTTCCAGCTCAAAAATCTCATTTTTGGGTCTTGGTAATCGATTACATCACCCTGGTAATTGATTACCAACATAACAGAATCTCTGTAATCGATTACAATCTCATTGTAATCGATTACATGACTCCCAGAACCACGATTCGTAACTTCAAGGCCCTGGTAATCGATTACACAACCGTGGTAATCGATTACCAATTGGACAGAACCTCCGTAATCGATTATCCATAAGTTGTAATCGATTACGTGATTCCCAGAAGCACCATTTCGTAACATCATAGGCTTGGTAATCGATTACACCATTCTTGTAATTGATTACAAGCTGGACAGAATCTCTGTAATCGATTACACACAAGATGTAATCGATTACCAGATTTCTAGAATCACGATTACAAGCCCCGTGTAATCGATTACCACACGTAAACTTGCAGAAAACAGAGTTCTCCAGGTCCTTTAACTCAAACTAAACCAATCATTAGCATATTTAATCAACAAGTTACTCAAATATACCTTCAAATCATGCAAGAGGCATCAATAAATCATACAAACCCAACGAAATGCACCATCATCAAGAACAACATAAAAATGAGCGAACTTTATACATGGATTCAGAAATAAATAACAACACACATACAAGACATTCCCTTGCTACCAAGATTGGTTGAAGAGGATCATCTCCCTCTTACCTATTTGGAAAAATGAGTTCTTGATCACATAGGTGACCAAGAAAAACAAAAATGAGAAGAAAGTGAAAGAAAGGTTAAGACTTTACCTCCCAGCTCAAAGCTTTAGCTTCAATGTTGAAAAATGGAGGAAGAAGAAGAAGAACCAAGGATGGCCACAAGGAAAATGGTCTTGGAATGATGGAAGAAGGCTAGATGTGGAAGTGAGGAAGAAAGGAAATGAAGATGGTGAATGGTGAGGGTGTACGGTGGAGAAAAGAAGAGAAGAGAAAGAGAAGAAAGAAGAAGAGAAGAGGAAGAGAGAAAATATTAGGAAGATGAAAGTGAATATTGGGTTCCAATATTACCTCTGTCGTGGAGAAGAGTGAGGAGGGAAGAGAGAGAAAAATGTGTCCACAAGGAAACTTCTTGGAAGCTTCCTACAATGGGCTTTTAATTAACTCAACTTTTATTTTGAAAATAAGGCTAAAGGAGCTTGACACAAGGTAGATTTTAGAATAGTGTGATAAAATTTTTATTACATGTTATTATTTATTGGACAATAGTTATATTTGGCAGAAGTCAACATTGACAAACCTGACAGGTTAATTCTTCGCATTGTTTTGTTATTCCATCTGTTAAAATTTCTCGAAAAATGTGAAACCTTGTAAACTGTGTCTGACCTCGGGTCTAGTAAGATCCCCTGTCGACGTTTCCATAGCCCAAGGTTCTCGGGAAAAATATTTCATTTTCCTGACTTTGCTCAATACGCAGGCAAAACGAGAAATATATTAAAATATTCATCGTTTCCGAAAAAAAATTCTGAAAGAATTCATATAAATCACAAACATCAGAAAATGACTATTCGTAATAAAATTTTCCAACTTTGGGAGCGTTACAGTCGTTTTGCCAATTCTGCCCAATGTGCACGCAAAATGAGAAATAATATTAAAATATTCCACGTTCTCCGAAAAATCTAGAAAAATTCCTAAAAATCTCAAATATTGTAAAATGATCATTTAGTCTAAAATTATAAATTTTCGGGATGTTACAACTCTCCCCAACAAATAGAAATTTCGTCCTCGAAATTTTCATTCTTTAGGGTAATTATTGACGTTGTTTCTTCACCTTATCTTTTGACCTCCATATCGCGCTTCTAATCATGTCAATTTAATTTGTTATTACCAATGTGATCTCCCTGTCTCCAGGTGGTTTTGCTCTCCTATTCTCGATCTTACAGGAAGCATTCCATGGGTCAGACTCTCTTTCAACCGTGCTGTGTCCTGTTCGATGATATGGCTGGGTCCAGAGATATACTTTCGTGATCACGACATACGGAAGACATCATGAAGACTTAAAAAGAAAGGATGGCAAAGATTAGTTATGGATACTGAACTAATCCGAAAAAGAATTTAGGATAGTCCGTAGAATTTAAGAGTGAGTTTTCTAGGCTTGAGGATACGACCGACCCCAGTCGTAGGTGTGACTTTTGAGAAGACATGCTCTCCTTCTTCGAACTCAAGAAGTTTCCTTCTTTTGTCCGCATAACTCTTCTGCCGGCTCTGAGCCATTTTCATCTGCTCCTGAATCATTTTAGCCTTCTCAGTTGTCTGCTGAATGAGTTCAGGTCCAACGGTAAGCCGTTCTCCATCTTGACACCAGCACAGAGGCGTCCGACACCTCCGCCCATATAGAGCCTTATAGGGCGCCATCCCTATACTTGAATGGTAACTGTTGTTGTAGGTGAATTCCACCAATGGTAAGATTTCATCCCAATCTCCAGTTTGCTCTATTGCACAAGCTCTCAACAGATCCTCTAATGACTGGATTATCCTCTCTGATTGGCCATCAGTCTGCGGATGGTATGCCGAACTCAATCGCAACTTCGTTCCCATAACTTCTTGAAGACTCTTCCAAAACTTAGGCGTAAACCTTGGATCTCTGTCGGAAATGATACTTGTGGGCACACCATGAAGTCTGACAATTTCACTACATATATCTGACTCAACTTTTCCAATGGATATCTTATGTTGATTGGCAAAAAGTGAGCTTATTTTGTAAGCCGATCCACGATTACCCATATTGAGTCATTTCCTTTCTTAGTCCTTGGCAACCCGACAATAAAGTCCATGGCAATACTATCCCATTTCTATTCGGGGATAGTCAAGGGTTGCAACAGTCCAGCTGGTCTTTGATGTTCAATCTTCGTTTTCTGGCAAACCTAACAAGATGACACGCATCTAGCGATGTGTCTTTCTTCATCCCTTGTTACCATCACTTCTGTTTTAGATTTTGATATACCTTGATCACTCCGGTGTGTAAACTTGGTTTACTCTCGTGAGTTTTATTGGGAATAAACTCCTAAAGTTCTGAATCATCTGGTATTGCAACCTTCACTTGTGAACATTAAGATTTCATTGAGTTCCTTCCTTACATTCTGACACCATGCTTTGTCTTAATAGCTTCTTCTTGCCCTGTAGAAATTAGTCACTATTCTACTTCTCTTGAATCCTTCCCAATAGATCATTCGAAATAGCGACTATATCTAGACATACCTCATCCAGTGTCATTTCTAATGACAGCCACCTGTCCTTGAATTACTCTACTAATTCTTTCTTCTCGACCATCGTAATGAAGGTATTAGGCAGTTCCCGGTTCAAAGCGTCCGCCATGGCGTTTTCTTTTCCAAGATGACTCTAAAGTTAGAGATCATGTTCCTTCAAAATATTTGGTCACTTCTCTGCCTCATGTTTGGTTCCTTCTCATCGAATAAATACTTCAGGTTCTTGTGACAGCGAAGGGCATGGAATATTGCTCCATATAGAAAGTGTCTTTATATTCTCAGAGCAGATACAACAGTGGTCAATTACAAGCCACGGATCGGGCATTCTCCTCACGCACCCTCAACTACCGTAAGGCGCAAGCCACAACTCCCCAGCTTTTCATGAGTGCATCCCAACCTTGATGTGAAGCATCACAAAACACTTCGAAGGTTTCATTAAGATTGGGCAGTATCAAAATCGGAATATTTCCTCAATCTTTGAAAACTTTCTCCACCTGTGCTGGTCCGTAAAAGTTTCAATTCTCTTTTTGTAAGCTGAGCAAGTTGTCCAACTATCTTTGAGAATCTGTCGATACTCCCTCGATAAAAACTAACTAATCCCACTAGCTATGAATCCCCCTCACGGTTTCTGATCTTTCCTTTGGAGGAACTGCTTCAACCTTTTCGTGAATCCACACAATTCCTTCATTTGGAATTTCATGATCCAAAACAGAACCTCCTTAAACGAGAATCCGCACTCTGATACTTTGGCCCTTACTCCCCCTTCTTTAAAGTTAGGAAAACTATATCGAGATGTCTAACGTATCTCTCCATAACTTCGAGAATAGGTCAGAATGTCATCATTACGACAGCGATGATTCCGTTCTAGATAAGGATAGAAAATACAATTCATGTTGTCCAAGAATACAACATGAGCGTTTGTCACTCCGGTTGACATCATGGGATACCCATAATGTCGAAAGCACACTCGAAAAATCATCTTGGGGACATTCTCTATTTCCATGAATCCATCGGTGACCAAGACATACCTCTATCTTGGAGAGAATAACGATTTCCTTCTCGTTAATCCATCAAATCATTCACCTTCCTCCAAGAATACTCATCTTTGATCATAATCTGGTTTAACTGGCGATAGTCCTCGTATCACCTAGAATTTTTTTTTTCTTCTCCTTAACCGACAGCATCTTAGCTCAACACGCGGAACTCTTTGGCTATTAAAGTGGCATTTATATTCCCTTTACTCTTGGTCCTCTACGGAGAATATTACATGTACCCTCAGGCTCCTTTCTTTTATGAGGCTTAGACCTTATTGGCTGTTACGAATTCGAAAGCCTTAATTTCAAAAATCTCTAAGGTTTTTATCGGAACGACCTAGCCGACAATAATCAGAAAACTACCGATCAATTTCTAAAATCATGAACTCGAATAAATATGATTTGAGGTAAGCAAGATAGGTTAACAAAAGACTCGATCTTTAGTAGAAATAGGATAGATTACACAACTTAGGTGTCAACGACAGGTCTTAACAACAGAAATGGAAATAACTAAGCCGAAGATAATAAAGATAAGGATGAATCCAAGTGATCCATACAATCACAAATTGTAAAAGGAGGGGTTACCCCCAGAATTATACAGCACGATTATGGGGTCATCATTTGAGGTATAACTTCCACGGTTTAGATCTCCGAATTTTGAAGTCTCAGCACCTCCCAGGGTATAAGTTCTGGCTTCTGCTTGTGGTTCTACAGCCCTTACAGTATTGACTGAAGAATTTGTCTTTGCTTGGTCGCAGTTGCGGGAGACGTGTCCAGGCTTTCCACATTTAAAACAGATTATCCCTTTGATCTTACACTCCCTCGTGAAGTGTTCCTTTCCGCATTTCATACATCTTGGCGAAGATGTCGGGGTCTGACTGGATACACCACCACTAGTACTTTGTCCAGGAGTTGGTTGTTGTTTCCCTGATACCCGTGCGTATGGTTTCCGCTTAAACTGGTTAACTTTTCTATTATTCCTCTTTTGGAATCTAGGCAGTGCAAGGTTTCCCCAAAGCCGACTATCCTCCAACAGATTCTGAACCTCAACTTCCAATTCTTGTTTTGCGTGGCCCTCTGATCCTGGTAAGTTGGCACCACAGCTATCATTTGCCTTTCGTCTGCAGTCGCAGCTATACTCCTATTGTCTTGTCCCGCGCCCACAGGTATACGTCTGTCACGAGCCATCGCCCTTGCATGTCTACTGCGAGCAATTGAATCTCTCTGAAGACGAACATAGATACAACAAACGCAAAATTGCTTCAAACAGTGTTATCCCCCTATGAAAACCAAATACAAAGAGTCATACAATTCATACAATTCAAGCAAGACAAGTTCAATTCCATACATCCTAACAATCTCTAGCTCGAACTTCTTCATTCTGCTTCTACAGCGTAATCCCTCGTAAGCCGTCAACTTCCAAACTGCTTCTCGAATCTAGTTTACACCAACTATTTCTTTCTCCAGAAGATCGGTTTTCCAAAACCTTTTGATCTCCTCACAAAAGAAATCCTATTTTCCCAATACAGTACGCCTAGGTGAAGTCATAGTTTCCTGTACACACAGAACATTACATATTGAGTAGGCCAATCCTCAATATCATGCAACTGTATAAGAGTAGCCATCAACATTCAACCTACGGCAAGCCATGCATTCCTTTCCCATCATCTCAATCAAGAGACAAGGAAGTGCACAACAGACCAAATTCTAATGTGACTAAACATAGCAAGTCCATACCCTGGCTCAACAGGATGAACTGCTCTGATACCACCAAAGTGTAACACACCTAGATCTAACAACCGCGGCACAATCGTCATTACACCACAGTTACTATATCCAGGTGTGTCACAGTCATGATAACAGTAGTTTCCAAAATTGATGAGTTTAATTTTCTTCCTTTTTCGTATTTATGCATAAGTAGAAAATACGAGCCATGAATGAAATATAAATGTATTCAACCCTTAATACAACCATTGGAATGAAATCACGTTCCTTATATATATATAGTTTATAGCCAATTTACACGAATCACTGATAACATAGAATATAATAATTACAGAGTCAAATAAAAATACAGCGGGAATAAAAACAATTAAAGGGGAGGAGCAGTAACCCAGGGATGGGTACTACCAGCAGACAAGGCCGCAACCCCATATGCACATGACGCACGGCATCCCAATTGACACGACAGGCATCAATGCCACCATGCGGCTACATTCTTACATAGCTGACAAAATCTTGCCTAGATGCTCAAGTCAATCAACCAATGGTATGGTCCCTCTTTACCTTCCTCACGATCTTTTATCAAACATAAATGTAAAATAGAAACGCACAAATATAGGAAAGAGGTGAGATTCCCAACTTTCAGTACCAACATGGCAGCAAGAAAATAAACGGCGTTGAACGCCCACATAAAACACAGTTAATACATATAAGCACAGTAATACATGCAAGCAATTAATGAGAGTAAAGCAACAAAGAACAATGGTTAACATTATCCATAGCCAGCTAGCAACATTAGCATTACCAAGAATCAAATAAACGTCACAGTCATGATAGTAAACACATTATCCAATCATAAATGCTCAATGGACCATGTGACTGACAACTCACAATGCAACAAGGGTACCAAAGTTCCTACTCCATGGAGCTAGACATAAATATTTTCGGAGTGAATGATCAAGGAGTAATGCCAGTGTATCGTTAGCCTTAAAAATATAGTGTGCTCATCTCATAAAAACATTTGCGCAAAATGGCTCACACATGGCACCTCAACAGTTGATCGCGACATAGGACAGCGTCTCAGGCAGGATCGTCGGTGTGTTGCACTAGTCTATCCCACGGCCCCAGCGGAGCTACCACTGTCTATTGTGAGACACCCACACCCCGATGCCCCCAGGGCCAACAACATATGACACCTACGCTTAGTCTATTCGCACCCGCACAAAGGTGTTATTCAAACTCCTAGGCAACATAGCCTTCTCAACAATGTCCCACGGACAACACGCATGCATGATGACACAATGTCCAATCATGTATGTTCATCAATGATGCATTCAACATCAGCATTGCCTCAATGGCACATAAGCATTATTCAATGATCAACATGACATATCAACAATATATCTATTAAAAACATTGCCTCAATGGCATATCATCATTTCTTATCTCATTGAATACTGAATCAATAACTGCATAACCCACATAAGGAATCACACTTGCATCAATAATTCTCACTAGGAATATATGTTCCTACATACCACAATTTCCATGTCATGGATCCAAGAATTCCATTTTCAAAATCATTTCTTCTCTATTGATATGAATACATATTCCTATCACATTTAAGTAAAGTAAAATCCTTGAATCCAGGGTTTTTTTTTTAGGTTATGTTTGAGTTACAAGGGACAAAGAACCATAATCTCAATCATTTCCAACTCAAAAATCTCATTTTTGGGTCTTGGTAATCGATTACATCACCCTGGTAATCGATTACCAACATAACAAAATCTCTGTAATCGATTACAATCTCATTGTAATCGATTACATGACTCCCAGAACCACGATTCGTAACTTCAAGGCCCTGGTAATCGATTACATAGCCGTGGTAATCGATTACCAATTGGACAGAACCTCCATAATCGATTACCCACAAGTTGTAATCGATTACGTGATTCCCAGAAGCACCATTTCGTAACATCATAGGCTTGGTAATCAATTACACCATTCTTGTAATCGATTACAAGCTGGACAGAATCTCTGTAATCGATTACACACAAGATGTAATCGATTACCGAATTTCCAGAATCACGATTTTGCACCCAAAAGAGCTTGGTAATCGATTACAAGCCCCATGTAATCGATTACCACACGTAAACTTGCAGAAAACAGAGTTCTCCAGATCCTTTAACTCAAACTAAACCAATCATTAGCATATTTAATCAACAAGTTTCTCAAATATACCTTCAAATCATGCAAGAGGCATCAATAAATCATACAAACCCAACGAAATGCACCATCATGAAGAACAACATAAAAATGAGCGAACTTTATACATGGATTCAGAAATAAATAACAACACACATACAAGACATTCCCTTACTACCAAGATTGGTTGAAGAGGATCATCTCCCTCTTACCTATTTGGAAGACAACACAAGGTGTTACCTCTTCTTGCCCTAGATTTTCATTTTCCCCTTCAAGAAGAACACCAACGTGAGTGATTTCCTTAATGTCCACTCAAACCATGGAAAAATGAGTTCTTGATCACATAGGTGACCAAGAAAAACGAAAATGAGAAGAAAGTGAAAGAAAGGTTAAGACTTTACCTCCCAGCTCAAAGCTTTAGCTTCAATGGTGAAAAATGGAGGAAGAAGAAGAAGAACCAAGGATGGCCACAAGGAAAATGGTCTTGGAATGATGGAAGAAGGCTAGATGTGGAAGTGAGGAAGAAAGGAAATGAAGATGGTGAATGGTGAGGGTGTACGGTGGAGAAAAGAAGAGAAGAGAAAGAGAAGAAGAGAAGAAGAGAAGAGGAAGAGAGAAAATATTAGGAAGATGAAAGTGAATATTGGGTTCCAATATTACCTCTGCCGTGGAGAAGTGTGAGGAAGGAAGAGAGAGAAAAATGTGTCCACAAGGAAACTTCTTGGAAGCTTCCTACAATGGGCTTTTAATTAACTCTACTTTTATTTTGAAAATAAGGCTAAAGGAGCTTGACACAAGGTAGATTTTAGAATAGTGTGATAAGATTTTTATTACAAGTTATTATTTATTGGACAATAGTTATAGTTGGCAGAAGTCAGCATTGACAAACCTGACAGGTTAATTCTTCGCATTGTTTTATTATTCCATCTATTAAAATTTCTCGAAAAATGTGAAACCTTGTAAACTGTGTCCGGCCTCGGGTTTAGTAAGATCCCCCGTCGACGTTTCCATAGCCCAAGGTTCCCGGGAAAAATATTTCATTTTCCTGACTTTGCTCAATACGTAGGCAATACGAGGCATATATTAAAATATTCATCGTTTCCGAAAAAAAATTCTGAAAGAATTCATATAAATCACAAACATCAAATAATGACTATTCGTAATAAAATTTTCCAACTTTGGGAGCGTTATAGTCGTTTTGCCAATTCTGCCCAATGTGCATGTAAAATGAAGAATAATGTTAAAATATTTTACGTTCTCTGAAAAATCCAGAAAAATTCCTAAAAATCCTAAATATTGTAAAATGATCATTTAGTCTAAAATTATAAATTTTCGGGATGTTACAATAATCAAAGTCAATAATAACAGTGATATTTATAGTAAAGGTAGAACAACAGTAAGCAATAGCAGACAGATCACAATAGTATTTTTAAGAATCAGCACAACAATCAGATAATTATTCACAGAAGTACAACAGTTATCTTCACATTCACAGGTGTTCATGCTCAACAGTTTATGAGACCGACAATGAACGATGCACAATGCATTATGATACCACAATTCCTACTCCCTGGAGCTAGACATAAACAGTCGGAGAGAAAGATCAAGGAGTAATGCCAGTATATTGTTAGTCTTAAAATACAGTGTGCTTCATCTCATAAAAGTTTGCGCAATGGCTTATACATGGCACCTCAACAGTTGATCGCGATATAAGACATCGTCTCGGTCCGGATCGTCGGTGTGTTTGCATCGGTCTACCCCACGGCACAGAGGAGCTCATAACTGTCCATGTGAGGAACCCGCACCCCAACGCCCCCAGAGCCAACAACCATATGACACCTACGCTAGTCTATTCGCACCCGCACAAAGGTGTGTTCAATCTCCTAGGCATACACTGCCTTACAACAATGTCCAATGGACAAGACATATGCATGACGACACAATATCCAATCATGTATGTTCATCAATGATGCATTCATCATATACACTACCACAATGGTATGTAGTCATTCTCAGTATCAACATGTCATATCTTATCGAGAATTAAATCAAGAAACACCTAGCTCTTCATAGGGATTCACAACACATAGAGTTAAATTTCAATATCCATATATACATTATGGTTTATCATTAACACCATTCTATTAAATTGATCAAGTTCCTTGATCTAGTCAATTATGCCATCTTAAGGTCAACTATCCCTTAGAAACTTTGGTCTCACATGCCTTCAAGGTTCCAAATTCTTCTCCATATTATTCACTAGTCTCTTGATACTAATCATTTAGTTTTGATTCAATACGGGATTAATTCAATTTATCATCATCATTAAGTACTTATGGTTTATCACTTATCATCATATCCACACTAGGGATTTTTCATGTCTTTAAACTCCTAATCTCCAAAGATGCACAAAGGCATCATTTAAACTTTAAGTTTTTCATAATCAACTCCAGTATGATCATAAATCCTTTGGTATTCAATTACACAAGCTTTATTACTTACTAACTCAATCCAAACTCTCATCATCATGGGCCCAAACTGTGGCCCTTCAAGTCCTCAAAGATTCAATTTCTTTCCATTTTATGTATTAACTTCTTAATATCAATTTACTTAAATTTTGATTTATCAAAGTCATTTCAATTCCTTATGATTTTAAGCCAAAACCGTGGCCATCATTTGTCATCAAAGTTTCAATTCTTCACCACATTATGCATTAGTTACTTAATACTTAATCACTCAATTCTATTCCTCACAAGATTAACTCAATTCCCAACTTTCCAAGGTCCAAACCGTGGTTTCGCAAGTCCTCTAGTTTCCACTTTTTCTTTCCTTTTTATGTACTAGGTCATCATTATCAATTCACTTAAATTTTAGTTCATTAGGACTAATCCAATTGCCTAAGGTTCAATGCCAAAATCGTGGCTTCAAATTGAATTAATAAACCCTTAAAACTTTCCATCTCAAATTCCAACATTAACATTCAAATCTTCAATTACATAGCTTCATCTCACAGTTACCTAGCTGGTTCTGTTCTGGGCGCCTAGGCGCCATATTTGTAGCGCATGGGCGCTGACCACGAAGCGCTTGAGCACTCACCAAGCCGCGTCACAGGGAAAACTTTCTGGGCATAGAGCACCTAGGCGCTCTATGCACAGCGCCTGAGCGCTAGTGCATTAACAAGGGTTCTGCAGAATTCGTTTCTGCAGAGCCCTGGCCCATCCTTCATCAAAGTTTCTCATTTATTTTCCAACGATCCAAAATATGATTCATGTCCTCTAAACACAAAATAACAATGTATAAGTTCATAATCATTAAAGCACACAATGTACATCCATATATTCATACAAGTCAAACAACTACAAAATCATGAAAATGACACAATATAACAAAGAGAGAAATCCAACATGGATTCCCTCATCAACACAATACACAAGACATTTCCTTACTACCAAGATTGGTTGAAGAGGATCATCTCCCTCTTACCTATTTGGAAGACAACCCAACGGTGCTACTCTTTCTTTGCTCTTGATTTTCGTTTTCCCCCTTCAAGAAAACCCTAGGGTGAGCAATTCCCAAAGTGTTCACTCCAATCATAGAAAAATGACTCCTTGGCCACATAGGTGACCAATAAAATGAAAATGAGAAGAAGATAGAAGAAAGTTGAAGACTTTACCTCAAAAGCTCCAAGCTTTAGCTTCAATGGTGGAAAATGGAAGAAGAAGAAGAAGAACCAAGGATGGCCACAAGGAAAGTGGTCTTGGAATGATGGAAGAAAGGTAGATATGGAAGTGGTGAGGCAAGGAAATGAAAATGGTGAATGGTGAGGGTGTACGGTGGAGGAGGAAGAAGAAGAAGAAGAAGAAAGAAGAGAATGAGAAGAAAATGAGAAGAGGAGTGTTTAGAAATAGAAGTGAAGTAATAAAATGAGAAAGTGAATAATGGGCTCCCCAATGGCCTTCTGCCGTAGAGAATAGTGGAGAGGGAAGAGAGAGAGAAATGTGAAATGGGAGGAAATTTCCTGGAAACTTCCTATATTGGTTTTGAATTAACTTTACCTTTATTTTGAAAATAAAGCTAATGGATTTGACACAAGGTAGATTTTTAGATAATGTGATAAGGTTTTTAATACATATTATTATTCAGTAGACAATCGTTATAGTTGACCAAAGTCCGTATTAATTTATCTGACAGATAAAATTTATACAGCGATTATAATTTTATCTGTTAAAATTTCTTGAAAAATATGAAACCTCGTAAATCGTGTCTAGCCTCGGGTTAAGTAAGATCCCCCGTCGATGTTTCCACAGATCAAGGTTATTGGGAAAAATATTTCATTTTCCCGGCTCGGCTCAGCGCGTACTCAAAATGAGGAATATATTAAAATACTCGACGTTTTTGGAAAAATCTCAGAAAAATCTCAGAAATTCCAAATATTATAAAACGACTATTTGTCTTATCATTTTCCAATTTTTTTTGAAGCATTACAGTCGTTTTCCTGACTCTGCTCAATTCACACGTAAAACGAGAAATAATATTAAAATATTTCGCATTCTCAGAAAATCCAGAAAAATTCCTAAAAATCCAAAATATTGTAAAATGATCATTTATCCTAAAATTATTAACTTTTGGGATGTTACAACTCTCCCCTTCAAATAGAAATTTCGTCCTCGAAATTTTCATTCCTTAGGATAAATATCGACGTTGTTTCTTCATCTTATCTTCTGACCTCTATGTCGCGCTTCTAATCATGTCAATTCAGATTATCTTTACTAATGTGATCTCCCTGCCCTCGTGTTGCTTTGGTCTTCTATTCTCGATTATCACAAGAAGTATTTCATAGATCAAACCCTCTCTTAATTATACTGTGTCCCGTTCGATGACATGGCTGGGTCGGGAATATACCATCGCAATTATAACCTATGGAAGATATTATGAATATATTAGGATGAAAAGGTAGTAAGCTAGTTGGTTAGCTACCAGATCAATCCGACAGAAATTTGATATAGTCCGTAGAACTTTGGAGTGAGTTTGCTGGCAACTCCGACATGATGACACTAAAGCTAGACGTCATACTCCCTCAAAAATTTTAATCACCTTCTCTGCCTCATGTCCAGCCCCTTTTTATCGAATGGGTACTTTAGGCTTCGGTGATTGATAAAAGCGTTGAACATTTCTTCACACAGAAAGTGTCTCCATATTCTTAGAGCCAATATAACTGCGACTAACACCAAGTCGTGAGTCAGGTAATTCTCAGAGCACCTTCAACTACCTCGAGGCATAAGTTATAACTTCTTAACATTGCATGAACACACATCCTAAACCTTGATGTGAAGCATCACAAAACACTTCGAATGTTTCATTGGGATCGGGCTGTATCGAAATCAGAATATTTCCTCAATCTTTGAAAACTTTCTCCGCCTATGTTGGTCCGTAAAAGTTTTGATTCTCTTTTTGTAAGCTGAGCAAGTTGTCCAACTATCTTCGAGAATCTGTGGATACTTCTTCGATAAAAACTAACTAATCCCACCAGCTATGGACCTCCCTCACCATTTCCGATCTTTCCTTTTGAAGAACTGCTTCAACATTTTTGTGAATCCACATAATTCCTCCATTTGGAATTCCATGATCCAAAACGGAACCTCCTCAAATGAGAATTCGCACTCTGATACTTTGGCATTTACTTCCTCTTCTTTAAAGTTAGGAAAACTATACCGAGATGTCCAACGTATCTTCCTATATCTTCGAGAATAGATCAGAATGTCATCATTAATGACAACGACAATTCTGTTCTAGGTAAGGATAGAAAATACAATTCATGTTGTCCATGAATACAATAGGAGCATTTGTCACTCCGATTGACATCACAGGATACCCATAATGTCGAAAGCACACTCGAAAAAAAATCATTTTGGGAACATTCTCAATTTCCACGAATTCATCGATGACTAGAACATACACCTATCTTGGAAAGAACAACGACTCTTTTCTCACCAGCCCATTGAATCGCTCATCTTTCTTCGAGGACACTCATCCTTGATCGAAGCCTTGTTTATTTTATGACAGTCCTCGTCTCACTAAGAAATTTCATTCTTCTCCTTAACTAACAGCATCGTAGCTTGACATGCAAAACTCTTCGACTATCAGAGTGGCATTTATATCCTCCTTACTTTTGGTCCTCTACGAAAAACATTAACATGTATTCTCAGGTTTCTTTTTGCTTCCAGTGCTTCAGCTTTGTTGGCCGTTATGAATATCAGAAGTCTTAATTCTGAAACCAATAAGGTTTTCATTGGAATGGTTTAGCAGGATATGACTAGAAAATGATCAATCAGTCCCTAAATCATGAACTCTAACCGATGCGATTTCAAGTTAGCAAAGTAGATCAACAAAAGGTTCAATCTTTATGAGGAGTAGGATAGATTAAACAAACTCAGGAGTCAAGACAAGTCTCAACAACATAAATGGGAACAACTAAGCCGAAGATAAGAACGATACAGATGAATCCAAATGATTCATCTTTATTTAATTGTAAAAAGGAATGGTTACCCCCAGAATTATATAGCACGATTACTGGATCGTTATTTGAGGCATAACTTCCCCTTGTTTAGATCTTCATATTTAGAGGTCTCAGCACCACCCAAGGTATAAGTTCTGACTTCTGCTCGTGGTTTCACAGCCCTTGCAGCATCGATTGAAGACTTTACCTTTGCTAAGTTGTATTTGCGGGGGATGTGTCCCAGCTTTCCACATTTAAAACAGATTATCCCTTTGATCTTACACTCCCTCGTGAAGTGTTCATTTTCGTATTTCATACATCTTGGCGAAGATGTCGGGGTCAGACTAGATACACCACCACTAGTACTTTGTCCAGGAGTTGGTTGTTGTTGTTGTTTCCTTGATACCCGTGCGTATGGTTTCCGCTTAAACTGGTTAACTTTTCTATTATTCCTCTTTTGGAATCTAGGTAGTCCATGGTTATCCTAAGTCTGACTTTCCTTCAATAGATTTTGAATCTTAACCTCCAATTCTCGTTACTGTGTAGTCCTCTGATTTTGGTGAATTATCACCTTAGCTATCCTTTGTATTTCTCCTGCAGTTGCAACCATTCTTCTATAGTCTTGTCCCGTGCTCACATGCATACGTCTGCCACGAGCCACTAACTTTCTTTGAAGACGGACAAAACATAGCACAATAAAACAAACGTAATTAGTTTAAACAACATTACCTCCTTTCGGAAGTCAAACACAAAGAGTCATACAATGCACACCATTCAAGTAAGACAAGCTAATTTACGAATTCTAACAGCTTCCAGCCCGAACTTCTTCATTCTGCTTCCACAGCGTAATCTCTCGTAAGCCGTCAACTTCTAAAATGCTTCTCGAACCTAGTTTGCACCAGTTATTTCTTTCTCCAGAAGATCGGTTTTTCAAAACCTTTTGATCTCCTTACAAAAATTTCCTATTTTCCTATACACACAGAACATTACATATTGAGTAGGCCAGTCCTCAATATCATGCAACTGTATAACAGTAGCTATCAACATTCAACCTACGGCAAGCCATGCATTCCTTTCCCATCATCTCAATCAAGAGACAAGGAAGTGCACAACAGACCAAATTCTAATATGCCTAAACATCGCAAGTCCATACCCCGGCTCAACAGGATGAACTGCTTTGATACCACCTAATGTAACACCCCTTGATGTAGCAACCGAAGTGCAATCGTCATTATACCACAGTTACTAAATCCAAGTGTGTCACAGTCATGATAACAGTAATTTAAATTCTCAAGAGTCTATATTTTTTTTTGACAATTTGCATAAGTAGAAAATACGAGCCTCGAATGAAATATAAACATATTCAACCCATAATGTAACCACTGAAATAAAATCATATTCCTTATATATATATTTTATAGTTAATTTATACAAATCACTGATGACATAGAATATAATGATTACAGAGTCCAATGAAATACAGCAGGAATAAAAACACTAAAGGGGGAAAAGTAGTAACCCAGGGATAGGTACTACCAGCAGACAAAGCCGCAATCCCATATGTACATGGCGCACGGCGTCCCAGTTGACACGACAGGCATCAATGCCTCCACGCGGCTGCACTCGTACGTAGTCGAAGAAATCTTGTCCAGACGCCCAAGCCAATCAACCAAGGTGTGGTCCCACTTTATCTTCCTCACGATCTTTTATCAAATATAAATATAAAACAAAAATGCACAAGTATAGGAAAGAGGTGAGACACCCATCTTTCATTACCACTATTGGCAGTAAGAAAACAGCACGGCGCAAAGTGCCCACCAAGCAATACAATTCATATATTCATCAATAGCAACAGCGGAATTTATAATAAAAGCAATTGAATTCTAAGCAATAATCAGAGTCAATAATAACAGTGATATTTATAGTAAAGGTAGAACAACAGTAAGCAATAGCAGGAAGATCACAATAGTATTTCCAGGAATCAGCACAACAATCAGATAATCATTTACAGATGTACAATAGTTATCTTCACATTCACAGGTGTTCATGCTCAACAGTTTATGAGACCGACAATGAACGATGCACAATGCATAATGATACCACAATTCCTACTCCATGGAGCTAGACATAAACAGTCGGAGAGAAAGATCAAGAAGTAATGCCAGTATATCGTTAGCCTTAAAATACAGTGTGCTTCATCTCATAAAAGTTTGCACAATGGCTTATACATGGCACCTCAACAGTTGATCGCGATATAGGACAGCATCTCGATCCGGATCGTCGGTGTGTTTGCATCGGTCTACCCCATGGCATAGAGGAGATCATAACTGTCCATGTGAGGAACCCGCACCCCGACACCCCCAGGGCCAACAACCATATGGCACCTACGCTAGTCTATTCGCACCCACACAAAGGTGTGTTCAGTCTCCTAGGCATACACTGCCTTACAACAATGTCCAATGGACAAGACATATGCATGATGACACAATGTCCAATCATGTATGTTCATCAATGATGCATTCATCATATACACTACTACAACGGTATGTAGTCATTCTCAGTATCAACATGTCATATCTTATCGAGAATTAAATCAAGAAACACATAGCTCTTCATAGGGATTCACAACACATAGAGTTAAATTTCAATATCCACATATACGTTATGGTTTATCATTAACACCATTCTATTAAATTGATCAAGTTCCTTGATCTAGTCAATTACGCCATCTTAAGGTCAACTATCCCTTAGAAACTTTGGTCTCACATGCCTTCAAGGTTCCAAATTCTTCTCCATATTATTCACTAGTCTCTTGATACCAATCATTTAGTTTTGATTCCATATGGGATTAATTCAATTTATCATCATCATTAAGTACTCATGGTTTATCACTTATCATCATATCCACACTAGGGATTTTTCATGTCTTTAAACTCCTAATCTCCAAAGATGCACAAAGGCATCATTTAAACTTTAAGTTTTTCATAATCAACTCTACTATGATCATAAATCCTTTGGTATTCAATTACACAAGCTTTATTACTTACTAACTCAATCCAAACTCTCATCGTTATGGGTCCAAACCGTGGCCCTTCAAGTCCTCAAAGATCCAATTTCTTTCCATTTTATGTATTAACTTCTTAATATCAATTTACTTAAATTTTGATTTATCAAAGTCATTTCAATTCCTTATGATTTTAAGCCAAAACAGTGGCCATCATTTGTCATCAAAGTTTCAATTCTTCACCACATTATGCATTAGTTACTTAATACTTAATCACTCAATTCTATTCCTCACAAGATAAACTCAATTCCCAACTTTCCAAGGTCCAAACCGTGGTTTCGCAAGTCCTCTAGTTTGCACTTTTTCTTTCCTTTTTATGTACTAGGTCATCATTATCAATTCACTTAAATTTTAGTTCATTAGGACCAATCCAATTGCCTAAGGTTCAATGCCAAAATCGTAGCTTCAAATTGAATTAATAAACCCTTAAAACTTTCCATCTCAAATTCCAACATTAACATTCAAATCTTCAATTATATAGCTTCATCTCACAATTACCTAGCTGGTTCTGTTATGGGCGCTGACCACGAAGCGCCTGAGCGCTCACTAGGCCGCGTCACAGGGAAAACTTTCTGGGCATAGAGCGCGTAGGCGCTCTTTGCACAGCGCCTAAGCACTGGTGCATTAACAAGGGTTCTGCAGAATTCGTTTCTGCAGAGCCCTGACCCATCCTTCATCAAAGTTTCTCATTTATTTTCCAACGATCCAAAATATGATTCATGTCCTCTAAACATAAAATAACAATGTATAAGTTCATAATCATCAAAGCACACAATGTACATCCATATATTCATACAAGTCAAACAACTACAAAATTATGGAAATGACACAATATAACAAAGAGAGAAATCCAACATGGATTCCCTCATCAACACAATACACAAGACATTTCCTTACTACCAAGATTGGTTGAAGAGGATCATCTCCCTCTTACCTATTTGGAAGACAACCCAATGGTGCTACTCTTTCTTTGCTCTTGATTTTCGTTTTCCCCTTCAAGAAAACCCTAGGGTGAGCAATTCCCAAAGTGTTCACTCCAATCATGGAAAAATGACTCCTTGGCCACATAGGTGACCAATAAAACGAAAATGAGAAGAAGATAGAAGAAAGTTGAAGACTTTACCTCAAAAGCTCCAAGCTTTAGCTTCAATGGTGGAAAATGGAAGAAGAAGAAGAAGAACCAGGGATGGCCACAAGGAAAGTGGTCTTGGAATGATGGAAGAAAGGTAGATATGGAAGTGGTGAGGCAAGGAAATGAAAATGGTGAATGGTGAATGGTGAGGGTGTACGGTGGAGGAGGAAGAAGAGAGAGAAGAAGAAGAAAGAAGAGAATGAGAAGAAAGTGAGAAGAGGAGTGTTTAGAAATAGAAGTGAAGTAATAAAATGAGAAGGTGAATAATGGGCTCCCCAATGGCCTTCGCAGTAGAGAAGAGTGGAGAGGGAAGAGAGACGAGAAATGTGAAATGGGAGGAACTTTCCTGGAAACTTCCTATATTGGTTTTGAATTAACTTTACCTTTATTTTGAAAATAAAGCTAATGGATTTGACACAAGGTAGATTTTTAGATAATGTGATAAGGTTTTTAATACATATTATTATTCAGTAGACAATCGTTATAGTTGACCGAAGTCCGTATTAATTTATCTAACATATAAAATTTATACCGCGATTATAATTTTATCTGTTAAAATTTCTTGAAAAATGTGAAACCTCGTAAATCTTGTCTAGCCTTCGGTTAAGTAAGATCCCCCGCCGTCGTTTCCACAGATCAAGGTTATCGGGAAAAATATTTCATTTTCCCGGCTCGGTTCAGCGCGCACATAAAACGAGGAATATATTAAAATACTCGACATTTTTGGAAAAATCTCAGAAAATTCTCAAAAATTGCAAATATTATAAAACGACTATTCATCTTATCAATTTTCAATTTTTTTTGAAGCATTACAGTCGTTTTCCCGACTCTGCTCAATACGCTTGCAAAACGATGAATAATATTAAAATATTTCGTGTTCTCAGAAAATCCAAAAAAATTCCTAAAAATCCCAAATATTGTAAAATGATCATTTATCCTGAAATTATTAATTTTCGGGATGTTACAGAGGTGGCCTCCTTTGTCGACTCCTCCTAACACCTAACAACCTTAGATTTGATCAATGGTTGATATCAAAGGCTTTCGCTCCAAGCTTATCTCCTATTGGTGAAGAAAAACCTAGTCATCAAGTGACTAAGCCTTCTTGACCCTTCTTGAAAGCTCTTGGCCGAATGGCTCTAATGGTGAGCAAACCAAGTTTGTGCTTTTTCAAGCAATCTAGTTACACTTAGGTACATTTAGTTATCTTACTTAGTTACTTGCCTAACTATATAGTTACTTAGGTTAACTAGGTTTTGTCTTGATATTTTGAGATCCTTCTCTAACTAGGACTTAACTAGATAGCTAACTAGGTTTCCTTCATTTAGTTACTACATAAGCTTCTTATGCTAACTTAGTTAGGTTTATGCTAACTTGGTTAAGTTTTCTAGTTTAATCTTAACAAGTCTAACCACTTTTGTGGACTTACTTCTTATTGGTCTAGAATTTTCAAGCCACTATTGTTGACTAGCTCTCATTGGTTTAGAATTTAATCTAGTCAGAAACGTTGACTAGTTCACTAAACGCGGGTCCCATAGACTTTTTCGGGTCCATGGTTATTTTGGAGCAGATTTCTACTGTTTTTGAGATAGTAGGTATTGTCTAATAAAATAATATTATAATAATAAAAAATTATTTTATTGCACAGTTAAATCCTAAAAATTAAAAGATTAATATACATATCACTCGGAATTGGGTTTAGTAAGATCCCTCAGCTTTAAATAATTAAAATAAGATTTCCCTGGCCCGAAAATTATTATTTTCTTGACTCGGAGTAAATCACACAAAACACTCAAATACAATCACGAAACAGTCAAATAAATTTTATAGCTTACAGAAAAATACAAAATAGTACATTCAGGATAATATTGTACTTAACCCAACAGTTGGGGTGTTACAACTCTCCCCCACTAATAAAAATTTCATCCCCAAAATTTATCGTACCTCAGAACAGTTGAGGGTATTGCTTCCTCATCTTATCCTCCAACTCCCAAGTAGCATCTCCCGTCACATCATGCCACATTACTTTTACCTTGGTGCATCTTTGGAAATTAAGAATTTAGAGACATGCATCATCCATAACAAAGTGGAAGAATTAAATAAAATAATGGGACTTGAGAAGGCCACGGTTTTGAAGGGTTATTCACCCTAAAATTTTCATAATTGACCTAAGTTTAAGACTTTAAAAATATAAATCCAAGATATGAACTTGTAAAAATCGATGAGTTATGTATGATTACATATTGATATTGAGAATTGATTTTATGTTGTTATGAATCCCTATGTGGGTTAAGTACTTGTTGAATATGTACATGAGTGAGAATTATGACATATTGATGTTGAGAGATGAATGTATATATGCCATTGTGGTATGCTCATGATGATGCATCATTGATAAACATACATGATGTACATTATGTCGTCATGCATATGTGTTGTCCGTTGGACATTATTGTAAAGGCGGTGTATGCCAAGGAGTTTGAATAACACCCATGTGTGGGTGCGAGTAGACTAAGTGTAGGGTCATATTGGTTGGCCTAGGGGGCGTCGGGGTGCGGGTGTCTCACAATAGACAGTGGTAGCTCCACTAGGGCCGTGGGATAGACCAATGTGATACACCAACAATCCAGACTGAGACGCTGTCCTATATCGCGATCAACTGTCGAGGTGCCATGTATAAGCCAATTGCGCAAACATTTTTATAAGATAAAGCACACTATATTTTTAAGGCTAACGATATACTGGTATAACTCCTTGATCATTCACTCCGAAAATGTTAATGTCTAGCTCCATGGAGTAGGATTTTTAGTACCTTGTGCACTGTGAACTATCAGTCTCATAATTCATTGAGCATGAACATTTATAACTGCAAGAATATCTGCTTTTATTTCTATAATAATTGTTTGAATACTTGAACTGTTGACTGCTGGTAGTATTACTGTTATTTACCTGTTGTGGAGGACCTTATTACTATCTGTTATTATTCTGCTCTTACTATTAATTTTATTATTACTAAGATAAAATATTAAATTGTGTTATATATGGGCGTCCAACGCCGTTTCATTTTCTTACTGCCATTTTGGTAATGAAAGCTTGGTGTCTCACCTCTTTCTATATTTTCTGCATTTTTGTCAGTTTGTTTATTTTTTAGAAGACACGTGTGAAGAAGAGGAAGCTCCTGAGTTTCTAGGCTTTTGGCCAGACTGAGATTGAAGCTTGCTGAGGATGACGTCTCGCCCCCGTGGATTTTTGGGCTACACACGGATCACTTTTCACGGAGGTCCTGATTGCTGGCATATTAATGTGCAGATGGACCGTTGTGTGTATCATGGAGAGCTAACGGTGTCCTTGGCATGGGGTCGTTATGATGCCCCTATTTTTTATTTTCATGCTTTTGTTTGGTTAGAGTTTTACCTGCCCGTAAGGGATATGTGGGCTGACATGTATTACACCCCACGTGATGACTCTTTTCTTTCTGCTGCTCGGGCTCTTGCTCGTTGCTCGGTCGCTCCGATGGATGTTTCATCGAACGAAGAGGACCCTGAGGAGAACCCTTCTACGGTCCCTTCTCGTCAGTCTTAAGGACTGATTTTGTTGGTGGCTACTAATGGCTATCTGTTATCTTTTTGGAGGAGCCTGATGTTTTGCTAGATTGATGGATGTAAATTTGTAACTACCTTAGGTGGGTAAAGCTTTTGCTTTTTTTTTATATATATTTTGGAATGTAACTAAATAGGCTTATGCATATAGATATGAATATATATATTGTGTATGGTTTAACTTACGTCAATTTTTATTGCGACTGCTCTAATTATCATCTCTATACGTAATGGATTTTTAAGTTAACTCTTTTGACTCTACTTGGTAATGATATAATTCATCAAATAGAAAAAATATATATACAGTGACAATTGTAAAGGAACTTAAATAAATAGAAAATGAACCGGGCTTATGAGTTTAAAAACAATCCCGATTTTCTGCAGTTTAATTTATTTCGTTTCATGTTTCGCTTTATTATGGTGTGACGTTCCTTCTTCACGAGTATTGAGAAAAAAGGGCGTTACAGTGGAGCTACCACTGTCTATTATGAGACACCCGCACCCCGACGCCCCCAGGGCCAACCACTATGACCCTACGCTTAGTCTACTCGCACCCGCACATAGGTGTTATTCAAACTCCTAGGCATACACCGCCTTTTCAACAATGTCCAATGGACAATACATATGCATGACGACGCAATGTACATCATGTATGTTCAATGATATATTTATCATAAGATATATCGCAATGGCATATATATATATATGGTTCAATGTCAACATGTCATAATTTCATTAAGTACACAACCGTCAAGTACTTAGCCCACATAGGGTCTCAAAATAACATAGAATCAATTTTCAACATCGATATGTATTCGTGGTTCATCAATTATCACAAGTCCACATTATGAATCCTTATTTTCAAAGTCTTAAGCTTTGGTCAATTATAAAAATTTTAAGTTGAATAACCCTTCAAAACCGTGGCACTCTCAAGAGTTATTACTCAATTTAATTCTTCCACTTGATTATGGATTATGCATGTCTCTAAATTCTAAATCTCCAAAGATGCATCAAGGCATCATTTCAACCCTAAATTTTCTCTAAAAATCGTGGCCTCACTAGGTTATCAAGGTTCCAATTTGTTTCCATTAGTTACTTGATACCTAATTACTTAGATGTTGTTTCACACCAAGTCAATCCATTCTCTTAGGATTCAAGGCCAAAACCAAGGCCTCACTTTGGGGTATTAAACCCTTAAAATTTCCCATTCATTAATTTTAATATTATCATTCAATATTTAATTACATAAGCTTCATTTTATTTGTATCCAAGAACCAACTTATATCCGTAAACTTTAGTCAAAACCTTGGCCTCACATTTGGGTAGGAAACTCCAAATTTTTCATTTAACAACCCTAACATGATCAAGCATTTTCAACACCTCTTATACATTCAAGATCATCAATCAAGCATTAATCCAATTTCAAGAATACATAGACATACAAAATCATCAAACAAAGTGAGCATACAAAGGTTCGCTCACCACCAATAATGGTTGAAGTGAGTAATCTCCCTCTTACCTAAAGGAAGAACACAAAAAAGATCTCCTACTTGCTCCTTGAAGGTTCGGTTTTGAGCTTCCAAAACCCTAGGAATTTCAAGACAAGGAATCAACATCAATGGTTGAAAAAGAAGGGATCCATGGTCATCAAAGAGACCATGGAGCACGAAAATGAAGAGAAAGGAGAAGAAAAATGAAAACTTTACCTTAAAGCTTGAAGCTTTGTCTTGGAAGACAATGGAGGTGAAGATAGATTTTGAAGAAAATGTCTAAATAGGAAGCGTAGAGGAGGTTGAGGTGAGTGTGGAAATGGTGTTTATGAAGAGAAAAGTGAAGAGCAATGGTGCCAATAGGGGCTGTAATTTTCATATGAAGAGGGGAGAAGAAGAGAGAAGGAAGAGAGAAATGAAGAAGAAGAAGTTAGAGAGAGGAAGTGTGATAGGAAAATGTATTATTTTTAGTGTATATTGATTAAAGGAGGGAAGCAAAATTGCTTCTCCTTGGGCAAGCAAATGCTGCGACAATGGAGAGGAGAGAGGGGGAGGTTTTTGGCTTCCCCAACAAGCCAAGGTCATCTTAGTCTTTTGGTGGTCAAAGCTTCCCAAAGAAGCTTTGATTAAAATACAATAAATTTGAATTAAAGTGGGTTTGATTAGACTTAAAGTATATTACATTAGGATAATGTGATAGGGTTTTTAATACATGTTATTATTTAATGGATAATTACTACAGTTGATAGAAGTCAGTATTAATTTATCTGACAGATAAAATTTACACAGCGATTATTATTTTATCTAATAAAATTTTCTCAAAAAATGTGAAACCTCGTAAACCGTGTCCAGCCTCGGGTTTAGTAAGATCCCCCGTCGATGATTCCACATATCAAGGTTCTCGGGAAAAATATTAAATTTTCCCAGCTCTACTTGGTTTGCATGCAAAACGAGGAATGATATTAAAATATTTCACATTCTCAGAAAAATCCAGAAAAAATCCCAAAAATCCCAAATATTAGAAAATAAATATTTATCACAAAATAAATAAAATTTGGGGTGTTACAGTTATGACTATTGGTATTGGTACATTACTACTGAGGATATTTGATTCTCACCCCAGGTGTCCATGTAAATCCAGGTAGAAGTTCTCTTCAAGCATGGAGCAGAAGAAGATCAAAAGGCAGTTTAGTATTTTGGCCCTTCAGTTTCAGTTTGTACGTCATATGTATATTATTTTGATCCTGTAAATAGTTGTATATGTATATAACGAAGTTTAGTTTTACAAGGCTCTCCATAATAAATTCTTTATAGGAATGATTATGGATTAGTTGAATGTTATAAATTAGTTGTAATATGACTAATACTGTTGAAACTGATATATTAGGTTTTCAGTATTATGATGCCACACGTCAAACTCATAAACTTCACAAATCCCAAAACATCATGGGAAATCAATAAAAAACATAATTTTTTTTCAAAAACAAAATTAGATAAAAATTAAAATAGAATAAGAAAAAACATTGTCCAGAAGAAAAGATAAAAAGAAAACTGAAGATCAAACTAGTTTCCAAGGAATGAGGTTGATCGATCTCCGATTGCTTGAACTTGAGTCCCAATCTTCGATCGAATCTCCCTTTCCCTTGTTCTTCGTCTTTGCCTCAGTTCCTTGGAGGCTCCCTAGTCTAGACTCCCTTTTCGAAATCCCAGGCAATCCTATTTATAACTTTGGAGACCTAATTTTGCATCAGAATTTGTATCTTGCTTTCTGATTCGACGACACGGGTCGTGTTGTATGACACGACCTTCCCCCTATCAGGTTCTGTCAACACAAATTCAAGAGAATTGCAAGTCAAAGGAGGACACGGCCTACCCCCTGTCAGATGACATGGCCTACCCCCTGTTAGATGACACAGGCCCTGTCACTTGCTTTCTTCAAATTCTGCCCTAATTCTTCACAGATACTTTTCTTTCTTCGCTCCTAGGGATAATATTGATCTCCTGAAAAACACAATGTAATCATTAGTGCTTATAAACACACTTAAGCACAGTTTCACAATAAGATCAAAAGGCAGTTTAGTATTTTGGCCCTTCAGTTTCAGTTTGTACGTCATATGTATATTATTTTGATCCTGTAAATAGTTGTATATGTATATAACGAAGTTTAGTTTTACAAGGCTCTCCATAATAAATTCTTTATAGGAATGATTATGGATTAGTTGAATGTTATAAATTAGTTGTAATATGACTAATACTGTTGAAACTGATATATTAGGTTTTCAGTATTATGATGCCACACGTCAAACTCATAAACTTCACAAATCCCAAAACATCATGGGAAATCAATAAAAAACATAATTTTTTTTCAAAAACAAAATTAGATAAAAATTAAAATAGAATAAGAAAAAACATTGTCCAGAAGAAAAGATAAAAAGAAAACTGAAGATCAAACTAGTTTCCAAGGAATGAGGTTGATCGATCTCCGATTGCTTGAACTTGAGTCCCAATCTTCGATCGAATCTCCCTTTCCCTTGTTCTTCGTCTTTGCCTCAGTTCCTTGGAGGCTCCCTAGTCTAGACTCCCTTTTCGAAATCCCAGGCAATCCTATTTATAACTTTGGAGACCTAATTTTGCATCAGAATTTGTATCTTGCTTTCTGATTCGACGACACGGGTCGTGTTGTATGACACGACCTTCCCCCTATCAGGTTCTGTCAACACAAATTCAAGAGAATTGCAAGTCAAAGGAGGACACGGCCTACCCCCTGTCAGATGACATGGCCTACCCCCTGTTAGATGACACAGGCCCTGTCACTTGCTTTCTTCAAATTCTGCCCTAATTCTTCACAGATACTTTTCTTTCTTCGCTCCTAGGGATAATATTGATCTCCTGAAAAACACAATGTAATCATTAGTGCTTATAAACACACTTAAGCACAGTTTCACAATAAAGATTCGATTAAACTTCATATCCAGAAACTTAGCTAAAATTTAACAATTAAACACACATGAAGTCCAATTAGATCAAACATATGACACTCAAAAGCTAAAAACTTTAAAAGACTCAATTTCTAATGATATTCATGAAAGCAAAAATCTATAAGCAAGAAGAGCAAGAAAAGATTCAAGGGATCAAAACATTCAAGAGATAACAATTCTTCACATCTCAAACCATCAAGCAAGGGATCTTCAATTTGAAAGGCAAGAATCAAGAATGATAGTTCCTCACAAGATACAATCTTAATCTCTCAATTGTTTATAAGGTAAGTATTTCACTCAATTCAACCCATGAAAAATGTACTACCATAAGCTTGCTTATCTTATACTTCTCCACTACTTAAACACATGCACACATAAATCAAGAGGACTTTATTCAAGGTTGTAATAGGGCCAAGGTAAGGGAAGGAAATAATATGGATATGGCAAGATAAGTACCCAAGAGAATAAAAGAACACTGGGGAGGAACTCAATTGACAAGTAACAAGCATAAAATTTTTCCTCTAATTCTATATAATGCACATTCTCTTTACATATTCCTTTCCTTTTTCTTTCTTTCCTTTTACAACCTTTCTTGCATTTATTCTTTTTCTTTGTATTTTTTTTCCACCAACACTTTGCATTTTGCATATCAAGGATACAACCCGCACACTTGTACTATGCATTATCCACAAGCAAAAAAGCTCCTCCAATGAAAATGAACTAATATTCTCCCATTCCCTAAGGTAAGATAAAATCATGATTTTTCACATAAGGCATATAATGAGCTAAGACAAAGAATAGGCAAATAGGCTCAAGGGGTTAATCAAAGGAAAATGCTACAAGGTTGCCTATTTGGCCAAAGTAGTTAATCAAGAAAGAAGGCCTCAATCATATTCATGCATGCAAGTGAAAATGTAACCTCAAAAAGAATCAAAGCAAGTTCTAGAGTGATCAAATGACATGAGTGAAATTCACACAAGAAAAAGAAGAATGACATAAATGCTAAATTCATCCATTAATAGGCTTAAAATTTCACAAGGAATGCATCTATCAATCTCAATCCCCCAATCAAATATCCAAAGCCAAGCATGTCAAATTCAAGATGGAAGAAGAAATTTATAAAACATACCCTTGAATTTCAATTGCGTCAAACTCATAAACTTCACAAATCCCAAAACATCATTGGAAATCAATAAAAAACACACTTTTTTTTCAAAAACAGAATTAAATAAAAATTAAAATAGAAAATAGAATGTAAACTCCTCCCCCTCACTTAAATTCTACATTGTCCTCAATGTAAAGCTCAAAAGAAAAATAATATCCATCAAAATCATTAATTAATGAAGGATAAGTAAAATAAAATAGGGGGAAAGAAAAGAAACATCCTTATCAAATGAGGAGGCTTCCACCAGGGTCCCATTGGCAAAAGCATAATGACCAACTTATGCTTGAAGTAGCATGAGAGCTTCCACGGAGATCCCTTTGGTCCTCCTTAATTCCCTTGGTGTCACAACTGGAATGCAATATGTTAGACCAGGGTCTAGTTATGACCGTCATCCAATGCTTTTCTCCCTTCTCTGAAAATTTTTCAATGGATTTCAACTCCACCTCCCTTTTTGTCTTAGATTCTGCAACTACTTCAAAAGCATTGTTGATAGATCCTTCAATACCATTAGCTTTTGCATAAATAGAATCATCAGCTCTCAAGAATGCAGAAATTTCTGCACAAATATCACATATCATATCACCATCACAATCAGCATAGGAGTGGCAATGAATAGAAGTATTGAAACTAATAAAATTAGGAAATTCATCACATAACTCATCATAACTTTCCTTCACTGCATTAGGAAGGGGTTCAGGAACATTTACCTTGAGGGCCTTAGAATTTTTCCCTTCCTCATTTACCTCTTTAGGCTTTTGGTCTTTCTCTTTAGTGGCTTGTGGGGGAGAGGTGGGTTCACCTAACAACTTCCCACTTCGTGATGTGATATCACTAGCATTTTCCTCCACGTTCACTTCCGGTTATGAGAGAAATTTTTCTGAAAGTTGGCTTTGAAGCTTGTTGAGACCTATGGATAATTGCCCTATTAGGTTTTGCAGGTTGTTAACTGAGATCTTTGTTTCTTGTTGAAACTGAATGTTCTTAGTGGCCATTTGCCTCATTAGCTCCTCCATTGAAGGTTCAGGTTGCCTTGGTGCTTGAGTTTACTGCGGTCTTGGGGAAAAAGGTGTTTGCCTCTGCTAAAATCCTGGGGGTCCATAAGTTGGAGGTTGATTTTGGAGTTGTATTTCATAGCTCGAGTTAGGATGATCCCAGCACCCTGGATTATATGTGTTGGAGTAGGGGTTGTAGTTGTTGGACGATTCATAATATTCTTCTACTTCCTTTTCCTCTACATTTGTGTCCACCCGGAAAGTGGGACACATATCAGTGATATGTTCGGGTGATAAGCAAATCCCACAAGCATGTATTGATGATTTCCCCATATCCATTAATCATGTCACCAATGATTGAAGAACATTAGCACCTACAAGACACTTAGAAATAATAAATCAAAAATTTAAAAAAATAGAGTAAAAAATAGGAAACAAATTAATAGCGCAATTGGATAATTAGTTCCCCAGCAACGGCGTCAAAATTTGGTGTGGTATGGATTGTGATTAAAATTTAGAATGAAAATCAATTACCACGTTCCACCAAAAATAAAAGCCTTGCAACTAGTTGTAGTTAGCAAGAGTCGATCCACAGAGAACTAATTCAATTAACACTATAAATTGAATCCTAATTTTAAACTCTCAAAAGCAGTGTTGAATCCTAATTTTAAACTCTCAAAAGCAGTAAATAATAAAAAAGGGGTTTGTTTGTTAAAACTAAAAATAGAAATTGAATCTAAAGCAATAACAATAAATACAATTTGAATTACCAATTAAAAGACAATGGTTAAGAGATGGAATCCACCACTAGATTTATAAGATTATGTTAACTTACATTCCTTTTATACTAATATAACCAATTATGCTTTTATGTGATTGTGAGATAAATCCCTTGTTTTCCTTAAGTTTTGCTTAATTCAGTAACCGCTCAAATTAAATCCTAATCACTAGTTAGTTATAAAGCAAACACTCTTATCCCCATCTAATTATTGCATTAAGATTTAGAAAACCAATCACACTAAGATCTAATCACACGCCGAGATTAAATTACTTAGATCACGTGTCTCACTAGTCCTACCATCGCAACCGCGCATAGCAATCCTAGTTTTACCATTTTTGAATTTGGCAAAGAGTATAAAAAGCTTTATACCGAAGTAAGAACAGAAACATATGAATAAAAACATAATTGTATTAATATAAAGAAATAGAAAGGTTCACATGATCAAAACGAGGGTTTCATCTTCCTTTAACCAAATAAGAAAACTAGCCACACATGGCAAATTCAAAATCTAAAGAAAAACAGAAGAAAAAACATTGTCAAGAAGAAAAGAAGAAAAAAAACTAATGATCAAACTAGTTTCCAAAGAATGAGTTTGTTCGTTCTCCGATTGCTCGAACCCGAGTCCAAATCTTCGATTGAATCTCCCTTTCCCTTGTTCTTCTTCTTCGCCTTAGTTCCTTGGCGGCTCCCCAGTCCAGACTCCTTTTTTGAAACCCCAGGCAATCCTGTAACGTCCCGAAAATTTATAATTTTAGGATAAATAATCATTTTTCAATATTTGGGATTTTTGGGGATTTTTTTGGATTTTCCGAGAACGCGGAATATTTAATATTATTTTTCGTTTTGCGTGCACATTGGGCAGAGTTGGGAAAATGACTGTAACGTTTTGAAAGTTGAAAATTTTGTGACGAATAGTCGTTTTATAATATTTGTGATTTTTGGGAATTTTCTGGAATTTTTCCGGAAACGTTGAATATTTTAATATATTCCTCGTTTTACGTGCACACTGAGCGGAGCCGGGAAAATGAGATATTTTTTCTGAGAACCTTGAACTATGGAAACATCAACGGGGGATCTTACTAAACCCGAGGCCGGACACAGTTTACAAGGTTTCACGTTTTTCAAAAAATTTAACAGCCGAAATGATAAAACACTGTATAAATTTCATCTGTCAGATAAATTAATACTGACTTCTGTCAACTGTAACTATTATCCATTGGATAATAGCATGCATTAAAAATCCTATCACCTTATCCTAATGCAATCCACTTTATGTCAAATCAAATCTACTTTAATTCAAATTTGTGTGCTTTTTCAAAGCATCTTTGAGAAGCTTTGACCACCAAATGACCCAATTGCCCTTGGCTTGCATGAGAAGCCAAATCCTCTTCCTCACACTCTCTATTGCAGCAGCCCACACATGCCAAGGAGGGAAAAATTGTGACTTGCACACTTAACCTAATACACACACAAAATTACCTCACTTTAACGTACCACTTTCTCTCTATTCACTTCATCTTCTTCATCTTTTCTCCTCCTTCTCTCTACCTCCACCATAGCCACAAAATTCCAGCCACCTTCTCCTCCATTTTTGTTCATCTTTTCTCTTTTCCAAGCTCATTTCTACACTTGCCCTCACTTCCTCTACCTTCTTTGTGTAGAAAGTTTCTTCATTTTCCATTCCTACCTCCATTTTATCTCCACCTCTTCTCTTCTTCCTCCTCTTAGATCCGAAATTTCCAGCCACCACCACCATTGTTCCTCTTCACTTTTCTCTCCATAAACACCATTTCTAGACTTCTCTCAACCTCCTCTACACTTTCTCTTTAGAAAATCTCTTCAAAAATCCATCCTTTCTACCTCTCTTTCTCCAAATCCGAAAATCACTCTTCCATGGATGACCAACCTTTTTCATTTTTCTCTTCACTAAACACTTTTATATACTCACCTTCATCTTCCCTACAAGTTTCATTTAGAAGGCTTGCTCAAAATCCAACCTTGTCCCCATTGTCTTCCAAGGTAAAGATTCTTGATTTCTCTCCTATTTCTTCTCATTTTCGTTTTCCTTGGTTACTATGTGACCAAGGGCATCTCTTTTTGAGCATTGATGTGTGATTTGAGTGATTTTGAACACTCTAGGATTCTTGGGTGAGTGGAATCCGAAAATCATCAAAAAGAAATCTCAAGGAGTTCAAGCTTGAGGCTTTAGGTAAAGTTCCTCACTTTCTTCACATTCACTTCTCAATTTCATTTTCCTTGGTCACATAGGTGACCAACGATCATTCTTTTCAATCCTTAGTTTGTAAATATGAGAATTTGACCACTTTATGATTCTCTTGAAGGTGGAATCCGAATTTGCAAATCAAGGAACTAAGGAGTTTGTTTCCTTGTATTGTCTCCTCTAGGTAAGAGGGAGATAACTCACTTCAACCACTTATGGTGGTGAGGGAACTTTATATGTATATTGATGGAGAATTCCATCCTTGTATGCCTACTTGAATTGTAAAAATTTGTATGATATAGTGTTCTTGAATTTGATAAATGCTTGAATTGTGTTCTTGAATATGTTTGATGTGTTAAATATGCTTGATCAAGTTAAGGTTGTTAAATGGAAAATGTAGAGTTTTCTACCTTGACTTGATGTCACGGTTTTGAGATGATTCTTGATTGATAAATTTGTCTTGTACATAATAAAAGGAAGCTATGAAATTGAATGTTAAATGATGATAAATAAAACTTATGAATATGAAATTCCAAGGGTCTACTACCCCACATGAAGCCATGGTTTTGGTCTTGATAAAGAGGCAATGGGATTAAGTTTTATGAACTAAATGTAAGTGAACTAGTATTAAGAAAACTAATGCATAAAAGTGGAAAGAAAAATTGGACATTGGGCACCATGAGGCCACGGTTTTGGCATTGAACTTTAGGCAATTGGATTGATTTTAATGAACTAAAATTTAAGTGAATTGATAATGATGACCTAGTACATAAAAAGGAAAGGAAAAGTGAAACTTAGAGGACTCATGAAACCACGGTTTGGACCTTGGAAATTTGGGAATTGAATTGATCTTGTGAGGAATAGAATTTTAGTGATTAAGTATCAAGTAACTAATGCATAATGTGGTGAAGAATTGAAACTTTGATGACAAATGATGGCCACGGTTTTGGCTTAAAATCATAAGGAATTGAAATGACTTTGATAAATCAAAATTTAAGTAAATTGATATTAAGAAGTTAATACATAAAATGGAAAGAAATTGGATCTTTGAGGACTTGAAGGGCCATGGTTTTGACCCATGATAATGAGAGTTTGGATTGAGTTAGTAAGCAATAAAGCTTGTGTAATTGAACACTAAAGGATTTATAATTATAGTGGAGTTGATTATGAAAAACTTAAAGTTTAAATGAGGCCTTTATGCATCTTTGGAGATTAGGAGTTTAAAGACATGAAAAATCCCTAATGTGGATATGATGATAATTGATAAACCATGAATATCTAATGATGATGATTAATTGAATTAATCCCATGTAGAACGATAACTAAGTGATTGGTATCAAGAGACTAGTGAATAGTATGGAAAGGAATTTAGAACCTTGAAGGCATGTGAGGCCAAGGTTTCTAAGGGTTAGTTAATCTAAAGATTTGCATAATTGATCAAGACTTAGATTCTTGGAAGTGTTAAACCCTTAGTGGGAAATGGCAGTTATGATAAGCCATAAAATATATTGGTATGGAGATTCGACTCTATGTATGGTGAATCCTTGTGAGGGGTTATATATATATATATATATTTGTTGGTTTAATTCTCGATGAGAAATGATTTATTGATATTGGAAATGAATATATGCCATTGTGGTATTGTATATGATGAATGCATCATTGATGAGCATACATGATTGGTCATTGAGTCATCATGCATATGTAAACCTAAGAGTTGAATAACACCTATGTGCGGGTGCGAATAGACTAGCGTAGATGCCATATGTTGTTGGCCCTAGGAGGCATCGGGGTGCGGGTCCCTCACATGGACAGTTTAGAGCTCCTCTGTGCCGTGGGATAAACCAATGCAAACACATTGACAATCCGGACCGGGACGCTGTCCTATGTCGCGATCAACTGTTGAGGTGCCACGTATAAGCCATGATGCGCAAATATTTTATGAGATGAAGCACATTATTTTTAAGGCTAACGATATACTGGCATTACTCCTTGATCATTCACTCTGAAAAGGTTAATGTTTAGCTCCATGGAGTAGGATTTAGTACCATAATGCATTGTGCATCATTCATTGTCAGTCTCATAAGTTGTTGAGTATGAACATCTGTTAAAGTAACTGTTTTACTTCTGTAAATGATTATCTGACCATTGTGCTGATTTATGGAAATCTTATTGTGATTGGTTTGATATTGTTAAATCTTGTTATTGCCTGCTGCTGTTCTGCTTTCTTATTATTGCTTATAACTGAACTAATTGTGTTATAAATCATGCTACTACTATTGATAAATGTATGAACTGTATTGCTTTGTGGGAGCTTTGCGCCGTGCTGTTTTCTTACTGCCATAGTGGTAATGAAAGATGGGTGTCTCACATCTCTCTTGTATTTCTGTATTTCTGTTTTATATTTGTATTGGATAAAAGATTGTGAGAAAGATGAAGAGGGACCACACCTCGATTGATTGGATTACGCGTTTGGACAAGATTTCTTCAATTACGTAAGAGTGCAGCTACGTGGGGGCATTGATGCCTGTCATGTCAACCAGGACACTGAGTGTCATGTACATATGGGGTTGCAGCCTTGTCTGCTGGTAGTACCCATCCCTGGGTTACTGCTTTTCCCCTTTAGTGTTTTTATTCCCGTTATACTTTATTTGACTCTGTAATTATTATATTCTATGTTATCAGTGATTCGTGTTAATTGACTATAAAATATATATAAGGAATGTGATTTTATTTCAGTGGTTGTATTAAGGGTTGAATATATTTATATTTCATTCATGGTTCATATTTTCTACTTATGCATAAATGCGAAAAAAAAATAAACTCATAAATTTTGAAACTACTGTTATCGTGACTATTGTAATGCCCCTTTTTCTAATTCGATACACGCGAAGAAGGAACATCACACTATTATATTAATAATTCGTAAAACGTAAGTAAATATTTTATTTGCAGAAAATAACGTTAGTTTCATATTTTCATAATAGTGATATATTGGAGCTAAATTAAGTTATCTTAAAACTTCCATCATAATGAGTTTTTTTTTCCTGTAAGATAATCGTTAAATTGAAAATCCCTGTTGTAGCGAAACACCAAGCATAATGCGAATATAATACAGTCCACGGAAATTAAAGATCATACATCATAATTACATTATAATTACCATGCATACAAGCCTGTATTAATTACATTTCCAAAAGAATTGACGCAAGAAGCAAAATATGTACCTACCCCAAGAGATACAAATATCTACCTATGAATCCAATAGTACGTCAGACTCCCTCAAAATAAACAGACAACCATCAGTAGTCATCTACCTAAAACAGTCTTTAAAACTGACGAGAACTAGAAGGAACCGTAGACGGATCCTCCACAGGGTCCTCGTCGTCCGACGAGACATCCATCGAACGACGGAATAGCGGGCGGGGAGCCGAGCGATGTAGACAAAAAGGAATCGTCACGTGGGGTATAGTACATGTCCTCCCACATGTCTCTCACAGGCATGTAAAATTCCAGCCACACAAAGGCATGGAAGTCAAAAATAGAAGCAGTGTAGCGTCCCCACGCTAAGGACACTGTCAGTTCGCCGTGGTACACACATCGATCAGTCTGCACGTTGATGTGCCAGCAATCCGGACCACCATGAAAGTTGATCCGCATGTAACCAAAAAATCCACGGGGGCGAAATGACATCCTCAGCAACCTCGATCTCAATCAAGATACTCCCAGAAACCCTGAAACTCAGTGGTTTCCTTATCCTCCTCATGAACGTCTTCGAACAATCATATGATAATATACAATAATAGAATATATAGTAAAGAGGTGAGATATTCATCATTCATTACCAATAATAGTAGCAGGAAACTAAACGGGGCCGAACGCCCACGTACACAGCACATTTTATACATTTAATCATAACAGCATTAAATTTACAGTAAGGCGAGATCACAACTTTAAAATAATAAAAATATTATCAGCAGTTAGTGATTCGAGCGACTAACAATTATCACAAAAATAACAATAAATATGCCTTATAATTATCAATGCTCATGCTCAATGAGTTGTGCGACTGACAATTCACTCATGCAAAAGTATATCAAAACCCTACTCCATGGAGCTAAACATAAACATTTTCAGAGTGAATGATCAAGGAGTAATACCAGTATATCATCAGCCTCAAAATAAAGTGTGCTTTATTTTCATAAAAATGTTTGCGCAATGGCTTACACGTGGTACCTCGACAGTTGATCGCGATATAGGACAGCGTCTCAGACAGGATCGTCGGTGTGTCGTATTGGTCTATCCCACGGCCCCAGTGGAGCTACCACTGTCTATTGTGAGACACCCACACCCCGATGCCCCCTAGGGTCAACAACATATGACACCTATGCTTAGTCTATTCGCACCTGCACATAGGTGTTATTCAACTCCTTGGCTCACACAGCCTTTCCAATAGTGTCCAACGGACGACACATATGCATGACGACTCAATGTCAAATCATGTATGATAAATATTGTATCTCACAATGGTACATGTACATTCAGACGTACATAACTTCAATCATTGATACCGTATCATCAAGGTATTTTTTTTAATAATCTGTGTTCATCAAGTATTCATCCCACGTAGAGGTCCATAATTGCATTAAAGTTAAGTTTTATGCCACCATCATTTTCAAATGTCCATTCATCGTTATGATTCATATTATGGATTCTCACCTTCAAGGTTACATGTCATTAAGTTAATACGACCACTTTATGTCACTTTAAATCTTTATTATCATTACTTTCAAAAGTCTTTAGAATTATCAACTCTTTAACCATATCAAGCATTAATCTTCTACTTCAAATTCTTTAGATTGGATTAACCCATTACCATCTCCCTTAAGCCTAAAACCGTAACCCCCACTAAATTCCTAAATCACATATTTGTTTTTCCTTTTAATGTATTAATATCTCATTACTAATCCTCTTTAGATGCTTAATTTAATTCTCTCAACTCATACACTCAAGTTCTTCCTATTAGGTTAAATGATCCAAATTACCAATTTTAGTCTTTGTTCAATTTTTGTTTACACATTATGAGCTCCTAATTGTCCTCTAATTTCACATTTGTCCATTTTTGTCATTCAAGTCACAATGTTCACCAAATTGCCTCCCATGGCCGTGAGCCATCAAGGGACTAGGGTCCATGCATTTGTTCTTTGTTCTTTGTCCTCATCCATCCAATTATTACCATTCAATTAGGTTTCAAAATTTTAAACATCCATACCCCTCCATTGGGGGACTTGGCCGTGAGCCTCCTTGCACAAAGCAAGGGGCAATTGTCTCAAGTTCATCAATTCCAAATCCATGAGGTTTATTACAACATTAACAAGAATCAAATCCATACAAATATTTAAGAAAAGAATAGAAATTATCAAGAAGCAAATAGAAAAGAATAAAATCAAGAGTAACCCCTACTAGGGTTTCTCACAAATACACAATTAGAGAAGTCTCCAACCACCATTAGAGGTTGAATAGAGTGGTCTCCCTCTTACCAAAGAGGAGAACACGAAAATGGCTTCCAAGATGCTCCTTGAGATTTCAGTTTTGGCCCCACAAAAACCATAGAAAACAACCTCAAAAATCAACACCATAACTTGAAAAAGGAAGTATCCTTGACCATGAAAATGGTCTTAGAACATGAAAATGAGAAGAGAAGAGAAGAAAGTTGCAATCTTTACCTTAAAGTCTTAAACTTTGATCTTGTAAAAGATTGATGAAGATGGACGGTTTTAAGGTGAGGTGTGAAAGAAAAAGTGTTTAGAATGATGAAGAGAAGCTAGAAATGAGGTTAATGGAGTTAGAAACCGAAAATGGTGAGGATGGGGGTGGTAACCCGAAATGGAGAAAAATGGAAATGGTGGATTTTGATGAAACCTTGTGAAGAGAAATGGTGGAGATGATGATGGAGAGTAAGGATATGTAGTTATTGAAGAGAAAAGATGAAGAGATGGAGTGGAAGAGTGAGCTTCAGTTTCGGTTGGCTATGGAGGTTTAGAGAGAAGGGAGAGGAAGGAAGAAGATGAAGATGTAGAGATAAGTTGTTAGGTTAAAAGTGTGATAGATTTTTGAGTGAATTAGGTTAAGGGTTGAAATAAAATTCCCCCCTTTTTCCCCTAGGGTGCCGCGACATTGAGAGAGAGGAGAGAGGGAAATGGCAAGCTTCCCAAGCAAGCCAAGGGTAGTTAGGTCTTTTCTTGGGTCAAAGCTTCTAGAAGATTGATTAAAATAGCAATATATTTGAATTAAAGTAGCTTTGTTATGACATAAAGTAGATTACATTGGGATAAGGTGATAGGATTTTTATTACATGCTATTATCCAGAGGATAATAGTTACTGTCGACAGAAGTCAGTATTAATTAATTTGATAGATAAATCTTTCGCAGTATTTTATTATTCCATCTGTTAAATTTTCTTGAAAAATGTGAAACCTTGGAAACTGTGTCCGACCTTGGGTTTAGGAAGATCCCCCGTCGACGTTTCCATAGTTCAAGGTTTTTGGAGAGAATATCTCATTTCTCCGGCTCCGCTCAGCTTGCACATAAAACAATGAAAATATTAAAATATTCGACGATCCCGAAAAATTCTCAGAAAATTCTCAAAAATTACAAATATTATAAAATGGTTATTTGTCATATAATTTTCTAACTTTCGGAACGTTATAGTTATTTCCTTGACTCTGTCCATTGTGCACGTAAAACGAATAATATATTAAAATATTCCGTATTCTCAGAAAATTCTAGAAAAATTCTAGAAAATCTCAAATATTATAAAATGAATATCCATAATGAAATAAATAAATTTTGGGGTGTTACAACTCTCCCCAACAAATAAGAATTTCGTCCTCGAAATTTTCATACCTTAAAATAGTTCGGGGTATTGCTCCTTCATCTTATCCTCGAGTTCCCATGTCGTGTCTCCAGTTGCTTCATTCCAGATTACTTTCACCAGTGCAATGTCCTTCCCTCTGAGTTGCTTTGTCCTCCTATCCTCAATCCTCACAGGAGTTGTCTCATAAGTTAAGTTTTCCTTTAATTGTACAGAATCAGGTGCTATGACATGATCAGGACTTGGGATATACTTTCTGAGTTGTAACATATGAAAGACATTATGAAGGTTTGAAAGAAAATGGGGTAAAGCTATTTGGTATGCAACAGGACCCACCCGACGAAGAATTTGGTAAGGTCCAAGGAATTTTGGAGTGAGTTTTCTAGATTTGAGAACACGACCGACCCTAGTCGTAGGTGTGACTTTCAAGAAGACATGCTCTCCTTCTTCAAACTCAAGAGGTTTCCTACTTTTGTCCGCATAACTCTTTTGCTGACTCTGAGTCGTTTTCATTTTCTCCTGAATCATCTTAACCTTTTCGGTTGTCTGTTGAATAAGTTTGGGTCCAACGGTAAGCCGTTCTCCATCTTGATACCAGCACAGAGGCGTCCGACACCTTCGTCCATACAAAGCCTCATAGGGCGCCATCCCTATACTTGAATGGTAACTATTATTGTAGGTGAATTCCACCAATGGTAAGATTTCATCCCAACCTCCAGTTTGCTCTATGGCACAAGCTCTCAACAAATCTTCTAACGACTGAATTGTTCTTTCTGATTGACCATCAGTCTGCGGATGGAATGCGGAACTTAATCGTAACTTCGTTCCCATGGCCTCTTGAAGACCCTGCCAAAACTTCGAGGTAAACCTCGGGTCTCTATCGGAAATAATACTCGTGGGTATCCCGTGAAGTCTGACAATTTCACTAATGTATATCTGAGTCAACTTCTCCAACGGATATCTTATGTTGATCGGCAGAAAGTGAGCTGACTTCGTAAGTCGATCCACTATTACCCATATTGAGTCATATCCTTTCCTAGTCCTCGGTAACCTGACAACAAAATCCATGGCGATACTATCCCATTTCCATTCAGGGATAGTCAAGGGTTGTAGTAATCCAGCTGGTCTTTGGTGCTCAATCTTCGTTTTCTGGCAAACGAAACAAGACGACATGCATATAGCAATATCTCTCTTCATCCCGTGCCACCAAAATAACTTCTTCAAGTCTTGATACATCTTAGCCATTCCAGGATGCATACTTAACTGACTCGAATGAGCATGTTCAAGTATGTATTTCTTGAGTTCCTCATCTTTAGGCACACAGACCCTTCCTTGGAATCTCAGAATTCCATTATTCTCTTCCTTCAATATTGATACACCACCCTGCCTTATCAATTCTCTTTCTTCTTGCAGGAACTTATCGGTCTTTTTTTCTCTCGAATATCATTCATTAAGTTATTTGAGATAGTGACCTTATTTATGCAGATTTTACCCTGTGTTAACTCCACCAATGACCATATGTCTCGAAATTGCTCTATCAGGTCTTTTTCTCTGATCATCATGGCAGAAACACTAACTGTTTTCTACTCAAAGCATCAGCCACCACGTTCGCCTTTCCAAGGTGATACTGAAGCTGGAAATCATAGTCCTTCAGGAACTCTAGCCATCTCCGTTGCCTCATGTTCAGCTCTTTCTGATCGTATAGGTATTTCAGACTTTTATGGTCACTGAAGATGTTGAATGTGGCTCCATACAGATAATGTCTCCATATCTTCAATGCAAACACCACGGCATCTAACTCCAAATCGTGCGTTCGGTAGTTCTTCTCGTGCACTCGCAATTGTCTTGAGGCGTAAGCCACCAGCTTTCCATTTTGCATAAGAACGCACCCCAAACCTTGATACGAAGCATCACAGTACACTTAAAATGACTCATTAGGATTCAGTAAAACTAACACGAGCGATGTAGTTAGTTTCCTTTTTAACTCTTGTAAACTTCCCTCACAAGAATCTGTCCATTCGAAAGCTTGATTCTTTCAGGTGAGCTGAGTGAGTGGTCCAGCGATCTTAGAAAATCCTTCTATAAATCTCCGATAGTATCCGGCTAATCCAATGAAGCTTCGGATCTCTGTCACCATCATTAGTCTTTCCCATTGTAACACAGCTTCTACCTTCGAAGGATCCACAACAATTCCTTCCTTTGAGATTACATGGCCCAAAAATTTCACTTCATCTAACCAAAACTCGCATTTGGATAGTTTCGCATATAGCTATTTCTCCTTCAAGATCTGGAGAACTATGCTGAGATGTTCAGCATGGTCCTCTTGATTTTGTGAATAGATCAAGATATCGTCGATGAAAACAACGACGAATCTGTCCAAATAAGGATGAAAGATTCTATTCATGTAGTCTATAAATATCGCAGGTGCATTGGTCACACCAAAAGGCATCACTAGGTACTCGTAATGTCCATAACGAGTACGAAAAGTTGTCTTAGGAATGTTTTCCACTTTCACCCTAATTTGGTGATAACCTGATCACAGATCGATCTTTGAAAACACAGCTGCTCCCTTCAATTGGTCCATCAAGTCATCTATCCTTGGCAATGGATACTTATTCTTAATCGTAACCTTATTCAACTGACGGTAATCCACGCACAATCTTGAAGTCCCATCTTTCTTCTTAACCAACAACATAGGTGCTCCCCAGGGTGACATACTGGGTCTCATGAATTATTTTTCCAGAAGCTCTTCCAACTGCTTCTTAAATCTGCGAGTTCAGCTGGTGCCATACGGTAAGGCGCTATGGAAATAGGACCAGCTCCAGGTACTAAGTCGATGGCAAACTCGACCTCTCGTTCAAGTGGCAAACTAGGTACATCATCAGGGAAAACTTCAGGGAATTCTCGTACGACAGAGATTGTGTCCACATCGATTTCACTCTTGACTTTCAAAGAAGATAACAGCATGTATCCTCGGGATCCCTCTTTTAGAAAAGCCTTCACTTGGTTAGTAGTCAAAAATCTAGAATCCTCATCCATAGGAAAAATTATGGTTTTTCTAGAACAATCTAATAGGACACGATTAGCAGATAGCCAATCCATTCCCAATATCACATCTAATTGAGATAATGGTAAACAAATCAAATCGACAGAAAAGATCTGACCTTCTATAACCAAAGGACAACCTAGACAAATTTAGCAGTAACAACAGGTTTTGCAGTAGGAGTCAAAACAGTCAAATCAAAGGGCAAGGAAGACACAGACAATCCAAGTCTCTTCACACAGTCATGTGAAATGAAAGAATGAGTAGCACCAGAATCATACAATACAATTAAAAGATTACCTTCAATGATACTTTCTCCTTGTATCAGATCCTCGGATTTAGAGGCCTCAACACCGCTCAGGGTGTAGACTCTGCCTCCAGCTTGTGGTTTAGAGGTTCTTGCAACATTGACGGATGGTTCCGTCTTGGTCTGATTGCAGTCTCGAGAAACATGACCAGGTTTCCCGCACTGGAAGCAAATAATTCCTTTGATTGTGCAGTCTCATGTAAAGTGCTCCTTTCCACCCTTCATACACCTCGGAGTAGTTGCATCATTCTGGCCCATCCTTCCTAGACTTCTAGTTGGGCTTCCTCTTTGAGATCTTTGTGGCTGTTGGCTCCCAGAGGGTGTAACACCCCAAAATTTATTTTTCTCCTATCAGTATTCATTTTATAATATTTGTGATTTTCTGGAATTTTCTGGATTTTTCGGAGAACGCAGAATATTTTAATATTATTCCTCGTTTTACGTATGTATTGAGCGGAACCGGAGAAATGAGATGTTCTCTCCGAGAACCTTGAACTATGGAAACGTCGACGAGGGATCTTACTAAACCCGAGGCCGGACACAGTTTACAAGGTTTTATGTTTTTTGAGAAATTTTAACAGATAAAATAATAAAACACTGTGAAGAAATTATCTGTCAGGTTTGTTAATGCAGACTTCTGCCAACTATGCCTATTGTCCAATAAATAATAACATATAATAAAAATCTTATCACATTGTTCAAAATTTACCTTGTGTCAAACCCCTTTAGCCTTATTTTCAAAATAAAAATTTAGTTAATTAAAAGCCCATTGTAGGAAGCTTCTAAGAAGTTTCCTATTTGACCCATTTTCTCTCTCTTCCCTCTCCACTCTTCTCTACGGCAGAAGCAATATGGGAAGCCCAGATATTTCCTCTCATCTTCCTAATATTTCATTCTCATTCTCTAAACCTCAAATACCCATTTCTCCATTTCCTCTCTTCTTCTTTTCCTTCTCCACCGAGCATCCACCCCTTTGGAAGACCATTTCCATGATTTGCTAAATCAAACCCATTTCCACTCATCTTCCACCACTCCAAGTTCTCTTTTGTTGATATCTCCTTGGTTCTTCTTCTTCTTCCTCTTCCATTTTTCCACCATTGAAGCTAAAGCTTGGAGCTTTAAGGTAAAGTCTTCAACTTTCTTCCATTTTTCTTGCTATTCTCGTTTCTCTTTGTCCCCTAGGTGACCAAGAACTCATTTTTCATGGTTTGAGTGGACATTGTGGAAGTCACTCACATTGGAGTTTTTCTTGAGGGCGGAAAACAAAAACTTAAGGCAAGAAGGAGTACCACCATTGTGTTGTCTTCCAAATAGGTAAGAGGGAGATGATCCTCTTCAACCAATCTTGGTAATAAGGGAATGTCTTGTGTATTGTTGTTGATGAGAAAATCCATGTTGGATTACTCTCTTTGTTATATGGGGTTGATTCCATGATTTTGTAGTTGTTTGAGTTGTATGAATATGTGGGTTTGCATTGTGTGTTTTAATGACCATGAACCTCTTGATTGTTATTTTGTATCTTGATGGCAGGAACCATGTTTTGGATTGCTGAAAAATTTTAATGATGGATGGGCCACGGTTCTACAGAACTGAATTCTGCACAACCCTTGTTAATGCACTAGCGCTCAGGCGCTGTGCATGGAGCGTCTAGGTGCTCAATCAACGCTCAGGCACTGTGGTTAGGACGTCTAAGCGCTCTTTGCCTAGGAAATTTCCCCTGTAACTCGACTTGGTGAGCATTCAGGTGCTTTATGTTTAGCGCCTAGGCGCTCAACCAGCGCTCAGACGCTTCAGACGTGGCACCTAGGCGCCCATAGCAGAACCAGCTAGGTGACTGTAAAACGATATTAAGACTCCAATATGAAGATAGTGCAACCATAAATAAAGTAAAGAATTTGATTTGCAAGGGAAGTCCTCTAGAGAGGGAGACTTTATAAGAATGAACATTCTAAAGTGGAATTCCATAATGAACTTTAAGAAGTGCCTCACCACTTGAGAACTTAACACTATGTGATTTCGAGACCATGAACGAGACTAGGGAGTTGTGGAGGTCTAAGTTGTATGAATTATGGCATGTTGCAAATGATTATATTATTGATAAATACACATGAATATTATTAATGTTTCTCATGGATCCCTCTGCGGGTTAAGCACTTGTTGATTACTTACTTGAGGAAACCACAATGTGATGACTTTGAGAAATGGAATATATATGCGTGTGTATGTAAATATACCATTGTGATATGCTATGAGGAATGCATCATTGATGAACATAAATGATTGGGCTTTGTGTCGTCATGCATGTGTTGTCCGTTGGACATGGTTAGTAAGGCGAGGTATGCCTAGGAGTTTGAATAACACCTATGTGCGGGTGCGAATAGACTAAGCGTAGGTATCATATATTGTTGACCCTGGGGGCGTCGGGGTGTGGGTATCTCACAATAGACAATGGTAGCTCCACTGGGGCCGTGGGATAGACCAATGCGACACACCGACGATCCTGTCTGAGACGCTATCCTACATCGCGATCAACTGTCGAGGTACCATGTAAAAGCCATTGCGCAAACATTTTTATGAAATGAAGCACACTGTATTTTAAGGCTACTGATATACTAGTATTACTCCTTGATCATTCACTCCGAAGATGTTTATGTCTAGCTCCATGGAGTTGGAACTTTTGGTACCCTTTACATCGCGTATTGTGAGTCTCATAATACATCGAGCATGAGCACTTATAACTGTATGATCATCTGAATTATTGACTGCTGAGAATACTGTCGTTTTCTACTTATTATTGATGGCTTTATTACTATTTGCTGTTATTCTACTTTCACTGTTAATTTTAATATTACTGTGATAAATGTATAAATTGCGCTATGTGTGGGTGTCCAGTGCCGTATTATTCTCTTGTTGCCAATTTGGTACTGAAAGCAGGGTGTCTCACCTCTTTCTGTATTGTCTCTATTTCTTTTATTCGGTTGGATCGTGTGTCACCCAGAAGACATCCGTGAGGAAGATAAGGAAGCCCCCGAGTTTCCAGACTTTTGGCCAGATTACGACTGAAGTGGGTTGAGGATGTCGTCGCGTTCCCATGGATTTTTTTGGTTACGTGCGGATCAACTTTCATGGTGGTCCAGATTGTTGGCATATCAATGTGCAGACTGATCGATGTGTGTACCACGGCAATTTGACGGTGTCCTTAGCGTGGGGACGCTACACTGCTTCTATTTTTGACTTCCGTGCATTTGTTTGGCTGGAATTTTATATGCCTGTGAGAGACATGTGGGCGGACATGTATTATACCCCACGTGATGACTCGTTCTTGTCTACTGCTCGGGCTCCTGTCCGCTGTTCCATCGTTCTGATGGATGTCTCGTCGGACGACGAGGACCTAGAGGAGGATCCGTCTACGGTTCCTTCTAGTTCACGTCAGTCTTAGAGACTGTTTCGGGTAGATGGCTACTGAGGGCTGTCTGTTTATTTTTAAGGGAGCCTGACGTACTATTGGTTTAATGGGTATATATTTGTATCTCTTGGGGTAGGTACACATTTTGTCTTTTTGTATATTTTTAGAAATGTAATTAAACAGGCTTATATTTTTGGTACAAAGTATGTAATCACCCATATTGTGTAAGATCGTATGTTTCATTCTACGTTGATTTCTCTTTGTTCATTCTGAAGGACGTTTCATTAGAAAATAAGAAAAAAAAAGGGGACTTTTAATGTTAACTCATTCAATGCGATGTATTCATAAACAAGTATATATGTACGTATTCATAAACAGGTAAATATGTACGTTAATGGAAATTTTAATCGGACTCATTTTAAGAAGAAAAAAAAATGTTCAAACTTTTCGTATTTATTTGTATGTCGTTTCACTATAGTGTAACTTTTCCTCTTCTTACCCATTATGACTAGGGGAGGAAAAGGGGTATTACACTGTCTTGGTATCAGAGCTCCCGGTTATGTTTCTTTTGGGTCATGTGGTTTTGGACTGTCTTGTTTATGCTGTGTCATTCTCTGTGATTTTGTTGTTTGGTATGCAAATGAATACATCTGACTTTCTCTGTGCTTTGCGTAGTTTAATTTGGGAAGGAACAATGGCTCGTTGAGGTGATATGGCTGCTGCTATAGAGGTGATACAAAGGATGGCTGAGCCAATGCTGTAGCAGAACCAGCAAACAGCTCAACAACAGGCTAGAGCTGCACAACAGCTAGAAGTTACGGTGGATGTTCAGAACTTAGAGGGATTTCGTCGTGCTAACCCTCCACAGTTCAAAGGGGAGTTCGATCCGGAGAAAGCAACATTGTGGATCCAAGAGCTGGAAAAGATATTTACTGGGATGAATTGTGCTAACGATAGGAAGGTGACCTATGCTGCATATATGTTGATTGGAGATGCAGAGCATTGGTGGACGGGTGAACAAAGGTTATTGCAAGCCGCAAACAGAGTGATAACTTGGGAGGTGTTCAAAGAAAGGTTCTTAAACAAGTATTTTCCTAAAAGTTCCAGGCACGCAAAAGAAATAGAATTTCTGAGATTACGACAGGGAGGCATGACTGTGAGCGAATACGCTGCCAAGTTTGAGAACTTGTCCAGATTTTTGACCTATTTTTAACTTCAACCCAATGAAGTTTGGAAGTACCGGAAGTTTGAGGAAAACCTAAGGCACGAGGTGAAGAAAATTGTGATAGCTTTGAAGATTACTCAGTTTTCTGAGCTACTTGACACTTGTTGTCGATTGAAAAGTGTGGAACTAGAACGTGAGGCGAGAAATAGAAATTTTGGGCCCGTTCGGTCCCAAAGAGGAGGTGATGGTAACGCAAGTCGTTATCAAAAGAAGCCCTATTCCAGACCTTCTGGAAGTCAACAGCCACAAAGGTCTCAAGGAGGAAGTCCAACTGGAAGTCCAGGAAGGATGGGCCAGAATGCTACAACTACTCTGAGGTGTATGAAGTGTGGGAAGGAGCATTTTACTAGAGACTACACGATTAAAGGATTTATTTGCTTTCGGTGCGGGAAACCTGGTCATATTTCTCGAGACTGTAACCAAACCAAGGCGGAACCATCCGTCAACATTGCTAAGACTTCTAAACCACAAGCTGGAGGCAGAGTCTACACCCTGAGTGGTGTTGAGGCCTCTAAATCCAAGGATCTGATATAAGGAGAAGGTATCATTGAAGGTAATCTTTTAATTGTACTGTATGATTCTGGTGCTACTCATTCTTTCATTTCACATGACTGTGTGAAAAGACTTGGATTACCTGTGTCATCCTTATCTTTCGATTTGACTGTTTCAACTCCTACTGCAAACCCTGTCGTTACTGCTAAAGTTTGTCTATGATGTCCTTTAATTGTGGAAGGTCGAATCTTTTCTATTGATTTGATCTATTTACCATTATCTCAATTAGATGTGATATTGAGAATGGATTAGTTATCTGCTAATCGTGTCCTGTTAGACTGTTCTAGAAAAATAATTATTTTTCCTTTGGATGAGGATTCTAGATTTTTGACCACCAACCAAGTGAAAGCTTTTCTGAGAGAAGGAGCTCGGGGATACATGCTATTGTCTTCTTTGAAAGTCGAGAATGAAGTTGATGTGGACGCAATCTCTGTTGTACAAGAATTTCCTAAGGTTTTCCCTGATGATGTACCTGGTTTGCCACCGGAACGAGAGGTCGAGTTTGCTATCGACTTGGTACCAGGAGCTGGTCCTATTTCCATAACACTTGATCGTATGGCACCAGCAGAACTCGTGGAACTTAAGAAGCAGTTGGAAGAGCTTCTGGAGAAGCAATTCGTGAGACCCAGTGTGTCACCCTGGGAAGCACCTGTGTTGTTGGTCAAGAAGAAAGATGGGAGTTCAAGATTGTGCGTGGATTACCTTCAGTTGAACAAGGTTACAATTAAGAATAAGTATCCATTGCCAAGGATAGATGACTTGATGGACCAATTGAAGGGAGCAACTGTGTTTTCTAAGATCGATCTACGATCGGGTTATTACCAAATTAGAGTGAAAGTGGAAGATATTCCCAAGATGGCTTTTCGTACTCGTTATGATCATTACGAGTACCTGGTGATGTCTTTTGGTGTGACAAATGCACCTGCGATATTTATGGACTACATGAATAGGATCTTTCATCCTCACTTGGACAGATTCGTTGTTGTTTTCATTTACGATATCTTGATCTATTCACAAAACCATGAGGACCATGCTGAACACCTCAGCATAGTTCTCCAGATCTTGAAGGAGAAAGAGTTGTATGCGAAACTATCCAAATGTGAGTTTTGGTTAGATGAAGTGAAATTTTTGGGCCATGTAATCTCAAAAGAAGGAATTGTTGTGGATCCTTCGAAGCTAGAAGCTGTGCTACAATGGGAAAGGCCAACGACGGTGATGGAAATTCGCAGCTTCATCGGACTAGTCGGATACTACCGGAGATTTATAGAAGGATTTTCCAAGATCGCTGGACCACTCACTCAACTCACCCGAAAGAATCAACCTTTCGAATGGACAGATTCCTGTGAGGGAGGTTTTCAAGAGTTAAAAAGGAAACTAACTAGGTCGCCCATGTTAGTTTTACAGAACCCTAATGAACCATTTGAAGTGTATTGTGACGCTTCGTATCAAGGTTTGGGGTGCGTTCTTATGCAAAATGGAAAGGTGGTGGCTTATGCCTCAAGACAATTGCGAATGCACGAGAAGAACTACCCAACACATGATCTAGAGTTAGCTGCAATGGTATTTGCATTGAAGATATGGAGACATTATTTGTATGGAGCCACATTCAACGTCTTCAGTGACCACAAAAGTCTGAAATACCTGTACGATCAAAAGGAGCTGAACATGAGGCAACGAAGATGGCTGGAATTTTTGAAAGACTACGATTTCCAACTTCAGTATCATCCTAGAAAGGCGAACGTGGTGGCCGATGCTTTAAGTAGGAAGACGATTAGTATTTCTACTATGATGATCAGAGAAAAGGATCTGATAGAGCAATTAAGAGACATATGGTCATTTGTGGAGTTAACACCGGGCAAAATCTGCATGAATAGGGTTACTATCTCGAATGACCTGATGGAAGATATTTGAGAGAAGCTAAAGATCGATAAGGTCCTGCAAGAAGAAAGAGAATTGATAAGGCAGGGTGGTGCAACAATGTTGAAGGAAGGAAGTGACGGAATTCTGATATTCCAAGGAAGGGTCTGTGTGCCTAAAGATGAGGAACTCAGGAAGTACATACTTGAACATGCTTATTCGAGTCAGTTGAGTATGCATCCTGGGATGACCAAGATGTATCAAGACTTAAGGAAGTTATTTTGGTGGCATGGAATGAAAAGAGATATCGCTAGATGCATGTTGTCTTGTTTGGTTTACCAGAAAACGAAGATTGTGCACCAAAGACCAGCTAGATTACTACAACCCTTAACTATTCCTGAATGGAAATGGGATAGTATCGCCATGGATTTTGTTGTCGGGTTACCAAGAACTAGGAAAGGATATGACTCAATATGGGTAATAGTGGATCGACTTACGAAGTAAGCTCACTTTCTGCCGATCAACATAAGATATCCGTTGGAGAAGTTGACTCAGATATACATTAGTGAAATCGTCAGACTTCACGGGATACCCACGAGTATTATTTCCGATAGAGACCCGAGGTTTACCTCGAAGTTTTGGCAGGGTCTTCAAGAGGCCATGGGAACGAAGTTACGATTAAGTTCCGCATACCATCTGCAGACTGATGGTCAATCAGAAAGAACAATTCAGTCGTTAGAAGATTTGTTGAGAGCTTGTGCCATAGAGCAAACTGGAGGTTAGGATGAAATCTTACCATTGGTGGAATTCACCTACAACAACAGTTACCATTCAAGTATAGGGATGACGCCCTATGAGGCTCTGTATGGACGAAGGTGTCGGACGCCTCTGTGCTGGTGTCAAGATGGAGAACGGCTTACCGTTGGACCTGAACTTATTCAACAGACAACCGAAAAGGTTAAGATGATTTAGGAGAAAATGAAAACGGCTCAGAGTCAGCAAAAGAGTTATGCAGACAAAAGAAGGAAACCTCTTGAGATCGAAGAAGGAGAGCATGTCTTCTTGAAAATCACACCTACGACTGGGGTCGGTCGTGTTCTCAAATCTAGAAAACTCACTCCAAAATTCCTTGGACCTTACCAAATCCTTCATCGGGTAGGTCCTGTTGCTTACCAAATAGCCTTACCCCCTTTTCTTTCAAACCTTCATAACATCTTTCATGTGTCACAACTCAGAAAATATATCCTAAGTCCTAATCATGTCATAGCACCTGATTCTGTACAATTAAAGGAAAACTTGACTTATGAGACAACTCCTGTGAGGATTGAGGATAGGAGGACAAAGCAACTCAGAGGGAAGGACATTGAACTGGTGAAAGTGATCTGGAACGAAGAACCTGGAGATGTAACATGGGAGCTGGAGGACAAAATGAAGGAGCAATATCCCAAATTGTTTTAAGGTATGAAAAATTTCGAGGATGAAATTCTTATTTGTTGGGGATAGTTGTAACACCCCAAAATTTATTTGTCTACTATCAGCATTCATTTTATAATATATGTGATTTTCTGGAATTTTTCTGGATTTTTCAGAGAACATAGAATATTTTAATATTATTTCTCGTTTTACGTATGTACTGAGCGGAACCGGAGAAATGAGATGTTCTCTCCGAGAACCTTGAACTATGGAAACGTCGACGGGGGTTCTTACTAAACCTGAGGCCGGACACAGTTTACAAGGTTTTATGTTTTTCGAGAAATTTTAACAGATAAAATAATAAAACACTGCGAAGAAATTATCTGTCAGATTTGTTAATGCTGACTTCTGTCAACTATGACTATTGTCCAATAAATAATAACATATAATAAAAATCTTATCACATTGTTCAAAATTTACCTTGTGTCAAACTCCTTTAGCCTTATTTTCAAAATAAAAATTTAGTTAATTAAAAGCCCATTGTAGGAAGCTTCCAAGAAGTTTCCTATTTGACCCATTTTCTCTCTCTTCCCTCTCCACTCTTCTCTCTACAGAAGCAATATGGGAAGCCCGGATATTTCCTCTCATCTTCCTAATATTTCATTCTCATTCTCTAAACCTCAAATACCCATTTCTCCATTTCCTCTCTTCTTCTCCTTTCCTTCTCCACCGAGCATCCACCCCTTTGGAAGACCATTTCCATGATTTGCTAAATCAAACCCATTTCCACTCATCTTCCACCACTCCAAGTTCTCTTTTGTTGATATCTCCTTGGTTCTTCTTCTTCTTCCTCTTCCATTTTTCCACCATTGAAGCTAAAGCTTGGAGCTTTAAGGTAAAGTCTTCAACTTTCTTCCATTTTTCTTGCTATTCTCGTTTCTCTTTGTCCCCTAGGTGACCAAGAACCCATTTTTCATGGTTTGAGTGGACATTGTGGAAGTCACTCACATTGGAGTTTTTCTTGAGGGGGGAAAACAAAAACTTAAGGCAAGAAGGAGTACCACCATTGTGTTGTCTTCCAAATAGGTAAGAGGGAGATGATCCTCTTCAACCAATCTTGGTAATAAGGGAATGTCTTGTGTATTGTTGTTGATGAGAAAATCCATGTTGGATTACTCTCTTTGTTATATAGGGTTGATTCCATGATTTTGTAGTTGTTTGAGTTATATGAATATGTGGGTTTGCATTGTGTGTTTTAATGGCCATGAACCTCTTGATTGTTATTTTGTATCTTGATGGCAGGAACCATGTTTTGGATTGCTGAAAAATTTTGATGATGGATGGGCCACGGTTCTGCAGAACTGAATTCTGCACAACCCTTGTTAATGCACTAGCGCTCAGGCGCTGTGCATGGAGCGTCTAGGTGCTCAATCAACGCTCAGGCGCAGTGGTTGGGACGTCTAAGCGCTCTTTGCCTAGGAAATTTCCCCTGTAACTCGACTTGGTGAGCGTTCAGGCACTTCGTGTTTAGCGCCTAGGCACTCAACCAACGCTCAGACGCTTCAGACGTGGCGCCTAGGCGCCCATAGCAAAACCAGCTAGGTGACTGTAAAACAATATTAAGACTCCAATATGAAGATAGTGCAACCATAAATAAAGTAAAGAATTTGATTTGTAAGGGAAGTCCTCTAGAGAGGGAGACTTTATAAGAATGAATATTCTAAAGTGGAATTCCATAATGAACTTTAAGAAGTGCCTCACCACTTGAGAACTTAACACTATGTGATTTCGAGACCATGAACGAGACTAGGGAGTTGTGGAGGTCTATGTTGTATGAATTGTGACATGTTGCAAATGATTATACTATTGATAAATACACATGAATATTATTAATGTTTCTCATGGATCCCTATGCGGGTTAAGCACTTGTTGATTACTTACTTGAGGAAACCACGATGTGATGACTTTGAGAAATGGAATATGTATGTGTGTGTATGTAAACATACCATTGTGATATGCTATGAGGAATGCATCATTGATGAACATACATGATTGGGCATTGTGTCGTTATGCATGTGTTGTCCGTTGGACATAGTTAGTAAGGCGAGGTATGCCTAGGAGTTTGAATAACACCTATGTGCGGGTGCGAATAGACTAAGCGTAGGTGTCATATGTTGTTGACCCTGGGGGCGTCGGGGTGTGGGTGTCTCACAATAGACAGTGGTAGCTCCACTGGGGTCGTGGGATAGACCCATGCGACACACCGACGATCCTGTCTGAGACGTTGTCCTATATCACGATCAATTGTCGAGGTACCATGTATAAGCCATTGCGCAAACATTTTTATGAAAGGAAGCACACTGTATTTTAAGGCTACTGACATACTGGTATTACTCCTTGATCATTCACTCCAAAGATGTTTATGTCTAGCTCCATGGAGTAGGAACTTTTGGTACCCTTTACATTGCGCATTGTGAGTCTCATAATACATCGAGCATGAGCACTTATAACTGTATGATCATATGAATTGTTGACTGCTGAGAATACTGTCGTTTTCTACTTATTATTGATGGCTTTATTACTATTTACTGTTATTCTACTTTTATTGTTAATTTTAATATTACTGTGATAAATGTATAAATTGCGCTATGTGTGGGCATCCAGCGCCGTATTATTCTCTTGTTGCCAATTTGGTACTGAAAGCTGGGTGTCTCACCTCTTTCTGTATTCTCTCTATTTCTTTTATTCGGTTGGATCGTGTGTCACCCAGAAGACATCTGTGAGGAAGATAAGGAAGCCCCCGAGTTTCCGGGCTTTTGGCCAGATTACGACTGAAGTGGGTTAAGGATGTCATCGCGTCCCCGTGGATTTTTTTGGTTACGTGCGGATCAACTTTCATGGTGGTCCAGATTGCTGGCATATCAACATGCAGACTGATCGGCGATTTGGCGGTGTCCTTATCGTGGGGACGCTACATTGCTTCTATTTTTGACTTCCATGCTTTTGTTTGGCTGGAATTTTATATGCCTATGAGAGACATGTGGGCGGACATGTATTATAGCCCACGTGACGACTCGTTCTTGTCTACTGCTCGGGCTCCTGCCCGCTGTTCCATCGTTCCGATGGATGTCTCGTCAAACGACGAGGACCTAGAGGAGGATCCGTCTACGGTTCCTTCTAGTTCACGTCAGTCTTAGAGACTGTTTCAGGTAGATGGCTACTGAGGGCTGTCTGTTTATTTTTGAGGGAGCCTGACGTACTAGTGGTTTAATGGGTATATATTTGTATCTCTTGGGGTAGGTACACATTTTGTCTTTTTGTATATTTTTGGAAATGTAATTAAACAGGCTTGTATTTCTGGTACAAAGTATGTAATCACCCATATTGTGTAAGATCGTATGTTTCATTCCACGTTGATTTCTCTTTGTTTATTCTGAAGGACGTTTCATTGGAAAATAAGAAAAAAAGGGACTTTTAATGTTAACTCATTCAATGCGATGTATTCATAAACATGTATATATGTATGTATTCATAAATAGGTAAATATGTACGTTAATGGAAATTTTAACTGGACTCATTTTAAGAAGAAAAAAAAAAGTTCAAACTTTCCGTATTTATTTGTATGTCGTTTCACTATAGTGCGACGTTTCCTCTTCTTACCCATTATGACTAGGGGAGGAAAAGGGGCGTTACACTGTCTTGGTATCAGAGCTCCCGGTTATGTTTCTTTTGGGTTATGTGGTTCTGGACTGTCTTGTTTGTGCTGTGTCATTCTCTGTGATTTTGTTGTTTAGTATTCAAATGAATACATCTGACTTTCTCTGTGCTTTGCATAGTTTAATTTGGGAAGGAATAATGGCTCATCGAGGTGATATGGCTGCTGCCATAGAGGCGATACAAAGGATGGCTGAGGCAATGCTGCAGCAGAACCAACAAACTGTAATACCCCAAACTTTCTATTTATTAAACAGTAATTTTGACAGTTAATAGAATTTTACTGTTTAGTGATTTCTGTGTACTGTAAAATTATTTTGAATATTCCGTCTCTATATTTGATCGTTTTGAGTAATTTGCTCCGTGTCAGGAAAATAATAATTTTTGGGCCGAAAAAATTTTACGTAATTTAATTATTACTGAAAAGTCTTAATTATTTTACGTAAGCTGATGTGATATTTGTGAGTTTTCTAATTTTTGTGATTTTATGTATGATCATGAATTTTTTTACTTTTTGTGGGCCCCAGGGGTGTATGTGGGCTTAAGTGGCCATACGTGGGCCCAGGTGGGTCCCGCAAAGTAAAATTTTTCTACGCATAGAAAAATTTGTACTGTTTAGATGGAGAATGGGGATCTTACTAAACCTGAATCCAGAAACAGTTTTAGAAATTTTTCTTTACTGTATTTTGTACTGTATTTAATTATCAAACGATAAAAATACAGTAAATATATTCTTTCTTAGGGTTATAACAGATAAAAATAAAATTCTATACTGTTAAGTCAACATTAGTGGTTTGGATATCCACTATCGATTTAATCACCGTTGGAAATTTAATCTTGATTTAATTAACGGTGGAGATTTGATCTTAAAAGTGAATAGGATCAATTATAATCGTTGGATGGAAATTAAATCAAGGGTATAGATTTAGTCTTATAAATGACTATGACCATTATGAACCCTTGGATGTAGAATTAATCAATGGTGGAGATGGATCATTAATGACCATTGGATTTGGATTTAGATCAATGGTGGAGAATTGGTCATCAAAAATGACTACAACCATTTTGGACCCTTGGATGTAAAGTTTGAAGGTGTAATCTTGACCCTTCATTTAGGAGACACATTCAATGGTTAGGATTGCAAACCAAAAATGATCTAATGGCTCAAATGAAGTCTTCTATCTATAACCTAAACCTTGTAGCTATTTTTAATCCAAACCATTCTTTTAATCAATGGTTAGGATGACTTACAGTGATGGTTATGAAATTTGTCACATTTGGAATGCATGAAGAGGAGGGGGACGGTTTGGAGAAGCAAGGAAGAGGGGAGACAACTTTGTGTAGGCTTTTTAGGCTAAAGAAAAAGATAAAAACAATAGCCTAGTGTCAAGACCATTTATTATTTTTCCTATTGATCATTAATGATCATGTTTTTCAAACTTCATTTTCCACTTCTCTCCAATGCATGCTACGGCCATGCATAGTCCTAAAGGCCAAATAATTCATTCTTTTACACTTCACATTATCACACCTTCACTTTTTCACTAAGTTTCAAGAAACCAACCAAAGAAAAGTCCATTTTCTCTCCCAAAGAAGACCATTCGGCCAAGCACCCTAACTCTCTCCTCCATCACTCTTTAATTTCATACAACCTAGTTTCTTGAATCCTTACCTTATTCTAAGCAACTTTCATGTTGAAGACTTTCTCTAAATCTTCCATCTTGAAGGACTTTTACTAAGATCAAGTTCTAGAGTTTTTGTTGGTGAAGTGTAAGGAAACTTCTTTTATTCTTTTCTTTTTCATGTTCTAAACCATGTTTGATCCATGGTTTTTCTTATTCAAGCTTGATATACTAATTTTCTTGTATTTGTTTCATGTTTAAGAACTTGTGTTGGTGGAGATCTTGTTCAAAACACAAAGTAACAAGCTTTTTGGTGGTTCTTCAAGAGGTAAGAGGGAGATCCATCTCACCAACCAAGCATGGTGGTGAGAGATGGTTTTATATTTGATGAATGGTGAATCCATGTGAGGATTCCTATCCATGGTCATGTAATAATTTATGTGTGTTATGTGCTTCGATTATTTTTGCCTATGCTTGATATGCTTTGTATGATTTACTTGTGTATGCATGCTTAGTATGATTTTTATTTGTTTATATGGTATGCTTATAATATGCATGATGATATATGTTGAATACATTATGATGGATGTATGTTGAAATAAGCAAAATTTTGGCTCCAAAGGCCATGGAGGAGGTCACGGTTTTGAACTCCCAAGACTAAAGTTATTATTGAAATTTTTTTAAGAACTATGGAGTTAATTTTTAGCGCTTGAACTAAAGTAAATTTCGGTTAAGACATCAACCAATTTGGCGTTCACAAAATTATATTTTCATGAATGATAAAAAATGAATGATTAGAGAAATAAAGAAAATAAACAAAAAGATTTGTTTTGTAAAAAGAATGCACCCGGTTTTAGGAGTTGTGTTTTCATGAATTTATTTTGTGTAGAAACAAGAATGGAATTTATTTAAGTTAGCAGAAAAATATTTCATGGTTCCAATGGCCATCTATAAGGTTTTGATAATTTTAGAAAAATGTTTTGATGTTATAAAATATAAGAATTTTCAAATAAGGATATTGGAAAGGGAACTAAAGTATTATCAAGTGGAATTTTCATAAATAAAAGAAAAGGGAGATTGAAAGTATCGAACTTCAAATTATTTTAAAGAGAATTAATTTTTAGAAGTGATTTAGAAATATAAAAGAAAACGTTTGTAACTTATATTTTACTAACGTAGAATTTATTTATTGGGTTTTGGAAAATGTTAGGAAATTTAAAATTAAAAACAATAATTAAATCAACTAAATGTGATTTTGTAAAATTAAATCAATAAAAAGTGATTTTGAGAAAATATATTACAAAAAGAATTTTTGACTAAGAATAGGAAGAAAATAAAGTAAGAAATTATATTATTGTAAGAAAAGTCCAAAATAATATTTTTAAAGTTAAGAAATATTTTACGAAGGGTAAAAACGGTGAAAAACGATTTATGTAACTCAAAAACGTAATTTTTAAGTTACGCGATTTGAAAAACGTAAAGATATTTCTACGCGATTTTCAAAGCGTTTAAATATTTTATACGATTGAAATGTTGTAGAAAATTTGTTGTGCGATTTAAAAACAAAAGAATATTTTTACGCAATTTAGAATACAGTAGAAAATGATTACGCATTTTAAAAAAAAAAACATTACAGAAAATGTTATAAATCATTGTTTACGTAATAAAATATTACGTGACTGTGAAAACGTGACAAAAATATTTTACGAATGAAAAAAATATGGTAATGTGATTTTGCTGTTAATTATACAGTAAACTTTACAGTTAAAAATCAATATATGAATACTGTACAAGAAATTGAGAAGTTTGCCTGTAATTGGCGTTAATATATGAACGTAAAACAATAATTGAACTTGGTATGAGAAATTATGTGATTTACCTTTGGTTGGTAATTGGTGCATTACATATGCATTGAAAATAGTCCGATGGACTGTATATGGCTAATTGCCTAGGAGAAACGTACACCTCTTGAGTGGGTGCGATACGCGTAATGTAGGTCACTCGTTGACCTTGGGGGCATTGGGGTGCGGGTTGCTCACAATGGGCAGTTGGTAGCTCTTCTGTACCGTGGGTTAGACCGATGCAACACACCGATGATCCGGACCGAGATACTATTCTTAATCGAAATCTGATAAAGACTGTCGTGTATGTGCTAGATGTGCAAGATATAATTATAGCACTTGGTCTGAGGCACGTGGTACCGACAGATCTTTTCGATCAATTTCTCTGACCAGAGTTTAGCTCCATGGAGTAGGAAATCGAGTCTATGTGTTCATGCATTAACATAAATGCTCACATCTGTGAAATATAATAGTTGTGAAATATTGATTACGACAATTATACTTTTTAAAATATCTGCTTAGTGTAGATGGCATTTTCCTGTAATTATTAAATGTTAATTTTGATTGTTAATATGTTAATGCCATATTTGTAATATGATGTGTTTATATGGTATGCTGTTATGTTATCTCTATGCTACCATGTTGGTATTGGCGTAGGTGATCTCACCTCTTTGTATGTATATTTGTATATTGTATTTATAATTGGCTGAAGACGTTGAGAAAGAAATAGTACAAGAAGGAGAAGAAGAATTACTTCTCACATCTGGGAACGCAGAATTTTGAGAAGATGGAGATGCCCAGCTTTCTAGGATACGTGACATTACAGTTTCGTGGAGGTTCGGAGGCGTGGCATGTTCATTTGGATCGATAGTGTATATTTTATATAGGGAACCTGAACATTACTAACAGTAGGCTTTATCAAGGGAACCCCTACTTTAGTGTCAATATTTATGTACAGTTGGAGTTTCCACTATCCATTTGGCAGTACTGGGGAGCTTACTACCGTACTCCTAGTGCGATAAGTATCGTGTCGTCTGCACGAACACCTATCCGTAGAGCTTCACGTAATAACGGATTCCTATCTGCTGAGGAATCTGAGGAGGACCCATCTAAGGGTTCTGCTGTTTAGTCAGACTTGGGCAATATGTTGAGTCTTAAATTATGTTTAATTACTTTGAGAACTTGGTCTGTAATATAAATAATCCTGACAGTACATGTGCAATGTATAATGATGTAAATTATGTGTGATGGTGTATAATATTTTTAATTTCCGCTAAGTTTATTTTATTGTCATCAAAGAAGAAAAAAAAATTTACAATTCATATTTTTATCATAATATCACTTTTTATGATCTTGAGGGTATTTGGGTAATTAAGTAACATAAATGTGGCACCCTACGGCGGGTGTTACATTAGTTGGTATCAGAGCCCAAGTTAGAGTCTTTTGGGGTTTGTGGTTAGGCCTGTCTTGGTTGTGTTGTGTGATTCTCTGTTATTGTTTTCTGAAAAGAAACAATATTGTTTGAAGATTAATCTTGCTTTCTTTGTACTGTCCAGTTTGAGTAGGGAAAAAGTAATGACTGGACGAGGACGAGGACGTGGGAATACTAGCACAGATATGGAACTTAATGGGAATGATAATTTGAACATGGCTGCAGCTGTAGCAGCAATGCAAAGAATGGCGGAAGTGATTGCACAGCAAAATCAAAGGGCTAATGAAAATGTTCACAGTTTATCGGAGTTTCGAAGGAATAATCCACCGAAGTTTCGTGGAGAGTTTGATCCGGAGAAAGCTGAACTTTGGATCCAAGAACTTGAAAAGATATTTGATGGTATGGGATGTGCTGATGAACGGAAGCTTACGTTGGCAACGTTTATGCTGGTAGGAGATGGTGAACGTTGGTGGGCAGGAGCTAGAAGACTGCTGGAAGCTGAAGGAAGGATGGTGACATGGCAACTTTTTAAGCAAAAATTTCTGGAGAAATATTTTCCAGCAAGTGTGAGGCATATGAAGGAAATGGAATTTCTGAGTTTACGACAAGGATTGATGTCCGTCAGTGAGTATGCGGCAAAATTTGAAAGTCTATCTCAGTTTTCGAGATATTTGCAGATGAACCCAGATGAGGGCTGGAAATGCAGGAAATTTGAGGAAGGATTAAAGCTGGATATTAAGAGAGTTGTATCGATGCTGGAGATTAATCAATTTCTAACTTTGATTGAAAAATGTCGTAAAGTTGAAGAGATTGATCATCAACGTGCGGCAAGGAATAAGAATTTTGGACCTGTAAGGTTCCAAAAAGGGAAGAATAATCAAGCAAATCGCTCTCAGCAAAAGCCGTATATGAAACCAGCAGGAGGTCAGAACAAGAAGCAATTTGTGGGAGGAAGTTCTAGCAGTAATAAGGCAAGTCGAGCTGGGACTCCTATTCTATGTTTCAAATGTGGGAAGGATCATCTCACGAAGGATTGTCAACATAAGGAAGTTGTTTGTTTTAAGTGTGGACAGCTTGGACATTTCTCCAAATATTGTGATCAGATAAAGAAGGAAACCTCTGTGGGAAACATCCGTACTGCCAGACCACAGGCGGGTGGTCATGTCTATACAATGAGCGGGGAGGAAGCCGCTAAATCTGAGGACTTGATAATGAAGGAGGGTGCTATTGAAGGTAATCCTTTAACCATACTTTATGATTCAGGAGCAACACATTCTTTCATTGCATGTGATTGTGTTGAGCGTTTGGGATTGACTGTGACTGCTTTGCCGTATGATTTGAGTGTTGCTACTCCTACTGATAAGCCTGTAGTTACCTCAACAGTATGCCTGAATTGTCCTGTCTGCATTAGGGATAGAATCTTTTATGTGGATTTGATTTGTTTGCCTCTTTCCAAGATTAATGTAATCTTAGGAATGGATTGGTTGTCCTCTAACCATATCCTGATTGATTGTTCAAATAAGACATTAGTATTTCTTGAGGCTAAGGATTCTAGATTCCTAACGGCTACTCAAGTGGAAGCTTGTCTGAAGGAAGAAGATCGTGGGTATTTATTATTATCTTCTTTGGAGGGGCAATGTGAAGATGTCTTGAAGGATATTTTCATGGTCAACGAATTTCCTGAAGTGTTTCCTGAAGATATACCAGGACTACCACCAGTAAGGGAAATCGAGTTTGCTATTGATCTTATACCTGGAGCTGGACCGATATCTATAGCGCCCTATCGGATGTCACCGGTAGAATTAGCCGAACTGAAGAAACAGCTGGAGGATTTATTGGAGAAACAATTTGTGAGACCTAGTGTGTCACCATGGGGAGCTCCAGTCTTATTGGTCAAGAAGAAGGATGGGACTTCACGTCTATGTGTAGACTATCGGCAATTGAACAAGGTTACGATTAAGAATAAATATCCACTTCCAAGGATAGATGATCTGATGGATCAATTGCGAGGAGCTGCAATATTTTATAAGATTGATCTACATTCTGGATATCACTAGATATGTGTGAAAGTGGAGGATATTCCCAAGACTGCTTTTCGGACGTGCTATGGGCATTATGAATATCTTGTGATGCCATTCGGTGTAACAAATGCATCAGCCATATTCATGGACTTCATGAATAGAATTTTTCGTTCCTACTTGGATAAGTTTGTGGTCATCTTTATTGATGACATTTTGATCTATTCTCGAAATCAGGAGGAATATGCTGAACATCTCAGGGTGGTTCTTCAGATTTTGAGGGAGAATAAGTTATATGCCAAGTTATCCAAATGTGAATTTTGGTTGAGCGAAGTTCAATTTTTGGGACACGTAATATCGAAGGATGGAATTAAAGTTGATGCTTCCAAGGTGGAGACAGTTTTGGAGTGGGAAAGACCAAAGACTGTAACAGAAATCCGTAGTTTTATCGGATTAGCTGGTTATTATAGACGGTTCATTGAGGGGTTTTCAAAGATCGCAGGACCTCTTACCCAACTTATACGAAAAAATCAACCGTTCGTGTGGACTGATGCATGCGAAGAAAGTTTTCGAGAGTTGAAAAGACGATTGACTACTTCACCAGTATTGATTCTGCCTGATCCAAACGAACCTTTCGAAGTATATTGTGATGCTTCATACCAAGGATTGGGTTGTGTACTTATGCAGAATCGTAAAGTGGTGGCTTATGCTTCAAGGCAATTGAAAAATCATGAGAGGAATTATCCAACTCATAACTTGGAGTTGGCAACTGTGGTGTTTGCATTGAAAGTGTAGAGACATTTTCTCTATGGAGCTACGCTCACTATTTTTTAGTGATCATAAAAGTTTAAAATATCTGTTTGACCAAAAAGAGTTGAACATGAGGCAAAGGCGTGGTTAGAGTTTCTGAAGGATTATAACTTTCAATTGTTGTATCATCCCGGAAAGGCGAATGTCGTAGCAGATGCGTTGAGTAGAAAAATACTTAGTTCTTCTGTTATGATGATCAAAGAGAAGGAGTTGATAGAAGAATTTCAGGATATGCGATTATCTGTGAAATTGACACCGGGCAAGATGCATTTAAATATGATCACCATTTCAAATGACTTGATAGATAGAATTCGTGAAGGACAAAACAGTGACCAGTATTTGCAAGAAGCAAAAGAAGCAAAGAGTCAAGGAGTAGTGTTGGAATTTAGCGAAGGTGCTGAAGGAATTTTGAAGTTTCAAGGCAGAGTTTGTATGCCTAATGATCCAGATCTTAGAAGATTGATTTTGGATGAAGCTCACAGGAGTAAGCTGAGTATGCATCCAGGAGGCACAAAGATGTACCAGGATTTAAAACAATTATATTGATGGCAAGGAATGAAGAAAGATGTTGCTGAATATGTATCATCTTGTTTAGTTTGTCAGAAGGCTAAGGTGGAACATCAAAGACCTTCGGGAATGTTGCAACCTTTGCCTATTCCTGAATGGAAATAGGATGACATAGCAATGGATTTTGTGACGGGACTATCAAAGACTCGGAAGGGTCATGATGCCATTTGGGTAATTATTGATCGGCTTACAAAGTCGGCGCACTTTTTGCCGATTAATATTAAATACTCAATGGAAAAGTTGGCCCAAGTGTACATTAGTGAAATTGTTAGACTTCATGGTGTACCATCCAGTATTATTTTAGATCGAGATCCAAGGTTTATGTCGAGATTTTGGGGGTAGTTTGCAATAAGCAATGGGAACAAAGCTACGTTTAAGTTCTGCTTACCATCCCCAAACTGATGGTCAGTCAGAAAGAACAATTCAGTCTCTAGAAGATTTATTGAGAGCTTGTGTATTGGAGCAAACTGGAGGTTGGGATGAATTCTTGCCATTGATAGAATTCACATATAACAACAATTTCCATTCAAGTATAGAGATGGCACCCTATGAAGCATTATATGGGAGACGATGCAAAACATCGTTATGTTGGTATCAAGATGGTGAGAGTGCTATGTTAGGACCAGAGATTGTCCAACAGACAACTGAGAAAGTGAAGATGATTCAAGATAAAATGAGAGTGACCCAAACTCGGCAAAAGAGTTATGCTGATAAAAGGAAAAAATCTCTTGAGTTTGAAGAAGGTGACCATGTATTTTTGCGAGTGGCGCCTATGACGGGTGTTGGACGAGTGCTTAAGTCCAAGAAGCTCAATCCAAAATTTATTGGGCCATATCAGATTTTACGTCAGGTAGGTCCGGTGGCATATCAGATTGCATTACCACCTTTTCTGTCAAATCTTCACAATGTATTTCACGTATCACAACTACGGAAATATATTTCTAATCCTACTCATGTTATCAAGCCAGACACAGTACAGCTAAAGGAAAATTTAACCTATGAAACTTTTCCAGTAAAGATTTAAGATCGAAGGACAAAGCAACTGCAAGGTAAGGAAATTTCATTGGTTAAAATTGTTTGGGATGATGTAAGCGGGGAAGCTACATGGGAACTAGAAGAAAAGATAAAAGAACAGTATCCCTATTTATTCTGAGGATGTGAAATCAAGTTCATCAAGTTTCGAGGACGAAACTTTTGTTAGAGGGGGAGAGTTGTAACACCCCAAACATTCTATTTATTAAATAGTAATTTTGACAGTTAACAGAATTTTACTGTTTAGTGATTTCTATGCACTGTAAAATTATTTTGAATATTCCATCTGTATATTTGATCATTTTGAGTAATTTGCTCCGTGTCAGGAAAATAATAATTTTCGGGCCGAAAATTTTTTACGTAATTTAATTATTACTGAAAAGTCTTAATTATTTTACGTAATCTGATGTGATATTTGTGAGTTTTCTAATTTTTGTGATTTTATGTATGATTATGAAATTTTTTACTGTTTGTGGACCCCAGGGGGTGTATGTGGGTCTAGGTGGCCATACGTGGGCCCAGGTGAGTCCCGCAAAGTGAAAAATTTTTTACGCATAGAAAAATTTGTACTGTTTGGACGGAGACAGGGGATCTTACTAAACCTGAATCCGAAAACAGTTTTAGAAAATTTTCTTTACTGTATTTTGTACTGTATTTAATTATCAAACGATAAAAATACAGTAAATATATTCTTTCTTAGGGTTATAATAGATACAAATAAAATTCTATACTGTTAAGTCAACATTAGTGATTTGGATATCCACTATCGATTTAATCACCGTTAGAAATTTAATCTTGATTTAATTAAGGTGGAGATTTGATCTTAACAATGAATAGGATCAATTATAACCGTTGGATGGAAATTAAATCGAGGGTATAGATTTAGTCTTATAAATGACTATGACCATTATGAACCCTTGGATGTAGAATTAATCAATGGTGGAGATGGATCATTAATGACCATTGGATTTGGATTTAGATCAATGGTGGAGAATTGGTCATCAAAAATGACTACAACCATTTTGGACCCTTGGATGTAAAGTTTGAAGGTGTAATCTTGACCCTTCATTTTGGAAACACATTCAATGGTTGGATTGCAAGCCAAAAATGATCCAATGGCTCAAATGAAGTGTTCTATCTATAACCTAAACCTAGTAGCTATTTTTAATCCAAACCATTCTTTTAATCAATGGTTAGGATGACTTATAGTGATGGTTATGAAATTTGTCACATTTGGAATGCATGAAGAGGAGGGGGACGGTTTGGAGAAGCAAGGAAGAGGGGAGACAACTTTGTGTAGGCTTTTTAGGCCAAAGAAAAAGATAAAAATAATAGCCAAGTGTCAAGACCATTTATTATTTTTCCTATTGATCATTAATGATCATGTTTTTCAAACTTCATTTTCCACTTCTCTCCAATGCATGCTACGGCCATGCATAGTCCTAAAGGCCAAATAATTCATTCTTTTACACTTCACATTATCACACCTTCACTTTTTCACTAAGTTTCAAGAAACCAACCAAAGAAAAGTCCATTTTCTCTCCCAAAGAAGACCATTCGGCCAAGCACCCTAACTCTCTCCTCCATCACTCTTTAATTTCATACAACCTAGTTTCTTGAATCCTTACCTTATTCTAAGCAACTTTCATGTTGCAGACTTTCTCTAAATCTTCCATCTTGAAGGACTTTTACTAAGATCAAGTTCTAGAGTTTTTGTTGGTGAAGTGTAAGGAAACTTCTTTTATTCTTTTCTTTTTCATGTTCTAAACCATGTTTGATCCATGGTTTTTCTTATTCAAGCTTGATATACTAATTTTCTTGTATTTGTTTCATGTTTAAGAACTTGTGTTGGTGGAGATCTTGTTCAAAACACAAAGTAACAAGCTTTTTGGTGGTTCTTCAAGAGGTAAGAGGGAGATCCATCTCACCAACCAAGCATGGTGGTGAGAGATGGTTTTATATTTGATGAATGGTGAATCCATGTGAGGATTCCTATCCATGGTCATGTAATAATTTATGTGTGTTATGTGCTTCGATTATTTTTGCCTATGCTTGATATGCTTTGCATGATTTACTTGTGTATGCATGCTTAGTATGATTTTTATTTGTTTATATGGTATGCTTATAATATGCATGATGATATATGTTGAATATATTATGATGGATGTATGTTGAAATAAGCAAAATTTTGGCTCTAAAGGCCATGGTGGAGGTCACGGTTTTGAACTCCCAAGACTAAAGTTCTTATTGAAATTTTTTTAAGAACTATGGAGTTAATTTTTAGCGCTTGAACTAAAGTATACTTCGGTTAAGACATCAACCAATTTGGTGTTCACAAAATTATATTTTCATGAATGATAAAAATTGAATGATTAGAGAAGTAAAGAAAATAAACAAAAAGATTTGTTTTGCAAAAAGAATGCACCCGGTTTTAGGAGTTGTGTTTTCATGAATTTATTTTGTGTAGAAACAAGAATGAAATTTATTTAAGTTAGCAGAAAAATATTTCATGGTTCCAATGGCCATCTATAAGGTTTTGATAATTTTAGAAAAATGTTTTGATGTTATAAAATATAAGAATTTTCAAATAAGGATATTGGAAAGGGAACTAAAGTATTATCAAGTGGAATTTTCATAAATAAAAGAAAAGGGAGATTGAAAGTGTTGAACTTCAAATTATTTTAAAGAGAATTAATTTTTAGAAGTGATTTAGAAATATAAAAGAAAACGTTTGTAACTTAAATTTTACTAACGTAGAATTTATTTATTGGGTTTTGGAAAACGTTAGGAAATTTAAAATTAGAAGCAATAATTAAATCAACTAAATGTGATTTTGTAAAATTAAATCAATAAAAAGTGGTTTTGAGAAAATATATTACAGAAAAGAATTTTTGACTAAGAATAGGAAGAAAATAAAGTAAGAAATTATATTATTGTAAGAAAAGTCCAAAATAATATTTTTAAAGTTAAGAAATATTTTATGAAGGGTAAAAACGGTGAAAAACGATTTACGTAACTCAAAAACGTAATTTTTAAGTTATGCGATTTGAAAAACGTCAAGATATTTCTACGCGATTTTCAAAGCGTTTAAATATTTTATACGATCGAAATGTTGTAGAAAAATCGTTGTGCGATTTAAAAAAAAAAGAATATTTTTACGCAATTTAGAATACAGTAGAAAATGATTATGCATTTTTTAAAAAGAAATATTACGGAAAATGTTATAAATCATTGTTTACGTAATAAAATATTATGTGATTGTGAAAACGTGACAAAAATATTTTATGAATGAAAAAAATATGGTAATGTGATTTTGCTATTAATTATACAATAAACTTTACGATTAAAAATCAATATATGAATACTGTACAAGAAATTGAGAAGTTTGCCTGTAATTGACGTTAATATATGAACGTAAAACAGTATTTGAACCTGGTATGAGAAATTATGTGATTTACCTTTGGTTGGTAATTGGTGCATTACATATGCATTGAAAATAGTCCGACGGACTGTATATGGCTAATTGCCTAGGAGAAACGTACACCTCTTGAGTGGGTGCGATACGCGTAGTGTAGGTCACTCGTTGACCTTGGGGGCATTGGGGTGCGGGTTGCTCACAATGGGCAATTGGTAGCTCTTCTGTACCATGGGTTAGACCGATGCAACACACTGATGATCCGGACCGAGACACTATTCTTAATCGAGATCTGATAAAGACTGTCGTGTATGTGCTAGATGTGCAAGATATAATTATAGCACTTGGTCTGAGGCACGTGGTACCGACAGATCTTTTCGATCAATTTCTCCGACCTGAGTTTAGCTCCATGGAGTAGGAAATCGAGTCTATGTGTTCATGCATTAACATAAATGCTCACATCTGTGAAATATAATAGTTGTGAAATATTAATTACGACAATTATACTTTTTAAAATATCTGCTTAGTGTAGATGGCATTTTCATGTAATTATTAAATGTTAATTTTGATTGTTAATATGTTAATGCCATATTTGTAATATGATGTGTTTATATGGTATGTTGTTATGTTATCTCTATGCTTCCATGTTGGTATTGGCGTAGGTGATCTCACCTCTTTGTATGTATATTTGTATATTGTATTTATAATTGGCTGAAGACGTTGAGAAAGAAATAGTACAAGAAGGAGAAGAAGAATTACTTCTCACATCTGGGAACGCAGAATTTTGAGAAGATGGAGATGCCCAGCTTTCTAGGATACGTGACATTACAGTTTCGTGGAGGTTCGGAGGCGTGGCATGTTCATTTGGATCGACAGTGTATATTTTATATAGGGGACCTGAACATTACTTACAGTAGGCTTTATCAAGGGAACCCCTACTTTATTGTCAATATTTATGTACAGTTGGAGTTTCCACTATCCATTAGGCAGTACTGGGGAGCTTACTACCGTACTCCTAGTGCGATAAGTATCGTGTTGTCTGCACGGACACCTGTCCGTAGAGCTTCATGTAATAACAGATTCCTATCTGCTGAGGAATCTGAGGAGGACCCATCTGAGGGTTCTGCTGTTTAGTCAGACTTGGGCAATATGTTAAGTCTTAAATTATGTTTAATTACTTTGAGAACATGGTCTATAATATAAATAATCCTGACAGTACGTGTGTAATGTATAATGATGTAAATTATGTGTGATGGTGTATAATATTTTTAATTTCCGCTAAGTTTATTTTATTGTCATCAAAGAAGAAAAAAAAATTTTATAATTCGTATTTTTATTATAATATCACTTTTTATGATCTTGAGGGTATTTGGATAATTAAGTAACATAAGTGTGGCACCCTACGGCGGGTGTTACACAAACAGCTCAACAACAGGCTAGAGCTGCACAACAGCTAGAAGCTACGGCGGATGTTCAGAACTTAGAGGGATTTCGTTGTGCTAACCCTCCACAGTTCAAAGGGGATTTCGATCCGGAGAAAGCTACATTGTGGATCAAAGAGCTGGAAAAGATATTTACTGGGATGAATTGTGCTGATGATAGGAAGGTGACCTATGCTGCATATATGCTGATTGGAGATGCAGAGCATTAGTGGACGGGTGAACAAAGGTTATTGCAAGCAGCAAACAGAGTGATAACTTGGGAGGTGTTCAAAGAAAGGTTCTTGAACAAGTATTTTCCTAAAAGTGCCAGGCACGCAAAAGAAATGGAATTTCTGAGATTACGACAGGGAGGCATGACTGTGAGCGAATACGCTGCCAAGTTTGAGAACTTGTCCAGATTTTCGACCTATTTTCAACTTCAACCCAATGAAGTTTGGAAGTGCTGGAAGTTTGAGGAAGGCCTGAGGCACGAGGTGAAGAAAATTGTGATAGCTTTGAAGATAACTCAGTTTTCTGAGCTACTTGACACTTGCTGCCGATTGGAAAGTGTGGAACTAGAATGTGAGGCGAGAAATAAAAATTTTGGGCCCGTTCAGTCCCAAAGAGGAGGTGATGGTAACACAAGTCGTTATCAAAAGAAGCCCTATTCCAGACCTTCTAGAAGTCAACAGCCACAAAGGTCTCAAGGAGGAAGTCCAACTGGAAGTCCAGGAAGGATGGGCTAAAATGCTACAACTACTCCGAGGTGTATGAAGTGTGGGAAGGAGTATTTTACTAGAGACTGCACGATTAAAGGATTTATTTGCTTTCGGTGCGAGAAACCTGGTCACATTTCTCGAGACTGTAACCAGACCAAGGCAGAACCATCCGTCAATGTTGCTAAGACTTCTAAACCACAAGCTGGAGGCAGAGTCTACACCCTGAGTGGTGCTGAGGCCTCTAAATCCGAGGATCTGATACAAGGAGAAGGTATCATTGAAGGTAATCTTTTAATTGTACTATATGATTCTGGTGCTACTCATTCTTTCATTTCACATGACTGTGTGAAAAGACTTGGATTACCTGTGTCTTCCTTACCTTTCGATTTGACTGTTTCAACTCCTACTGCAAAGCCTGTCGTTACTGCTAAAGTTTGTCTAGGATGTCCTTTAATTGTGGAAGGTCGAATCTTTTCTATCGATTTGATCTATTTACCATTATCTCAATTAGATATGATATTGAGAATGGATTGGTTATATGCTAATCGTGTCCTGTTAGACTATTCTAGAAAAACAATAGTTTTTCCTTTGGATGAGGATTCTAGATTTTTGACCGACAACCAAGTGAAAGCTTTTCTGAGAGAAAGAGCTCAGGGATACATGTTATTATCTTCTTTGAAAGTCGAGAGTGAAGTTGATGTGGACGCAATCTCTGTTGTATAAGAATTTCCTGAGGTTTTCCCTGATGATGTACTTGGTTTGCCACCGGAACGAGAGGTCGAGTTTGCTATCGACTTGGTACCAGGAGCTGGTCCTATTTCCATAGCACCTTATTGTATGGCATTAGCAGAGCTCGTGGAACTTAAGAAGCAGTTGGAAGAGCTTCTGGAGAAGCAATTCATGAGACCCAGTGTATCACCCTTGGGAGCACCTGTGTTGTTGGTCAAGAAGAAAGATGGAAGTTCAAGATTGTGCGTGGATTACCGTCAGTTGAACAAGGTTACAATTAAGAATAAGTATCCATTGCTAAGGATAGATGACTTGATGGACCAATTGAAGGGAGCAGTTGTGTTTTCCAAGATCGATCTACGATCGGGTTATCACCAAATTAGAGTGAAAGTGGAAGATATTCCCAAGACGGCTTTTCATACTCGTTATGGTCATTACGAGTACCTGGTGATGCCTTTTGGTGTGACAAATGCACCTGCGATATTTATGGACTACATGAATAGGATCTTTCGTCCTTACTTGGACAGATTCGTTGTTATTTTCATCGACGATATCTTGATCTATTCACAAAACCATGAGGACCATGCTGAACACCTCAGCATAGTTCTCCAGTTCTTGAAGGAGAAAGAGCTGTATGCGAAACTATCCAAATGTGAGTTTTGGTTAGATGAAGTGAAATTTTTAGGCCATGTAATCTCAAAAGAAGGAATTGTTGTGGATCCTTCGAAGGTAGAAGTTGTGCTACAATGGGAAAGGCCAATGACGGTGACGGAAATTTGCAGCTTCATCGGACTAGCCGGATACTACCGGAGATTTATAGAAGGATTTTCCAAGATCGCTGGACCACTCACTCAACTCACCCGAAAGAATCAACCTTTCGAATGGACAGATTCCTGTGAGGGAGGTTTTTAAGAGTTAAAAAGAAAACTAACTACGTCACCCGTGTTAGTTTTACCGAACCCTAATGAACCATTTGAAGTGTATTGTGACGCTTCATATCAAGGTTTGGGGTGCGTTCTTATGCAAAATGGAAAGGTGGTGGCTTACGCCTCAAGACAATTGCGAATGCACGAGAAGAACTACCCAACACACGATCTAGAGTTAGCTGCAGTGGTATTTGCATTGAAGATATGGAGACATTATTTGTATAGAGCCACATTCAACGTCTTCAGTGACCACAAAAGTCTGAAATACCTGTACGATCAAAAGGAGCTGAACATGAGGCAACGAAGATGGCTAGAATTTTTGAAAGACTACGATTTCCAACTTCAGTATTATCCTAGAAAGGCGAACGTGGTGACCGATGCTTTGAGGAGGAAGACGATTAGTATTTCTACTATGATGATTGTAACACCCCAAATTTCCGTATCTCTTAAACAGTAATTTTGACAGTTAACATAATTTTATTATTTAGTAATTTCTGTGCATTGTAAAATTATTTTGATTATTCCGTCAGCGTATTTGATTGTTTTGAGTGATTTACTCCGTGTCAGGAAAATAAAAATTTTCGGGCCGGAGAAAACTTTACGTAATTTAATTTTTACCGTTAGGTAATTATTTTACGTAATCTGATTTGATATTTGTGCATTTTCTAATTTTTGTGATTTTATGGATGATTTTGAAATTTTTCCTGTTTGTGGGCCCCGCAAGGGGTATGTGGGCCCAGGTGGCCATACGTGGGCCCAGGTGGGTCCCGCAAAGTAAAAATTTTTCTACGCATAGAAAAATTTGTACTGTTTAGACGGAGACAAGGGATCTTACTAAACCCGAATCCGAAAAACGCTTTTAAAATTTTCTTGTCTTTGTGTTTTGTATCGTATTTAATTATCGGATGATAAAAATACAAGAAAATATTATTTGTATAGGATACAAGAATAAATATTATATTTCGCGTAGTCAACAAAAAGAGCTTGACTTGATTTATACCCTTGGATGAGAATACTTAGTTTGAATATTAACCATTGATTTAATCAAAGGCTAAGAAACAAACTTAATAAAGAAGCGCTTGGATAATAACCATTGATTTAATCAATGGTGTGAGAATAAGCTTAGTTAGGAAGGCTTTGATATCAACCATAGATGTAATCAAAGGTGTAGAATTGGTCTTGAAAAATGACAAAGACCATTTATAACCATTGGATTTAGATTAAATCAAGGGTGGAGATTTAATCTTAAAAAGTAACAAAGACCATTTATGACCATTGGATGAAGAATCAATCAATGGTGGAGATTTGGTCTTCTAAAGTAGCAAAGACTAATTAGGACCCTTGGATTTAAAGTTTGAAGAAGCAATCTTGACCCTTAATTTTGGAGACACATCTAAGGGCTAGAATTTAAAGGAGAAAAATCCAATGGCCTAGATTTAGTCTTCTAAAATTAAAAATCTACCTAAATCCTAACCATTGAAGTAATCAATGGTTAGAGATGCTTCAAATAATGGATAGAAAAGATGACAATATTAATGCATGCAAAATGCAAGGAGGGGACGGTTGAAGAAGCAAGGAAGAAAGGAGACCTTTTAGAATAGGCTTTTTAGGCCAAAGAAAAAAGAAAGAAAAACAAAACCAAGTGTCATGTCCATTAATTGTTTTACTATTGATCATTAATGATCATGTTTGTCAAACTTCACTTTTCATTCTTTCTAATGCATGCTACGGCAATGCATTCTCTTGAAGACCAAAAGAATTCATTTCTATACTTCATAATATCATTTCTTCACTTTTCACTTAAGTTTCAAGAAAACCAAACCAAGAAAACTTCATTTTCTCTCCTTATGAAGACCATTCGGCCAAGCACTCCAATTTCCTCTTCCATCACTTTTTAATTTCATCCAACCTTATTTCTTGAATCCTTACATCATTCTAAGAACATCTCTAGTTATGAGTTTTTCCAAAATCATTCATCTTGATCTTCAAATTCAAGCTTCAATTTTCTATCAAAAATCAAAAATTTCATCTTTGTGCTTCAAGAGAAACCATTCGGTTATCTACCCTAAAATCACCATCCAATCTCTTTTAATTTCATCCAACCTTAGATCTTGAATCTCCATGATATTCCAAGCAACTTTCATGTTGAAGACTTCTTCTAAATCATTCATCTTCAAGGAGTTTCTTCAAGATCAAAGTTATTGGGTTTTTGAGGTGAAGTATAAGGAAACTTCATTTTCTTCTCTCTTTTTCATGATCTAAACCATGTTTGATCCATGGTTCCTCTTAATCAAGCTTGATATGTTAATTAACTTGTGTTTTGTTTTGTATTTGAGAAGCCCTTGGTGGTGAAAGACTTGGAAAAAGAAACAAATCAAGAAGCTTTGGAGGATCTTCAAGAGGTAAGAGGGAGATCCATCTCACCAACCAAGCATGGTGGTGAGAGATGGTATTTTATTTGATGGATGTGGAATCCATGTGAGGATTCATATCCATGGTCATGTAATTAATTTGTGGGTGTTTATGAGCTTTGATTAATTTTCTATGCTTGATATGCTTTGCATGATTTTATAGCTTTGATGATATGCTTGATATACTATACATGTTTTTATGGCTTTGATGCTATACTTATATTATTTATGATGAAATATATATGTATATGCCATGACTTGATGGTGGAAAGGAAATTGATTTTTGGCTCCAATAGCCAAGGAAGAGCTACGGTTTTGATGCCCTTGATTAGGGTTCATGTTGAAAATTTTCAAGAACAAAAGAATTGATTTTTGAGTACTTAAAACATGGTGGATTTCGAACAAGACACCTCAAAATAGGTGTTCACAAAATTAATATTTTTTTGAATGATGAAAATAGATGTTTAGAAAAGTAAGGAAAATAAACAAAGAATTTATTTTTCAAAGAGTACCTGAATATGGTTTTAGAAGGATTTTTATTGATTTATTTTGTGTAAAAAGTTTCTAAGTGTTTTACTAAACATGAGATTTAAATGAAAATAGCAATGATAATTTTAAGGATTTGCAAAGAAAGTGAAAAAGGATTTGTAAGGAAAGTAAAAATGAATTTGAACAAATGGGTTTGGTTTTTATGACCATCGGTATTTCAGTTTTGAAAACAAAGAATTTTTAATGGTTTTGTTTGTGTAAAACCATATCAATTTAGAAGAAAAATATTTGATAGCTTCAATGGCCAAAGACTCCATGATTTTTGGAGGTTGGAATAATTTTGGTTTTATGAAACAAAGTAATTTTAAAGTGGAAACAAAATGTTTGAACAAAATGTTTTAGTATAAGGATTTTGGAAAGGGAATCAAAGTATTTTATCACTTGAGAAATGAACTTTCATATGAAAATGAAAAAGAAAAGTTGCAAGGATTTGAATCTTAATTTGTTTTGAAAAGAATTGATTTTAGAATTGATTTGGGAAAAATGGAGAATATAATGGTGTTTTGAAAATTTACTAACGTATAACTTATTCTCAAGTTTTGAAATACGTTAGAAAATGTTAAGTTTTGAAACGTTGATTTACATCAATGGAAAAGTATTTTTGTGAATTATATTTTGAAAAAGAATTTCTTGAGTAAAGAACTGTAAAAAAATATTTTCTTGAGTAAAGAACTGTGGAAAAATATTTTCTTGAGTAAGAAAATATATTAAATGAAGTATAAAGTTATATTATTTTGAGAAAAGTTAAAAAGGAATTTTTAAAGGTCAAGAAATATTTTCTATAATGAAATTGTGGTGAAAAATTATTTACGTATCTTAAAAATGTTATTTTTAAGTTACGTGATATGGAAAAATATTTCTATATGATTTTAAATACGTTGAAATATTTATACGCGATTTGAATTATGTTTAAATATTTTAAGTGATTTGAACTACTGTTGATAAATCACTACGTGATTGAATAGCGATAGAATATTTTTATGCGATTGTGAAAATGGGAGAAAATTGTTATGAGATTTGGAAAGTATTTTAAATATTTTGAGGATAATAGAAAATGATTTACGTGACGTAAAAGAATGATTTTTAAGTTACGCGATTTTGAAATAGTGGAAAAAAAATACTATGCGATTTGAGAAACGTATGTTTTTACGCGATTGAGAAAAACGTTAAAAATTAGTACGTAGTTTAAAAGTGCAACAGAAGAGTTGCAACATTTTGAAAACGCAACAGAAGTGTTGTGGAATTGTGAAAACGTAACGGGAATGTTGCGCAATTTTGTGAAAACATGACAACAGTGTTTTATATCTATGAAAAAATAATAAGATGATTTTGTTATTGAAAAATACAGTATGATTACTGTGAACCAGTATCCATACACTGTTTGTGAAAACAACGAGTTTTGCCTGTTATTGGCACGTGGTGCAATTTAGATGCATTGGTAAAAAATATATATATATATATATAAAATTATAAGATATACTTGTGATTGGTATTTGGTGCATTATACATGCATTGGAATGGTCCGATGAGAACTAGATATGGCTGATTGCCTAGGAGAAACACACCTCTTGAGTGGGTGCGATATGCGTAGTGTAAGTCACTTCTTGACCTTGGGGGCATCGGGGTGCGGGTTGCCTACACGGGTGGTTGGTCGCGCTTCTTCCCGTAGGTTAGACCGATGCAACACACTGATGATCCTGACCGAGACACTATTCTTAATCAAGATCTGATAAAGACTGTCGTATATATACTAGATGTGCAAAATCAAAATGAGGATTATAGCACGTGGTCTGAGGCATGTGGTACCGACAGATCTTTTCGATCATTTCTCCGACCTGAGTTTAGCTCCATGGAGTAGGAAATCGAGTCTTGTGTACATGCATAATCAGAACATTTTGTGATATATTAATTGAGGAATATTGGCTATGACAATTGTTTTGAATACTTGAATAATGATGATGATAATGCTGATGGTATTACCATAATTGTTGTTTATGATAATTGTATTAATAAATGATTAGATGATGATAGTTGATTAATATTGATGGCATGATCATAATTGTGGTATGATCTATCTGTATGATATTGCTGTTTGTGTTATCTCTGTGCTGCCATGTTGGTACTGGTGTAGGTGATCTCACCTCTTTGTTATGTTGTTTTTGTCGTGTCTCAGACTTGTTAAAATTAAATAATAGAAAGATCGAGTTGTCTTAGACATAACGGGCGATGAATACTCTGAGATGGGCGACAACAATAAGGAGTGGACATTCAGGATTCGAAGGTGTGCAGTGTTGACAAAGAACGGATGTAGAACAGATGTCCGATGCAACAAGATGGATACACAACAGAATAAGTATGTTAAGTTTTAACGTTAGTGTTGTACCGTGCTATTAAGTAGGACCCGTCATGGGGTTTGCTACTGTTAAAAAAAAAAAGGTCTGTTAGTTTTATATTTCTCTTCAAGTTATTAAATATTAATTGGTGTCAATATTGCATAATGAATAGTTGAAATATGATTTTCAATATTACCTAATATTTTCAGTAAATTTATGTTTCAGTAAAGAAGAAATTTTAAAACCCATATTTTTATAACTCAAACCTTGTGTGAACTTCTTTACAGATTATGAGTCGGAAGTCAGACATGTGATACCCTAGGGAGGGTGTTACAATGATCAGAGAAAAGGATCTGATAGAGCAATTCAGAGACATATGGTCATTTGTGGAGTTAACACTGGGCAAAATCTGCATGAATAGGGTTACTATCTCGAATGACCTAATGGAAGATATTCGAGAGAAGCAAAAGATCGATAAGTTCCTGCAAGAAGAAAGAGAATTGATACGGCAGGGTGGTGCAACAACGTTGAAGGAAGGAAGTGACGAAATTCTGAGATTCCAAGGAAGGGTTTGTGTGCCTAAAGATGAGGAACTCAAGAAGTACATACTTGAACATGCTCATTCGAGTCAGTTGAGTATGCATCCTGGGATGACCAAGATGTATCAAGACTTGAGGAAGTTATTTTGGTGGCATGGAATGAAAAGAGATATCGCTAGATGCGTGTCGTCTTGTTTGGTTTGCCAGAAAATGAAGATTGAGCACCAAAGACAAACTGGATTACTACAACTCTTAACTATTCCTGAATGGAAATGGGATAGTATCGCCATGGATTTTGTTGTCGGGTTACCAAGAACTAGGAAAGGATATGACTCAATATGGGTAATAGTGGATCGACTTACGAAGTCAGCTCACTTTCTACCGATCAACATAAGATATCCGTTGGAGAAGTTGACTCAGATATACATTAGTGAAATCGTCAGACTTCACGGGATACCCACGAGTATTATTTCCGATAGAGACCCGAGGTTTACCTCGAAGTTTTGGCAGGGTCTTCAAGAGGCCATGGGAACGAAGTTACGATTAAGTTCCGCATACCATCCGTAGACTGATGGTCAATCAGAAAGAACAATTCAGTCGTTAGAAGATTTGTTGAGAGCTTGTGCCATAGAGCAAACTGGAGGTTGGGATGAAATCTTACCATTGGTGGAATTCACCTACAACAACAGTTACCATTCAAGTATAGGGATGGCGCCCTATGAGGCTCTGTATGGACGAAGGTGTCGGACGCCTCTGTGCTGGTATCAAGATGGAGAACGGCTTACCGTTGGACCCGAACTTATTCAACAGACAACCAAAAAGGTTAAGATGATTCAGGAGAAAATGAAAACGGCTCAGAGTCGGCAAAAGAGTTATGCGGGCAAAAGAAGGAAACCTCTTGAGTTCGAAGAAGGAAAGCATGTCTTCTTGAAAGTCACACCTACGATTAGGGTCGGTCGTGTTCTCAAATCTAGAAAACTCACTCCAAAATTCCTTGGACCTTACCAAATCCTTCGTCGGGTAGGTCCTGTTGCTTACCAAATAGCCTTACCCCCTTTTCTTTCAAACCTTCATAACATCTTTCATGTGTCACAACTCAGAAAATATATCCCAAGTCCTAATCATGTCATAGCACATGATTCTGTACAATTAAAGGAAAACTTGACTTATGAGACAACTCCTGTGAGGATTGAGGATAAGAGGACAAAGCAACTCAGAGGGAAGGACATTGAACTAGTGAAAGTGATCTGGAACGAAGCAACTGGAGATGTAACATGGGAGCTGGAGGACAAAATGAAGGAGCAATATCCCAAATTGTTTTAAGGTATGAAAAATTTTGGGGACGAAATTCTTATTTGTTGGGGAGAGTTGTAACACCCCAAAATTTATTTTTCTACTATCAGTAATCATTTTATAATATTTGTGATTTTTTGAAATTTTTCTGGATTTTTCGGAGAACGCAGAATATTTTAATATTATTTCTCATTTTACGTATGTACTGAGCGGAACCGGAGAAATAAGATGTTCTCTCCGAGAACCTTGAACTATGGAAACATCGATGGGGGATCTTACTAAACCCAAGACCGGACACAGTTTACAAGGTTTTACATTTTTTGAGAAATTTTAAAAGATAAAATAATAAAACACTGCGAAGAAATTATCTGTTAGATTTGTTAATGCTGACTTCTGCCAACTATGACAATTGTCCAATAAATAATAACATATAATAAAAATCTTATCACATTGTTCAAAATTTACCTTGTGTCAAACCCCTTTAACTTTATTTTCAAAATAAAAATTTAGTTAATTAAAAGCCCATTGTAGGAAGCTTCCAAGAAGTTTCCTATTTGACCCATTTCCTCTCTCTTCCTTCTCCACTCTTCTCTACGGCAAAAGCAATATGGGAAGCCCAAATATTTCCTCTCATCTTCCTAATATTTCATTCTCATTCTCTAAACCCCAAATACCCATTTCTCCATTTTCTCTCTTCTTCTTTTCCTTCTCCACTGAGCATCCACCCCTTTGGAAGACCATTTCCATGATTTGCTAAATCAAACCCATTTCCACTCATCTTCCACCACTCCAAGTTCTCTTTTGTTGATATCTCCTTGGTTCTTCTTCTTCTTCCTCTTCCATTTTTCCACCATTGAAGCTAAAGCTTGGAGCTTTAAGGTAAAGTCTTCAACTTTCTTCCATTTTTCTTGCTATTCTCGTTTCTCTTGGTCCCCTAGGTGACCAAGAACCCATTTTTCATGGTTTGAGTGGACATTGTGGAAGCCACTCACATTGGAGTTTTTCTTGAAGGGGGAAAACGAAAACTTAGGGCAAGAAGGAGTACCACCATTGTGTTGTCTTCCAAATAGGTAACAGGGAGATAATCCTCTTCAACCAATCTTGGTAATAAGGGAATGTCTTGTGTATTGTTGTTGATGAGGAAATCCATGTTGGATTACTCTCTTTGTTATATGGGGTTGATTCCATGATTTTGTAGTTGTTTGAGTTGTATGAATATGTGGGTTTGCATTGTGTGTTTTAATGACCATGAACCTCTTGATTGTTATTTTGTATCTTGATGGCAGGAACCATGTTTTGGATTGCTGAAGAATTTTGATGATGGATGGGCCACGGTTCTGCAGAATTGAATTCTGTAGAACCCTTATTAATGCACTAGCGCTCAGGCACTGTGCATGGAGCGTCTAGGCGCTCAATCAACGCTCAAGCACTGTGGTTGGGACGTCTAAGCGCTCTTTGCCCAGGAAATTTCCCTTGTAACTCGACTTGGTGAGCGTTTAGGCGCTTCTTGTTTAGCGCCTAGGCGCTCAACCAGCGCTCAGGCGCTTCAGACATGGCGCCTAGGCGCCTATAGCAGAACCAGCTAGGTGACTGTAAAACAATATTAAAACTCCAATATGAAGATAGTGCAACCATAAAAAAGGTAAAGAATTTGATTTGCAAGGGAAGTCCTCTAGAGAGGGAGACTTTACAAGAATGAACATTCTAAAGTGGAATTCCATAATGAACTTTAAGAAGTGCCTCACCACTTGAGAACTTAACACTATGTGATTTCGAGACCATGAATGAGACTAGGGAGTTATGGAGGTCTAAGTTGTATGAATTGTGACATGTTGCAAATGATTATATTATTGATATATACACATGAATATTATTAATGTTTCTCATGGATCCCTATGCGGGTTAAGCACTTGTTGATTACTTACTTGAGGAAACCACGATGTGATGACTTTGAGAAATGGAATATGTATGTGTGTGTATGTAAACATACCAATGTAATATGCTATGAGGAATGCATCATTGATGAACATACATGATTGGGCATTGTGTCGTCATGCATGTGTTCTCCGTTGGACATGGTTAGTAAGGCGAGGTATGCCTAGGAGTTTGAATAACACCTATGTGCGGGTGCGAATAGACTAAGCGTAGGTGTCATATGTTGTTGACCCTAGGGGTGTCGGGGTGTGGGTGTCTCACAATAGACAGTGGTAGCTCCACTGGGGCCGTGGGATAGACCAATGCGACACACCGACAATCCTGTCTGAGACGCTGTCCTATATCGCGATCAACTGTCGAGGTACCATGTATAAGCCATTGCGCAAACATTTTTATGAAAGGAAGCACACTGTATTTTAAGGCTACTGACATATTGGTATTACTCCTTGATCATTCACTCCGAAGATGTTTATGTCTAGCTCCATGGAGTAGGAACTTTTGGTACCCTTTACATCGCGCATTGTGAGTCTCATAATACATCGAGCATGAGCACTTATAACTGTATGATCATCTGAATTGTTGACTGCTGAGAATACTGTCGTTTTCTACTTATTATTGATGTCTTTATTACTATTTATTGTTATTCTACTTTCACTGTTAATTTTAATATTACTGTGATAAATGTATAAATTGCGCTATGTGTGGGCGTCCAGCGCCGTATTATTCTCTTGTTGCCAATTTGGTACTGAAAGCAGGGTGTCTCACCTCTTTCTGTATTCTCTCTATTTCTTTTATTCGGTTGGATCGTGTGTCACCCAGAAGACATCCGTGAGGAAGATAAGGAAGCCCCCGAGTTTCCAGGCTTTTGGCCAGATTACGACTGAAGTGGGTTGAGGATGTCATTGCGTCCTCGTGAATTTTTTTGGTTACGTGCGGATCAACTTTCATGGTGGTCCAGATTACTGGCATATCAACGTGCAGACTGATCGATGCGTGTACCACGGTGATTTGACGGTGTCCTTAGCATGGGGACGCTACACTGCTTCTATTTTTGACTTCCATGCTTTTGTTTGGCTGGAATTTTATATGCTTGTGAGAGACATGTGGGCGGACATGTATTATATCCCACGTGATGACTCGTTCTTGTCTACTGCTCGGGCTCCTGCCCACTGTTCCATCGTTCCGATGGATGTCTCCTCAAACGACGAGGACCCAGAGGAGGATCCGTCTACGGTTCCTTCTAGTTCACGTCGGTCTTAGAGACTGTTTCGGGTAGATGGCTACTGAGGGCTGTCTGTTTATTTTTTAGGGAGCCTGACGTACTATTGGTTTAATGGGTATATATTTGTATCTCTTGGGGTAGGTACACATTTTGTCTTTTTGTATATTTTTGGAAATGTAATTAAACAGGCTTGTATTTCTGGTACAAAGTATGTAATCACCCATATTGTGTAAGATCGTATGTTTCATTCCTCGTTGATTTCTCTTTGTTCATTCTGAAGGACGTTTCATTGGAAAATAAGAAAAAAAAAGGACTTTTAATGTTAACTCATTCAATGCGATGTATTCATAAACAGGTATATATGTACGTATTCAAAAATAGGTAAATATGTACGTTAATGGAAATTTTAACCGGACTCATTTTAAGAAGAAAAAAAATGTTCAAACTTTCCATATTTATTTGTATGTCGTTTCACTATAGTGCGACGTTTCCTCTTCTTACCCATTATGACAAGGGGAGGAAAAGGGGCGTTACAGAGGGTCTGGAATAGGGCTTCTTTTAATAACGACTTGCGTTACCACCGCCTCCTCTTTGGGACCGAATGGGCCCAAAAATTCTATTTCTCGCCTCACATTCTTGTTCTACACTCTCTAATCGACAACAAGTGTCAAGTAGCTCAGAAAACTGAGTAATCTTCAAAGCTATCACAATTTTCTTTAGCTCATGCCTCAGGCCTTCCTCAAACTTCCGGCACTTCCAGACTTCATTGGGTTGAAGTTGAAAATAGGTAGAGAATCTTGACAAGTTTTCAAACTTGGCAGTGTACTCACTCACAGTCATGCCTCCCTGTCGCAACCTCAGAAATTCCATTTCTTTTGCATGCCTAGCGCTTTAAGGGAAATACTTGTTCAAGAACCTTTCTTTGAACACCTCCCAAGTTATCACTCTATTTGCGGCTTGCAATAACCTTTGTTCTCCCGTCCACCAATGCTCAGCGTCTTCTATCAGCATGTATGCAGCATAGGTTACCTTTCTATCGTCAGCACAATTCATACCAGTAAATATTTTCTCTAGCTCTTGGATCCACAGTGTAGCTTTCTCCGGATCAAACTCCCCTTTGAACTGCGGAGGATTAGCACGACGAAATCCCTCTAAGTTCTGAACGTCCGCCGTAGCTTCCAACTATTGTGCAGCTCTAGCCTATTGTTGAGCTGTCTGCTGGTTCTGCTGTAACATTGCCTCAGCCATCTTTTGTATGGCCTCTATGGCAGCAGCCATATCACCTCGATGAGCCATCACTTCTTCTCAAATCAAACTACGCAAAACATAAAGAAAGTCAGATGTATCCATATGAATACCAAACAACAAAATCACAGAGAATAACACAGCACAAATAAGACAGTCCAAAACTACACTACCCAAAGAACACATAATCGGGAGCTCTGATACCAAGACAGTGTAGCGCCCCTTTTTCTAATCCGATACATGCGAAGAAGGAACGTCACACTATTATATTAATAATTCGTAAAACGTAAGTAAATATTTTATTTGTGGAAAATAACGTTAGTTTCATATTTTCATAATAGTGATATATTGGAGCTAAATTAAGTTATCTTAAAACTTTCATCATAATGAGTTTTTTTTTCCTGTAAGATAATCGTTAAATTGAAAATCCCTATTGTAGCAAAACACCAAGCATAATATGGATATAATACAGTGCACAGAAATTAGAGATCATACATCATAATTACATTATAATTACTATGCGTACAAGCCTGTATTAATTACATTTCCAAAAGAATTGACGCAAGAAGCAAAATATGTACCTACCCCAAGAGATACAAATATCTACCCATGAATCCAATAGTACGTCAGGCTCCCTCAAAATAAACAGACAGCCATCAGTAGCCATCTACCTAAAACAGTCTCTAAGACTAACGAGAACTAGAAGGAACCATCGACGGATCCTCCACAGGGTCCTTGTCGTCCGACGAGACATCCATCAGAACGATGGAATAGCGGGCAGGAGCCCAAGCAGTAGACAAGAAGGAATCATCACGTGGGGTATAGTACATGTCTACCCACATGTCTCTCACAAGCATGTAAAATTCTAGCCACACAAAGGCATAGAAGTCAAAACTAGAAGTAGTGTAGCGTCCCCACGCTAAGGACACTGTCAGTTCGCCATGGTACACACATCAAACAGTCTGCACGTTGATGTGTCAGCAATCCAGACCACCATGAAAGTTGATCCGCACGTAACCAAAAAATCCACGGGGGCGAAATGACATCCTCAGCAACCTCGATCTCAATCAAGATATGGCCAGAAACCCTGAAACTCAGTGGTTTCCTTATCCTCCTCATGAACGTCTTCGAACAATCATATGATAATATAAAATAACAGAATATATAGTAAAGAGGTGAGATACTCGTCATTCATTACCAATAATAGTAGCAGGAAACTAAACGGCGCCGAACGCCCATGTACAACACATTTTATACATTTAATCATAACAACATTAAATTTACAGTAAGGCGGGATCACAACTTTAAAATAATAAAAATATTATCAGCAATCAGTGATTTGAGTGACTAACAATTATCACAAAAATAACAGTAAATATGCCTTATAATTATCAATGCTCATGCTCAATGAGTTGTGCGACTGACAGTTCACTCATGCAAAAGTATATCAAAACCCTACTCCATGGAGCTAGACATAAACATTTTCGGAGTAAATGATTAAGGAGTAATTCCAGTATATCATCAGCCTCAAGATACAGTGTGCATTATTTTCATAAAAATGTTTGCGCAATGGCTTATACGTGGTACCCCGACAGTTGATCGCGATATAGGACAGTGTCTCAGACAGGATCATTGGTGTGTCGCATTGGTCTATCCCACGGTCCCAAAGGAGCTACCACTGTCTATTGTAAGACACCCACACCCTGACGCCCCCTAGGGTCAACAACATATAACACCTACGCTTAGTCTATTCGCACCCGCACATAGGTGTTATTCAACTCCTAGGCTAACACAGCCTTTCCAATAGTGTCCAACGGATGACACATATGCATGACGACTCAATGTCAAATCATGTATGATAAATATTGTATCTCACAATGGTACACGTACATTCAGACATACATAACTTCAATCATTGATACCGTATCATCAAGGTATTTTTTTTTATAATTCGTGTTCATCAAGTATTCATCCCACGTAGGGGTCCATAATTGCATTAAAGTTAAGTTTTTATGCCACCATCATTTTCAAATGTCCATTCATCGTTATGATTCATATTATGGATTCTCACCTTCAAGGTTACATGTCATTAAGTTAATACGACCACTTTATGTCACTTTAATTCTTTATTATCATTACTTTCAAAAGTCTTTAGAATTATCAACTCTTTAACCATATCAAGCATTAATCTTCTACTTCAAATTCTTAACATTGGATTAACCCATTACCATCTCCCTTAAGCCTAAAACCGTAACCCCCACTAAATTCCTAAACCACATATTTGTTTTTCCTTTTAATGTATTAGTATCTCATTACTAATCCTCTTTAGATGCTTAATTCAATTCTCTCAACTCACACACTCAAGTTCTTCCTATTAGGTTAAATGATCCAAATTACCAATTTTAGTCTTTGTTAAATTTTTGTTTACACATTATGAGCTCCTAATTGTCCTCTAATTTCACATTTGTCCATTTTTCTCATTCAAGTCACAATGTTCACCAATTTGCCTCCTATGGCCGTGCGCCATCAAGGGACTAGGGTCCATGCATTTGTTCTTTGTTCTTTGTCCTCATCCATCCAATTATTATCATTCAATTAGGTTTTAAAATTTTAAACATCCATACCCCTCCATTGGGGGACTTGGCCGTGAGCCTCCTTGCACAAAGCAAGGGGCAATTGTCTCAAGTTCATCAATTCCAAATCCATGAGGTTTATTACAACATTAACAAGAATCAAATCCATACAAATATTTAAGAAAAGAATAGAAATTATCAAGAAGCAAATAGAAAAGAATAAAATCAAGAGTAACCCCTATTAGGGTTTCTCACAAATACACAATTAGAGAAGTCTCCAACCACCATTAGAGGTTGAATAGAGTGGTCTCCCTCTTACCAAAGAGGAGAACACGAAAATGGCTTCGAAGATGCTCCTTGAGATTTCAATTTTGGCCCCACAAAAACCCTTGAAAACAACCTCAAAAATCAACACCATAACTTGAAAAAGGAAGTATCCTTGACCATGAAAATGGTCTTAGAACACGAAAATGAGAAGAGAAGAGAAGAAAGTTGCAATCTTTACCTTAAAGTCTTAAACTTTGATCTTGAAAAAGATTGATGAAGATGGACAGTTTTGAGGTGAGGTGTGAAAGAAAAAGTGTTTAGAATGATGAAGAGAAGCTAGAAATGAGGTTAATGGAGTTAGAAACCGAAAATGGTGAGGATGGGGGTGGTGATCCGAAATGGAGAAAAATGGAAATGGTGGATTTTGATGAAACCTTGTGAAGAGAAATGGTGGAGATGATGATGGAGAGTAAGGATATGTAGTTATTGAAGAGCAAAGATGAAGAGATGGAGTGGAAGAGTGAGCTTCAGTTTCAGTTGTCTATGGAGGTTTAGAGAGAAGGGAGAGGAAGGAAGAAGATGAAAATGTAGAGAGATAAGTTGTTAGGTTAAAAGTGTGATAGATTTTTGAGTGAATTAGGTTAAGGGTTGAAATAAAATTCCCCCCCTTTTTCCCCTAGGGTGTCGCGGCATTGAGAGAGGAGAGAGGGAAATGGCAAGCTTCCCAAGCAAGCCAAGGGTAGTTAGGTCTTTTCATGGGTTAAAGATTCTAGAAGATTGATTAAAATAGCAATATATTTGAATTAAAGTAGCTTTGTTACATGCTATTATCCAGAGGATAATAGTTACAGTCGACAGAAGTCAGTATTAATTAATTTGACAAATAAATCTTTCGCAGTATTTTATTATTTCATCTGTTAAATTTTCTCGAAAAATGCAAAACCTTAGAAACTGTGTCCGGCCTCGGGTTTAGTAAGATCCCCCGTCGACGTTTCCATAGTTCAAGGTTTTCAGAGAGAATATCTCATTTCTCCAGCTCCGCTCAACTTGTATGCAAAATGAGGAATATATTAAAATATTCGACATTCCCAGAAAATTCCTAGAAAATTCTCAAAAATTACAAATATTATAAAACGGCTATTCGTCATATAATTTTCCAACTTTCGAAACGTTACAATTATTTCCTCGACTTTGTCCATTGTGCACGTAAAATGAAGAATATATTAAAATATTATGCGTTCTCAGAAAATTTCAAAAAAATTCTAGAAAATCTCAAATATTATAAAATGAATATCCATAACGAAATAAATAAATTTTGGGGTGTTACAACTCTCCCCAACAAATAAGAATTTCGTCCTCGAAATTTTCATACCTTAAAATAGTTCGGGGTATTGCTCCTTCATCTTATCCTCGAGTTCTCATGTCGTGTCTCCAGTTGCTTCATTTTAGATTACTTTCACCAGTGCAATGTCCTTCCCTCTGAGTTGCTTTGTCCTCCTATCCTCAATCCTCACAGGAGTTGTCTCATAAGTTAAGTTTTCCTTTAATTGTACAGAATCAGGTGCTATGACATGATCAGGACTTGGGATATACTTTCTGAGTTGTGACACATGAAAGACATTATGAAGGTTTGAAAGAAAAAGGGGTAAAGCTATTTGGTATGCAACAGGACCCATCCGACGAAGAATTTGGTAAGGTCCAAGGAATTTTAGAGTGAGTTTTCTAGATTTGAGAACACGACCGACTCCAATCGTAGGTGTGACTTTCAAGAAGACATGCTCTCCTTCTTCGAACTCAAGAGGTTTCCTTCTTTTGTCTGCATAACTCTTTTGCCGTCTCTGAGCTGTTTTCATTTTCTCCTGAATCATTTTAACCTTTTCGATTGTCTGCTGAATAAGTTCAGGTCCGACAGTAAGTCGTTCTCCATCTTGATACCAACACAGAGGCGTCCGACACCTTCGTCCATACAGGGCCTCATAGGGTGCCATCCCTATACTTGAATGATAACTGTTGTTGTAGGTGAATTCTACCAATGGTAAGATTTCATCCCAACTTCTAGTTTGCTCTATAGCACAAGCTCTCAATAAATCTTCTAACGACTGAATTGTTCTTTCCGATTAACCATCAGTCTGCGGATGGTATGCGGAACTCAATCGCAACTTCGTTCCTAAAGCCTCTTGAAGACTCTGCCAAAACTTCGATATAAACCTTGGATCTCTATCGGAAATAATACTCGTGGGTATCCCGTGAAGTCTGACAATTTCACCAATGTATATCTGAGTCAACTTCTCCAACGGATATCTTATGTTGATCGGCAAAAAGTGAGCTGACTTTGTAAGTCGATCCACAATTACCCATATTGAGTCATATCCTTTCCTAGTCCTTGGTAACCCGATAACAAAATCTATGGCGATATTATCCCATTTCCATTCAGGGATAGTCAAGGGTTGTAGTAATCCAGCTGGTCTTTGGTGCTCAATCTTCATTTTCTGGCAAACCAATCAAGACGACACGCATCTAGCAATATCTCTCTTCATCCCGTGCCACCAAAATAACTTCTTCAAGTCTTGATACATCTTGGTCATTCCAGGATGCATACTTAATTGACTCGAATGAGCATGTTCAAGTATGTATTTCTTGAGTTCTTCATCTTTAGGTACACAGACCCTTCCTTGGAATCTTAGAATTCCATCATTCCCTTCCTTCAATGTTGATACACCACCCTGCCTTATCAATTCTCTTTCTTCTTGCAGGAACTTATCAATCTTTTCTTTCTCTCGAATATCATTCATTAAGTTATTTGAGATAGTGACCTTATTTATGCAGATTTTACCTGGTGTTAACTCCACCAATGACCATATGTCTCAGAATTGCTCTATCAGGTCCTTTTCTCTGATCATCATGGCAGAAACACTAACCGTTTTTCTACTCAAAGCATCGGCCACCACATTCGCCTTTCTAGGGTGATACTGAAGCTGGAAATCGTAGTCCTTCAGGAACTCTAGCCATCTTTGTTGCCTCATGTTCAGCTCTTTCTGATCGTATAGGTATTTCAGACTTTTGTGGTCACTGAAGACGTTGAATGTGGCTCCATACAGATAATGTCTCCATATCTTCAATGCAAACACCACGATAGCTAACTCCAAATCGTGCGTTCGGTAGTTCTTCTCGTGCACTCGCAATTATCTTGAGGCATAAGCCACCACCTTTCCATTTTGCATAAGAACGCACCCCAAACCTTGATACGAAGCATCACAGTACACTTCAAATGACTCATTAGGATTCGATAAAACTAACACGGGCAACGTAGTTAGTTTCCTTTTTAACTCTTGAAAACTTCTCTCACAGGAATCTGTCCATTTGAAAGCTTGATTCTTTCGGGTGAGCTGAGTGAGTGGTCCAGCGATCTTAGAAAATCCTTCTATAAATCTCCGGTAGTATCCGGCTAATCCAACGAAGCTTCAGATCTCTATCACCATCGTTAGTCTTTCCCATTGTAACATAGCTTCTACCTTCAAAGGATCCACAACAATTCCTTCCTTTGAGATTACATGGCCCAAAAATTTTACTTTATCTAACCAAAACTCGGATTTGGATAGTTTCACATATAGCTCTTTCTCCTTCAAGATCTGGAGAACTATGCTGAGATGTTCAACATGGTCATCTTGATTTTGTGAATAGATCAAGATATCGTCGATGAAAACAATGACGAATCTGTCCAAATAAGGACAAAAAATTCTATTCATATAGTCCATAAATATCACAGGTGTATTGGTCACACCAAAAGGCATCACCAGGTACTCGTAATATCCATAACGAGTATGAAAAGCTGTCTTAGGAATGTCTTCCACTTTCACCCTAATTTGGTGATAACCCGATCACAGATCGATCTTTGAAAACACAGCTGCTCCCTTCAATTAGTCCATCATGTCATCTATCCTTGGCAATGGATACTTATTCTTAATCGTAACCTTGTTCAACTGACGGTAATCCACGCACAATCTTGAAGTCCCATCTTTCTTCTTAACCAACAACACAGGTGCTCCCCAGTGTGACACACTGGGTCTCATGAATTATTTTTCCAAAAGCTCTTCCAACTGCTTCTTAAGTTCCGCGAGTTCAGTTGGTGCCATACAGTAAAGCACTATGGAAATAGGACCAGCTCCAGATACCAAGTCGATGGTAAACTCGACCTCTCGTTCAGGTGGCAAACCAGGTATATCATCAGGGAAAACTTCAGGGAATTCTCGTACAACAGAGATTGCGTCCACATCGATTTCACTCTCGACTTTCAAAGAAGATAACAACATGTATCCTCGGGCTCCCTCTTTTAGAAAAGCCTTCACTTGGTTAGCAGTCAAAAATCTAGAATCCTCATCCATAGGGAAAATTATGGTTTTTCTAGAACAGTCTAACAGGACACGATTAGCAGATAGCCAATCCATTCCCAATATCACATCTAACTGAGATAATGGTAAATAGATCAAATTGACAGAAAAGATTCGACCTTCTATAACCATAGGACAACCTAGACAAACTTTAGGAGTAACAACAGGTTTTGCAGTAGGAGTCGAAACAGTCAAATCAAAGGGCAAGGAAGACACAGACAATCCAAGTCTCTTCACACAGTCATGTGAAATGAAAGAATGAGTAGCACCAGAATCATACAATATAATTAAAAGATTACCTTCAATGATACCTTCTCCTTGTATCAGATCCTCGGATTTAGAGGCCTCAGCACCGCTCAGGGTGTAGACTCTGCCTCCAGCTTGTGGTTTAGAGGTTCTTGCAGCATTGACGGATGGTTCCGCCTTAGTCTGATTGCAGTCTTGAGAAACGTGACCAGGTTTCCTGCACCGGAAGCAAATAATTCCTTTGATTGTGCAGTCTCTTGTAAAGTGCTCCTTTCCACACTTCATACACCTCGGAGTAGTTGCAGTATTCTGGCCCATCCTTCCTAGACTTCCAGTTGGGCTTCCTCCTTGAGATCTTTGTGGTTGTTGGCTTCCAGAGGGTCTGGAATAGGGCTTCTTTTAATAACGACTTGCGTTACCACCGCCTCCTCTTTAGGACCGAATGGGCCCAAAAGTGTGAGGAAAGTTTTCAAGAACTAAAGAAAAAGTTGACTACTGCACCAGTGTTGATTCTACCAAATCCGAACGAGTCTTTTGAAGTATATTGTGATGCTTCATATCAAGGGTTAGGATGTGTTTTAATGAAAAATAGAAAAGTAGTAGCATATGCTTCAAGACAACTGAAGGTCCATGAGTGGAATTATCCAGCGCATGATTTGGAGTTAGCTGCAGTTGTCTTTGCATTGAAAATTTGGAGACATTTTCTATATGGAGCTACGTTCAACGTCTTTAGTGATCATAAGAGTCTGAAGTATTTGTTTGATCAGAAGGAGTTGAACATGAGGCAGAGAAGGTGGTTAGAATTCTTGAAGGATTATGATTTTCAACTTCAGTATCATCCTGGAAAAGCAAATGTTGTGGCAGATGCTTTGAGTAGGAAGATGCTCAGTGTTTCTACTATGATGATCAAAGAGGAACAATTGATAGAGCAATTCAGAGATTTAGGGTTGTCTGTAGAGTTAGCTACTGGAAGGATGCGTTTGAATAAGGTTACTATTCTTAATGATTTACTTGAGGAAATTAGAGAAAAGCAATATGATGATGAATTTTTACAAGAAGAAAGAGAGTGGTTGAAGCATGGTGGAGTTACAACAGTTGAGGAAGGGTCTGATGGGATCCTAAAGTTTAAAGGTAGAATTTGTATACCAAATGATCCTGATCTTAGAAAGGCGATTCTCGATGAAGCTCATACCAACAAATTGAGTATACATCCAGGAATGACCAAAATATATCATGATCTGAAGCGATTATTTTGGTGGCCAGGAATGTCATCATGTCTCGTGTGTCAGAAAGTGAAGGTTGAACATCAAAGGCCAGCAGGTATGCTACAACCCCTCACTATTCCAGAATAGAAATGGGATAGTATAGCAATGGATTTTGTTACCGGTTTGCTAAAGACCAGAAAAGGATATGATTCTATATGGGTCGTTGATGATAAGCTTATGAAGTCAGCTCACTTCATGCCAATCAATATTAGGTATTCGTTGGAAAAATTGACCCAGGTGTACATTGGTGAAATCGTAAGACTTCATGGTATACCCACTAGTATCATTTTTGATAGGGATCCAAGATTTACGTCAAGGTTTTGGCGAAGCCTACAGGAAGCTATGGGGACTAAAATTCATTTGAGATCTGCTTATCATCCGCAGATGGATGGTCAAACGAAAAGGACGATACAATCATTGGAGGATCTGTTAAGAGCTTGTGTGTTAGAACAAAAAAGGAGTTAGGATGAATTTTTGCCTTTAGTAGAATTCACCTATAACAACAGTTTTCACTCAAGTATAGGGATGGCACCCTATGAAGCGCTTTACAGACGACGATGCCGAACACCTTTGTGTTGGTATCAGGATAGTGAAAGTATAACCATTGGACCTGAAATGATACAACAAACAACTGAAATGGTGAAGATGATCCAAGAGAAACTAAAGGTGACTCAAAGTAGACAGAAAAGCTATGCTGATAAAAGACGAAGACCTCTTGAATTTGAGGAAGGTGAGCATGTGTTTTTACGAGTTACACCTACGACTAGTGTTGGAAGGGTTATAAAATCCAGAAAACTCACTCCTAAGTTTATTGGACCTTATCAAATTCTTCGTCGGATAGGTCCAGTTGCATACCAAATTGCTTTGCCACCTTTTCTTTCTAATTTGCACAATGTTTTCCATGTATCTCAATTGAGAAAGTACATTCTCGATCCAACTCATGTTATTCAACCCGATGAGGTACAATTGAAAGAAAATTTGACGTATGAGACACTTCCTATTAAGATTGAAGACAGGAGGATGAAGCAGCTCAGAGGGAAGGTTATTCCATTAGTGAAAGTGATCTGGAATGAAACAACGGGAGATACTACATGGGAGCTAGAAGACAAAATGAAGGAACAATATCCTCAATTGTTCTGAGGTATTATAAATTTCGAGGACAAATTTCTTTTTAGCAGGGGAGAGTTGTAACATCTCGATTTTCATTTTTTCTACACAAATATTAATTTTCTAATTTTTGTGATTTTTGAGAATTTTTTTGGTTTTTTCTGAGAATAAAAATATTTTAGTAATATTTTGGGTCGTCTGTGGGAACCACGGTGGGCCCATTGGCCAAAAAATTTTATACTATTGATACGGGGCCGGGGGATCTTACTAAACTCAAAACCGGATACAGTTGCTAATTTTTCTTATACTGTGAATTTATTATTCACTGTATAATAATTATCGGTTTGTGAGTCATAATTTTATTCTGTGAGTAATAAATTTTTATAGCTTTAGCTAGGTACTAGTCATGTGATGACCATGTCTCACTAGATAGTAGAAGTCAATTTTGGTGGCTAGTCATAAAAATTAACTAATGGTAATAAGTCGACAAAAATGACTTGCTTAAATTAATTACTAAGCTAGATGAATTAGTAAGCTAACCTAAGCTTAAATGGTCACAAATTAAAACAATTATTAGATAGTAATTAGCAAGGAGTTCCACGGCAATGAAGGGGCTTTTTAGGACATTCAAAAAGCCAATGAGTCATCAAATGTTGACCAAAAGCAAGACTTGGTGCCATGTGTTTGATTTTGCACCTTGATGGACATGCAATTAATTTTCCCATGCTATCACTAGTATTCCACGACAATGAAGCTCTAGGATAGACTATCACAATTATATCACCTTTGTCTCCTAAGCCATTATCTTCATGTCTTCATTTTTCTACACTTAGCCAACATTTCATTTCTCTCCAAAAACACCATTTGACCAACACCTTCAAGACAACCTTCCAAGCTTCTAAAATTTTATCCAAGCTTATTTCCTACACCTAAACATCATTCTAAGACATTTCTATGTTGAAGACTTAAGCAAAATCCTTCATCTACTACCTTTTCTACAAGTTAGTGTTCTTGAGATTTCAAGGTAAAAGTTCTTCTTCTTTGTTTCTAAGTTGGTTTTTGAGTTTCTAAACCATGATTGTTCCATGGTTTCTTTTCTTCAAGCTTTGTTTATGACTTTGGTTTGGTTTAAGCTTGCTAGAGTTTTCTTTGGGAGGTTCACGAAATTCTTGAAGCAAGGCAACTTGGTGGATTTTGTCTTCCTTGAGGTAAGAGGGAGATTACCCTCATCAACCATATGTTGGTGGTGAGGAGATGACTTTGTTTGTGGTGAAAAATCCATAAGGATTTATTCACTTGTATGGTTTAAGCTTGCTTTATTTATGGTTGGTTTATTTTTTTAAGCTTTGATTATATGCTTGTTTAGTAGATTATATGCTTATATGCTTATATGCTTGTTTATATGCTTATGGCAACATGATGATTATTGTGAAAGCATGATGCTTATGGTGTAAAGTTTATATGATGAGGAAAAATTGATGAAGGTTCCAAAGAACCTGGGTAGGCTCACGGTTTTGAACCTCACCAAGGGAACAAGATGTTTCAAATTATTTCTTAAGTTATAGATTAAAGAATTTGAGAATAAGAAATTTGATTAAAGGATTTTGTGATGAAAAAAACGATTAAGTATGTTTTATGAGGCATAAAACAAATTTTGGGCTACTATGCCAAAGTGTGGTATTTTAAATCCAAGAGTATTTTACTAAGTGTAGACTTTGGTACTTAGTTAACAAGAATTTAATTTAATAAATTTTTAGTGGAAAAAGGAAAATAGACTTAATGTAATGAATTTTTAGTAGAAAAAGGCAAATAGATTTAATGTTTGGAATTAAATTAATATTTTTGTAAAGAATTGAAGAAACTATTACGTTAAGGATTTTTAGAATGAAAATATTTTCAAGAAGGCCAAAATGTATATATTATATATATAAGGAATTTTATCAAATAAATTTAGAAAGTTGAGAAAGTATTTACGTAAGTGATAAACGCTAGAAAATCATTATGTAATTTAGAAATTGATACTTTTAAGCTATGCAATTGATTTTTACGTTACACGATTGAGAAAATAATTTTAAATTATTATGCGATTGAGAAAACGTTTAAAAACCTTTACGCAATTTAAAAAAGTTTGAAAATATTTATGCAATCTAGGAAACATTTCAAATTATTTATGTGATTCAGAAAACGTTTAAAAATATTTATGTAATTTAAAAATGTTAGAAATTAATTACGTGTTTGTGAAAACGTTGAAAAATATTAAATAATTTGAAAACATAAGAAAAACGTTACGCTGTTTCAAAAACTGTGATAAAATTTTTACGCAATTGGAAATTACAGCAGTTGACTGTCGGACTATCATGGTGGGCTTTGTTTTATTGAAAAGTGATACTGTCAAGAAATGTATTTGTGAAATACTATAAAATAATGGTTGTATGTATTTTTTGAATCATACATCATGCATGGAAAAACATGTCAAGTAAGGCGATTGGCCTAGGAGATGGAAATTACACCTTCGTGCGGGTGAGAATTGCGTAGTTACGATCTTCAGTGATCTTGGGGACGTTGGGGTGTGGAATGTCATATGTGGCCAATTGGTAACACCACTGCGTCGTGGTATCCTTTGCAAACACATTGACGATCTCGACATAGTTACTACTCTTTTCGTGATATGGTTGAGAGTGTCTTGTAATAGCCATGTTGGGCGCCATAATATGATAAACAACACATGATTTGAGGCTAACAGTATACAGACATGTACTCCCTATCATTCTCTCCGAAATTGTGTTTAGCTCCATGGAGTAGGAATTGGGTCGTTGTACACATGCATAACGAGTCAGCATATTAGTGTGATAATTATGCCTATTTTATCTATTTTCTATGATATGATATGATATGACTGTATGAGAAATTTTGTATCTGTATCTTTTACTGTCATTTTCTATACTGCCTCATTAGTATTGATGAAAGGAGATCTCACCTCTTTATTATATTGTATTTATGTATTGTATGTATTTGATGAAGACCGAGGAGGCGAGGAGGCTGATAAGTCTTTTTACTATCAGTAGCCAGTTTTCTGTATTTACTTAGTATGGTGGTGAGGCATCAAGTTTTAGGGTATGTTACAGTACAATTCCATGGTGGAATTGATGCTTGGCGAGTTAACTTAGATATGGAAAAGTTTTTGTATACCGGGGATCTGACTCTGACTTTAAGAGGTACTAGGGATGGTACTCCTATCATGACACAACATGTGTCTGTGCATTTAGAGTTTTACATGCCTATACGTGAACTTTGGAGTAGGAATAATAATACTTATACTCTACACGAGGAATCCATGATGTTAACTGCCAGGACACCAACCAGGCGTGTGCTGTATCCACCCGGTTTCTTTGATGACAACACTGAGGATGAGGAGGAAGAGGATCCCAATGAGAGCCTGAACCTTTAGTTTGATGGAGTTCTAGTTTAGTAGTTTTATTTTGGTGTGTATTGTATATATAACTTTTGGGGGTGTAGTTATGTAAATTATTTGTGAACAAGGCTTGTAATATGTAATATAAGGTGTGTTAGTTTTAATTTCATTTTATGTTTAAAGTTTTTATTTATTATCTATTATTCCGCAAAAGAAATTTTAAAATTAGTGTTTTTACAAGATTAATTCTTTTACAACTTGGATAAGTTATATTAGTATTAGTCTTAAATGTGATATCCTACGGTGGATGTTGCACAATTTCCATGTTATGGATCTAAAAATTCCATTTTCAAAATCATTTCTCCATTGTTGGTATGATTACATAATCCCTTCATGTTTAAGTGAAATAAAGTCCTCAAATCTAGGGTTTAAGATTTATGTTTGAGTTACAAGGGACAAGGAACCATATTTTCATCATTTTCAGCTCAAAATCCCATTTGGTAATCGATTACATGTCTTTGATAATTGATTACCAGCTCGACAGAACCTCTGTAATCGATTACATAGCTTCCCAGAAACACAATTCGTAACTCCAGGGGCCTGGTAATCGATTACACAGCTCTGGTAATCGATTACTAGCTGGACAGAACCTCCGTAATCGATTACATACAGGATTTAATCGATTATGTGATTCCCAGAATCATGATTTTGTAACTTTAGAGGCTTGGTAATCAATTACACAGTTCTGGTAATCGATTACAAGCTAGACAGAATCTTCATAATCGATTATAGATAGGATGTAATCGATTACGTGATTCCCAAAATCACAGTTTTGTAACTCCAAAGGCTTAGTAATTGATTACAGGCACTGTGTAATCGATCACCACACATAAACTTGCAAAAAAATGATCTTTAAGCCATCTAAACTCAAACAAAATCAATCCATAACCTTTTCAACATCATATTAGCTCAAACATGCATCCAAAATCACATAAAGGAAATCAATAACTCATACAAATTTAACCAAATACACCATTGTGAAAAGAAGAAAGAAAAACACATAATGAAGAGGGAAATCCACACATGGATCCCTCAATCAACAACAACAAACAAGACATCTCCTTACTACCAAGATTGGTTAAAGAGGATTATCTCCCTCTTACCTAAATGAAGACAACACAATGATGCTACTCCTTTTTGCTCTTGATTTTCGTTTTCCTCCTTCAAGAAAACACTAATGTGAGTGACTTCCATAATATCCACTCAAACTATGGAAAAATAAGTTCTTGGTCACATAAGTGACCAAGAAAAACGAAAATGAGAAGAGAATGGAAGAAAGGTGAAGACTTTACCTCCAAGTTCAAAGCTTTCGCTTCAATGGTGGATAATGGAAGAAGAAGAAGAAGAACCAAAGGATGACCACCAAAGAGAATGGTCTTGGAATGGTGTAAGAAAGCTAGAAATGTGATTGATTTAGCAAACCATGGAGATTGTCTCCAAGAGGTGGGTGTACGGTGGAGAAGGAAGAAGAAGAGAAGAAAAATGAGAAGAGAGAAAAATAATGAAAAGTGTTATGTGTTTGAAATGAGGGAATGATGTAATAGAAGTGAGAAGACCACTTTTGACTCCCCAAGGAGTGTTCTGCCGTGGAGAAGAGTGAGGAGGGAATAGAGAGAAAATGAATTAGTTGGAAAATTTCTAGGAAGCTTCCCTTGGCAAGCTTAATTTAATTTAATCCTTCTTTTGAAAATAAAGCTAATGGGTGGGACATAAGGTAGATTTTAGATAATGTGATAAGAATTTTTATTACATACTATTATCCAATGGACAATAGTTACAATCGACAGAAGTCAGAATTAATTAATCTGATAGATAAATTTTACGCAGTGATTTATTATTTTATCTGTTAAGATTTATTGAGAAACGTGAAATCTTGTAAATCGTGTCCAGCCTCGGGTTTAGTAAGATCCCCCGTCGACATTTCCACAGATCAAGGTTCTCAGGAAAAATATTTCATTTTTTTGTTTCCGCTTAATTTGCATGCAAAACGAGGAATAATATTAAAATATTTCGCGTTCTCAGAAAAATCCAGAAAAATTCTAGAAAATCACAAATATTATAAAATGAATATTTATAATGAAATAAATAAATTTTGGGGTGTTACATAACACGTGTCCTTTCCCTTTTTAGAGAATTTTCTGCTTCATTCTCCCTTTCACTTAACTGTTCCTCAACTGACGCGGAAGAAACTAACTATTGAAATGGATCCACTTCAATCCTCTCAAGAATCTTGCTAACAATAGCAACTTGCTCCCTTATAGCTGTTGCCATTGCCATTAAAGCTTCTACCAAACTAGAACCCTGTGGAACTGGGTTCCTTACTTCTCTAGTTCGCCTCTTTGGTGTCATAGTTTCCTGCACACACTGAAACAATTAATATTGAGCTGCAGTCTCAATATCATGTAACAGTGCAACAGTAGCTAATAACAACTAACTTAAATCAAAACATGCAATTCTAGCATCACATGAAATATATGAGACAAGAAACGCAAGACACTTAGCGAAAAAACACTATACGTGTCTAAGCCTAGTTACTCCATACCCCAGCTCAACAGGAGGAACTGCTCTAATACCATAATGTAACACCCTAATACCAGTAACCTAGTACATCAGAATATACCTAGATAAGCAGTATTAGTTATGCTACTTCTAACTTAACATAATACTAATCCATATCATTTAAACAAATATTAATGGAGAGCCTTGCGAAAAACTAAAAGTTATACATATAACATTGCCACTAAAGGGCTCACTGTATACCTAAACTTCCTGAACAAACTAAAATCCTGTAAATAAATACAAGCTTTAAACTAGAAAGCATAAAAACTATCTTTGTCTTCATACTTCTTCTTCCTATCTTTGACTGAACTTCTACCTGGATTTACATGGCAACAACGACGTGAGAAATCATATTTCTCAGTATAAGTATACCAAATCTAGCGGTTTAAACATTCGCAATGAATAAACCCAATTGAACTAATACTTCTTGTATAAGAAACAATTACAATTCTCTCTTTATGTAACGTTCTTTAGCAAATTATACATCTGTTCTAATAACCGAAACCACGATGATATCAAACAACCACCCATACAATCATTTGAAATCATCAACCAGACAACTACTCATACAGTTGTCACCGAAGGCAATAATGCAATAAGCATACATACACAACAAAATACAATTCCAATCCAAACAATATTAAATAATGCAATGATGAGATGATGTATGTTTATGTTCAAAGAAAAGTGTATGATAGTGTAAGTGCAATGTCCTGAATACTTAACTATTCCCCTAGGTAGGGAGGGAATCTGGTACAATAACAAGTAACCTCCTATAACCTACCAAGTAGAGAGGGAGTCTGCTATCATATCATGTAACCTCCTATAACCTACAATAAACTAGGTGGATATCGCCACTAAAATCTGAGTGGATGCCTCCACTATCTGCCCTCTAGGAATAGCAAGCTTATGTGAGATGTGATGTGTGTGTAAATGTGGAGTTATGTCCTAACTCTAACATAACCACCACATAACCTCATACTAAGTCCATCTTTGCATTACTAACTCTACCTCATCTCTATGAGAGCACTTCATGCACTATGACATTGAACCAATGCCAACTAGACTTACTACACTACTATCTTTGCATTACTATCTCTCTTTCACTCTTTGAGAGCTCTTCACACACTATGGCATTCACCCTTGCCAACTAGGGTCTATGGCACTTAACTTTTGCCAACTCGGCACCTTGGCCCTTAACTCTTTCCAATTAGGAACTATGGCACTCTACTATTGCCATCCTGCTTCTTAAATCTCTTATCACCTCTGTTGTGACATCTGTGCAACTTTAAGTTGCTTAAGAAACTAAAACACTTGATCTAAGGCAATCTATGTCTAATGGATGCACAACTTTACTCTTATCTTTCCTTGTATGCCCTTAGATTTTTCTATCTAAGAAATACCCTCTCTAGTGCCTCAACATATTCTACTAGGCATAACCAAGGATTCCATCAACTAAAGGACTTAAAGCATTCAAAAACAACATTTTTGAAGCTTATGGGTCTCACACCGCGGCACAAAATAGTGCACGCTGCAGTGCCCAACTCTCAGTGCAACTTCTGGGTAGAAAACTACCCTACGCCGCGGCATGCCATGATCCATGCCGCTACATGATCACGCCTCAGGCCATGCCTCGGGCCATGCCACGGCGTGACATACAGAGCTCAGATTCTGTAGAATTCTGTAGAAACTGTGGTACTGTTCCATTGATTCTTTTGTTGGATTTTGGTCATTTCAATCCAATTTCTAAGTGATTCTAAGTCCCTAATCAGTCCTTTAACACATAGGAAACATCAATCACCAACTAAAACCTCTTAATTTGGATTATGGATTAAAATCACACATCTTAACCTAATCCCCTTTTTTGGGCATCAAAGGTTTAAAATGGATAGCTTTAGTTTTTAATCCAAACTCTTTGCATGAACAAATCATAAACCTCTCTTATAACTCATCCAAGAAAGAAAATTACTTACAACATCTCTCGAACTCAAAATGACATATTAAACCCCAAAAGGCCTAACATGGAAAGATGAGGAAAAAGATGAAGTTGAACTCAAAAACCCTACCTCTTGAAGACAAGATGATCTTGGAGCCTTGAACTTACTCTTGGATCTTTCTCTTTGTTTTGATTCATGGTTCCCTAGCCTTTTCTTCCTTTTCTCGCTTCTCTTCCCTTGGTTTCTCCCTTCTCTTTTCTCTCCTCTGTTTTCTGCTTCAGCCGTGGAATGAAGAAGGAAAAACTCATTTTGGCTTCTTATAAGCTAACCACTAAAGTGGTACTGATATTCCCTATCTACTATGAACCCTTAGATTTCTCCAAATCTAAGTTTCTAACCTCCAACAAACTCAAAATAAATCCTAGGATTCATTAAAAATCATGTTGTACTTTTTCTCCACTTTTCTATATCTGCTGGGGGTCAATTCGATATTAAAACACACAACTAGTATGCTTAAAAATACCAAACTAACTCAGATTATCTTAAAACTTTAACCATGCCTTAGTTACCTTATTTGTGACCTAGAAACAAATTATCTAAATCTGTTTCCCTTAACCTAGCAACTTATGCCACTTTCAGGGTCATTTTAGGCCACTTTCCACATTCTGTGTTGCAGCAAAGTGCCTAAACTAACTCAATTTGTCACAAAACTTCACTGACATGCTAAACAAGTAATATATTACCTTTGTGGCTAATTACAAGCTGAACATGATTTTCGAGATGTTACATGCCCCATAGTTGTGCTTTGTTGATTGCTTAAGTCCTTGGTTGTATATATATTTGGAGGGTTTTATGTTAATATTTGTAATATTCAATTTTGATACCTTCCTATATGATTCTGAGTAAACTGTGCTTATTTTGTGACTGATTAAGTGGATTTTCTATTCTTATTGACTTGGTGATTTCTCTATTATAGGAAGGCTCCAAACAAGCTGATATCAGGAGCAATTAAGCAAAAACTGGAAGAGAAAACCAAGTGTGAAGTTCAAAACCTTTACTTTATAGAAAAGGTTGTGTTTCCCGATTATGCAAAGAGAATATGATTATGTGAAAAATGTATGAAGTAATGGTTTTATGAACAACTATGCATGTTTTTGTTTTCAATATTTATTAGTTACTATTGCCTTGTAAGAATGGCCCTATGGCTTGAGCCAAAAGTGCTCCTAGTACTAGAGTTGTGGGTTCTTATACCCAGTATGATGGAAAGGTAAATGGTAATCTCACTGTTGTGGGGCAAGATTGACCACTCATACCAAGGTAGTGTAAGCAGGTCAAGGAACAAAGGTTTTCTTACCCCTTCCTATCTAAGGATATACAAGGATTAAAATGACTTCCTGGAACAAAGGTCTTCTTAGAAGAAAGGGATCATTGGAAATATGCAAGTAACATGTTTTCCGTATAATGATTTTAAAAGTAACTTTGTATGTTTTGGTTTTTAAACTTGATGTTTGCTATTTCCATGTATTTTGCTTAGGCTAGATGTGATCCTAATGCCAAGATTATGATATTAAGGGAGGTTAAGGAACAATGGTTGTCCTAATACCTCATTTTACCTAGAGGAAATACAAGGAACAAAGGTTGTCCTGGGAATATGCAAGCATCATGAGTTTTCCTAAAAACAAAATGCTTTTACTAACATTGAATAAGCATACATTAGGGCATTCATTTGGCATAATCATACATCATAATACATTGCATAAAATGACAATTGTATTGACAATTGTCTTATTTTCAGAGTTAAAGTAATAAGGACCAAGGTGGAAACTTGACTTGAATGTATCCGAAAGGAATGAAATATGATTATAGACAAAGTTTGTAATCTATGAAGTAAGAGATATGAAGAGTATCACATTAGAATATGGAACTTGAAGTATATAGAATTATTAGAAGAATGACTATTTTATATAATTAGATATGGGATTTGGTTTGATTATGTAAATGATTTGAGTTCATAAAGAACTTGATTTGGTTATATATGATGTATTTGATTGTACAAGGATTTTATAAAGGTTAATAATTGAACCTTTGTTTTAGGAAGAGAGAGGACTAGATTTGGTAGTTTGCCACCTCTCTAACTTATACAAATATAGATAAATTGCGTTTTAAATAAAGAATGTGTTTTTCCTGAAATACCAGGATTTATTATGATGACACATTTTTTAAATGTACTATTGAAAATTTCTAATTCTCACCCCAGTTTTCTGTTTCCATGATAGATCCAGTGAAGGACCAAAGCAAGTGCAAGGCAAGGCTATGAAGACTTAAAAAAGTTATTCGTATATAGATATTGGTTTAGCACTTAATTTTATGGTTATGTATATAAGCCTTCATGGCTAGTTGTATAGAAGTATGTAATCTCAGACATATCATATGATTGTATTATAAAGAGCAAGTTTCCAAAGTATGCAAAATGTCTTTTTCTCTTTACATTCATGGTAAAGGCTCTATATATCTATTTGTTGATAGTTGACTTATAAGTTGAGTTTACATTTAAGTTTAGAAGTGACATGCTTGATTCTATCTACTTGAGCATATTGACAATATATTACAGTATATAGAGTTAGAGTATTACATTTTCTTATCAGAGCAGTTCATCTTGTCGAGCCGAGAACCGACTATGCTTTTGGGCATGTTTAGATGTTTTTGTTTGTGTCGTGCATTCTTTTATCTCAAAGTGAGATATATGAATAGAATTGCATGATGGTGTAACACCCCAATTTCTTTTTCTTTTCTTGTTTTTCGGTTATCTATGATTTGTATGATTTTTGTGATTTTTTGTGATTTTTATAAATTATTTGACTTATTTTAATTATTTTAATATTATTTTCAAAAAAAATTGGACTATTGAAATGGGGCCGGGGGAGCTTATTGAACCCGAGACCAGAGACAATTTTCAAAGTTTTCATTTTTTGAGATTTTATTTGTAAATAAAATTTAGGTACGTTCTATTATCCATTAGACAATAGATACTGGTTTGGTTAACTATAACTTTTTGTCTATTAGTTAATAACTACCCGTTAATGTCTAGTTGCTCTCTTTGATATTTGCTTTATGGTGGGACCATTAGCCATTAAATGACCATGGCCTATCATGTGACTTTTCTCTTTTTGGACCAATAGGAAGAAAGCTTCCTAAAGAAGTTTTGGAACAAGCTTGTAAGAGAAGCTTTGAGACAAACTTCAAGGAGAAGCTTTGGATACCTTTCCAAGGAGAGAAGGCCATGGCCAAGAGCTCCAAGGAGGCTTCTAGAGTATGCTTCCACTTTTAATTCATTTCTATCATTTCCACTCACTTTTCATGAACCAAAAAACTACATACTTTCTCTCTCATCTTTTCTCTCCACCAAGCTCATGGCCACACCACCAAAGACCACCATCCAAGCTTGTTTAATTTTAACTAACCCCACATCTTACATCTATTCACCATTCTAAGACATTTTGGTGTTGTGCTCTTGATCTAGTTCATTCATTTTCAAGTACTTCCTTAAGCTAGGGTTTTCAAAGCTTTTAAGGTGAAATTCATCCATCTTCACTTCTCTTTTATTTTCAAATTCTAAGACCATGATTTTGATCCATGGTCATTCTATTTCAAGCCTTAGATGTTGATTTGTGTATGTTGTTTTCGTTTTCAAGAGCATCTTGGGAGTGGAAGTTTGATTCAAGAAAGCACCCAAGGAGTTTTTGTCATCATCCAAGGTAAGAGAGAGATTTACCTCATCAACCTATCATGGTGGTGAGGAACGAAATTTGAATGTTGTAAGTGAAGAATCCATGTGAAGGTTATTCATTTGGTTGTATGATTTTTTGGTGATTTTTGTGGTTTTTGCCTTATATGATTTTATGGTTTAATATTATTCATAACCTTGGTTGAGTAGAAATTTTGATGATTGAAGTAAGTGTTATGCTTGGACTTTTGTTGATGAGGATAAAAATTTTGGGATCCAAAGGCTTAGGGCTCATGGCCAAGTAACTCTAAATAAGGTATCTTAGACAAACTTTTTGTGTTGATTTGGACCTTTGATGATTAAGTGGAAAGGAATTAGATTAAGGATTTATAATAATGGAAGAGAGATAGAACAAAAATTTTGTCATTGAGTAAGAGAGGAATTTTGACTATTAAGTGGAAAAAATAAGCTTGAAAGAGAAATTGATAACTTAAGGTATTCTTATAAAAGGCAAAGCAAAAGAATTTATTAAATTAATATAATGTGGATTCCTTGTGTGTTCTTGTGAAAAATATTAGGAAGTACTACCTAGAGGAGCCTAGTTAGAAAAATATTGGAACTAAAGTTAATTTCTATATTAATCTTTGAAAGTTTCAAAAATTAAGCTTAAAAGTGTAATAATAGTTTTACGTGATTGAAAAATAGTGATGATGTCTTACGTAATTTAAGAATATCTTGAGAACTTTGACAAGCTCTTAAACATTTTCTTATACTCAATGACAGTCATCCCCCTTTGTTTCAAGCCAAGAAACTCCATTTCCTTTGTGTGCCTAGCTCTGGCTGGAAAATACTTCTCCAGAAACTTGCTCCGAAAGACTTCCCATGTAATAACTCTTCCTTAAGCTTCCAATAGTCTTTGAGTTCCTGCCCACCAGTCCTCTCCATTTCTGTAACACCCCCCCGTAGGGCATCACATTTCTGACTACCAACTCCTAATCTGAAAATAAGTTCATAAAAGGTTTGAGTTATAAAACATGGGTTTTAAAATTTCTTTTCGCAGAAACATAAACTTACTGATATTTATAAGTAATACTGAAAAATATATTTAAACTGTTTAAAACTCATATAACAGACATCACTTAATATTTAATAATTATTCAAGAAATATAAAACTTACAGACTCAATTTTAAACAGTAGCAAACCCCATGACGGTTCCTACTTAATAGCACGGTAAAACACTAATGAGAAATAATTAACATACTTATGCCGTCATGTACCCATCTTTATGTGTCATATTTCTATTCCTCCTCAAATATGTACATTGATGAATCCAGAATGGTCACCCCTTAATGTTATCACCGAACTCAGAATATTTGTCTCCAGTCAAGCCTAAGAAACTCATTCCGTCTACTATATAATTTTTAATAATACAAACACAACAAAATAATATAACAAAGAGGTGAGATCACCTACGCCAATACCAACATGGCAGCATAGAGATAATACAAATAGTACATCATATAGATATATCATACCATAATTACAATTATGCTATCATCATAATGTATAAAATAATAATAATTACAATAATGTCATCAACATTATTTATCATCATCATCATCCAATATTCCTCAATTATTATATCACACAGATATAAATGTTCAATATTTTTGATAATGCCCTCAATTATTATCCAAGTATTCAGCAATTCAATTATCATAACCAATACTCTATAATGATGTATTTGTTATGCATGTAGACTCAATGTCCTACTCCATGGAGGTTTTCACAATTTCGAGAAGAATGCTCTGTTAATTGTCAGCCTTAGCTCAAAGACAATCTTCTAGTTTAGCCCACAGACAATGCCCATCCTTAGCCCATAGACAATGTCCAGCTTTTGAAAAGAATCATGTTATTGTCAGGTATCGTCAATGTGTTGCAACGGACTACATCGCTAAGTGGCACATAGTCCAGCCTTAGCCCACAGACAAATGTCCATTGGTAGACCGCCGCGCCTTGACGCCCCCAAGATCCACCATAGACCTCACTATCAATTCACATTCTCTCTTCAACCACAAGGGTCACAATAGCATCAGTGATCGGCGATGTCGCACTCGCCTCAAAATAGACTAGGATTTACAATGGAATATAGCATAGTGCATAACCTAGGTCATCTCCCAAGGACCAATTCGGATTTCTCAAGCATGTTAGAAGTTATCAATAAGTAGGGGGTTTTGTTCATTACAATAACAGAAAACGAATTCAAATTTTAAGAAAATTCAATTAAGGAAACACCAATCCAAGGTCTTCAATTCAAGTGGCAAAATTAATCATTGTTCAAAGAGAATGGAATTCTGTTGCTTACACCTCTGTTAATTCGAACTCAACTAGATAATCACCTAGAATTTCATCAACTAAAACAGAATCACAATCGCAATTCTTGATTAAGATTGATTTAGGAACAAATTCGGATTAACATAGATTACCATTCGATGATCTATTCTCCATTAGATTCAGATTAATCAACCCTAATTCTAACCTCAATTTCAAAATCATAATCAGAAATCAATTGAAGAAGGAGAAGAGGGAAGAACACAAACAGAATTTACAATTAAACAAGAGAACTCAAAACTCTAACCACAATCATTGAATTCCTTGGATTGATTGGAGCTTTAGCCTTCCATGGCCATTACGAAAATGCAGTTCTGGTTCAGAGAAGAGGGAAAAACGAAAATAGAGAAGATGAAAAAAAAGAAAAGGTTTCTGCTCCCAATCTGTTAAAACTGAACAACCACAATTCAAAAGGTGTTTTTCGTTTTTCTGCCTTTCTCTATTTGTAACTGAAAGGTCTTCTATAATTCCTAATCTACCCCTAGCCCAAACTGTAGCCCTCTGAATAAGCTTTAAAGAGACATATCATTTGCCTTATTTGGGCTTAAATTGAGAGAGTTAGGCCCAAATTAGTGAGGGAAGGTCCAAGCTTTGTGACAGCAACAACATCTTAACTTTGAGGCCCAATTTCACCTTGAATCCAGCTGAATTAGAAAAATTGCATTAGATACAAAATTGTAGATATTCATCTCAGCTTTCAGAGGACTCCAAGATCATCCAAATACAATATTTATAACCCAAGTTATAGCCTATACAAGACAGAAAGGTCAAAATGAGCTAAAATCCAAAAATTAATGAAGTTTTTACAATTAAGCTCAATGAAGACCAATCATCTAAAACTCACTCCTAAACATAGTATTGGATACAATTATCATCAATTAGGCCAAATATAAAGCAATAATGAATGCCTCAAAATTGGTTGATCAATCAGCTATTAATTTTTGTTCAAAATTCAACATATGCCTTAATGCATATTTTTCAATTTCATCATATGCTTCATTGCATATCTTTTCAATACATATTCAATGCACCAATACCAATCATAGGTAAAATTCATCATTTCCAATGCATGTTCAATACACCAATGCCAATCACAGGCTAATTTCATAATTTTCTCACACAATGTCCATACACTGATCCAACAGTAACCATACTGTATATTCAATAGCGAAATCATATTATCGCGTTTTCATAGTCGCGAAACACTTTCATCGTGTTTTCACAATCGCGCAACATTTCTGTTATGTTTTCACAATTCCGTAACACTTCTGTTACGTTTTCAAATCACGTATTGATTTTTCAACGTTTTCTCGAACACGTAAAAATATTTACACATTTCTCAAATCGCGTAGCGATTTTTCACCATTTTCACAATCATGTAACTTAAAAATCATTCTTTTAAGTCGCGTAAACCTTTTTTCATCATTTTCGAAATATTTAAATGCTTTCCAAATCGCGTAGAAATATTTTAATATTTTTCAAATCGCATAGCTTAAAAATCACGTTTTTAAGTTACGTAAATTGTTTTTCACCATAATTCCATTACGAAAAATATTTCTCAACCTTCAAAAATTTCATTTCAACCTTTCTCATAATAATATGACTTCGTACTTCATTTTCCACATTTCCATATTCAAGAAATCCGTTTCGTAATAAATTCCACAATTTCACCCTTCCATTGAATTAAATCAATGTTTTTAACTTTAAAATTTACTAACGCTCTCCAAAACCCAAAGGATGGGTTACACGTTAGAAAATATCAAATTACTATTATATTCTCCATTTTTCTCAAATCAATTCTAAAATCAATTCTCTTCAAAATAAATTGAGGTTCAAACACTTTCAACCTCTTTTTGTCTTTCATAAATGAAATTCCATCTTTCAAGTAATAAAACACTCTGATTCCCTTTCCAAATTCCTTGTACTAAACCAAATTGTCTTTTCATTTTGAAAATCACTTTGTTTCATAAAACCAAGGCATTACAAACCTTCAAAACCGTGGTACTTGACCATTGAAACCATCAAATATTTTTCCTTCTAAATTGATATGGTTTTACACAAACAAAACCATTAAAAATTCTTTAACAAAACTGTGAGACTCATAGTCTTTAAAATCAATTCATTTGTTCATTTTTATTTTTTATTTTCTTTGCAAATCCTTAAAATTAACAACTCATTGCTCTTTTCATTTAAAACTCATGATTAATAAAATACTTAAAATATTTTTATTCAAAAATGTCCTTGAGTTCCATTAAATTTTGTTCTTGTTTTTAGCCAAAATAAATCAATAAATTTTTTTCTCAAAACCGTGAACACTACTTCTTGAAAACAAACCATTTGTTTATTTTCCTTGCTTTTCTAATCATCCAATTTTATCATTCATGAAAATATTAATTTATGAACACCTATTTTGAGGTGTCTTGGCCAAAATTCCTCTTGGTCTTTGGAACCAAAAATCAATTTCCTTTCCATCATCAAATCATGGCATACATATACATATTTCATCATATATACCATAAGCATGCCATAATCAAAAGTAATAAATCATGCAAATCATACCAAGCATAAGCAAATAATCAAAGCACATAAATACACACAAATTATTACATGACCATGGATATGAATCCTCACATGGATTCACCATCCATCAAATACACAACCATCTCTCACCACCATACTTGGTTTGTGAGATGGATCTCCCTCTTACCTCTTGAAGAGCCTCAAAAGCTCCTTGGTTTGCTTCTTTTTCCAAGCCCTTCACCACTAAAAGTTTCTTAAATACACAAGAAAACATATATTTATTAGCATATCAAGCTTGAACAAGAGGAACCATGGATCAAACATGGCTTAGAACATGAAAAAGAGAGAAGAAATGAAGTTTCCTTATACTTCACCACAAACACCCTATAACTTTGCTCTTGGAAAAATTCCTTGAAGATGAAAGATTTAGAGAAAGTCTCCAACATGAAAGTTGCTTAGAATAAGGTAAAGATTCAAGAAATATGGTTGGTTGAAATTAAAGAGTGGTGGAAGGTTATTCTATGGTGCTTGGCCGAAACCTTGCTTGGAGAAGCGATGGAGAGAAATTTTTGCTAAGCTTTGCTTTAGGAAAGTTCATGAATGATGAAGAATGATCAATAATGATCAAAGGTGATCAATTACGGTCTTCAACTTGTGCTTTAGCTTCTAAATGCAGCACCAAAACCATCCCCCCCCTCCATGCACTCTTCAAAGAGTGACCAATCTCCTAGCCATCATTTTAGGCAATCTTAACCATTGATTAGATCAATGGTTAGGATTTAATGTAGCTTCTAGGTTTAGGCTTAGATAAAAGACTTACTTTAGGCCATTGGATCTTTCATCCTTGAAATCCTAGCCATTAGATATGTCTCCAAAATGAAGGGTCAAGATTACTCCTTCAAACTTTACATCCAAGGGCTATAAATGGTCCTAGCCACTTTATAAGACTAAATCTCCACCTTTGATTAAATCAATGGTTGATGTCCAAGCCAATAATGTTGACTACTCAGTACAATATTTATTTTTGTATCTGCTATTACCCTTCGAATAATATTTTTACTGTATTTTTATCACCTGATAATTAAATACAGTACAAAACACAGTAAAAAAATTTTTAAAAACTATTTCTGGATTCAGGTTTAGTAAGATCCCCCGTCTCCGTCTAAACAGTACAAATTTTTCTATCCGTAGAAATTTTTTTACTTTGCGGGACCCACCTGGGCCCACGTAAGGCCACCTAGGCCCACAAACAGCCCAAAAACAATCAGAGAAATATAAAAATTTATAATCATCCACAAAAATCACAAATATTAGAAAACATATAAAAATTAAGTCAAATTGTTAAAAATAATTAACAATCAAGAGAAATAAATACATAAAGATTTTCCCTGGCCCGAAAATTATAATTTTCCTGACACGGAGTAGATCACACAAAATGATCAACTATTTAGGAAATTTTGGGGTGTTACAATTTCCATCAAACATAAAGGTAGCATAGGTTACCTTTCTATCATTTGTGCATCCCATTACCCTAAATATCTTCTCCAACTCCTTGATCCAAAGATTTGCTTTCTCTGGATGAAATTCTTTTTTAAATTGTAGTGGATTGCTGCGACGAAACTCTGACAAGTTCTGAGCTTCTGTTGTCGCTGCCTGTTATTGGGTAGCCCTCTAGTTTTGTTATACGATGACGTCTGCCATCCTTCGCGCAGCAACTGCGGCCATACTTTCATCATCTTGTTCTATGTCCGCATGCGCACCTTCACCATGTGCCATTACTTTTCTTCAAAGTCAAACCAACCAAAATACAATAAAAACCAAAAGCAATCAACTCAAACAATAATGTCTCTTTTCGGAAACCAAACATAGAGAGTCATACAACACAATAAGACAAACCTAACCACAAACTCAATAGACTCAAACTTGAGCTCCTTCATTCTGCCTTCTATGGCGCGATCTCCTGCAAGCCTTCAACTTCCAAGTAGCTCCTCAAGCCAAACTTACGCCATATATTCTTTACCTAAGAAAATTCGCTCTCCAAAACTTCTTGGATTCTGTAATCCATAATCCTTGCAAGTCCTATTTAACAACCCTTTATCTAACTCATTGACTCAAATAACTCTAGAGGTATCACAACAAAGGGTGTAAATGCAAACAAATCCTAAATGAGTTCAGTCATACTAGCTGGACTCCTTACCATAAGAACTCCTATTACCCTAATATGCCTAGGTGAAGTCATAGTTTCCTATCTACATAGAACATTACATATTGAGTAGGTCAGTCCCCAATAACATGTAACTATGTAACAGTAGCTACTAACTTTCAACCTATGGCAAGCCATGCATTCCTTTCCCAACATTTCAACTAAGAGTCAAGGAAGTGCACAACATACAAGAAACTTCTAACATGTCTAAGCATAGTCAGTCCATACCTCCGCTCAACAGGATGAACTACTTTGATACTAACTAATTTAACATCCTGAACTTAATTACCATAGTATAATCGTCATTACACCACAGTTACTAAATTTAGACCTGTTACTAAATTCAACAACGCATTTTCGAATATAACCCTTATGTGAATATAGAAAATATGAGTCACGAATGAATATATATTTAATACATAACTCCACAAATTTCCTCCAAAGAGAGTTACATTCCACATATATATGTATATACATAACAAAACTCACCAACTATATACAGTACATAAAACTTTCTCAATCAAAACTTATATGCAACTACCAAATAAAGACTCGATCTGGCCCAAGCGCAAACACCTGGAGCGAGATGTCCTGCACCTAATCCTCCATCGGGATTCTTGCCAGAATCCCTAACATATAAAGGCTTAATATGGGACATGGTTCTACAAACAGGAGTCCTAGTAGGTGACACTATAGACTCTTCTCTAGGGTTGCGATGTAGATCACCCCACAACTCTCGAATGGGCATGACGAACTCCAAACGTACTAATGCGGTAAGGGACAAGATAGGGTCCCCGTCGCGGGTCTTGCTCCAAGGCAGGGTCAAATCCCTAACATACCTAGCACACTCGATACCCCAGTCGATACTCCAGGCATCAGTGCCTCCGTTGAACTGAATCCTGACAAAACTGATAGAATCCCTTCATGTTGCCATCTCTGAAAACAAAAGTTATCCCAAACAATATCAGGAGATCTTGTCTTTAACAAACATAACATAAAATAGGATAATACAGCAAAGCTGTGACATCCCCTACACAATATTGACATGGCAGCAAAGAAACAACAAATGACATTACTGCCATTCAAGTACAAACACCAATCCATATAAACATGACACAAGTCAACAATTAGTTCAATGTATAATTAAATAAATAATTCAATTAAATAATTTAATAAGCATTTCAACCAATAATTCAATCAAAAAATGCATCAAAATGCCAAATGACTATGCATATGCACAATGCACAATGGACTAACATCCTACTCTATGGAGTTAAACACAATTTCAGAGAGAATAATCAAGGAGACATATTTGTATCTCGTTAGCCTCAAATTAAATGCTTCAATATCAATAAACATGACTTATACAAGACATTCTTTATAAGATTGTGAGATAGGACAGTGTCTTGGTCTGGATCATCAGTGTGTTTGCATCGGTCTATCCCACAGCATAGAGGAGCTACCAACTGTCCATTGTGAGATACCTGCGCCCCGACGCCCCTAAGGTCAACAAATGACCTACACTTAGTCTATTCACACTCGCACTGAGGTATAATTCATCTCCTAGGCTCACACAACCTTAACAAATAGTCCACTAGACTTTCACAAGGCATGACCAATGAGCCAATGCATGAACAATAATCAATCACATGATTTTTCCCTAAACAGGTCATCATTAAGCTCAATAGGATAATAATTCATTACATGATTCAAAACAACCACCACTAGGCTCAACAGGATATTAATCCATCATATGGTTTAAAACAGCCACCACTAGGCTCAACTTTCCAACATTTTTCACAAAGTCTATATAAATTTTAATTTAGTAAATAATTATAGGATAAAATCTTCCAACGAGCTCAAAAACCAGATGAACGAGCTATATGTTGGTATCCCCAACGTGCTCAAAGTCCAAATGAATGAGTTATATGTTGGCATCCCCAACATGCTCAAAATCCAAATGAATGAGTTATACATTGGTATCCCCAACGTGCTCAAAATCCAAATGAATGAGCTATACGTCCGAAACCCCAAGTTTCAAACTTATTTTCCATTCCCATGACCAAAAATCAATTCCCTTCAAATTTATAAAATTCAATTCATTTCCTTCCTCATCTTGAAGATCCTTTACCCAATCATTTGTCATATAATTATCTAAGTTCACAATTTATAAAACATTTCTTCTTTTTCTTAATAAAATTCCTCTAGGAAAGATTTCCTAATATTGTTCACCAAATCCATATTACTTTAGTTTAATAAATCCTTCTCTTTGTTTTTAATAAAAACTTACTTAAATAAACATTTTAGATTTTCAAAACCCCACTTAAACTTATTTTTCCTTCAATGGCCGAAATGCATCCTTGTTTAAGGAATAAAATTTTGTTCTTTTTATTTTCTATTTCATAAATCCCTAATTAAGTCTTTATCCACCTAATTATCTAGGTTCCAACCTAATATAAAAATTTAGTCTTAAGTTCCCTACATTGCTGTGAACCCTAAGGGTCTAGGAACCCAATTTTTTTTCATCATATTATCAAATCACTAATCACATAATTGATTAAGTTCCAAATTAGCATAAAGATTTGGTCTTAAACACCCTATCTTAACTTGCTTGGCTGTGAGCTTCAAGGTCCATGAGACCAAAAATCTTTTTTCACTTTAACAAGATTCAATGACATATCACATACTCCAATCATCAATCTTTGCCACAACAAGATCATACATAACATGGAGGTCATATAAGTCATACAAGACAAATAAGCACAAACCATTAAAAATCATACAATTAAATGGGTAGACCCTCATATGGGTCCTCCACTCTCATTACAAAATTCGTTTCTCACCACAAATGATGGTTGATGAGGTTAATCTCCCTCTTACCTAAAGATATGACAAGAAAAGAAAGTTCCTTGATCCTTTTGAAATTTCATCCAACACCTCCAACAAAACCCTAGAAGATTCAGACTTTCAAGATCAACTCCTAAAGCTTGAAAAGAGAAGACGAATGGTCAAGATGATGGCCTTGAACACGAAAAGGAGGAGAGAAAAATGAATTTCAAGAACCTTACCTTAAGAACTTCAAGTTAGGGCTTGAAAGAAAATGATGAAGATGAGAGATTTAGATGATGATTACAACATAGAAAGTCATCCAAAGGGTATGTAGATTCAAGAAGTGAAATTGATTGCAGTAAACAAAATTGAAGAGGGAAATGCGGGGTGGTGGCCGCAAGGTGTAGAGAGAAAATGAGAAGGGAAAAAGTGAGAGAAAAGGTGAAAGCTTTCTTTAGAAATGAAAAGACGAATGTAGCTTAAGTGAAAATATAATACTTTGTCATCTTTTTCCTCTCCAAAACCATGAGCATCACCAAAGGAAGAGAGAGAAATGCAAACTTCTCCAACAATCTTGTTAAGTGGCTTGTCCAACAAGCTTGTTACAAAGCTTGCTTAGGAAGCTAATTTTCACTTTTAAAAAGTCAAATGTGATGTCACATGGATGATGTCACATAAAGTGAACACTTTAGAAAAGATGACTAGCATTTTACTAAAAGCTATTATCCAATGGATAAAGTTTATAGTTAACAAAACCAGTATTTATTATCTGTTGGATAATAGGACGTACCGTAATTTTATTTGTCAGATAAAATCTTGAAAAATGAAAACTTTATAAACTATGTCCGGCTTTGGGTTTAGTAAGATCCCCCGACCCCATTTCATAGTCCAAAATTTTCTGGCCTCAGAAAAATAAAATATTTTTCCTGCCTCGATTAATGTGTGCACAAATCGAGAAATATAATAAAATAATCAAAATCTCCCAAATAATTCACAAAAATTCCCAAAAATTACAAATATTATAAAAAGCATATATAATAGAAAAACAAGCAATTTCTGAGGTGTTACAACTCTCCGCTTCTAAAAGGAAATTTCGTCCTCGAAATTTGTCATACCTTAGAATAAATGCCAATACTGCCCCTCCATTTTTGTCCTTTATTTCCCATGTTGCATCTCCTGCTACACCATTCCAGATTTCCTTAACTCTTTCCATCGTTTATTGTATAAGCTAGGGTTCTAACGCAAAATTTTCCCACCTTGGTGTCAACACAAAGGTGTTCTTCATCGTTGTCCCTATAAAGCCTCAGATTCCGCTCCTTCAGATCGAATAGGTATTTTAGACTCTTGTGATCACTGAAAACATTGGATGTTGCTCCATATAGGAAACGTATCTAGATCTTCAATGCAAACACAACGACAGCTGACTCCACAATATGCGTAGGTAGTTCTTCTTATGCACTTTTGATTGCCTTGAAACGTACGCTACTACTTTCCTATCTTGCCTAAGCACATATCTTAAACCCTAATATGAAGCATCATAATATACCTTAAAAGGTTCATTGGGATCGGGTAGAATTAAACACTGGCGAAGTAGTCAATCTTCTCTTTAACACTTGAAAACTTTCCTCACGTGCATTAGTCCATGCAAAAGCTTGATTCCTCCTTGTAATTTCACCCAACTATCTCAGAAAATCCTTTGATAAACCTTCGATAATAACTAGCTAATCCAACCAAACTACGGATCTGTGTTACGATCTTTGGTCTTTTCCATTGTAGAACTGCTTCAACTTTTGGACGGATTAACAACAATTCCTTCCTTCTCCTTGACTAACAACATTGAAGCTTACGGTGATGATACACTAGGTCTCACAAACCATTTTCCAAACAGCTCCACTAGCTGCTTCTTGAGTTCAACTAATTCTGACGGTGACATTCGGTATGGTGCCATTGATATATCAGAATTTTCTACCTCAAGGAACACTAAAGTTTTACAGGAATAGTCTAACAGGATATGATTAAAAGATAACCAATCCATTCCTAAAATCACATTTATTTGAGAAAGAAGCAAACAAGTCAAATTAATAGAAAAGATTCAATCTTCAACAGAAATAGGATAGTTTAAGCAATGTTGAGTACCTATAAAAAAGTTTAACAATGGGAGTAGATATACTCGAATCAAAAGATAACAAGGACATAGATAACCTAAATCGATTTACACAATCATAGGCCATAAAAGAAAGGGTTATCCCCTCCCTCCGAACTATATAGTACAGTTAAAGGATCACTTCCTGTGGCACAATTTCCTTAATCAGACTTTCGGGTTGAGAGGCTTCTGTTCCATTCCTTGTATCGACTCTTCCTCCCATGTAGGGTCTTGAAGCATGTATATTGCCAACGGAAGGCTCCGTCTTTAGTTGAGTATAATCTCTGAAAATGTGTCCAAGTTTCCTGCACTTGAAATAGATGACTCCCTTGAACATACACTACTTTGTTACATGACCTATTATGCATTTCTTACATTTTGGTAAAGATGCCATGGTCTGACTGGATCGATAGCTACTAGTACCTCCTCCATATGTTTCCTGTTCCTGTTGATTTCCCAGTGATTTTCCATTGAGAATGATTAACATTACTGCCATTTCCCTTGGGAACCGAGATGGTCCAAAGTTACGGTTTCTCGTCTATTTCTTTGTAATGCAAATGCTTAACCAAATGTAATTAGCTATTATTTTGATAAATATATGTACTTGGCTAAATTGATCAATGAAATTAAATTTATTTTCTCTATTGTGAACTCATTTGTCGTTTTGCCTTATTGTTTTGAATGCTTATTTGCTTATGAGTTTGGCTAACTTCTATGGATCCAAAAATTAATGGATACCAAGGAAAGTACTTTGAATTTTGTTGTAGGGTGATAAATACCTCGAGCAAACATTTAAATGGAAAAATACTATTCAACTTAAGAGAAATAAATCAAGAATAGAAGACTAATAAATGAAGAACACTCTAAAGAAACATCATTCTTGCAACGCCCTTTTTTCTAGGGGAAAGAGGGAACATCACACCATAATAAAATAAAATGCAAAAAAGTAATAAATCATGAATTAAGACCCGATTCATTTTTATATATAAATAAACATCTTCAATCATAAATGCATAGTACTCAGGTATTGAATATATGTTTTTTTGTTATAGAGTGAGAGAATAGTAAAATATAGTTACAGTAGAAAAATTGGCGTGAAAATAAACCATACATTCACATAATATATATATATATATATATATATATATATTATTTATATATATATATAAAAGTAAAAGCTTTATTTATTTATGTGTACAAATATATATCAAAAAGCAAAAAATCTTTCCCAAAAGATAAATGGATAGCCATCAGTAGCCACTGACAGTACCAGCCCCCTAAGATTAACAAGAAGGAATCGTGGCAGGATCCTCCTCTAGGTCTTCTTGGTCAGATGAAATCATCATCAGAGTGACCGAATTACGAGCAGAGGCTCGTGTAGTAGTTAGGAATGAATCCACTTGTGGGGTGTAATAGAGATCATCTCACAAATCACGAACGGGTAGGTAAAACTCTAGATGAACAAAAGTAGTAAAGTTAAATACAGGTGGGTCATAGCGACCCCAAGCTAGCGACACCGTCAAGTCCCCATGATAAATACAACGATCCGTGCGCAAGTTAATATGCCAGCAATCAGGACCTCCGTGGAAAGTCATCCTCGCGTATCCCAAAAATCTTCACGGACGAGAAGACATCTTCAAACAAGCACTAGTCGTAGTCAGGCTAGAAACTGAGGAACTCAGACACTTCCCCTTCCTCATGGATGTCTTCTCAGAAGCACATAATTAAAACAGAAATATAGAGATATAGGAAAGAGGTGATACACCCAGCATACAATAAAAAAATAGAATGGCGTAGGACGCCCGTAGAACATCACAATATATATATATATATATATATATAGTAAATAATAACAATAAGCGGTAAAAGAGAAAAAATAATAATATTTCAAGCAGTAAGCAGTTCAACAGTCAGATAATTATTATAACATTAAAAGAGATAATTTAACAATTATAAACACTCATGCCAGATGAGATATGAGACCGACAATGCTCAATGCAAAAGGTACCAAAATCCTACTCCATGGAGCTAGACATAAACATTCAAAGAGAATGATCAGGGAGTCATGCCAATATCTCGTTAGCCTTAAAATAAAGTGCTTATCAGAAAAATAATCTTTTGCGCAACATGGCTTATACATGGCACTCTCAACAAGATCACGATATAGGACAGTGTCTCAGTTTGGATCGTCGATTTGTTTGCATCGATCTATCCCACGGCCCCAGTGGAGCTACCACTGTCTATTGTGAGACACCCGCACCCCGACGCCCCCAAGGTCAACAATATGACCTACACTTAGTCTACTCGCACCTGCAATAAGGTGTAATTCAATTTCCTATGCATGCACCGCCTTCACAACAGAGTCCAATGAACTTTCACAAATGCATGATGACTTAATGCATATCATGTATATTCATCAATAAAATACTTCTCATGAACATACCAAAATATGGCCAAATTAAACATCAACAAGTCTTTAGTCCCACACAAGGACCCACAATGGCATATAATCAATTCTCAATAACAACATACATTTATAAGGTTCAACATAACCACAATTTCATTTTTATGAATCCAACATTCCTAATTACCTAAGTCTTGATTATTTACTTAAGTCTAGGTCAAATAGACCCTTGAGGTCGTGGCCTCTCGAAAATAAGATTCCAACCATTTTTCTTCCATCACATTATGGATTTCATAACACTAAATGACTTAAATCACAAAGTTACACAAAAACACCACTTGGATGCCAAAAACTCCCTAGAGGCCGTGAGCCTCCCAAGAGTATGAAAACTCAATTTTTCCATTACATGCATCAAACCTTTAACACCTAATTACCTAAGTTCCAATTCATACAAGAATCAAATTCAAACCCCCAAAATATAGTCCAAAACCGTGACCTCCCCAAAGGGTAGGAAACCCTACATTTCCATATAATTCAAATATACACAAAAGCATGAAAAACAAGCATACAAAGTAAGCAATCTATTATGGATTCCTCCATCAACAACCACTCAAAAGTTCCCTCACTATCAATAATGGTTGAAGTGAGTAAATCTCCCTCTTACCTAAAGGAAAACAAGAAAAGATGGCCCCTTGTTGGTCCTTGTGATTTTCGTCCAAAGCTCCACCAAACCCTAAAAATCATAACTCAAAGAATTAACACCAATGGCTTGAAAGAAAGGATCCATGGCCTGGCCATGGAAACAAAAAAAGAAAAGAAAGTAAGAAATCAAAAGTTTACCTCAAAAGCTTCAAGCTTGGTTCTTGAAGAAAATAGATGAAGATGATGGATTTGGAAGATAATCACCAAAGAAAAAAGGTTTAGAATGGTGAGGGGAAGTGAGAAATGGAAGTAATGAAGCAAGCAAATGGAGATGGTCTCCAATGGGGCTGCAACCGTGGAGAGGAAGAGAGGAAGAGAGAAAATGATGAAGAGGAAATGAAGAGAAAAAGGGTAATAGCTTTCTGTGATTTAGATTTTTGGAGTAAAGAATAATAAAGTAAAAATCAAATTTTTAGCTCCCCCCAAAGGCCTTAAGCTGCGGCAACAAGAGAGAAGGAGAGGGAGAGATTGGCTTCTCTTGCAAGTTTTAGGCATTTTGGTCATTTTTGGTCAAAGCTTCCTTGAGAAGCTTTGATTAAAATACATTACTTTTTGAATTAAAGGTAATTTGATTTGACATAAAGTGATTTTTTGGATAAGGTGATAGGATTTCTACTACAAGCTATTATCTAATGGACAATAGTTACAGTTGACATAAGTCAGTCTTAATTATCAAACAGATAATAAAATACACAGTAATTTTTATTTATCAGATAAAAATCTCAAAAAACGTAAAACCTCGTAAACTATGTCCAGCCTCGGGTTTAGTAAGATCACCCGTTGACGTTTCCACAGATCAAGGTTCTCGGGAAAAATATCTCATTTCCCCAGCTCCACTCAGTGTGCACGTAAAATGAGAAATAATATTAAAATATTCTACATTCTTAGAAAAATCCAAAAAAATTCACAAAAATCATACATATTATAAAATGACTATTTTTCATGAAATTATAAATTTTCGGGGTGTTACAACTCTCTTCCTAACTGAATAAGTATATCTATTCCCAAGCTATTATGATATTTTATATGATATGAATTGTAAGATACTTGTTGATAAATTGATCTTAAATGATTAAATGTTTTCCTTACATGAGTAATGTGCTTAGCATTGACAGGGTGCGAAATTGGATATTACCTTGCTAATTTTGTCATTGCATATAGGGTAGATAATATTAGTCCTATACAATGATCTGATCCCTATAACATATTTCATCAAGGTGAATGCAATTGGTTGATCAATGAATGAATATATCTTTGTTAATGGGCTGAATGTAACACCCTCCGTAGGGCAATACATTTTCGAAAAAAATATTTGATACTAAACCCCAAGTTTACAAATCATTTTATCTTTATAAAATGTGAGTTGGAATTTTTTTCCTTTTTATTTATAACTTAAACTTAACCAAATAAGGGAAATTGAAACATATTAAACTATTTATTTTCCATCTCATAAATCAATAATAACATAAAATACATAAAGCTTATATTCTCAAAATACCCTTACAAACATTATAATCAGACCTAAACTTGCCTAAGTTCAAAACAATTGGAGGGAAGGTTCTCCTCCGTATCCAAATTCTCTGACTGGAGAGTACCTCGATGAACAGAAATCTGAGCAGAAAATACTACAGATTCCTCCTTAGGAGAATTGTGAAGATCACTCCACAACTTCCTAATAGGCATAACAAACTCTACGTATCCAATCGCAACAGCAAAAGTAGTGTCCCCTTGGCGGGTCTTACTTGTGGATAGAGTAATGTCTCCACAACACTCTATATGTCTCGTATCCTAATGGACACACCAAGCATCAGCGCCTTCAAGAAATTGTAGACTAACGAAACCTCGTGAATCCCTTCTAGCAGTCATTTCCGTCTTCACAGACATCAACATAAAATAGAAACAGACCAAATGTACCACCCCAAAAATTTATTTATTTTGCTATCAATATTCATTTCATAATAATTGAGATTTTCTAGAATTTTTCTGGATTTTTCTGAGAATGACAAATATTTTAATATATTTTTCATTTTACGTGCATATTGAGCAGAGTCGGGAAAACGACTGTAATGCTCCAAAAGTTGGAAAATTATAGGACAAATAGTCGTTTTATAATATTTACAGTTTTTGAGAATTTTCTGGGATTTTTCCAGAAATGTCGAATATTTTAATATATTTCTCATTTTGCGTGCAAGTTAAGCGGAACCGGAGAAATGAGATATTCTCTCTGAGAGCCTTGAACTATGGAAACGTCGACGGGGGATCTTACTAAACTCGAGGTAGGACACATTTTACGAAATTTCATGTTTTTTGAGAAATTTTAACAGATAAAATAATAGAACACTACGTAAAATTTATCTGTCAGATTAATTAATACCGACTTCTGTTGACTATAACTATTATCCATTGGATAATAGCATGTAATAAAAATCCTGTCACCTTATACCAATGTAATCTACTTTATGTCTAATCAAATCACTTGAATTCAAATTTGAACACTATTCAAGAAGCTTCTATGAGAAGCTTTGACCCAAGATGACCACAATGCCCTTGGCTTACATGAGAAGCTAGCAATTCCCTCTCTCCTCTCTCTCAATGCCGCGGCAACCACTTGGCCAAGGGGGGGAAATTGGTTTCATTCACTTAACCAAAACACTCCAAACTATCTCACTTTAACCTAATTGCTTATCTCTCTAGAAACTTCATCTTCTTCCTTGCTCTCCCTTTTCTCTAGAAACTCCATAGCCATCCGAAAATTCCAGCTCCTTCTCCACTTGATTCCTTCACCTTTTCTCTTCATCAATCACATTTCTTTACTCTCCATCACCATCTCTACCACTTTCGTTCACAAAGTTTCACCAAAATCTTCCATTTTCTCTTCCTCTCCATTTCGGTTTGCCTCTTCCACCCACACCATTTTCGTTTTCTTGCTTCACTAAACCCATTCTTAGCTTCTCTTCATCATTCTAAGTCTTTTTCCTTTCATACCCTACTTCAAAATCCTTCATCTTCACCATCCTTCTTCAAGAACAAAGTTTGAGACTTTAAGGTAAAAATCACAACTTTCTTCTCTTCTCTTCTCCTTTTCGTGTTCCAAGACCATTTTCATGGTCAAGGATGCTTTCCTTTTCAAGTTATGGTGTTGATTCTTTGAGCTTGTTTTCTAAGGTTTTGAGGAGCCAAAACCGAGATCACAAGGAGCACCTTGGAGGTCATTTTCGTGCTCTCCTCTTTGGTAAAAGGGAGATCACTCTATTCAACCTATAATGGTGGTTGGAAACTTGTTCATTTAAGGATTTGTGAGAAACCCTAATATGGGTTACTCTTTTAATTTTGTTGTCTTCTATTTGGTTCTTTACATTTCTATTACTTTCTTTAATTTTTGTATGGATTTGATTCTTGAATATGTGGTAATAATTCCAATGGGTTGGAATTAATGAAATTGAGACAAAAGCCCCTTGCTTTGTGCAAGGAGGCTCATGGCCAAGTCCGCATTGGTGGGGTGGAAATGCTTAAAATTTTTGTAACCTAATTGATTAGTGATATTTGAGTGGACAAGGACTAATGGAAGAAGAAAGAAATAAAAAAAAAAATTGGACCCCTAGCCCTATGATGGCTCACGACCTTGGGAAAGGAAAATGGTGAAAGTTTGTGACTTGAATGAAAAAAATTAGTAATTGGACATTAGAAGACAATTAGGGATTCATAATGAGTAAAGATAATTAATCAAAGACTAAATTGGTATCTTGAAGAATTTTATCTAAGAGAAAGAACATGAGTGTGTGAGTTTGGAAGGACTTGAAGTAAACACTTAAAGTGGATTAAAAGCAAGACACTAATACATAAAAATGAAATCAAACATTGAACTTGAGAACCTAATGAGGACCACAGTTTTGACCTAATTAAGATGGAAATAAATTGACTTCGATGAACTAATGGGATTAAAAGAATTAGTGGTAATGAATTAATGCCTATTATGGTGAAAGAATGGAAATTCAAGGACTCTTGAATGCTATAGATATAAGGAATTAAAGTGACCCAAAGTTGTCACATTAAATCAATATCATGTAACTTGATAAAGTGGAATCCATAATGTGGACCATAATGACGAATGGAAAATTAGAAATTGGTATTGATATAGAATTTGACTCTATGCTATGGTGGACCCCTATGGGGGAAAAACATTTGATAGATATGGATTATAAAAATGCCTTGAGGTGATGACATCAGTGAGTGAATTTATGTACGTATATATGTATCTATATACCATTGTGAAGTATTGTGATGAGCATACATGATTTGACATTGTGTCATCATGCATATGTATTGTCCGTTGGACATGGTTAGAAAGGCTATAAGTGCCTAGGAGTTTGAATAACACCTATATGCGGGTGCGAATAGACTAAGCGTAAGTGTCATATGTTGTTGACCCTAGGGGCGTCGGGGTGTGGGTGTCTCACAATAGACAGTGGTAGCTCCACTGGGGCCGTGGGATAGACCAATGCGACACACCGACGATCCTGTCTGAGATGCTGTCCTATATCGCGATCAACTGTCGAGGTACCATGTATAAGCCATTGCGCAAACTTTTTATGAACTAAAGCACACAATATTTTTAAGGCTAATGATATACTGGTATTACTCCTTGATCATTGACTCCGAAAATGTTTATGTCTAGCTCCATGGAGTAGGGTTTTTGATACACGTTTTCATTGTGAACTATCAGTCGCATAGCTCATGAGCATTAATAACTATGAAACTGTTGGTGTATGCCCTAGTGGCCAATACGTTTTGTTTGTATTTACATACATTATATTATGCTATTTTATATGAGGCATTTCATTTATTATGTTCTTTTTTTTGGTAAACATGATAAAGTCCTTAGAATAGTAAATTTGATACCATAGGACATCAAGTGGATGACTTGATCGTGAGATCCTATTGGATAAAACACTATTCTTGATGATCATCTGAAAGAGTGTGGGATAATATCTCAACTCACTCCTCCTGGAACACCACAATGGAATGGTGTTTCTGAAAGGAGGAACCGGACCTTGTTGGACATGGTCCGATCTATGATGAGTCATGCAGACCTTCCAGGCTCCTTCTGGGGACATGCTCTGTTAACAGCAGCTTTCACACTTAACCGTGTTCCATCTAAGACGGTTCAACAGACACCATATGAGATGTGGACTGGGAGACGACCCAGTATGTCTTTTATGAAGATTTGGGGTTGCGAAGCTTATGTGAAACGTCAAGTTTCTGATAAGCTTGGCCCAAAATCAGATAAATGCTTCTTTGTGGGGTATCCTAAGGAAACCAAGGGATACTATTTCTATAATCCTACCGAGGGCAAAGTGTTTGTCGCACGGACTGCTGTATTCCTAGAAAAGGAGTTTATCTCCAAAGGAATCAGTGGGAGGAAAGTAGAACTTGAAGAAATTCAAAGTTCACAAAGTAGCAGCGAACCAATGGTGGAAATAGAGCAGCCTCCACAAGTCGTTGTGGAACCACAATCTGCTCTAGTAGCACAAGACCCGCGTAGGTCTAACAGGATACGTCGTCAACCAGAGAGATATGGATTTCTCATGACTCAACAAGGTGACGTATTACTCATGGATCAAGATGAGCCTGTGACTTACCAGGAAGCCATTATTGGCCCGATCCGAAAAATGGCTTGAGGCCATGAGATCTGAAATGGAATCCATGTATACCAACCAGGTATGGACCTTGGTTGACCCACCGAAGGATAAAACCCATTGGGTGCAAGTGGGTTTTTAAGAAGAAAACCGACATGGATGGTAATGTGCATACCTTTAAGGCGCGATTGGTGGCTAAAGGTTTCAAGCAAATTCATGGTGTAGACTATGATGAGACTTTTTCCCCAGTTGCGATGCTTAAATCTGTTTGGATCTTGCTTGCTATTGCAAAGATACCATGATTATGAAATCGGCAAATGGATGTCAAAACGCTTTCCTTAATGGAAATCTTCTCGAGGATGTGTACATGACACAACCCGAGGGTTTTGCCACTCCACAGGATGCTACAAAGGTATGCAAGTTGCAACGATCTATTTATGGATTGAAGCAAGCTTCCGTAATTTGGAATCTTCGTTTTGATGATACAATCAAACGGTTTGGTTTCATCAAAAATGAAGAAGAATCTTGTGTCTACAAGAAGGTTAGTGGGAGTACAGTTGTCTTTCTAGTATTGTATGTAGATGACATACTACTAATTGGAAATGACATCCCTACCCTACAAATCAGTAAAGACTTGGTTAGGGAAGTGCTTTTCTATGAAGGACTTAGGCGAAGCCACCTATGTATTAGGTATCAGGATCTATAGAGATAGGTCGCAGAGATTGCTTGGTCTAAGTCAGAGTACATACATAGACAAAGTGTTAAGACGATTTAACATGCATGAATCCAAGAAAGGACTCTTGCCTATGTCGCATGGTATAAGCCTATCTAAGGCTCAATCCCCTTCCACCCAGGATGAGAGGGATCGCATGAGTAAGATTCCATATGCATCCGCAATTGGATCTATCATGTATGCCATGTTATGTACTCGACGGATATCTCGTATGCTTTGAGCATGACGGAGGTGTAACCGATCCCGGTGAGAGTCACTGGAGTCTTTGTCAAAAACATCCTTAAGTACTTGAGAAGAACTAAGGATTCGTTTTTGGTATATGGAGCCGAAGAGGAACTAGTAGTAAAGGGTTACACCGATGCTAGCTTCCAAACCGATAAGGACGACTCCGATCGCAATCGGGTTTTGTTTATTGCCCGAATGGTGGGGCCGTGAGTGGAAGAGTTCAAAGCAGAGAGATCGTCGCCGATTCTACCACGTAGGTGAGTATATTGTCGCCTCCAATGCAAAGAAAGGAGGCCGTTTGGATTAGAAAGTTCATTATTGAGCTTGGTGTAGTTCCTAGCATTGTGGACCCAAAGTGGACCTCTATTGTGATAATAATGGAGCCATTGCACAAGCTAAGGAGCCCAGATCACACCGGCCGATCCAAACATATACTTAGGCGCTTCCATCTCATTCGAGAAATCATTGATAGAGGAGATGTGAAGATATGCGAGTACTAATGATGATAACATTGCTGATCCATGACGAAGCCTCTTGCATGCACAGAGAAGCATGAGGGTCACACTAGGTCTTTAGGCATTAGAAATATGCCTGATTGGCTCTAGTGCAAGTGGGAGATTGTTGGTGTATGCCCTAGTGGCCAATACGTTTTGTTTGTATTTACATACATTATATTATGCTATTTTATATGAGGCATTTCATTTATTATGTTCTTTTTTTTTGGTAAACATGATAAAGTCCTTAGAATAGTAAATTTGATACCATAGGACATCAAGTGGATGACTTGATCGTGAGATCCTATTGGATAAAATACTATTCTTAAATGTCCCTAGTCAAGTATTATTGTTAATTAGGACAACAATAATGCTTTGAGACTAGTATGTGCGTAGATCGATTACCACATCTCACGGGTCATGGATATGAGATATCAAGTCTACACATAGATACATATTAGAGTAATGATGTATTGGATGACCCGCCATGAGAACGCTACGTGGATCGTTACGTGAGTGTCATAAGCAATTCTCATAGTGATAATGGTGTATGTGGTCCTTTGACCTGAAATCACTACGATTCCTACATGAGGAGTTGTGTGTTTTAATGCCATCAAACGTCATACAGTAACAAGATGATTATAAAGTTGGTTATTAGACATACCGCGATACATGTGGAGGGATGTGAGTGACCTAGATGGGATTTGTCCCTCCTACATGGGAGTGATATCTGGCCCCCGATTGAGTGAGACTATGAAATGCATGGCCATGCTCAAATGAGTCAATATGAGATATTGATCTCATTTGTCATTACTATGTCTACTCGGGAATCGGAGAAACCGAAGATTGAACTAAACAAGGGTGACACGTTCCATGCCTTGTGTTCAATTTGGATATCCGGACAAAGGGACTAAACTACACGGAAACATTGGTCACGAGATAGGTTATGTCAAATCACCGACATTCTCATTACTTGGGTAGCGGTGATGTGTTGCTAGATAGCTCACATCGTTTGTAATATTAAAATGAGATTTTAATATTACTACCAACGTCATGAGAACTGCAGGTCGCACACTTAGAACATACTAAATGGAGTAATCGAATCCAAGTTGGACTCGGATTCAATTGTGGGCCTAACTCATGACAGATGGGTTTAGGGTTGCACCACTTACCTTGCTACGCTCACACTCACTTAAGGCAGCCACTATTATAAATAGTACCGCTAGGGGCTGCTACTAGGTTACATCACAACCCTAGCCGCACCTACAGAAAGTGAGTGAGAGATAGTGAGGTCTTCTTCTCCTCTCTTCGCAGCTAGCACTACGAAACAAAGGCGTGACTCCTTTTGCAAGTCTGTTCGTGTGGATACCGCAGAAACATCGTCGCTATTACGGTGTTGGTGATTCACCTCGCTTGTGTCTGTCACGCTTCAAGAGGTAAAACTTTAAAACCTCGGATTATGGATTTTTCGCATGGATCCTGTGAGGGAATTCTGTTATTCCGCTGCGAGACTTTGATCCGCAAATTCCCAACAGAAACATGGTTACTGTTATTCCTGTAATAATTGTTGGCTACTTGAACTGTTGACTGCCGATGGTATCTTTGTTATATAAATGTTGTTATTCTACTTTTACTATAAATTACAATACTGTTGTGATTAAATGTACAAACTGTGTTATATGTAGGCGTTTAGCGCCGTTTAGTTTCTTGCTGCTATTATTGGTAATGAATGACGAGTATCTCACCTCTTTACTGTATATTCTACCATTGTGTATTATCATATGATTGTCCGAAGACGTTCATGAGGAAGACAAGGAAACCACTGAGTTTCAAGGTTTCTGGCCGTATCTTGACTGAGATCGAGGTTGCTGAGGATGTCGTCTCACCCCCGTGGATTCTTTGGCTACGTACGAATCAACTTTCATGGTGGTCCGGATTGTTGGCATATCAACGTGCAGACTGACCGTTGCATTTATCATGGCGAGCTGACTGTGTCCTTAGCATGGGGACATTATGACGCGTCCATTTTTTATTTCCATGTTTTTGTATGGTTGGAATTTTACCTGCCTGTGAGAGATATGTGGGCGGATATGTATTATACCCCACGTGATGACTCCTTCTTGTCTACTAGTCGGGCTCCCACCCGTTGCTATGTCGCTCCGATGGATGTTTCGTCAGACGAAGAGGACCCCGAGGAGGACCCATCTACAGTTCCTTCTCGATCTCGTCAGTCTTAGGGACTGTTTTCTATCGGTGGCTACTGATGGCTGTCTGTTTATTTTTTTTATGGGAGGCTGACGTATTATTAGATTGATGGGTGTATACATATATTTGTATCTCTTGGGGTGGGTACATATTTTGCTTTTGTGTATATTTTGGAAATATAATTAATACAGACTTGTACATACAATTATGATAATGTATTTATGATGTATGGTTTAATTTTTGTTGATTGTACTATAACTGCTCAATGCTTGAAATTTTGGTACAACAGGGATTTTCTAATTTACTCTTGTACTACTAATAAGGACTTACAAAAAAAAATATAGTGAAAGTTTTAAGATAAATCAAACAAGCATTAATACACCGGGTTATGGGATTCAAAACAAGCACTATTTTCCACAGTAAAATTTACTTTATGTTTTACGATTATAAAAATATAATAGTGTGACGTTCCTTCTTCACAAGTATGGAATTAGAAAAAGGGGCGTTACACCAAACAATAACACAAAGAGGAGAGAACCCCTACATCAATACCATCATGCCAATACAAAAATAGTATAGATAGTAGAATCATTCAATATAGAAATACACAGAATCATAATTATAATCATGTCATCAACTAGCAAATAATCCAATAAACATATATCACAATAATATGAACATCAGTAATATCGCAATAATATCTACTAAATATATCCCCAAATGACATGTGTACTGACTATGCCACAACAGTATATGTACCGACTATGCAATATGCATGATGTACCATTTCCTACTCCATGGAGTTAAACAAATTCGGAGAGAATGATGAGGAAGTACATGTTTGCATATCGTCAGCCTCAATTCAAGTGCCACATTTTCTCAATTCGCGCGTCATTGCTTATACAAGACACTCTCACCAAATCACGAATAGGCATAGTGTCACATCGAGATTGTCAGTGTGTTTGCATCAATTACCATGATGTAGTTGAGCAACCAACTGGCCACCAATGGCATTCGGCACCCCGACGTCCCCAAGATCCATCAAAGACCTTCACTACACAAATTTCACCCGTACTAAGGTGTGAATTCAATCTCCTAGGCCACCAGCCTTAACAAAGTCCACTTGACTTACACAATGCATGATCAATAATTCGATGCATCAAACAAGCTACCATGGGTAAAATCCATTCTCAAAGAGTCGGCGACTGACAAGCCCACTGTTTTCTCAATCGCATAGCACTTTTACCGCATTTTCACAATTGCGTGACGCTTTTGTCACGTTTTCAAATCACGTAAATATTTTCCAACATTTTTCCAATTGCATACAAATATTTAAACGTTTTCTAAATCGCATAGCACAAAAATCATTATTTTTGAAATACGTAAGATTTTTTTTATTGTTTTTTACTATATAAATATTCCTTAACGTTCTAAATTCAATTCTGACACTCTCCACGTTTAAAAATATTATTTGGGCGTCATTTGTAACATCCCGGGACTGCCTGCAGGATTGACGAGTGTCTCCACAAACCAACACGGGTCTTTTCAGCATGTTTTGTCCTCACTCACACGCATCTTAGGAAACTTCTCAGGAGGTCACCCATCCCACAATTGCTCCAGGTCAAGCACGCTTAACCACGGAGTTCTTATGTTCTAGGCTCCCGAAAAGAAGTTGCAACTTGTTGATATGGCTACGCCTAATAAATTCCTTTATGCCATCCTCAACTATGCAGTCCTATACCTGCACAGTCTCTGAATCCCTCTCATTCCGGTGCATATTCAGTTCATTCATGGGACCCTTCGCCTAGAAGCATGCCAGGAGCCGCTCCTTGTACGTGCTTCTCATGCACCAGCGTCCACTCCCCGCCCTCGTCGGCCCTGGGACATCACATGCCCACCAACTTCCGCTTGGTTCATCCCTGAACCACACCGTACTGGGAGAGGTCCCATCTCTGATACTATTTGTAACATCCCGGGACTGCCTGCAGGATTGACAAGTGTCTCCACAAACCAACACAGGTCTTTTCAGCATGTTTTGTCCTCATTCACACGTATCCTAGGAAACTTCTCAGGAGGTCGCCCATCCCACAATTGCTCCAGGTCAAGCATGCTTAACCATGGAGTTCTTATGTTCTAGGCTCCCGAAAAGAAGTTGCAACTTGTTGATATGGCTACGCCTAATCAATTCCTTTAAGTCATCCTCAACTATGCAGTCCCATACCTGCACAGTCTCTGAATCCCTCTCATTCTGGTGCATATTTAGTTCACTCATGGGACCCTTCGCCTAGAAGCATTCCAGGAGCCACTCCTTGTACGTGCTTCTCATGCACCGGCGTCCACTCCCCGCCCTCGTCGGCCCCGGGACACCACATCATTTCCCATCCTTTTCTCATAAAAATTCCTCTAAGTAATAATTTCTGACATTTTTCTCAAAATCTATATTATTTAAATTTAATAAAATCTTCTATCATCACCATTACAAAAATTCTTTTCATATAAAGTACTTTGATGCTCTAATTCACTTTCAACACTTATTCTCCATTTATCATAAATAAAAACTTAGTTCCATTCTCTTTAAATAAAATACTTGAATTCTCAAGTCCCCTTTAAAAATTCCTTTTTCATTTCTATCACTAAAAATCACTCTTTTAAATTCATTTTCCTTCTTATGATTAAAAGTCCACTCTTTTCCCATAATAAAACTTTGTTCACTTACTTTCTCAACTTGTAAAACCTTAATTCATACCCTTTTTCCACTTTATAAATTATTAATTCAATTCCTCATCACCTACTCTTCTATGTCCATCCTTTATAAAATATTTTCAACTTAACACACCCAAAATTAGTGTGAAGACCGTGAGCCTCTATGCTCATTGGGACCAAAATTCTTTCCTTTCCAATATACATTCATAGCATATAACATGTCTAAATCATCAAACTTCTATCACATCAAACTCATACATAATATCACAATTAAAATATCACATATAAACAATAAATAATCATACCAATTTCATGCATATTATTAACATACTAAAATCACATAAAAACAAATAAACACATATATAAGTAAGCATACACAATCGGGTAAATCAATCCTCACATAGATTCTTCACCCACACATACAAATTTCGTTCCTCATCACCATGAATGGTTGATGAGGTTATTCTCCCTCTTACCTTTTGGTGATGCTCCTAAGCTCCTTGTATGTCTCCTTTCAAGTTGATGTTCCCCACCAAGTAGAACTTTAAACAAAGAAAACATGTAATATTAATAGCTAAAGCTTAAATAAGGTAACCAAGGATTCAAATCATGGTTTAGAATTTTAAAACAAGATTAAAGATGAAGATCAAGAACTTCACCTCAAAAGCCTTCAAACTTGAGCTTAAGAAAAATGCTTGAAGATGATGAATATAGAAGAAAGTCTCAACATGAAAGTTCCTTGGATTTGCATCTAGATTCAATATCTATGGTTGGATGGTATTATAGAAGGTTGGATATGGTATTTGGGCACTTTGGCCATGTGGTATCAAAAGAAAGGAAAATATGAGAGTTTTTGTGTGTAGTTTTTGGCTTTGAAAGAACTCCTTGAAGATGGATGATTTTGATCAAGACTTCAACTACAAAGTGTCTTGAAATAAGGTAAGGATTCAAGAAATATGGTTGGTGTAAATTATTGAAGATTGGGTGATGGTATGAAATGGTGTGGCCGTGAGGTGTTATAGAGAGAAATAAAGAGAATTTTGTAAAACTTGCTTTAGGAAGATGATGTAGATGAAATGAAATGAATGAAGAGTCTTACTTTGCTTCTCCTAAAGCCTAAAACCAATAGTCCCCCCCCCTTGGACACCAAAAGAGTGTCCAAATTCATCTAGCCATTTTTTGAGGCTTCAATAGCCATAGATTGAATCAATGGCCAATCTTTAAAGCCTTTACCTCCAAGCTTGTTTTCTATAGGCTTAGACAACTTGAGTCATCTAGTTCTTGAAGTTTCCTAACTATGGAATCAATAGAAAACTAACTAAGTTTCTAATTCAATTGAGTCCTAACCAAATTAAACTAACGTAGTTAGGTTTTCTAGCTTCTTTGCTAACTACTTAGTTACTTACTAACTATCTAGTTACATAAGGCATTAGTCATCCTTTCTAGAAGGTGCTAGACAACTCTAGTAACTATGGACTCTAAAGAGTAGCAAACTAAGTTTGCTCCATTTAGTTACTACATAGGTTTTTAGGCTAACTTAGTTTAAGTCATCTAGTTTCTAACTAACTAGTCTAACCATTTTTATTGACCTCTTCCTATTGGTTTAGAAATTCAAGCCATCTATTTTGACTAAATCCTATTGGTTCATAGAAAATATTTTCCAGACAATAGCTACAGAAATTATTACTCAATGAATAGAATATTACTGCTCACAAGTCGGTAAATATTTGCCCGCTGTAAAATAAAAATACAATATATTTTTATTTCATAGATAATTTCTAAAAATTACAAGATTATGTCACATATCTCTCAGAATTGGATTTAGTAAGATCTCCCAGCTCTGAATAAATACATAAAGATTTTCCCCAACCCGAAAATTATTATTTTCCTGACTCAGAGCAAATCACACAAAATGATCAAATACTATCACAGAACAGTCAAAATAATTTTACAACATATAGAAATCACAAAACAGTACAATTTTGTCATTACTGTCAAATAACTAAATTTTGGGGTGTTACACTGAATATTATGCTTATCTTGCTAAATTTATAAAATTATACTTTGTTACTATTCTGGTTTGCTATAAATGAATATATCTTGTTGGACTAGAATATACTCTGTTTAGCTCTAGGCTTTTCACGTGTCCCATCTTTTTTATCATGACAAAAGGAGGAGAAAAAGATAGAGTTCTCATGTTTTGAGAATGTATTTGAGAAAAGACAGGTAACTAAAGTAACAGTATTTGGATTCCAAAATTACAAGGGAGCTGTGCACATCTCTGAAAAAAATCACCTCTTACGACAAAGAAAGGGGAGTATGTAACACTCTGAAAATTGATAATTTCGTGATAAATAGTCATTTTACAATATTTGTGATTTTTGTGAATTTTTGTGGATTTTTATAAAAATGTTGAATATTTTAATATATTCCTCATTTTCCGTGCACATTGAGCGGAGCCGAAAAAATGAAATATTTTCCCCGAGGCTGGTAAACCTTAAACTATGAAAACGTCGACAAGGGATCTTACTAAACCCAAGGTCGGGCATAATTTACGAGGCTTATATTTTTCAAGATTTTTATCTGATAAATAAAATTCATTGTACAAATTTATTATCCATTAGATAATAAATATTGATTTCTGTTAATAGTAACCTTTGTCCATTGGATAATAGCTTGTAGTAAAATATAAGTGTTCTAGAATATTCACTTTAGTGACATTACCATGACATCACCGTTGACTTTTCCAAAAAAATAAATTTTTGGCTTCTTGAAGAAGTGGAGGAAGCTTCCTAGCAATTTCCCAAGCTTTGCATGAAGCCATTTCTCTCTCTCTTCCCTCCCCACACTCTCCACAGCAATGGCCGAAAAGTGGAGCCAAAATTATGCTTTTCCCTTACCACTTTTCATTCTAATTTCAAATACCACAAAAGCTATCATCACTTTACTATTACTTTCTCTTTCCTTTTTCTCTTCTCTCATTTTCTCTCAAGTTCTTCTCTTCCTCTTCTTTTATTCTTCTTCCACGAAACCCACACCATGGAAGGACCATCTTCACTAGCTTGCTAAACTACTTCCATTTCTTGCTTCCTCTCATCATCCTAAGACATTTTTCCTTGGTGACCATCCTCTAGTTTTTCCTTTTTCACTTTCCACCATTGAAGCCCAAGCTTAAAACTTTTGAGGCAAAGTTCTTGACTTTCTTCTCTTTTCTTCTCTTTTCATTTTTCTTGGTCACCTATGTGACCAAGGACTCCTCTTTTCATGGTTTGAGTGAAGATTTTGAAAGTTGCTCACCTTAGGGTTTTCTTGAAGGTGTAGGACGAAAATTGCAACAAGGGATCAAGAAGCTTGCTTTCTTGTGTTGTCTTCTTAGGTAAGAGGGAGATTAACCTCATCGGCCAAGTTTGGCAGTGGGAAATGAGATTGTATGTAGCAAGTGAAGAATCCATATGAGGACTTATTCATTTGGTTGTATGAATTTGTTATCTATGCCTATTTGCTTCATGTGTTGCTCTTACTTGTTTTATATGATTTTATGGCTTGAATATTATGTATGAATATGCTATAATGTAAATTGATGATGGAAGTGTGATATGTGCTTGGAAATCTTAATGGAGGTCATGGCCAAGAAGGAGGAAAAAAATGGAAATGTTGGATAAATTTTAAGGTAGCTTGGAATTTAGAAAATTTAAATTAAAAATGAGTTAATTAAAGAATTGATGTAAGTAAGCAAAGAAGAAGAATTTTTGGAACCTAAGAGTGCTAGGGGTTTCAACCATTTAGGGAAACCATGAAGCCATTTGGTGTCAAAGGTGGGATTTTAAAGATTCAATAACTAGAAGATTGATTAGGAATTCATAAGATGGAAAAATCAAAGAAATGAGAACTTTAACTTAAAGCCATGATGACTTATGACTTTTGAAGGAAAATGAGTGTAAGTGAGGCTTTGAGATTCATAAGACTTTAAGTAAGTAAACTTTATTAATAATAAAGAGAAGTGTTAATTGGAATAGAGAAACAAGAATTGAAATAATAGTGGTTCTTACATAGGGTGAGAGAAACAAGTAAAATTGAGATTTGAGGGTGTGGAGTATTTTTACTCCTTGATGGAATCGTAGCTCCATCTGCAAAATTACTCAGAAAAATTGATTTTTGGAGATAGTGCCTAGGCGCTGTAATTGGAGCGCCTGAGCGCCCAATGCCCAGAGAGAGTGTTGCGTGTTGCTATACACCCAGCACCTAGACGGTTCGTGGTGAGCGCCTGAGCGCCCAAAAGTGAGCACCTGAGCGCTGAACACTGGGAAGAATAGAGTTTTAGTTAGTGGAAATGAAAGAAATTCACTTGTATAGTACCTTCTTTTATGCTTCTTAATGAGTATTGAAACTCTAATAAAAATATTTGATGAGGTGTTGGTTTATGATTATGAATTTCATGATATTAATGATTCTTAACTCATGCTATAATGAAGCATTGTGAATGGAAATGACAGTATGATGTTGATGATTGTTTTGGTTAATGATGACTTCTGAATCATGCGGTTAATATGTTTCGCATTTGATAAAACCTTAGTTTGCGGTTGGACTAGACCCAGGTGGATCAATGTTATTATGTAATTGTATGGGTGGTTACATAATAACATTGATACTAATGATATTCGACAATTGCATGGGCGGTTATTTAATACCATTAGGAACAATACAATGATGGCTGGAGTTATGCATTGAGTTATCATGTGTTGAACATCATACAGTCAGTGTCTGCATGACTTTTGTTGCCTAGGAGTGAATGAGAATTGAGTTGTGTGATCCAATGGAAGGATCTTGGGGGAACGTGAGGCGCGGTGGTTCATTTAGTGATCATGTTATCACATTATTACACCCCTGGCCATGATAAACCATTGCAACGCATTACGAACCCGACAAGCACTATTCTTTTCGTGGTCCGGCGTAGACTGTCATTGAGGGGGGCAGATCTTATGGAACGTTCATCTCTGAAATTGAGTATTAGCTCTATGGAGTAGGAATTGGTTTATTATGCATACACATGGTCAGTACACCTATTGTCATGGCATGGTCAACATACATATTGTGGTGGCATAATCATTTTATATATCTATAGTGGATGCCTATTGTTATCTATTGTTATAGTGTTGTTAATATTTATATTATTGTGGGATATGCTCTTTGACGATATTTATGAAATTAATAACTTGAATATATTTGCAATAGTTGTATGTATGGAATGACTTTGTCATTCGTATCATTGTCTTCGCTGCCATTTTGGTATGCGATGTAGGGGATCTCACCTCTTTGTTGTATTGTCCTACTTTATGTTTGTGTTGATGAAGACTGTGAAGGGGGACAAGGTTGAATTGTCTGGCTTTCGTTGAGTTAATTTGCTGACTCTTGTGATGGCATATGGACGAGATTTTTCAGTTACGTGCAGGCGTAGTGACATGGGGGCATTAATGGTTGGCGTGTCAACTGTGGCACCGATTGTTTTAATATGAATAGGGGTTGTGGCTCTGTCTACGAGTAGTGCCTATCCCAGGATTGCTACTTTTCTCCTTTGGTGCTTTTGTACTCGTCACCTTTTATTTGGTTATGTAAGTATTATGTTTCTTATTACCAATGCTTATGTTAAGGATGAATATATTTATATATGGAATATATTTTCCTTCGGTGATTGTATTTTAAGAGCTATGTACTAAATATATTTCATTCATGACTCATATTTTCTATATATGCACAAGGTTTAAATTCAAAAACTTGTTGTTGAGCTGTAGCATGCCTAAATTTAGTGACCGTGGCATAATGACGATTGTGTCATGGTTATTAAATTTAGGGGCGTTACATTAGTTAGTATCAGAGTAGTTCATCCTATTGAGTCAGGGTATGGACTGACTATGCTTAGACATATTGAGAGTTTCTTGTGTGTTGTGCATTTTCTTGTCTCTTGATTGAGATGTTGGGAAAGGAATGCATGGTGTAACATCTCCGAAATCATGTTAGGCTTGTAATTAGTTACAAAGGTAATATATTACTTGTTTAGCATGTCAATCAAGTTTGGTGACAAACCGAGTTAGTTTAAGCACTTTGTTGCAACCCCAAGTGTGAAAAGTCACCTAAAATGACTCAGAGAATAGCATAAACTTCTATTTGAAGGGAAACAAGTTTAGATAATTTGTTTCTAGGTCACAAATAAGGTAACTAAGGTGTGGTTAAAGTTTTAAGATAATCTGAGTTAGTTTGGTATTTTTAAGCATACTGGTTGTGCATTTTAATATCGGATTGACCCCCAACAGATATGGAAAAATAGTAAAAAAGTACAACATGATTTTTAATGAATCTTAGGATTTATTTCAAGTATATTGGAAGTTAGAAAACTAGATTTGGTGGAATTTGAGTGTTCTTAGCATATCGAGATTTTAGTGTTTATCCAAGAGAAGTCAAATTTGACTTCCCTTGTTAAATATCTCATGGCTGAGATATTAGAGAAGCAAAAACAGAAAAGAGAGGAAAAATATAAAGAAGAGGAAAATGTGAAAGGAGAAAGAGAGGAAGAAGGAAGACCAAGGAAGAAGAATCAAGTGGATCTTGGCTTCATCTTCATCTTCAAGACCAAGAAGTAGGGGTTACTGATCTTTAATTTCATCTTTCCTTAAGCCATTTTCTTGGTTAAGATTAAGTTTAGATGAAGTAAGGATAGAAGAGGGATGTTGATGATTTTTATCATTAACACAAGATTAAGAAAATCTATAAGTTGTAAAAGAGATACGACATGTTTAGAGATTGTTAGTGGTGTTAGAATTCACCTAGAAACAGATTTTGGTGGTTTGGATCATTGCCAAGTTCTAATGGAATAGCGACAACAATCTGCGTAATTCTACAGAATTACTGCTATGTAGGGAGCGCCCAAGCGCTGAGGGATGAGCGCTCAAGCGCTCAAGGGCCAAAAAATTAATGTGTGCAACAGGGTATCCAGTGCTCAGGCACTGCATAATCAGCGCTCAAGCACTTAGACGGCACTCAGACGCTGAAGAGCGGGCGCTTAAGCGCCCAAAACAGAATTGAACATATAATTATTTATGGAGAATTGAGCCATTCCAATGATTCCAATTTCTTGTTTATGCCTTCTTGAGTGTGTTGAGACTCCATAAAAGGGTAAGTCTTGGTGAGAAGGATTGACTTGCATACAAGGGAATATAGAGGAAGAAGTTGTGTAATTCTTTAAGTAAGGATTATCATAAATCAAAGTTTAGATCGTAAGTGACAAAATGTTACTCACGTATCACAAGAGAGGTGATAAGAGAGAGTCAAGAAACAAGTTGGCAATAGTAGAGTGCCATAGTGCCTTATTGGCAAGAGTTAAGGGCCAAGGTGCCGAGTTAGCAAAAGTTAAGTGCCATAGACCCTAGTTGGCAAGGGTGAATGCCATAGTGCGTGAAGAGCTCTCAAAGAGTGAAAAAGAGTTAGTAATGTAAAGATAGACATGTACTAAGTCTAGTTGACATTAGTTAAATGTCGTAGTGCATGAAGTGCTCCCACAAAGAAGAGGTGGAGTTAGTAATGTAAGATGGACTTAGTATAAGGTCATGTGGTGGTTATGTTAGAGTTAGGACATAACTCCGCATTTACACACACATCACACTTCACATATGCTTGCTATCCCTAGAGAATAGGTAGTGGAGGCATCCACTCAGTTATGGTGGCGATATCCACCTAGTTAAGGTAGATTACTTAGTGATCTACGGGTGTAGGAGGTCATGTGTTGTGGTAACAGACTTTATTCCTAAAAAGTAGGCTATAAGGGGTCACACGTTATCATGGTAGAATTCCTCTGCGCCTAGGGGAAGTAGTTAAGTATTCATGACATTGTACCTATACTAACATACAATTTTCTTTGAACATAAACATACATCATTACATCATTGCATTATTTACATTTTGTTTGGATTGGATATATTTGTGTGATTATTGTTTATGTGTTGTTTGGTGCCTTCGGTGACAGCTGTATGGGCAGTTGTCTGGTCGATGATCTCAAATGAATGTATGGGCAGTTGTTTGATATCATTATGGTTTCGATTATCAGAACAGAAATGTACTTTGCTAAAGAACATTGCATAAAGAGAGAGTTGTAATCGTTTCTTATGCAGGAAATATTAGTTCATTTACAGTTTCAGTTGGGTTTATTCATTTTGAATGTTTAAGTTGCTGGTTTTGGTATACTTATACTGAGAAATACGATTTCTCACCCTGTTTGTTGCCATGTAAATCCAGGTGGAAGTTCATCCAAAGGCAAGAAGAATAACTGTGAAGACAAAGATAGTTTTTATTCTTTCTAGTTTAAAGCTTGTATTTATTACAGGTTTTAGTTTGTTTAGGAAGCTTATGTATACAATGAGCCCTTTAGTGGCAATGTCATATGTATAACTTTTAGTTTTCCGCAAAGCTCTCCATTATTATTTGTTTAAATGATATGGATTAGTATTATGTTAAGTTAGAAGTAGTATAACTAATACTGCTTATCCAAGTATATTTTGATATACTAGGTTACCGGTATTAGGGTGTTACACATGGCTTGCCATAGGTTGAAAGTTAGTAGCTACTGTTACAAAGTTACATGATATTAGGGATTGGCCTACTCAATATGTCATGTTCTATGTGGACAGGAAACTATGACTTTACCTACGCGCACTAGCAGAATAGGAGTTCTTTTAGTGAGGAGTCCAGCTAACATGACTGAACTCATTTAGGGTTTGTTTGCATCTACACCTTTTGTTGTGGTTAAGTTTGCCTTGTCTATGTTGCGTGATACTCTGTGTTTAGTTTCCGAGAGGAGACCATATTGTTTGGAAGAGGTTACGATTGGTTTTCGATTAAGTTTTGATTTGTCTGTCTTCTAAGGAAGGTAATGGCTCGTGGTAGACGAAGAAAGGCAATGCCTCGTGGTAGGCGCACGTATGTGGATGCAGGACGAGACGATGAAAGTGTGGCTGTGACTATATAAGCAATGCAATGGATGGATGACGTAACAATGTAGCCGAATTAGAGGGCCATTCAGCAGCTGGAATTGGAAGTTGAGATTCAAAATCTATTGGAGGAAAGTCAACTTGGGAGTAATTATGGACTACCTAGATTCCAAAGGAGGAATAATAGAAAATGTGTGGAGGAAGTGCTAGTGGCAGTAGACCCAACCAGACCTTAGCATTTTTACCAAGATGTAAGAAGTGTGGAAAGAACTACCTAATGAGGGAATGTAAGATCAAGGGAGTAATATGTTTCAAGTGTGAGAAGCTCAGACATATTTCTAAAGATTGTACTCCATCAAAGACGAAGCCTTCTGTCAGTGATGTACGTGCTTCAAAATCTCGAGCAGAAGGGAGCGTCAATTCTCCAAGTGAAGCGAAGGTCTCCCAAACTGAAGATATGATCAAGGGAGATTATGCCACAGGAAATGTTCCTTTGACTATGCTGTATAATTCTGGGGGCAACCCATTTCTTTACGGTATATGACTGTATGGGCCAATTAGAGTTATCTGTGTTTTCCTTATCTTTTAATCTAGTTATTTCTACTTCTATGACAAAAACTTGTTGTTGATACCTAAGTTACTTAAATTATCCTATGTGTAACAACCCGAAAATTAATAATTTCATGATCAATAGTCGTTTTATAATATTTGTGATTTTTGTGATTTTTTCTGGATTTTTCTGAGAGCGTGGAATATTTTAATATTATTCCTCATTTTGCATACGTACTGAGTGGAGCCGGGGAAATGAGATATTTTCCCCGAGAACCTTGAACTGTGGAAACATAGACGGGGGATCTTACTAGACCCAAGGCCAAACACAATTTACAAGGTTTCATATTTTTCAAGATTTTTATCAGATAAAAATAAAAATTGTTGTACATTTTATTATCCGTTGGACAATTAATACTAGCTTTGCTATCTATAACAATTGTCTATTGGGTAATAGCTTGTAGTAGAAATCTTATCACCTTATCCAAAGGAAATCCACTTTATGTCACATCACTTTAACTTTTTCAAAAGGTAGAAGCTTAGCTTGTTAGATAAGCCAATTCCTCTCTCCTCTCTTTTGTGTGGCTACGGTTGGAGGAAGGAAAAGATGACCATTTGTCATCTTTTCTCTCAACCACACATCATATTTACATTTCACTCAAAAGTTTCTATCACTTTCTCTCTCCACTATTTCTCTTCTCTCACTTTTTCTCTCAACCATTTTCTCCTTCTTCTCTCTTCTTCTTCCACGGCAATCACCACCATGGGAGGCCATCTTCATTAGCTTACTAAACTCATCTTGATCCTTGACTCTACATAACACTTGAAGGTTTTCCTCTCTCTCATTTTTCTCTTCTTCCTCCTCTCTCCATGCTCCACAGCCTCACACCATTTACCACCTCCACCATCCCATTTCCTTAACCTCTATTACATTCTAAACACTTTTCTAGTTGGAGTTATGTCCAAAAGCTCACATCTTCATCATCCTTCTTCAAGCCATAAAGCTTGAAGCTTTAAGGTAAAGTTCTCAACTTTCTTTCTTTTTCTTCTCATTTTTGTGTTCCTTGGCCACCTTTGTGACCAAGGATTCATCTTTTCAAAGCTTGGTTTTGATTCTAAAAGTTTGATCATTTTAGGGTTCTTGGAGCCTTTGGACGAAATTTCAAGGAGAAGACCAAGAAGCTTGCTTTTTGTATTGTCTTCCATAGGTAAGAGGGAGATAATCCTCTTCAACCTATCTTGGTGGTGAGGAAACATTTTTGGTGTTATTGATGAGGAATCCATGTGTGGATTGCTCTCTTTATTATGTTGTTTTTCATGATTATGTATTTATTTGGACTTGTATGAGTTATTGGATGTCTTTTCATGTCTTGATGGCTATGGATTGTATATTAAATTGTTTGGATTAATGTATGGAAAAACGTAGGGTTTTCCTACCACTTTAGGGGGTCACGGCCTTAGGGAAAGTTTTGAGGATCCAAGATTGATTTTGGAGATATTGGAACTTAGGTGATTAGGTGTTAAAGAATTAATGATTGTAATAGAAAAATTTTGGGACTCCTCACTTGGAGGCTCATAGCCTCTAGCAGATTTATTAGTTTAAGTTGTGATTCTTTGTGCAACCTTGGGACTTAAGTGATTAATAAAATGTTAAGTGATCAATATTGTGGTGAAAGAAAAAGGGTTAGACTTTGTTATAATGAGGCTCACGGATTCATAAGGCAAAATGCCACAAAATGTAGTGCTAAAATGGAGACTTAGATGATTAGAAAATTTTTGATTCGTTAAGAGTTCATAAAATGAAAAGAATAAAAAATAAGACTTTATCTTATGGATTAGAATGATTTTGAACATAAGGGAAGAACAAGAGAGTTTGTCAGACTTGCAAAACCTTAGAGTAATTTTAAGTGAGCATAATTGATTAGATTAAGGAATTAGATCAATCTAAAGGAATGAAGATTGAATAAGGACTTCAAGAGAATCCCTCTAGAAAATGAATTCATAAGAGATGTTAATTAAAGTGTAACCTCATAATGATTTTCATAATAGACGTGACTTAAAGCGAAACTTGTAATGATCTCATAAGAATTGTTGAGTTAAAGTGAAACCTGAAATAAACCTTAAAAAGTGTGTTATCACTCTTAAAAATTAATACTATACTATTGTGGGTCCGTGTTTGGGACTAAAATTCTGTTGATGCTTAAATTGGCCAAATTGTGACATGTTATGGAAAATATATCATTATTGTTGGATATACATAATTGTGCATGGAGTCAACATGCATTGAACATTATACACCTTTGGTTATTGTGTCGATGTGTTGAAATCGGATAGATCAGTGTTATTATGTAATTGTATGGGTGGTTATGTAATATCATTGATACTAATGGTATTAGACAATTGTATGGGCGATTGTTTTAATATCAATTGGGGCAATACAATGATAGCTTGAGTTATGCATATTTGCATTGAACAATTTGCTCAGTCGATAACTGTTAAAAGATTGGATGAGTCTACGATTATGCATTGAATGAATATGCATTGAACAAATTACTCAGTCAATGATTTTTAAAAGGCTGTATGAGCCTATGAATGAGAATTGAATAGTGTGGTCTATGATGGATCTATGGGGGGCGTAAGGTGCAGTGAAAGCTGATTACACGCATTACGGGCTCGATAAATCACTATTCTTTTTGTGATGAATGAACGAGAATTGATTATAGTGCGATCCAGTGGAAGGATCTCAGGGTGCGCTAGGGCACGGTGATCCCTCTAGTGACCTATTTTGTCACATTGTATACCCCTAGCAGGAAAGCCAATTGGAACGCACTGACGAGGAACCAATAAGCACTATTCACTTCGTGGTCTGGCATAGACTATCATTGAGGGGGACAGATCTTCTGGAACATTCATCTTTGAAATGGAATAGAAAACCTTGGTACCGAGTGCACATGCATTGTGAGTCGACATTGTGAGTCTGCATATCATTTGGCACTCATTTTTATCATATCTTTTGGCACTCATTTGTATAATGATTATACTATTATTTTATTGATGTCATGATTATCTGAAATGTTTTAATTATTCATTATCTGAGACTCAGTTGCTGTTTCTTTTATCGTATGTGATTATTTAATGTTGTTGCTCTGCTATGTAGGTATTCTGTGCCATTATGTTTCTTTACTGCCATAATTGGTAATGTAAGTAGGATGTCTCACCTCTTTATTGTATTACTCTGTCTTATGTTGTGTTGGATAAAGACTGTGAAGAGTGCGAGTTGAATTCGCTTAGTTTAGTTTGGGGATCGACTTTTGTTTTCTTGTGATGGCATCTAGATAAGCTTTCCTCAGTCGTATGTGGATACAGTTTCATGGAGGCTTGGAACCCTGGCATTTCGACCGTGATGCAGAGCGTTTTACTTACATAGGGGATGTAACCCTAGTGCAGTGTGGTAATGACCTTGGAGCTGGTACTGTAACATCCCAAAAAATACATATCTGATCATGAATCATCGTTTTATAATATTCTTGATTTTTAGGAATTTTTCTGGAATTTTTCGGAAACGACGAATATTTTAATATATTCCTCGTTTTGCGTGCACACTGAATTTGAGAATTGCTTGAGACCTGTGTAACACCCCGGAAATTGATTATTTCACCATGAATAGTCATTTTCTAATATTTGTGATTTATGAGAATTTTTCTGGAATTTTTTGGGAACGACGAATATTTTAATATATTTCTCGTTCTACGTGAAACTCGAGCAGAGTCGTGAAAACGACTGTAGTGCTTCAAAAATTGGAAAATTATATGACGGATAGTCGTTTTATAATATTTGCAATTTTTGAGAATTTTCTGGGAATTTTCCGGAACCGTCGAATATTTTAATATATTCCTCATTTTGCGTGCGCGCTGAGCAGAATCAGGGAAACGCGATGTTTTCTCTGAGAACCTTGGACTATGGATAAGTCGACGGGGGATCTTACTAAACCCGAGACTTGACACAGTTTACGAGGTTTCGCAATTTTTAGGAAATCTTTACTGATACAATTAAATCAGTACAGCGAAAAATTCATCTGTCAGATTAATTAAATATCGACTTAAATCGTAACTATTATCTATTGGATAATAGTGTGTAATAAAAATACTATCACATTATCCTAATGTAATCCGCTTTATGTCAAATCTACCTACTTTAATTCAAATTTAATGGTTAAATATTCAAGCTTCCTTAAGAAGCTTTGACCCTAAACTTTGACCACTTGTGTAGCTTCCAAAGGAAGCCAATTTTGTCACTCATTTCTCCTCTCTCATTTACGTATCTACAGCCCATGAAGGAGAAAAGAATTGGTTTTAATTGTCCAAATAATTCATTTAACTCTTTATCACCAAAACACATTTTTCCTTCTTCATTTACATTTCTTCTTCTTTCTTCTTCTTCAACCATTTCTTTTTTTTTTCTCTTCCAGCCACCACATGTCCAGCCATCCTCCAAGACCCCAACCTTCATAAAAATTTACTTCAACCATATTTCTTAATCTCCTACTCCTTCTCATCATCTTTTGTGCTTGAAGTTTTCAAGAAAGCTTCCATCTTCAACCATTTCTCAAGCTTGGAAGGTGAGCTCCCATGGCTGAAAATTTTCAGATTTCCACTCCATTTTCGTTTCTGGTTTTCATCTTGATTTAATGGCCATTTCCTTCTTCTTTTTCACACCATTACATTGTTCTAACTTGGACCACATTTTCTAGGGATTTTGGAGCTTAAAATCCGAAAATCAAGTGCTCTTGGAATTTTTCTTGGTTCTTCATCTTGGTAAGAGGAAGATTAATCCTCCTCAACCTCTTTAGCAACTAGGAATCTCGTATTTGATTTTTGGAAGAAAAACCACATGGTGGTTGTTCTTGAAAATTGCTTGAAATTGGTTTCTTGAATGCTATTTTAATCTAGCTTTGAGTAGTTGATTGAGTGGTTAATTATTCATGTAATTTTGTGGTTGATATCCATGCTTGCTTGCTGAAAATTCTGGTGCTGGAATCCCCTGAATGTGCCACGGTTTTGACTCTGTTTTGGGGCTGTTTTTGGGCTGGAAATTTAATGGAAATGATGCTTAAATTTTGATCAATGTAAGGCTAATTGAACCAAGTAGTTAAGGTTGATTTAAGTGGACAAAATTCTGGTTGTTGGACCTTGGTGAGTGCCACGGTTTATGTTCTTAAGAGCAGAATTTGGTTAAAATTGTGTCAAGAATAATGCTAGGTGAATTAAGTAAAGGAAGGCTAAACTAGTGAGAAGAAAATTGGTAACCTAGGACCCTATGGTGTGCCACGGTTTTGAGGGCTTGAAGGAGGGGAAAAAGATAATAAATTTGAGATGTCAAGACTTGAATTAATCAAGTAACTAAATGTAGAATTAATAGTAGGAAACTTGCAACAATAATTTTTATGATGGATTGTGGTTAAGACTTAGGAAATGTGCTAAATTTGGAAGGTAATTGTAAGAATCAAATAGCTTGGATCAAAACAACAAATAAATGGACCTAATGATGTGAGCATGATTTATTTGAAACCTTGGGAAGACCAAGACCTCTAGGTGAAAATTTGAGTTAAGACTTCATAACCCAATACTAGGATTACAAGTAATCAAAGAATACAAGAGCTTAAGGACTTCATAAACCTTAATGAACCAATGAGATAATTTTCATAAGACTTAGAGATTTTAGAAATCCACAATGGACCTAAATTATGTTCCTTGGATTATAAATTGATATTATGTTGATGTTGGGTTCTTTTCGGATGCAAATTGCTTATTGCACTCTCTTGATCAAATATGATATATTATGAATTTGTATGAGATTGTGGATCATACATGAGCATGCATAGTGTCTTATGCATTGTGATGTCCTTGTGGACTGTTGTAAGGCCAAGTTGCCTAGGAGATTGAACACACCTTAGTGCGGGTGCGAGTAGACAAGTGTGGGTCTTGTTATGACCTTGGGGGCGTCGGGGTGCGGGTCCTCCACAATGGGTAGTTGGTAGCTCCTTTGCCCATGGGGCAAACCGATGCAAACGCACCGACGATCCGGACTTGACACTGTCCCTATATCGTGATCTAGTGTAGAATGTCTGTGCAATGCCATGATTGTGCACGAGAAAAATTATTGATAGCACTGGCCTCGGCAGCCGAGTCACAGACATGTCTCCTGATCTTTCTCTCCGACTGTTTGAGTCTAGCTCCATGGAGTAGGAAATTGAACGTTGTGTCCATGCATCATGGAATATTCTGACATCTGAAAATTATTGTTTACATGATATTTAACCGTCTGGATTTAACCTATCCCTCTGGATATTATGAATTGTTCATTATCTTTATTAATGATTGCTTGACCGGTCATCGTTTAAAAGCTTATTTATGGCCTTTACATGCTACGTGGGCGTTATGCGCCGTTGGATTCGGTTCTTGGTTTGTATTGGTATTGAGTGTAGGATATCTTACCTCTTTCCCCGTGCTTCTATTACTTTGTTTATGTGCACCTTGGCCGATCGAAGACGACGGTGAAGAGACAGAAGAGCCTCGCCTTCCCCGCTTCCCGGCTCCGCACAGATTGACTTTGACGATGCGACGATGTCCGCACGCATGCGCGGATTTTTGGGAGATGTGCGCGTCGACCTTCCTTGGAGGGCCGGAGTCGGCACATCAACCTAAACTCCGACCGCCGTGTGTATGTGGGAGACGTGTCGTATCACTTGCCTGGAGACGCCATGAGGCACCGGTCCTCACTTGCTACATCGCCTTACGCTTGGAGTTTTACCGCCTATCGGGAGATGTGGGGTCCCCGCTATTACACCCCGCAGAGGATTCTTTCGATTCCACCGCTCGGGCCCCGTCCCGTGCATCCGTGGTTCCTATGGATGAGTCCTCGGATGAGGAAGATCGATGAGGGTCCTCCTGATGATCCCGAATCGGTCCCTTTTTATCTGAGGGGTCGATGATCATTGGTGGCTACCGATGGCTGCCAGTGTTTTTGTTTTTGGGGGCCTGATGTATCTTTCTTTTTGATTTGGGCTGTATATTTTGTATATGCATGAGGGTATATATGCATGTTTCCCTTGGGGTGGGTATAGTTTTGCTTTTTGATGATGGCCAGGCTTGTATTTATGAAACAGTTGTATTAAATTCTATATATATGTATGCATGCTATTCAGGTGCAAATTTCTATGTATTGTTTTATTCATTGCTTTTATCCGCACTCCGTAGTATCCTTATTATTATTATATAAAAAAAAATATTGTCAAGTTTGCTCTTATGGTTAAACATTAATTAATTAAAATGAACCGGGTCTTAATCGTTGTTTATTTAATTTCCGCATTTTACTTCATTTGACAATGTGACGTTCCCTCCCAAAAAGGGGCATTACAGGTACGAGCATCTTTTATGTTTTTATGCATGTGGAATTCCCTATACCCATTGGAGAGATGTGGGATAACTGCCACCTCTTCCCTAGAGAGGTTTCGGTTATAACGCCTATTCAGGCTGCCATCTATGATGACGTGTCGCAAGGAGGAAGATCATCTGTTGGGGATCTGGAGGAGGATCAAGTGCAAGACCTTTGTCTCCATGTGTTTGACTTCGGGGGATATCGATCTTTTATATGGTAGTTATGCTATGCAAAACTTATGTTTAATTATGTTGTATGTTACTTCTATGTATGGATTGTGGAATTGTAACTTTATACTAAGCTGACATTGTATTCTGGATTCGAGTAAACATAAATATATATATTTCATGTCATGGCTCGTATTTTCTATATATGCATAATGATTAAATTTTTCAGACTTGTTGTTAAATTGTAGCACGTCTTGATTTAGTGACTGTGGCAATAATGACAATTGTGTTGTGGTCATTAAAACAAGGGGTGTTACACTAGGTGGTATCAGAGCAGTTCATCCTGTTGAGCCGGGGTATGGACTTGCTATGTTTAAGCATATTAGAACTTTTGTATGTTATGCACTTCCTTATCTCTTAATTGAGATGATGGGAAAGGGATGCATGGCTTACCATAGGTTGAATGTTAGTAGCTACTGTTATACAGTTGCATGATATTAAGGATTGACCTACTCAATATGTAATGTTCTGTATGTACATGAAACTATGACGTCACTTAGGCATACTGTATTAGGAGAACAAGAATTCTTTAGTAAGGAGATCAAGAGGTTTTGGAAAATCGATCTTCTAGAGAAAAGGAATGACTAGTGTAAGTTTGGGTTGAGGATTCGTGGATTGAGCTTATTTTGGTTGGATTGTGTGATTCTTTGTGTTTGGTTTCCAAAAGGAGGCAATGTTGTTTGAAATAATTATGTTTGCTTTATTGTGTCATGTTTTGTCTGTCTTCAAAGAAAGTTAATGGCTCGCGGTAGACATGCAAGGGCAATGGCTCGTGGTGAACATACGCATATGAGCGCAGGATGAGATAATGGAAGTATGGCTGCGACTGCATAAGAAATGCAAAGGATAGCTGAGGTGATAACTCACCAAGATCAAAGGGCTGCACAACAACGAGAATTGGAAGTTGAGGTTCAGAATCTGTTGGAAGAAAGTCGATTTTGGGGTAACCTTGGACTGCCTAGATTCCAAAGGAGGAACAATAGAAAGGTTAATCAGTTTAAGCGAAAACTGTATTCACGATTATCAAGGAAGCAACAGCAACATCTAACTCATGGAGAAAGTGCTAGTGGCAGTAGATCTAGTTAGACCTCAACATTTTTATCAAGATGTAAGAAATGTGGAAAGGACCACTTAACGAGGGAGTGTAAGATCAAAGGGATAATTGCTTCAAGTGTGGAAAGCCCGGACACGTTTCTAAACATCGTGCTTTAGCGAAGAAGAAGTCTTCTGTTAATGATAAGTCTTCTGTTAATGATGCGTGTGCTTCAAGATCCCAAGCTGAAGGGAAAGTTTACACCCTGGATGGAGCGAAGGTTTCCCAGACTGAAAATCTAAACGATAGAGATTGTGCCGTGAAAGATGATCCTTTGATTGTGCTATGCAATTCTGGGGGCAACCATTTCTTTATAGCGTATGACCGTATGGGTCATTTGGATTCATCTGTGTCTTCAATAATCTTTGACTTAGTTATTTCTACTTCTGTTACTAAGACTTGTCATTGGCACTTAAGTTTATTTAATCTATCCTATTTCTACTAAAGATCGAATTTTTTGTTCATTTGACTTGCATACCTAAAATCACACTTATTAGAGTTTATGATTTTAGGAATAGATTGGTTATTTTTTTTGTTATATCCTGCTAGATTATTCCAATGAAAACCTTAGTGATTCCCGAAACTAAGATTTTTTAGGACAAAATTGAAGCTTTGTGAGGAAAAGGAGCCTAAGGATATATGTTAATTAGTCTTCTTTGGAGGACAAAAGCAGGGGGAATATGAATGTTACTATTGTAGTCAATGAGTTTCTCATTATGAGCTACAATGCTATCAGTTAAGGAGAAGAATGAAACTTCTTAGTGAGGTGAGAACTGTCGCCAATTGAACAAGATTACGATCAAGAATGAGTATCCTCGGAGGAAGATAAACGATTTGATGGATCAGGGAGAAGGAAGTCATTGTTTTCTCCAAGATAGATGTACGTACTAGTCATCATTAGATTCGTGGGAAGTTGAGGATGTTTCCAAAACGTTTTTTTTCGAACACGTTATAAGCATTATGGGTATCTCATGATGCCGTTCGGAATGACAAATGCTCCTGTCGTGTTCCTAGATTGCATGAATCGGATTTTTTGTCCTTACCTAGAACAAAATTATCGTTGTCATTAATGATGACATTCTAATGTATTCTCGAAGATATGGAGGGACACGTTGGACATCTCGATATAGTTTTCCAAACTTTAAAGGAAAAGAAATGTACGCCAAACTATCAAACTACAAATGCTAGTTGAGGAGGTTAAACTTTGGGTCATGAAATTATGAAAGAAGGGAATTGCTGTGAGTCCATCAAAAGTTGAAGCAATTTTACATTAGGAAAGACTGAAGACCATAATACCATAGTAGCATGCAAGGTTAGTTGGTTCTATCAAAGAAGCATCGATGGATTCTCCAAGACAGTAGAATGTCTTACTCAACTTACAAGAAGAGAATCAATCTTTTCTATGGACTATTACATGTGAAGAAGTTTTCAAAGGTCGAGGAGATATTCGACTACTCCACCAGTTTTAGTTCTACCTGATCCCAAGGAACCACTTGAAGTGTTTTGTGATACTTCACATCAAGGTCTAGGATGTGTATTCATGCAAAGTTGGGAAGCTAAAAGTTACACCTCGAGGTAGTTGAGGGTGCATGAGGAGAATTACCGAACTCACGACTTAGTGTTAGCCGCAGTTGTATTTGCTCTGAGAACATAGAGACACTTTCTGTATGAAGTAATGTTCAACACATTTAGCAATCACAAGAGCCTGAAGTATCTGTTCGACAAAAAGGAGCAGAACATGAGATAGGAAGGTGACTAGAATTTTGAAGAAGCAGGACTTCTAGCTTCAGTGTCATCCTAGAAAAGCAAATGTCATAACATGCGCTTTGAACCGTAAACTACTTAATATCTTCATTATAGTAGTCAAGAAGAAGGAACTAATAGAGTAATTCAAGGACAGGTGGTTATCGTTGGAAATGACACTGGATGAGGTATGTCTAGATATAGTCGCTATTTCGAATGATCTGCCAGGAAAGATTCAAGAGAAGTAGAAGAGTGACCAATTTCTACAAGACGAGAATGATCTATTAAAGCAAGGCATGGCGTTAGAGTGTGAGGAAAGAATTCGACGGAGTCTTGATGTTCACAGATAAGGTCTGTATACCAGATGATTCGGAACTCAAGGAGTTAATCTTCGATTAAGCTCACGCGAGTAAATTGAGTATACACACTGGAGCAACCAAGATATATCAAGATTTAAAACAGAAGTATTGGTAGCAAGGGATGAAGAGAGACATTGCTAAATGTATGTCATCTTGTCTAAGTTGCTAGCAAACTCACTCCTAAATTCTTCAGACTATATCAAATTCCTCTTCGGATTAGTCCGGCAGCCTATCGACTGATTTTGTCATCCTTTCTTTCTAATTTTCATAATGTCTTCCATATGTCATAATCGCGAAAGTATATCCCCGATCCAGCCATGTCATCGAACTGGACACAGTACAATTAAAAGAAAGTTTGATTTATGGGATACTTCCTATAAAGGTCAGGGTTAGGAGAGCAAAGCAAGGCTGAGGCAAAGAGATCATAATGGCAAAGGTGATCTGAATTGACGTGACTAGAAGCGCGATGTGGAAGTTAGAAGATAAGATGAAGAAACTACATCCATGTTTATTCTAAGGAATGAAAATTTTGAGGATGAAATTTCTATTTGAAGGGGAGAGTTGTAACATCCCGAAAATTAATAATTTCATGATAAAACGTCGTTTTATAATATTTGTGATTTTTGTGAATTTTTCTGGATTTTTCTGAAAGCGTGAAATATTTTAATATTATTCCTCGTTTTGCATAAACGCTGAGTGGAAATGAAAAAATGAGATATTTTCCCCGAGAACCTTGAACTGTGGAAACGTCGACGGGGGATCTTACTAAACCCGAGGCTATACACGATTTACGAGGTTTATATTTTTTGAGATTTTTATCAGATAAAAATAAAAATTACTGTACATTTTATTATCCGTTGGACAATTAATACTAGTTTTGCTATCTATAACAATTGTCCACTTTATGTCACATCACTTTAACTTTTCAAAAAGGTGGAAGCTTAGCTTGTTGGAGAAGCCAATTCCTCTCTCCTCTATTTTGTGTGGCTACGGTTGGAGGAAGGAAAAGATGACCATTTGCCATCTTTTCTCTCAACCACACATCACATTTACATTTCACTCAAAAGTTTCTATCACTTTCTCTCTCTACTATTTCTCTTCTCTCACTTTTTCTCTCAACCATTTCTCCTTCTTCTCTCTTCTTCTACGATAATCACCACTATAGGAGTCCATCTTCATTAGCTTACTAAACTCATCTTGATCCTTGACTCTACATAACACTTGAAGGTTTTCCTCTCTCTCATTTTTCTCTTCTTCCTCCTCTCTCCATGCTCCACGGCCTCACACCATTTACCAGCTCCACCATTGCAAAATCTTCATCCAATCCCATTTCCTTAACCTCCATTACATTCTAAACACTTTTCTAGTTGGACTTATGTCCAAAAACTCACATCTTCATCATCCTTCTTCAAGCCATAAAGCTTGAAGCTTTAAGGTAAAGTTCTCAACTTTCTTTCTTTTTCTTCTCATTTTTGTGTTCCTTGGCCACCTTTGTGACCAAGGATTCATCTTTTCAAAGCTTGGTTTTGATTCTAAAAGTTTGATCATTTTAGGGTTCTTGGAGCCTTTGGACGAAATTTCAAGGAGAAGACCAAGAAGCTTGCTTTTTGTATTGTCTTCCATAGGTAAGAGGGAGATAATCCTCTTCAACCTATCTTGGTGGTGAGGAAACCTTTTTGGTGTTGTTGATAAGGAATCCATGTGTGGATTGCTCTCTTTATTATGTTGTTTTTCATGATTGTGTATTTATTTGGACTTGTATGAGTTATTGGTTGTCTTTTCATGTCTTGATGGCTATGGATTGTGTAATGCCCCTGAATATACCAACTACAGCGTAATCGTCATTACACCACAGTTACTAGATCCAGGTGTGTCACGGTCATAACAATAGTAGTTTCAAAATTTACGAGTTTATTTTTGTTTTTCACTTTTATGCATAAATAGAAAATACAAGCCATGAATGAAATATAAATGTATTCAACCCTTAATACAACCAATGAAATGATATCACATTCCTTATATATATATATTTCATAGCCAACTTACATTAATCACTGATGACATAGAATATAATAATTACAGAGTCAAATAAAATACAGTGGAAATAAAAACATTAAAGGGGAGAAGTAGTAACCCAGGGATGGGTACTACCAGCAGACAAGTCCGCAACCCCATATGCACATGACACTCAACGTCCTAGTTGATACAACAGGCATCAATGCCTCCACGCAGCTACACTCCTACGAAAATCGAAGAAATATTGTCCAGGTTCCCAACCCCATCGGAAAGGTGTGATTCCTCATCATCTTCTTCACGATCTTTTACCAAATATGAATATAAAACAGAGAATGCAGAAATATAGGAAAGAGGTGAGACACCCGTCATTCATTACCACTATTGGCAGCAAGAAAATAGCACGGCGCAAAGCGCCCATCGAGCAATACAGTTCATATAACAGTGATATACAGTTCATATACAGTTCATATAACAGTTCATTACCATATTCATCAATAGCAACAAAGGAATTTATAATAAAAGCAATTCAATTCTAAGCAATAATCAGAGTCAATAATAACAGTGATATTTATAGTAAAGGTAGAACAACAGTAAGCAATAGCAGGCAGATCACAAAAGTATTTCCAGAAATCAGCATAACAATCAGATAATCATTTACAGGTATTCATGCTCAACAGTTTATAAGACCAGTAATGGACGATGCACAATGCATGCTTTCCCAATTCCTACTCCATGGAGCAAGACTCAAATAGTCGGAGAGAAAGATCAGGAGACATGTCTGTAACTCGGCTGCCGAGGCCAGTGCTATAACTCATTAGTTTTTCTCGTGCACAATCCTGGCATTGTACAGACATTCTACACTAGATTACGATATAGGACAATGTCAAGTCCGGATCGTCGGTGTGTTTGCATCGGTTTGCCCCACGGCACAGAGGAGCTCTAAACTGTCCATGTGAGGGACCCGCACCCCGACGCCCCCAAGGTCATAACACGACCCACACTTGTCTACTCGCACCCGCACTAAGGTGTGTTCAATCTCCTAGGCAACTTGGCCTTACAACTGTCCACAAGACATTCACAATGCATAAGACTCTATGCATGAACATGTATGATCATCAATGATGCATTCAACATAAGCATTGCCTCAATGGCACATCATCATTTCTTATCTTATTGAATACTAAATCAATAACTGCATAACCCACATAGGGAATCATACTTGCATCAATAATTCTCACTAGGAATATATGTTCCTACATACCACAATTTCCATGTCATAGATCCAAGAATTCCATTTTCAAAATCGTTTCTTCTCTATTGGTATGAATACATATTCTTATCGCATCTAAGCAAAGTAAAATCCTTGAATCCAGGGTTTTTAGGTTATGTTTGAGTTACAAAGGACAAAGAACCATAATCTCAATCATTTCCAGCTCAAAAATCTCATTTTTGGGTCTTGGTAATCGATTACATCACCCTGGTAATCGATTACCAGCGAAACAGAATCCCTGTAATCGATTACAATCTCATTGTAATCAATTACATGATTCCTAGAATCACGTTTCGTAACTTCAAGGCCCTGGTAATCGATTACACAACCGTGGTAATCGGTTACCAATTGGACAGAACCCCCGTAATCGATTACCCACAAGTTGTAATCGATTACATGATTCACAGAAGCACCATTTCATAAGATCATAGGCTTGGTAATCGATTACACCATTCTTGTAATCGATTACAAGCTAGACAGAATCTCTGTAATCGATTACACACAAGATGTAATCGATTGCCAGAATTCCAGAATCACGATTTCGTACTCTTAAGAGCTTGGTAATCGATTACAAGCCCCGTGTAATCGATTACCACACATAAACTTGCAGAAAACAGAGTTCTCAGGTCCTTTAACTTAAACCAAACCAATCCTTGTCATATTTAATCATCAAGATACTCAAATATACCTTCAAATCATGCAAGAGGCATCAATGAATCATACAAACCTAACAAAATGCACTATCATCAAGAACAACATAAAAATGAGAGAACTTTATACATGGATTCAGAAATCAATAACAACACATACAAGACATTCCCTTACTACCAAGATTGGTTGAAGAGGATCATCTCCCTCTTACCTATTTGGATGACAACACAAGGTGTTACCTCTTCTTGCCCTAGATTTTCGTTTTCCTTTCAAGAAGAACACCAATGTGAGTGATTTCCATAATGTTCACTCAAACCATGGAAAAATGAGTTCTCGATCACATAAGTGACCAAGAAAAACGAAAATGAGAAGAAAGTGAAAGAAAGGTTAAGACTTTACCTCCAAGCTCAAAGCTTTAGCTTCAATGGTGAAAAATGGAGGAAGAAGAAGAAGAAGAACCAAGGATAACCACCAAGGAGAATAGTCTTGGAATGGTGGAAGGAAACAAGTAGTTGTGTTTTGTTTGGCAAATAATGGAGTTGGTCTCCAATGTGTGGGTGTGTGTGTACGGTGGAGAGGAAGGAGAAGAGAAGAAGAAGAAGAAAATGTGATTATTGGTTCCCAAAAAGGGCTTCTTCCGTGTAGAAGAATGGAGGGAGGGAAGAGAGAGAAATGTGATTAGTTAGGAAATTTCTAGGAAGCTTCCCAATGAGTTTTTGAATTAATTTAACTCCTATTTTGAAAATAAGGCTAAAGGAGCTTGACACAGGGTAGATTTTGAATAGTGTGCTAAGATTTTTATTACATGTTATTATTTATTGGACAATAGTTACAGTTGACCGAAGTCAGTATTAATTTATCTGACAGATAAAATTTATACAGCGTTTTATTATTTCGTCTGTTGAATCTTCTCGAAAAATGTGAAACCTTGTAAACTGTGTCCGGCCTCGGGTTTAGTAAGATCCCCCGTCGACGTTTCCATAGTTCAAGGTTCTCCGGAAAAATATTTCATTTCCCCGGTTCGGCTCAGTGTGCACGCAAAATGAGAAATATATTAAAATATTTTATTTTCTCAGAAAAATTCAGAAAAATTCTTAAAAATTTCAAATATTGTAAAACGATCATTTATCCTGAAATTATAAATTTTTGAGATGTTACAGATTGTATATTAAATTGTTTGGATTAATGTATGGAAAAACGTAGGGTTTTCCTACCACTTTTGGGGGTCATGGCCTTAGGGAAAGTTTTGAGGATCCAAGATTGATTTTGGAGATATTGGAACTTAGGTGATTAGGTGTTAAAGAATTAATGATTGTAATAGAAAAATTTTGAGACTCCTCACTTGGAGGCTCACAGCCTCTAGGAGATTTATTGGTTTAAGTTGTGATTCTTTGTGCAACCTTGGGACTTAAGTGATTAATAAAATGATAAGTGATCAATATTGTGGTGAAAGAAAAAGGGTTAGACTTTGTTATAATGAGGCTCACGGATTCATAAGGCAAAATGCCACAAAATGTAGTGCTAAAATGGAGACTTAGATGATTAGAAAATTTTTGATTCGTTAAGAGTTCATAAAATGAAAAGAATAAAAAATAAGACTTTATCTTATGGATTAGAATGATTTTGAACATAAGGGAAGAACAAGAGAGTTTGTCAGACTTGCAAAACCTTAGAGTAATTTTAAGTGAGCATAATTGATTAGATTAAGGAATTTGATCAATCTAAAGGAATGAAGATTGAATAAGGAATTCAAGAGAATCCCTCTAGAAAATGAATTCATAAGAGATGTTAATTAAAGTGTAACCTCATAATGATTTTCATAATAGACGTGACTTAAAGCGAAACTTGTAATGATCTCATAAGAATTGTTGAGTTAAAGTGAAACCCGAAATAAACCTTAAAAAGTGTGTTATCACTCTTAAGAAATTAATACTATACTATTGTGGATCCGTGTTTGGGACTAAAATTCTGTTGATGCTTAAATTGGCCAAATTGTGACATGTTATGGAAAATATATCATTATTGTTGGATATACATAATTGTGCATGGAGTCAACATGCATTGAACATTATACACCTTTAGTTATTGTGTCGATGTGCTGAAACCGGATAGATCAGTGTTATTATGTAATTGTATGGGCAATTATGTAATATCATTGATACTAATGGTATTAGACAATTGTATGGGCGATTGTTTTAATATCATTGGGGGCAATACAATGATAGCTTGAGTTATGCATATTTGCATTGAACAATTTGCTCAGTCGATGACTGCTAAAAGGCTGGATGAGCCTACGATTATGCAATGAATCAATATGCATTGAACAAATTACTCAATCAATGATTTTTAAAAGGTTGTATGAGCCTATGAATGAGAATTATATAGTGTGGTCTATGATGGATCTATGTGGGGCGTAAGGTGCAGTGAAAGCTGATTACACGCATTACGGACCCGATAAATCACTATTCTTTTTGTGATGAATGAACGAGAATTGATTATAGTGCGATCCAGTGGAAGGATCTCAGGGTGCGCTAGGGCACGGTGATCCCTCTAGTGACCTATTTTGTCACATTGTATACCCCTAGTAGGAAAGCCAATTGGAACGCACTGACGAGGAACCAATAAGCACTATTTACTTCGTGGTCCGGCATAGACTATCATTGAGGGGGACATATCTTCTAGAACAATCATCTTTGAAATGGAATAGAAAACCTTGGTACCAAGTGCACATGCATTGTGAGTCGACATTGTGAGTCCGCATATCATTTGGCACTCATTTATATCATATCATTTGGCACTTATTTGTATGATGATTATACTATTATTTTATTGATGTCATGATTATCTGAAATGTTTTAATTATTCATTATCTGAGACTCAGTTGTTGTTTCTTTTATCGTATGTGATTATTTAATGTTGTTGCTCTGCTATGTGGGTGTTCTGCGCCATTATGTTTCTTTACTGCCATAATTGGTAATGTAAGTAGGATGTCTCACCTCTTTATTGTATTACTCTGTCTTATGTTGTGTTGGATAAAGACTGTGAAGAGTGCGAGTTGAATTCGCTTAGTTTAGTTTGGGGATCGACTTTTGTTTTCTTGTGATGGCATCTAGACAAGCTTTCCTTAGTCGTATGTGGATACAGTTTCATGGAGGCTTGGAACCCTGGCATTTCGACCGTGATGTAGAGCGTTTTACTTACATAAGGGATGTAACCCTAGTTCAGTGTGGTAATGACCTTGGAGCTGGTACGGGCATCTTTTATGTTTTTATGCATGTGGAATTCCCTATACCCATTGGAGAGATGTGGGATAACTGCCACCTCTTCCCTAGAGAGGTTTCAGTTATAACGCCTATTCAGGCTGCCATCTATCATGACGTGTCGCAAGGGGGAAGATCATCTGTTGGGGATCTGGAGGAGGATCAAGTGCAGGACCTTTGTCTCCATGTGTTTGACTTCGGGGGATATCGATCTTTTATATAGTAGTTATGCTATGCAAAACTTATGTTTAATTATGTTGTATGTTACTTCTATGTATGGATTGTGGAATTGTAACTTTATACTAAGCTGACATTGTATTCTGGATGCGAGTAAACATAAATATATATATTTCATGTCATGGCTCGTATTTTCTATATATGCATAATGATTAAATTTTTCAGACTTGTTAAATTGTAGCACATCTTGATTTAGTGACTGTGGCAATAATGACAATTGTGTTGTGGTCATTAAAACAAGGGGTGTTACACTAGGTGGTATCAGAGCAGTTCATCCTGTTGAGCCGGGGTATGGACTTGCTATGTTTAAGCATATTAGAACTTTTGTATGTTATGCACTTCCTTATCTCTTAATTGAGATGATGGGAACAGGATGCATGGCTTGCCATAGGTTGAATGTTAGTAGCTACTATTATACAGTTGCATGATATTAAGGATTGGCCTACTCAATATGTAATGTTCTGTGTGTATAGGAAACTATGATGTCACTTAGGCGTACTGTATTAGGAGAACAAGAATTCTTTAGTAAGGAGATCAAGAGGTTTTGGAAAATCGATCTTCTAGAGAAAAGGAATGACTGGTGTAAGTTTGGGTTGAGGATTCGTGGATTGAGCTTATTTTGGTTGGATTGTGTGATTCTTTGTGTTTGGTTTCCGAAAGGAGGCAATGTTGTTTGAAATAATTATGTTTGCTTTATTGTGTCATGTTTTGTCTGTCTTCAAAGAATGTTAATGGCTCACGGTAGACATGCAAGGGCAATGGCTCGTGGTGAACATACGCATATGAGCACAGGATGAGATAATGGAAGTATGGCTGCGACTGCAGAAGAAATGCAAAGGATAACTGAGGTGATAACTCACCAAGATCAAAGGTGTAACACCCTAACTTTTGGGTGAATGACCGTTGTGTCTCGATTTTACTGTTTCTTGTTTTTCTGCATGAAATACAAGTATATTTTACAGGCTCTAATTTTATTTGGTCGTTTTGCGTAATTTGCTTCGAGACAGTAAAATAAAAATTTTGTCAAATTTACTGTTTTAAATTTTTCTATGTGATATACAGATATATTTTACTGTCTGTAATTTTATTTGAGTGTTTTGAGTGATTTGCTCGGTTGTGGGGAAAAAAGAGAAAATGACCATTACGTCCCGAATGTACTGTTTTAAATTTTCCTGTATGATACAGTGTGCAATATTACTGTCTGTGATTTTGTTTGGACTTTTTGTACGATTTGCTTCGGGGCAGAAAAATAATAATTTTTCGGACGGGGGAAATCTTGTTTTAATTATTCGGAGCTAGGGGATCTTACTAAACCCAATTCTGAATGATACTGTTGTGAATCTTTTAATTTTTAGGATTTAACTGTCAAATAAAATAATTTTATATTATTATAATATTATTTTATTAGTCAGTACAAATAAGTGACAGCGGACCCGGAAATGTTTGCGGGACCCACGTTTAGTCATCAAGTGCTTTACACGTGGACTAATGAGGAGCTGGTCAAAATTGGTGGCTGTGACTCATCGCAACGGGCCAATAGAAATTTGACATGTGGCGTGACACCTCAACACCATGACTCACCAGATTCCGGAAGGTTCCGAAGCGGTGACTGCCCTGTGACTCACCGTAGTGAGTCACCTGTTCCAGAAGCTTCTATGATGACTCACCATGCTGACTCAGCGCTTTGACTCATCATTGATGACTCAGCGCTGTGACTCACCATTGATGATATAGCTGATGACTCAGTCAATGACTCAGCATGCTGACTCACCTGCTCTAGAAAATATCTACGCTGACTCGCCATGCTGACTCACTCGTTCTAGACAGTTCCACGATGACTCTTCATACTGACTCATCGTAGTGAGTCACATGTTCTAGAAATTTCTCTTTGATGACTCGTTTTGTGACTCATCAAGGGCAATCAATAGAAAAAAAATGATCAATAATAATTGCTACTCTGTTAGTCTAAGATAAAAATCTATGTATATTTTATTATCCATTAGACAATAAACACTGACTTTATAAACAGTAATTATTGTTCATTGGTTAAAGTATACTATAACATATACAATGTGCACCAATAGAAATTGGTCAACAAAAATAGCAACTAATAGGAATCAAGTTAGTAAATATTCAACCAATAGAAATTGGTCAAGAATAATGGCTTGACTCTTTAAGGACCAATAGGAAGCAAGCTTTTAAACAAATATTGGATTTCTTAAAGTTTGTTGGTCTACGGTGAAGGAGAAAAACAATTGCTCTAATAGCCAAATTCACAAAGTGAAATTCACGTAGAAAGACTTTGTGAAATACATGTAGAAAGCCAAATTGAATAAAAGGAAGACTAGTCAATATTGATGGCTTTTCTTTGTTGAAGTCTACGGCCAAGCTAAGTTTTGGAAGGCAAAATATTATCATTCAATTCTTACTATCTTTCATTAAATTACCCAAGTAAGACAAAGTCAATTTTAGTGGCTTGTCTCCATGTGCATTTACGGCAATGCATGCTTTGAGAAAGCAATTTCAATACTTCAATTCATTTCCATTCATAATGCATTTACGACCATGCATTGGAATGAAAGCCAAATTGCCTACTTAATTATATTTGGTCACTTTTCTATTTAACTATCATTCAAAGAAGCAAAACAACAAATATTTCTCACTTTCTCTCAAAGTGATTTACGGCCATGCATAGTCAAAACCTTCGTCTTTCTCCAAATATTTCCAAATAGCAAAAGCTCTCAAATATTTCTTCTCTTTTTCTTCTCCAACCTCACGGCCTCCTTACCTTTTCCATCACTTACTCTTCTATAATTCTAAACTACCTTATTTCTTACTTCCTTACTTCATTTCAAGACACTTTGTAGTTGAAACCTAAGCTTAAATCATCCTTTTTCTATCTTGATCTTCAAAATTCAAGTTTGAAGCCTTGAAGGTAGGATTCTTTGATCTTCATGTTTCTATTCATTTCAAAGTTCTAATCATGATTTTAATCCATGATTATTCTAGTTTAGAGCCTTAGGTATTAATATTGCATGTTTTCTTTGTTTTTCAAGAAGCTCTTGGTGGAGAAAATTTACTTGAAGGAGACATACAAGGAACTTTGGAGGTTCTTCAAGAGGTAAGAGGGAGATTACCCTCATCAACCATGTGTTGGTGGTGAGGAATGTATGTGTTTATGGTGAAGAATCCATAAGGATTCATTCACTTGATTGTTTATTATTTTTCCTAATTGGGATTGATTTTGTGTGCAAGCATGTCTAATAGCTTTAATATGTTGTATGTGTTTTATGATTGCTTTAATATATGGTATGTGTTCATAGATGCATAATAAATATTGTAGCATGTAAATAACATACAAGGATTTGCATGAGTGTTTCAAAGAACACAAATCCAAGCTCACGGCCTCAAGGCAAAGAGGAGAACTAAAATGTTCTCATCAATTTTGTAAAAGTGGAATTTAATTAACCTAGGAAAATTGACAAGTTACCAATTTGTTTAGAGTAAGAAAAATGAATTTGTGGATCAATGGATAAAATTAGGTATTTCGGCCAACATGCCAAAGCCAAGCAATTATGATTTCTAAAATCATTTCCAAACCATTTTCTAAAACAATGATTTAATGAATTTAGGTAATACAATAAATTAGACATGGATTTAGAAGATGAAAAATAATTTAAAGATCAAATACAAAGACTTTGTTAAATTTGGCCAACATGCCACATACTTTTGATCCAAATTTATTTTCTAACTATTGACTAGATAATTTAGATCAAGAGTTTTATAAGAGATTAAATGTATGGAAATAATTAGGAATGAATTATAAAGCATAGAATGATTTTCGGCCAATATGCCAATTTTAAATGTTTGTGATTTATAGAATTGTTTTCAACTAAGGTTAAGTAGTAAATGCCAAAAGGATTTTATTACAATGAGTTTTGAAGAAATAAATTAATTAGAATTAAGTTTAATAAGTTAAAACTAGTGATTTTACTGTTAGAAGAAAATACAGTAACTTTTGTAAATTTCTAACATATGGCTCATATTATATTTTGAAGCATGTTAGTGGTTTTCAAAAAGTTAAATTATACGGTTAAAAATTAAGTAAACAGAATTTTTACAGAAAAGTTAGGAAACCATTATTATAAGTTTTCTAAAACATAATACTGTCAATTTTTATTAAAAATGGACAAATAAGATAGAAAAGATATCCAAAAGACAGTATACGGTATGAAAAATATTCTACGTAGTTTAAACGTATTAAATATTATTTCTGTTTGTTTTAAACAGTGATTTTAAGGAATTCGGATAAGAAAATGATTTAAAAATCTTACGCAATTGAGAAAACGTATTAAAAACTCTATGCGATTTTAAAAACAGAAAAATAAATTTACGCGATTTAAAAACGTTTATAAAAACGACGAGATTGTGAAAACGCGATAAAATTTCTACGCGATTGACCGAAACTGTATATTTTATACCGTTAAGGGTATTCTCAGTATATTTATTGTCGTTTGCTATGAGGTGAACCCGTACAGTGCTTTGAAACAAGATATTTTGTCTGGTGGGACTTACTGTATATTTTTGCCATGAGGGCAAGCCATGAGGACATTTGCGTAAATATGCATATTTTTATACCATTGAGGGTATTTTGGTAATTTCTTATTTTTTATCATGCATTGAGTTAATGCCATTTTTGGTGGATTGATTGACGAGGTGAATAACATCGTGTTGTCGGTGCGATAAACGTAGTGTGGTTCAATTTTGAATGAACTTGGAGACATTAGTGTGCAAAATTCCATTTGTGGACAGTAGGGTTGCTCCTCTGGGCCGTGGTAATTGGCAACACACTAATGGACTCGACATGCACTATTTTTAATCGAGATCTTGTAAAGTCTAATAGTACATTGCCTGTAGTGCCACAACGTGAGACCGTGAACTACACCACGCCTTGGACAATGGGTTCCATGTGACGTGGGGCTATAGACGCAACGTGAGACAGCGCAATAGTTTGGTTGGGCAGCCGTGGTACTAATAGATTTTGCGGGTCATTCTCTCGGATATCTGTATGTGTTTAGCTCCATGGAGTAGGGTTGAGTCCTATTGCATATGTTTATATGCTGTACATTATTATTTCTTTATCTGTGATCTTTGTCTGTGATCTTTTATCTGTGATATTATATGTTTATATGTTGTATTTTGTCTGTACATTATTATCTTTTATCTGTGATATTATATGTTGTTATTGCATTTAATAGTTATTTTATATTGTTATGATTTACTGTTATGGCATTTTATATTGTATGAATTGTTATATCTATCCTGGTAATGTTATTGTAGTTTATTTTATTATGATATATGCTTATTCAAATTAATTGTAAATTGATAACATGACTATATTGGTATTATCTGTGTGTATGGAATGACCTTGTCATTTGTATTATTCTTTGCTACCGTACTGGTATTGGTGAAAGGGGATCTCACCTCTTTACTGTATTGCTTGTTGTGTTTGTATTGTTAAATTCGTATAGCAGACGAAGGAAGTTTCTTAGACCTACTGGAGGCTATGTTCTAAAGATGGTGACAGTGTCAAGGTGTAATCTTCCAAGTTTCAACAGGATGCAGTTTGGTGGAGAAATAGAACATGTAGGTTGGGTTTTCTCGTTAGTGTTGTTACCGTGCTATTAGTAGTACCCATCTTTGGGTTTGCTACTGTTTCTCTGAGTCTGTAAATGTTATGTTTTAAATTATTGTTGAATATTTTGTGACATATATAATATGTGTATTAATTAATTCAATCTAATTTCTATTTTACCTATAATTTTTGGTAAGTTTATATTTCCGCAAAAAGATATTTTAAAATTTATCTTTTAAAACTCAAAGCTTTTATAAAATGATTTCATTTGGTTTTATGTTTTATTTAAAAATGTGACGCCCTATGGAGGGTGTTACAAAAGGGCTGCACAACAACGAGAATTGGAAGTTGAGGTTCAGAATCTGTTGGAGGAAAGTCGATTTTGGGGTAACCTTGGACTGCCTAGATTCCAAAGGAGGAACAATAGAAAGGTTAATCAGTTTAAGCGAAAACTGTATTCACGATTATCAAGGAAGCAACAGCAACATCTAACTCATGGAGAAAGTGCTAGTGGCAGTAGATCTAGTTAGACCTCGACATTTTTATCAAGATGTAAGAAATGTGGAAAGGACCACTTAATGAGGGAGTGTAAGATCAAAGGGATAATTTGCTTCAGGTGTGGAAAGCCCGGACACGTTTCTAAACATTGTGCTTCAGCGAAGAAGAAGTCTTCTATTAATGATAAGTCTTCTGTTAATGATGCGTGTGCTTCAAGATCCCAAGCTGAAGGGAAAGTTTACACCCTGGATGGAGCGAAGGTTTCCCAGACTGAAAATCTAAACGATAGAGATTGTGCCGTGAAAGATGATCCTTTGATTGTGCTGTACAATTCTGGGGGCAACCATTTCTTTATAGCGTATGACCATATGGATCATTTGGATTCATCTGTGTCTTCAATTATCTTTGACTTAGTTATTTCTACTTCTATTACTAAGACTTGTCGTTGACACTTAAGTTTATTTAATCTATCCTATTTCTACTAAAGATCGAATTTTTTGTTGATTTGACTTGCATACCTAAAATCACACCTATTAGAGTTTATGATTTTAGGAATAGATTGGTTATTTTTTTGGTTATATCCTGCTAGATCATTCCAATGAAAACCTTAGTGATTCCCGAAACTAAGATTTTTGAGTTTGTAACGGCTAACAAAATTGAAGCATTGTGAGGAAAAGGAGCCTAAGGATATATGTTAATTAATCTTCTTTGGAGGACAAAAGCAAGGGGAATATGAATGTTACTATTGTAGTCAATGAGTTTCTCATTATGAGCTACAATGCTATCAGTTAAGGAGAAGAATGAAACTTCTTGGTGAGGTGAGAACTGTCGCCAATTGAACAAGATTACGATCAAGAATGAGTATCCTCGGAGGAAGATAAACGATTTGATGGATCAGCGAGAAGGAAGTCATTGTTTTCTCCAAGATAGATGTACGTACTAGTCATCATTAGATTCGTGGGAAGTTGAGGATGTTTACAAAACGTTTTTTTTTCGAACACGTTATAAGCATTATGGGTATCTCGTGATGCCGTTCGGAATGACAAATGCTCCTGTCGTGTTCATAGATTACATGAATTGGATTTTTTGTCCTTACCTAGAACAGAATTATCGTTGTCATTAATGATGACATTCTAATCTATTCTCAAAGATATGGAGGGACACGTTGGACATCTCGATATAGTTTTCCAGACTTTAAAGGAAAAGAAATGTACACCAAACTATCAAAGTACAAATGCTAGTTGAGGAGGTTAAACTTTGGGTCATGAAATTATGAAAGAAGGGAATTGTTGTGAGTCCATCAAAAGTTGAAGCAGTTTTACAATGGGAAAGGCTGATGACCATAATACCATAGTAGCATGCAAGGTTAGTTAGTTTCTATCAAAGAAGCATCGATGGATTCTCCAAGACAGTAGAACATCTTACTCAACTTACAAGAAGAGAATCAATCTTTTCTATGGACTAACACATGTGAAGAAGTTTTCAAAGGTCGAGGAGATATTCGACTACTCCACCAGTTTTAGTTCTACCTGATCCCAAGGAACCACTTGAAGTGTTTTGTGATACTTCACATCAAGGTCTAGGATGTGTATTCATGCAAAGTTGGGAAGCTAAAAGTTACACCTCGAGGTAGTTGAGGGTGCCTGAGGAGAATTACCCAACTCACGACTTGGTGTTAGCCGCAGTTGTATTTGCTCTGAGAACATAGAGACACTTTTTGTATGAAGTAATGTTCAACACATTTAGCAATCACAAGAGCCTGAAGTATCTGTTCGACAAAAAGGAGCGGAACATGAGATAGGAAGGTGACTAGAATTTTGAAGAAGCAGGACTTCTAGCTTCAGTGTCATCCTAGAAAAACAAATGTCATAACATGCACTTTGAACCGTAAACTACTTAATATCTTCATTATAGTAGTCAAGAAGAAGGAACTAATAGAGTAATTCAAGGACGGGTGGTTATTGTTGGAAATGACACTGGATGAGGTATGTCTAGATATAGTCGCTATTTCGAATGATCTGTCGAGAAAGATTCAAGAGAAGTAGAAGAGTGACCAATTTCTACAAGACGAGAATGATCTATTAAAGCAAGGCATGGCGTTAGAGTGTGAGGAAAGAATTCGACGGAGTCTTGATGTTCACAGATAAGGTCTGTATACTAGATGATTCGGATCTCAAGGAGTTAATCTTCGATTAAGCTCATGCGAGTAAATTGAGTATACACACTGGAGCGACCAAGAAATATCAAGATTTAAAACAGAAGTATTGGTAGCAAGGGATGAAGAGAGACATTGCTAAATGTGTGTCATCTTGTCTAAGTTGCCAGCAAACTCACTCCTAAATTCTTCGGACTATATCAAATTCCTCTTCGGAATAGTCCGGCAGCCTATCGGCTGATTTTGTCATCCTTTCTTTCTAATTTTCATAATGTCTTCCATATGTCATAATCGCGAAAGTATATCCCTGATCCAGCCATGTCATCGAACTGGACACAGTACAATTAAAAGAGAGTTTGATTTATGGGATACTTCCTGTAAAGGTCAGGGTTAGGAGAGCAAAGCAAGGTTGAGGCAAAGAGATCATAATGGCAAAGGTGATCTGAATTGACGTGACTAGAAGCGCGATGTGGAAGTTAGAAGATAAGATGAAGAAACTACATCCATGTTTATTCTAAGGAATGAAAATTTCGAGGATGAAATTTCTATTTGAAGGGGAGAGTTGTAACATCCCGAAAATTAATAATTTCATGATAAAAAGTTGTTTTATAATATTTGTGATTTTTGTGAATTTTTCTGGATTTTTCTGAAAGCGTGAAATATTTTAATATTATTCCTCGCTTTGCATGAACGCTGAGTGGAAATGGAAAAATGAGATATTTTCTCCGAGAACCTTGAACTGTGGAAACGTCGACGGGGGATCTTACTAAACCCGAGGCTAGACACGGTTTACGAGATTCATATTTTTTGAGATTTTTATTAGATAAAAATAAAAATTGCTGTACATTTTATTATCCGTTGGACAATTAATACTAGCTTTGCTATCTATAACAATTGTCCACTTTATGTCACATCACTTTAACTTTTCAAAAAGGTGGAAGCTTAGCTTGTTGGAGAAGCCAATTCCTCTCTCCTCTCTTTTGTGTGGCTACGTTTGGAGGAAGGAAAAGATGACCATTTGTCATCTTTTCTCTCAACCACACATCACATTTACATTTCACTCAAAAGTTTCTATCACTTTCTCTCTCTACTATTTCTCTTCTCTCACTTTTTCTCTCAACCATTTCTTCTCCTTCTCTCTTCTTCTTCTATGGTAATCATCACTATGGGAGGCCATCTTCATTAGCTTACTAAACTCATCTTGATCCTTGACTCTACATAACACTTGAAGGTTTTCCTCTCTCTCATTTTTCTCTTCTTCCTCCTCTCTCCATGCTCCATGGCCTCACACCATTTACCACCTCCACTATTGCAAAATCTTCATCCAATCCCATTTCCTTAACCTCCATTATATTCTAAACACTTTTCTAGTTAGAGTTATCTCCAAAAGCTCACATCTTCATCATCCTTCTTCAAGCCATAAAGCTTGAAGCTTTAAGGTAAAGTTCTTAACTTTCTTTCTTTTTCTTCTCATTTTTGTGTTCCTTGGCCACCTTTGTGACCAAGGATTCATCTTTTCAAAGCTTGGTTTTGATTCTAAAAGTTTGATCATTTTAGGGTTCTTGGAGCCTTTGGACGAAATTTCAAGGAGAAGACCAAGAAGCTTGCTTTTTGTATTGTCTTCGATAGGTAAGAGGGAGATAATCCTCTTCAACCTATCTTGGTGGTGAGGAAACATTTTTGGTGTTGTTGATGAGGAATCCATATGTGGATTGCTCTCTTTATTGTGTTGTTTTTCATGATTGCGTATTTATTTGGACTTATATGAGTTATTGGTTGTCTTTTCATGTATTGATGGCTATGGATTGTATATTAAATTGTTTGGATTAATGTATGGAAAAACGTAGGGTTTTCCTACCACTTTTGGGGGTCACGGCCTTAGGGAAAGTTTTGAGGATCCAAGATTGATTTTGGAGATATTGAAACTTAGGTGATTGGGTGTTAAAGAATTTATGATTGTAATGGAAAAATTTTGGGACTCCTCACTTGGAGGCTCATAGCCTCTTAGAGATTTATTGGTTTAAGTTGTGATTCTTTGTGCAACCTTGGGACTTAAATGATTAATTAAATGATAAGTGATCAACATTGTGGTGAAAGAAAAAGGGTTAGACTTTGTTATAATGAGGCTCACGGATTCATAAGGCAAAATGCCACAAAATGTAGTGCTAAAATGGAGACTTAGATGATTAGAAAATCTTTGATTCGTTAAGAGTTCATAAAATGAAAAGAATAAAAAATAAGACTTTATCTTATGGATTAGAATGATTTTGAACATAAGGGAAGAACAAGAGAGTTTGTCAGACTTGCAAAACCTTAGAGTAATTTTAAGTGAGCATAATTGATTAGATTAAGGAATTTGATCAATCTAAAGGAATGAAGATTGAATAAGGACTTCAAGAGAATCCCTCTAGAAAATGAATTCATAAGAGATGTTAATTAAAGTGTAACCTCATAATGATTTTCATAATAGACGTGACTTAAAGCGAAACTTGTAATGATCTCATAAGAATTGTTGAGTTAAAGTGAAACCCGAAATAAACCTTAAAAAATGTGTTATCACTCTTATGAAATTAATACTATACTATTGTGGGTCCGTGTTTGGGACTAAAATTTTGTTGATGCTTAAATTGGCCAAATTGTGACATGTTAGGGAAAATATATCATTATTGTTGGATATACATGATTGTGCATGGAGTCAACATGCATTGAACATTATACACCTTTGGTTATTGTGCCGATGTGCTGAAACCGGATGTATCAGTGTTATTATGTAATTGTATGGGCGGTTATGTAATATCATTGATACTAATGGTATTAGACAATTGTATGGACGATTGTTTTAATATCATTGGGGACAATACAATGATGGCTTACGATATTGTCCTAAATGTATTGTTTTATGTTTTCTGTGAGTTATAAAATGAATTTTACTATTTTGTGACTATATTTGACTATTGTGTGTGATTTACTCCGAGTCAAGAAAATAATAATTTTCGGGTCTGGGAAATCTTAATTTAATGATTTGGAGCTAGGGGATCTTACTAAACCCAATTCCGAGTGATACATGTATTAATCTTTTAATTTTTAGCATTTAACTGTGCAATAAAAATATTTTATATTTTTATAACATTATTTTATTAGGCCGTACCTACTGTATTAAAAATAGTAGAATTCTGCTCCAAATGGACCATGGACCCGGAAAAGTCTGTGGGACACGTTTAGAGAATCAGTCAACGTTTTTGGCTTAATTTATTTCTAAGCCCATGGGATGTGGTCAACAATAGTGGCTTGAAAGTTTCTAAGCCAATAGGAAACAAGTCCACAAAAGTGGTTAGACTAGTTAGTAAGTAACTAGAAAAACTAAACTAAGTTGATCTAAGTAGTAACTAAATGAAGTAAACCTAGTTAGCTACTTCTTAGAGTTCTAGTTAGAGAAGGTTCTAGTAATATCAAGACTAAGGCTAGTTATCTTAAGTAACTAGATAGGTAGACAAGTAACTAAGCAACCTAACTAAATGCACCTAATTCTAACTAGATGGCATAAGTGAACACAAACCTAGTTTGCTCTCCCTTGGAGCAATTCCACCAAGGCTCTTCAAGAAGGATCAAGAAGCTTGGTGACTTGATTTCCTACATCAATGGGAAGCTAGCTTAGGGACAAAGCCTTTGATATCCACCCTAGATCACATCTAAGGTTGTTAGGAGGTCTTGGAAGGTCAACAATGATGGCCACCTCCTTTGAGGGAGCTCCACGGCCAAGTAAAAATTAGGAGAGGTTGGAGAGCATTTTTACTTAGTCATTTCATCTTTATCTTTACTATCACAAAAAATTTCCTTTTTCTTTTCAAGAACACCAAGAACAACTCCATAGTTTTTCTCCTAGAGCCATTTGGCCAACACCCTAAACCAACACCTCCACTCTTCTAAATTTTCAGCTAACACCACTTCTCAAATCCAAACACAATTCTAAGCATCTTTTATCTTGAAAGTTCTTCAAAAAAGTTCATCTTGAGCTTGGAAAACCACCTTGATGATTATTTCCTACAAGGTGAAAATCCTTGTTTCTTATTTCTAACTTGATTTCTTAGGTTCTAAGCCATGATTGATCCATGGTTTATATTTTTCACCTATAGTTATGACTCTTTAAAAATTTGTTTGAGTTGTTAGGGATCCTTTGGAGGTCACACGAAAATCACTAGGAGGAGTTAGAAGGAGTTTGTCTTCCCTTAAGGTAAAAGGGAGATTTAATCTCATCAACCTTGTGTGGTGGTGAGAAAATGGATGTATTGGTGGTGAAGAATCCATAAGGATTCCTTCACTTGGTTGTTTAATGTCTTTTCTATTTTGTGATTGATTATATGTGCATGCATGTTTATACTTTTAAAATATATGGTATGTGTTTATAGATGTATGGTAATTATTGTAGGATGTGAATAATATGTGAAGATTTGCATGAGTGTTCCAAAGAACACAAGGAAGTTCACGGCTTCACCAAGAAAAATAGAACCAAAATGTTCTCAACCATTTTCTAAAAGAATGACTTAATTGATTTAAGTGAATTAATGAATTTGATAACGATTTAGAAGATGGAAAATGATTTAAAGATCATTTGTAAAGAATATGTTGAATTCGGCCAAAATGTCATTCAATGTATATTTGATTCCAAAATTATTTTCTAATGTAGATTAAGTAGTTAACTTAAAGAGCATTCAATTTCAATGAATTTTTGGAGAACAAAATACATGAACTTAGTTTTAGAAACCTAAATTAGAGGAATTAATTATAAATAAGAAATAAATTGAACACTTGAAAAATGTTAACGTAGAGCTCACCTTTGGGTTTTGAAGCACGTTAGTGAGTTTCGAAGTGTAAATAATGGTTATGATTTAAAAAGGCAATCTTTGAAAGAAAACGTAAAAGATATCATTTAGTGAATTTTCTAGACAAAACGCTATCAAAATTAATTAAAAATGGACAAATAATGGGAAAAGTTTCAAAGTATAATTAGAACGTAAAAAAAATATTTTACGCAGTTGAAAAATACTAGAAATAGCTTATGCGTATTTAAAATGAAGAATTTTAAGCTACAAGATTGAGAAAACGATTTAAAAATTTTACGCGGTTGAGAAAACGATTGAAAAACATGACGCGATATTTAAAAATGTCAAAATATATTTACGTGATTTGAAAACATTTGAAAAAGGTGACGTAATTGTGAAAACGTGATAAAATCTTTATGCGATTAAAAGGAACAGTAAGTATTACTATCAGGCCAAAGTGGTGGACCTGGACATGTTAAGAAATAGTACTATCAAGTGGAGACATATTATATTTGATTTATGTCGATACTGAGGGCATTTGTGTAATTATGGTTTATAGTGATAATAAGGGCATTTGTGTAATTATGGTTCATTTACATATATTGAGAGATGTGTCAATTTGGTTGAAATTGGCAATTGGCTGACGAGATGAATTACACCATGTTGTGGGTGTGATAGGCATAGTGTGGTTCATTGAGTTAACTTGGAGGCGTTAGTGTGCGGAGGATTCCACATGTGGACAGTTGTTAGCTCCTCTGGGTCGTGGTAACGGGCAACACACTAACGATCTCGACAAGCACTATTCTTAATCAAGATCTTGTGGAGACTATCTAGTACAATGCCTGTTGTGCACGATGTTTGGATTGTGTACTAACTACACGACGATTTTGACTGTGTGCTATTTACATGACGTTTGACTGTGTAATAGTTGATTTGGCAGCCTGAGGTACGGATAGATCTTCCGGATCATTGTCTCTAATGTCCGTGTTTAGCTCCATAGAGTAGGAATGAGTCGGTGTGTATTTGTGGTTTGCATCATAATGTGATTATTTGTGATTATTTATATTTAATTTGAGATATTATGTTTGAAGTGTTAATGTGAGATACTGTGCATAATATGATGATATGGATTTTTGAATCAACTGTGATATCTGTATATACTGACATTTTTTGTACTACCATGCTGGTAATGATATAGATTGTCTCACCTCTTTGTATGTATTTTTTTGTATTATTATTTATATCTTGTAAAGAGTTTGAGGAAGAGGAGGAGAAGGAGCCTCTAGATATTCAATACCCTGAGGAGCAGCAACCAAGCAACCAGTTTGAGGAAGGCGAGCCATTAGATCACTCCTATAATTTGGATTGATTTGTGGTTATGGCTTTGCCTGAGTTCTTGGGTTTTGTGAGACTTAAGTTTCACAGAGGCTCAGAGGCCTGACATCTACGAGCTGAGAGAGGGTCGGTTGTGTATGTGGGGCATCTGATTGTGTCCCTGCATAGAGAGTTTGATGGAGCACCGATGTTTACTACTACTTTTTATTTACTTTTAGAGATGCCTTTGTCTATTAGGCATTACTAGGGAGGACGTTTTCATGCACCCAGTGAGCTTAGTAGCATATCGACAGCACGAACTCCTGTCCATAGAGCTGTGAGACATCCAGGATTTCTGACATCCGACAATCCATCTGAGGAAGATCCTTCAAAGGGTTAGAAATCTTCGATGTGCACTTGGGCATGTTTATGTTTTAGTGTTATGCTGACTTTTTACTGCTTTATTAAATATTTGTAGTTGTAAATTATTTGTATACTTAAGACAAAAATCATATGTATATTATGGTGTGTAATAATAGTTTGTTTTGTTTTGTAATTCGTTTTATTTTATTTAATGATATCATGTATAAAAAGAAAAATTTTGTAACTCATATAAATTATGTACTAAACGTTTTATAACTTGGGTAAGGTTTTATTATTATATTGAAAATGTGACATCCTCATTAGGATGTTACATTAGTTAGTACCAGACCCCAAGTTAGAGTCTTTTGGGGTTGTGGTTGGGTCTGTTTTTGCTTGTGTTATGTGATTCTCTGTGATTTGTTTCCGAAAGGTTACGTCTGACTTTGTTTTGTTTTGTTCAATTGAAGAAAAAGATGTCTGGCGGTAAGAGAACATGTGCGAACGTGGAACATAATGTTGACCCAATGACTGCAGCTGCTGAGGCTATGCAGCGAATGGCGAAGGTGATTACCCTACAAAATCAATGAGCAGCCCAACAACAAGATGCGACTGCTGATGCTCTAAACTTATCTGAGTTTAGGCGCAACAACCCGCCGCAGTTTAGAGGCAAGTTTGATCTTGAGAAGGCGAGTCTGTAGATCCAAGATTTGGAAAAGATATTTGAAGGAGTGGGGTGCGCTGATGATCGGAATGTGACGTATACTACTTTTATGCTGAGATGGGATGGCGAAAATTAGTGGAGAGGAACTCGCTGATTTCTACAAGCTGAGGGGTCTGAAATTACCTGGGAGGTATTCAGCGAAGTATTTCTGGAGAAGTACTTTCCTGCAAGTGCCTGACATGCCAAAGAAATGAAATAACCGTTAGTGAATATGCTGCCAAATTTGAGAGCTTGTCACAGTTCTCAAGGTATTTCCAGATTCAACCTGATGAAGCATGGAAATGCCGCAAGTTTGAGGAAGGGCTGAGGGTAGAGTTGAAGCGAGGAGTGCTACCCATGAGGATGAATCAATTTCCTGCTTTGATGGATACATGTCAACGACTCAAGGAGTTGGAGCCGTCACGAGATCCAAGAAATCGTAACTTTGGACCGACTAGGTTCCAAAGAGGAGGCAATAACAAAATAACCAGTTTCAGCGCAAACCTTATTCGAGACCACCAGGAAGTCAACCTCAACGTCCATTTATTGGGGGAAGTTCTAGTGGTAACAAATCTGACCCAAATGTGGCATTTATGCCGAGATGCTTTAAGTGTGGAAAGAGTGGCCACATATCTAGAGATTGTTCGATCAAGGGAACGATCTGTTTCAATTGCAGAAAACCTAGACATGTTTCTAGGGATTACAACTAGCCAGAAAGGAAGCCAACTGTGAGTAATATTCGTGCTACTTAGCCACGATCTGGAGGGTGAGTATACACGTTGACTGGAGCTGAAGCTTCTCAGTCTGAAGATCTTATTCAGAGGGAAGGTGTCATTGAAGATAATCTTTTGAATGTCCTATATGATTCGTGTAACGCCCCTTATTCTCCCTTAGTCAAAATAGGTAAGAAGAAGGAACGTCGCACTATAGTGAAACGACGCACAAATGATTATGGAAAGTTTGAGCATTTTTTTCTTTTTTTTTTTAACATAAATCCGGTTGAAACATCCATTTAATCTACATATACACCTGTTTGTAAATATATCGCGTGATTGATTTAAAATTAAGAGTTCCTCTTTCATATAAAACTTCTGTCAAAAATGTCAAAGAGAAATCAACATGGAATGAAACATACGACCATACACAATATGAATAATTACATACTTTGTACCAGAAATACAAGCTTGTTTAAATTACATTTCCAAAAAGATATACAAAAAGCAAAATGTATACCTACCCCAAGAGATACAAATATATACCCACTAATCCAGTAGTACGTCAAAGCTCCCTCAAAATAAACGAATAGCCATCAGTAGCCATCAATTTAAAACCAATCCTAAGACTGCCTGGAACGAGAAGGAACCGTAGATGGATCCTCCTCAGGGTCCTCGTCGTCCGACGAGACATCCATCGGGACGACAGAACAGCGGGCAGGAGCCCGGGCAGTAGACAAAAAGGAATCCTCACGAGGGGTATAATACATTTCACCCTACATGTCCCTCACGGGCATATAGAACTCCAGCCATACAAAAGCATGAAAATCCAGAATAGGAGCGTCATAACGTCTCCATGCTAAGGACACCATCACATCGCCGTGGTATACACATCGGTCAGTCTGTACGTTGATATGCCAGCAGTCCGGACCTCCAAGAAAGTTGATCCTCACGTAGCCAAAAAGTCTACGGAGATGAAATGACATCCTCAACAACTTCGATCTCAGTCGAGATAAGGCCAGAAACCTTGAAACTTAGTGGTTCCCTTGTCCTCCTCACGAGCGTCTTCTCGAGAGCACACGATCCAACCAAAAGACAAAATAAAGAAATTACCGAAAGATGTGAGATTCCCAGCTTTCAGTACCAACATGGCAGCAAGAAAATAAACGGCGTCGAACGCCCACATAAGACACAGTTAATACATACAAGTACAGTAATACATGAAAGCAATTAATGAGAGTAAGCAACAAAGAACAACAGTTAACATTATCCATAGCCAGCCAGCAACATTAGCATTACCAAGAATCAAATAAATATCACAGTCATAATAGTAAACGCATTATCCAAACATGAATGCTCAATGGACCATGTGACTGACAACTCACAATGTAACAAGGGTACCAAAGTTCTTACTCCATGGAGCTTGACATAAACATCTTCGGAGTGAATGATCAAGGAGTAATGCCAGTGTATCGTTAGCCTAAAAAAAATAGTGTGCTCATCTCATAAAAACATTTGCGCAAAATGGCTCACACATGGCACCTCAACAGTTGATCGCGACATAGGACAGCGTCACAGTCAGGATCGTTAGTGTGTTGCATTAGTTTATCCCACGGCCCCAGTGGAGCTACCACCGCCCATTGTGAGACACTCATACCCCGACGCCCTCAGGGTCAACAACATATGACACCTACGCTTAGTCTATTTGCACCCGCACATAGGTGTTATTCAAACTCCTAGGCATACATCGCCTTACTAATCATGTCCAACGGACAGCACATGCATGACGACACCATGTCCAATCATGTATGTTCATCAATGATGCATTCAATATAAGCTTTTCCTCAATGGCACATAAGCATTATTCAATGTCCGACATGACATATCAACCATACATTTATTAAGACATTGCCTCAATGACACATCATTATTCTTATCTCATTGAGTACTACATCAATAATTCTCAGTATCAATATATATTCCTCATTACACACATACCATAATTTCCATGTCATGGATCCAAGAATTCCATATTCAAAATCATTTCTTATCTATCGGTATGAATACGCATTCCTATCACAATTAAGTAAAGTAAAATCCTTGAATCCAGGGTTTTTGGGTTATGTTTGAGTTACAAAGGACAAAGAACCATAATCTCAATCATTTCCAGCTCAAAAATCTCATTTTTGGTCTTGGTAATCGATTACATCACCCTTGTAATCGATTACCCGAGGAACAGAATCTCTGTAATCGATTACAATCTCATTGTAATCGATTACGTGATTCGAACCACGTTTCGTAACTTCAGGCCACGGTAATCGATTACACAACCGTGATCGATCGACAATTGAAGTGAACCTCCGTAATCGATTACCCACAAGTTGTAATCAATTACGTGATTCTCGTAAGCACCATTTCGTGACATCGACAGAGGCTTGGTAATCGTACACCACTCTTGTGATCGACATAAGCTAGACGAATCCGTAATCGATTACACACCAAATGTAATTAATTACGATTTCCGTAATCACGATTTTATATCCTTAAGAGCTTGGTAATCGATTACAAGTCCCGTGTAATCGATTACCACACGTAAACTTACGAGTTCTCAGGTCCTCTAACTCAAACCAAACCAATCCTTATCATATTTAATCAACAAGATACTCAAATATACCTTCAAATCATGCAAGAGGCATCAATAAATCATACAAACCCAACAAAATGCACTATCATCAAGAACAACATAAAAATGAGAGAACTTTATACATGGATTCAGAAATCAATAACAACACACATACAACACATTCCCTTACTACCAAGATTGGTTGAAGAGGATCATCTCCTCTTACCTATTTGGAAGACAACACAATGTGCCACTCCTTCTTGCCCTAGATTTTCGTTTTCCTCCTTCAAGAAAACTCCAATGTGAGTGATCACCACAATGTCCACTCAAACCATGAAAAATAGGTTCTTGGTCACCAAGGTGGCCAAGAGAAACGAAAATAGCAAGAAAAATGGAAGAAAGTTGAAGGCTTTCTTAAAGCTCCAAGCTTTAGCTTCAATGGTGGAAGAAGAATGGAAGAAGAAGAAGAACCAAAAGATGGCAACAAAAGAGGACTTGGAATGGTGTAAGGAAGCAAGAATCTTTGATGATGAAGCAAGCAAAGAACTCAGTGAGTGTGATGGTGGAGAAGAAAATGAGAAGAGAGGAAATGGATATTTGGGGTTTAGAAAAGTGAGAGTGTGATATTAGGAAGAGGAAAAAAATTATTTAGGCTTCCCTTAAAGCCTCTACCGTAGAAGAGTGGAGAAGGGAGAGAGAAAAATGTATCAAATAGGAAGCTTCTTGGAAACTTCCTACAAGGGGTTTTAATTAACTAAATTCTCTTTTTCTTCTTTCTTGAAAATAAGACTAAAAAGGGTTTGACACAAGGTTATTTTTTGAATAATGCGATAATATTTGTATTACGTGTTATTATTTACTGGACGTAATTATAATTGGCAGAAGTCAGCATTAACAAATCTGACAGATAAATTCTTCGCAGTGTTTTATTATTTCATCTATTAAAATTTTTCGAAAAATGTGAAACCTTATAAATTGTGTCCGGTCTCGGGTTTAGTAAGATCCCCCATCGACGTTTCCATAGTTCAAGGTTTTCGGAGAAAATATCTCATTTCTCCAGTTCCGCTCAGTACACACGTAAAACGAGAAATATATCAAAATATTTCGCATTCTCATAAAATTCCAGGAAAAATTTCTACAAAATCACAAATATTTTAGAATGAATTCTGATAGAAGAAAAGTAAATTTTGGGGTGTTACAACTCTCCCTAACAATTAAGAATTTCGTCCTCGAAATTTTCCATACCTTAAAACAATTCGGGATATTGCTCCTTCATCTTGTTCTCTAGCTCCCATGTCACATCTCCAATTGCTTCATTCCAGATTACCTTCACTAGTGCAATGTCCTTACCTCTGAGTTGCTTTGTCCTCCTATCCTCAATCCTTACAGGAGTTGTCTCATATGTCAAGTTTTCCTTCAATTGTACAGAATCAGGTGCTATGACATGATTAGGATTTGGGATATATTTTCTGAGTTGTGACACATGAAAGACATTATGAAGATTTGAAAGAAAAGGGGGTAAAGCTATTTGGTAAGCAACAGGACCTATCCGATGAAGAATTTGGTAGGGTCCAAGGAATTTTGGAGTGAGTTTTCTAGACTTGAGGACACGACCGACCCCAGTCATAGGTGTGACTTTCAAGAAGACATGCTCTCCTTCTTCGAACTCAAGAGGTTTCCTTCTTTTGTCCGCATAACTCTTCTGCCGACTTTGAGCCGTTTTCATTTTCTCCTGAATCATTTAAACCTTCTCAGTTGTCTGCTGAATGAGTTCAGGTCCAACGGTAAGCCATTCTCCATCTTGATACCAGCACAGAGGCGTCCGACACCTCCGCCCATATAAAGCCTCATAGGGCGCCATCCCTATACTTGAATGGTAATTGTTGTTGTAGGTGAATTCCACCAATGGTAAGATTTCATCCTAACTTCCAGTTTGCTCTATCGCACAAGCTCTCAATAGATCTTCTAAGGACTGGATTGTTCTTTCTGATTGACCATCAGTTTGCGGATGGTAGGCAGAACTTAACCGTAACTTTGTTCCCATATCCTCTTGAAGACTTTGCCAAAACTTCGAGGTAAACCTCGGATCTCTATCGGAAATGATACTCGTGGGTATCCCGTGAAGTCTAACAATTTCACCAATGTATATCTGAGTTAACTTCTCCAACGGATATCTTATGTTGATTGGCAGAAAGTGAGCTGGCTTCGTAAGTTGATCCATTATTACCCATATTGAGTCATATCCTTTCCTAGTTCTTGGTAACCCGACAACAAAGTCCATGGCGATGCTATCCCATTTCCATTCAGGAATAGCTAAGGGTTGTAGTAATCCAGCTAGTCTTTGGTGCTTAATCTTCGTTTTCTAGCAAACCAAACAAGATGACACGCATCTAGCAATATCTCTTTTCATCCCATGCCACCAAAATAACTTCCTCAAGTCTTGATACATCTTGGTCATTCCAGGATGCATACTCAATTGACTCAAGTGAGCATGTTCAAGTATGTACTTTCTGAGTTCTTCATCTTTAGGCACACAGACCCTTCCTTGGAATCTCAAAATCCCATCGCTTCCTTCCTTCAATGTTGATACATCACCTTGCCTCATCAATTCTCTTTCTTCTTGCAGGAATTTATCGACCTTTTGTTTCTCTCGAATATCATCCATCAGGTCATTCGAGATAGTGATCCTATTCATGCAGATTTTACCCGGTGTTAACTCTACAAATGACCATATATCTCTGAATTGCTCTATCAAGTCCTTTTCTCTAATCATCATAGTAGAAACACTAATCGTCTTTCTACTCAAAGCATCAGCCACCACGTTCGCCTTTCCAGGATGATACTTAAGTTGGAAATCGTAATCTTTCAAAAATTCTAGCCATCTTCGTTGCCTCATGTTCAGCTCTTTCTGATCGTATAGGTACTTCAGACTTTTGTGATCACTGAAGACGTTGAATATGGCTCCATACAAATAATGTCTCTATATCTTCAATGCAAACACCACTACAGCTAACTCTAGATCGTGTGTTGGGTAGTTCTTCTCGTGCGTTCGCAATTGTCTTGAGGTGTAAGCTACCACTCTTCCGTTTTGCATGAGAACGCACCCCAAACCTTGATACGAAGCGTCACAGTACACTTCAAGTGGTTCACTAGGATTCGGTAAGACTAGCACTGGTGACGTAGTCAGCTTCCTTTTTAACTCTTGGAAACTTCCTTCGCAAGAATCTGTCCATTCAAAAGCTTGGTCTTTCTTGGTGAGTTGAGTGAGCAGTCCAGCGATTTTGGAAAATCCCTCAATAAACCTCCGGTAGTATCCGGCTAATCCAATGAAGCTTCAGATTTTCGTTACTGTAGTTGGTCTTTCCCACTGTAGTACGACTTCTACCTTTGAAGGATCCACTGTAATTCCTTCCTTTGTGATTACATGACCCAAGAATTTCACTTCATCTAGCCAAAAATCGCACTTGGATAGTTTCACATATAGCTCTTTTTCCTTCAAGATCTGGAGAACTATGCTGAGGTGTTCAGCATGGTCCTCGTGACTTTGTGAATAGATCAGGATATCGTCGATAAAAACAACAATGAATTTGTCCAAGTAAGGACGAAAGATCCTATTCATATAGTCCATAAATATCGCAGGTGCATTTGTCACACCAAAAGGCATCACCAGGTACTCGTAATGACCATAACGAGTACGAAAAGCCGTCTTGGGAATATCTTCCACTTTCACTCTGATTTGGTGATAACCCGATCGTAGATCGATCTTGGAAAACACAGCTGCTCCCTTCAATTGGTCCATCAAGTCATCTATCCTCGGCAATGGATACTTGTTCTTGATCGTAACCTTGTTCAACTGACGGTAGTCCACGCATAATCTTGAAGCCCCATCTTTCTTCTTGACCAACAATATAGGTGCTCCCCAAGGTGACACACTGGGTCTCATGAATTGCTTCTCTAGGAGCTCTTCCAACTGCTTCTTAAGTTCCACGAGTTTTGCTAGTGCCATACGGTAAGGTGCCATAGAAATAGGGCCAGCTCCTGGTACCAAGTCGATAGCAAACTCGACCTCTCGTTCCGGTGGCAAACCAGGTACATCGTCTGGGAAAACCTTAGGAAAATCTCAGACAACAGAGATTGCGTCCACATCAACTTCACTCTCAACTTTCAAAGAAGATAACAGCATGTATCCTCGAGCTCCTTCTTTCAGAAAAGCTTTCACTTGGTTGGAGGTCAAAAATCTAGAATCCTCATCCAAAGGGAAAACTATTGTTTTTCTGGAATAGTCTAATAAGACATGGTTGGCAGATAGCCAGTCCATTCCTAATATCACATCTAGTTGGGATAATGGTAAACAGATCAAATCGACAGAAAAGATTCGACCTTCCACGATTAAAGGACAACCTAGACACACCTTAGTAGTGATGACAGGTTTTGCAGTAGGAGTTGAAACAGTCAAAGCGAAAGGTAAAGAAGACACAGGCAATCCAAGTCTTTTCACACAGTCATGTGAAATGAAAGAATGAGTAGCACCAGAGTCATACAGTACAATTAAAAGATTACCTTCAATGATACCTTCTCCTTGTATCAGATCCTCGGATTCAGAGGCTTCAGCACCACTCAGGGTGTAGACTCTGCCTCCAACTTGTGGTTTAGAAGTCTTAGCAGCATTGACGGATGGTTCCGCCTTGGTCTGGTTACAGTCTCGAAAAACGTGACCAGGTTTCCCGCACCGAAAGCAAACAAATCCTTTGATTGTGCAGTCCCTTGTGAAATGCTCTTTCCCACATTTCATACATCTCGGAGTAGTTGTAGCATTCTGACCCATCCTTCCAGGGCTTCCAGTTGGGCTTCCAGAGGGTCTGGAATAAGGCTTCTTTTGATAATGACTTGCGTTACCACCACTTCCTCTTTGGGATCGAACGGGCCCAAAGTTTCTGTTTCTCGCCTCACGTTCTTGTTCTACACTTTCCAATCGGCAGCAAGTGTCAAGTAGCTCAGAAAACTGAGAAATCTTCAAGGCTATCACAATTTTCTTCACATCATGCCTCAGGCCTTCCTCAAACTTCCGACACTTCCAAGTTTCATCGGGTTGAAGTTGAAAATAGGTTGAAAATCTGGACAAGTTCTCAAACTTGGTGACGTATTCGCTCACAGTCATGCCTCCCTGTCGTAACCTCAGAAATTCCATTTCTTTTGCGTGCCTGGCACTTTCAGGAAAATATTTGAACACTTCCCAAGTTATCACTCTATTTGCGGCTTGCAGTAGCCTTTGTTCTCCCTCCACCAATGCTCAGCATCTCCCATCAGCATGTATGCGGCATAGGTCACCTTCCTATCATCAGCACAATTCATACCCGTAAATATTTTCTCCAACTCTTGGATCCACAATGTAGCTTTCTCCGGATCAAACTCCCCTTTAAACTGTGGAGGGTTAGCGTGACGAAATCCTTCCAAGTTCTGAACATCCGCTGTAGACTCTAGCTGTTGTGCTGCTCTAGCCTGTTGTTGAGTTGTCTGCTGGTTCTGTTGTAACATTGCCTCGGCCATCTTCTGTATTGCCTCTATGGCAGCAGCCATATCACCCCGACGAGCCATTGTTCCTTCTCGGATTAGACTACGCAAAACACAGAGAAAGTCAGATGTATTCATTTGAATACCAAACAGCAAAATCACAGAGAATGACACAGCACAAACAAGACAGTCCAAAACCACACGACCCAAAGAAACATAACTGGGAGCTCTGATACCAAGACAGTGTAACGCCCATTTTTCTCCCTTAGTCATAATAGGTAAGAAGAAGGAACGTCACACTATAGTGAAACGACGCACAAATGATTACGGAAATTTTGAACATTTTTTTTTGTTTTTTTTCTTTTTTTTTTAACATAAATCCGGTTGAAACTTCCATTTAATGTACATATACACCTGTTTGTAAATATATCGCATGATTGATTTAAAATTAAGAGTTCCTCTTTCATATAAAACTTCTGTCAAAAATGTCAAAGAGAAATCAACATGGAATGAAACATACGACCATACACAATATGGATAATTACATACTTTGTACCAGAAATACAAGCCTGTTTAAATTATATTTCCAAAAAGATATACAAAAAGCAAAATGTGTACCTACCCCAAGAGATACAAATATATACCCACTAATCCAGTAGTACGTCAGGCCCCCTCAAAATAAACGAATAGCCATTAATTTAAAACCAATCCTAAGACTGCCTGGAACGAGAAGGAACCGTAGATGGATCCTCCTCAGGGTCCTTGTCGTCCGACGAGACATCCATCGGGACGACACACAGCGAGCAAGAGCCGGGCAAGTAGACAAAAAGGAATCTTCACGAGGGGTATAATACATTTCACCCCACATGTCCCTCACGGGCATATAGAACTCCAGCCATACAAAAGCATGAAAATCCAGAATAGGAGCGTCATAACGTCTGCATGCTAAGGACACCATCACATCGCCGTGGTATACACATCAGTCAGTCTGTACGTTGATATGCCAGTAGTCTGGACCTCCAAGAAAGTTGATCCGAACGTAGTCAAAAAGTCCACGAGGATGAAATGACATCCTCAACAACTTCGATCTCAGTCGAGATAAGGCCAGAAACCTTGAAACTCAGTGGTTCCCTTGTCCTCCTCACGAGCGTCTTCTCTAGAGCACACGATCCAACCAAAAGACAAAATAAAGAAATTACCGAAAGAGGTGAGATTCCCAGCTTTCAGTACCAACATGGTAGCAAGAAAATAAACGGCATCGAACGCCCACATAAGACACAGTTAATACATACAAGTACAGTAATACATGAAAGCAATTAATGAGAGTAAGCAACAAAGAACAGCAGTTAACATTATCCATAGCCAGCCAGCAACATTAGCATTACCAAGAATCAGATAAATATCACAGTCATAATAGTAAACGTATTATCCAATCATGAATGCTCAATGGACCATGTGACTGACAACTCACAATGCAACATGGGCACCAAAGTTCCTACTCCATGGAGCTAGACATAAACATCTTCGGAGTGAATAATCAAGGAGTAATGCCAGTGTATCGTTAGCCTAAAAAAAATAGTGTGCTCATCTCATAAAAATATTTGCGCAAAATGGCTCACACATGGCACCTCAACAGTTGATCGCGACATAGGACAGCGTCACAGTCAGGATCGTCGGTGTGTTGCATTGGTTTATCCCACGGCCCCAGTGGAGCTACCACTGCCCATTGTGAGACACCCACACCCCGACGTCCTCAGGGTCAACAACATATGACACCTACGCTTAGTCTATTCGCACCCACACATAGGTGTTATTCAAACTCCAAGGCATACATCGACTTACTATTCATGTCCAACGGACAGCACATGCATGACGACACCATGTCCAATCATGTATGCTCATCAATGATACATTCAACATAAGCCTTTCCTCAATGGCACATAAGCATTATTCAATGTCCAACATGACATATCAACCATACATTTATTAAAACATTGCCTCAATGACACATCTTCATTCTTATCTCATTGAGTACTACATTAATAATTATCAGTATCAATATATATTCCTCATTACACACATACCATAATTTCCATGTCATGGATCCAAGAATTCCATATTCAAAATCATTTCTTATCTATCGGTATGAGTACGCATTCCTATCACAATTAAGTAAAGTAAAATCCTTGAATCCAGGGTTTTTGGGTTATGTTTGAGTTACAAAGGACAAAGAACCATAATCTCAATCATTTCCAGCTCAAAAATCTCATTTTTGGTCTTGGTAATCGATTACATCACCCTTGTAATCGATTACCCGAGGAACATAATCTCAGTAATCGATTACAATCTCATTGTAATCGATCACGTGATTCCCATAACCACGTTTCGTAACTTCAAGGCCCTGGTAATCGATTACACAACCGTGGTAATCGATTACCAATTGAACAGAACCTCCGTAATCGATTACCCACAAGTTGTAATCGATTACGTGATTCCCAGAAGCACCATTTCGTGACATCAGAGGCTTGGTAATCGATTACACCACTCTTGTAATCGATTACAAGCTAGACAGAATCTCTGTAATCGATTACACACCAGATGTAATTGATTACCAGATTTCCAGAATCACGATTTTATATCCTTAAGAGCTTGGTAATCGATTACAAGCCCCGTGTAATTGATTTCCACGTGTAAACTTGCAGAAAATAGAGTTCTCCAAGTCCTCTAACTCAAACCAAACCAATCCTTATCATATTTAATCAACAAGATACTCAAATATACCTTCAAATCATGCAAGAGGCATCAATAAATCATACAAACCCAACAAAATGCACTATCATCAAGAACAACATAAAAATGAGAGAACTTTATACATGGATTCAGAAATCAATAACAACATACATACAACACATTCCCTTACTACCGAGATTGGTTGAAGAGGATCATCTCCCCCTTACCTATTTGGAAGACAACATAATGTGCCACTCCTTCTTACCCTAGATTTTCGTTTTCCTCCTTCAAGAAAACTCCAATGTGAGTGATCACCACAATGTCCACTCAAGCCATGAAAAATATGTTCTTGGTCCCCAAGGTGGCCAAGAGAAACGAAAATAGCAAGAAAAATGGAAGAAAGTTGAAGGCTTTACCTTAAAGCTCCAAGCTTTAGCTTCAATGGTGGAAGAAGAATGGAAAAAGAAGAAGAACCAAAAGATGGCAACAAAAGAGGACTTGGAATGGTGTAAGGAAGCAAGAATCTTTGATGATGAAGTAAGCAAAGAATGGCTGCCTCCAGGAGTGGTTGCACGGTGGAGAAGAAAAGGAGAAGTGAGGAAATGGATATTTGGGGTTTAGAAAAGTGAGAGTGTGATATTAGGAAGAAGAGAGAAATTATTTAGGCTTCCCTTAAAGCCTCTGCCGTAGAAGAGTGGAGAAGGGAGAGAAAAAAATTTGTCAAATAGGAAGCTTCTTAGAAACTTCCTACAAGGGGTTTTAATTAACTAAATTCTCTTTTTCTTCTTTCTTGAAAATAAGACTAAAAAAGGTTTGACACAAGGTAATTTTTTGAATAATGTGATAAGATTTTTATTATGTGTTATTATTTACTGGACGTAATTATAATTGGCAGAAGTCAGCATTAACAAATCTGACAGATAAATTCTTCGCAGTATTTTATTATTTCATCTATTAAAATTTCTCGAAAAATGTGAAACCTTATAAACTGTGTCCGGTCTCGGGTTTAGTAAGATCCCCCATCGACGTTTCCATAGTTCAAGGTTTTCGGAGAAAATATCTCATTTCTTCGGTTCCGCTCAGTATACACGTAAAACGAGAAATATATCAAAATATTCTGCGTTCTCAGAAAATTCCAGGAAAAATTTCTAGAAAATCACAAATATTTTAGAATGAATTCTGATAGTAGAAAAGTAAATTTTCGGGTGTTACAATTCGAGTTTGACACATTCATTTATTGCATATGATCGTGTGGATCGGTTGAAACTGCCTGTGTCTTCTTTGAGTTTTCAATTGATTGTTTCTACACCAACTGCCAAGCCTGTTGTTACATCTAAAATATGTTTGAATTGTCCTGTTACCATAAATGATCGAGTATTTTTTGTCAATTTAATTTGTTTACCTCTTGTTGAAATAGATGTAATATTAGGAATGGATTAGTTATCTTCTAACCATATCCTATTAGACTATGCCAATAAAACCATAGTTTTTCCTGAGGATGAGAATTCTGGATTTTTAACTGCCATCAAAGTCGAGTCATTGTTGAGAGAGGGAGCCCAAGGATACATGTTGTTGTCTTCTTTAGAAGTCAAGAGTGAGAAAGATGTGAACGTTATTCCTGTCGTTAATGCGTTTCCGGAGGTTTTTCCAGATGAGGTACCTGGTTTACCACCGGAAAGAGAAATCGAGTTTTCTATTGATTTGGTACCAGGAACAGGTCCTATTTCGATTGCACCATATCGGATGTCACCAGCGGAGTTAGTAGAGTTGAAGAAGCAATTGGAGGAACTATTGGAGAAATAGTTTGTGCAACCTAGTGTTTCGCCATGGGGAGCGCCAGTACTGCTAGTCAGGAAAAAGGATGGAATTTCTTGTCTTTGTGTGGACTATCGTCAGTTGAATAAGGTCACAATAAAGAATAAGTATCCACTTCCAAGAATTGACAATTTGATGGACCAATTTAAAGGAGCAGCCATTTTCTCTAAGATAGGTTTATGATCAGGTTATCATCAGATTCGTGTTAAGGTAGAGGATATACCTAAAACAACTTTCTGAACTCGTTATGGGCATTATGAGTATCAAGTGATGTCGTTCGGAGTGACGAATGCTCCTGTAATATTCATGGATTACATGAATAGGATCTTTCGTCCATTCCTAGACAGATTTGTCGTTATTTTTATCGATAACATTCTGATCTACTCTCAAAGTCAGGAAGAGCATGCTGAACATCTCAGTATAGTTCTCCAAATTCTGAAAGAAAAGAAGTTGTATGCAAAGTTGGCGAAGTGTGAATTTTGGTTAGAAGAGGTTCAATTTCTGGGTCACGTGATTTCCAAGGAAGGTGTTGCGGTGGACCCATCTAAAGTCGAAACCATTCTGCAATGGGAAAGGCCTAAGACAGTGACGGAGATCCGGAGTTTCATTGGATTGGCCGGATATTATTGAAGATTTATTGAAGGTTTTTCCAAGATAGTTGGACCTCCTACACTGCTCATAAGGAAGAGTCAAGCTTTCGTTTGGACAGATGAATGTGAGATAAGTTTTCAAGAGTTGAAGAAGAGATTGATAACTGCATAAGTACTGATTTTGCCAGATTCTAGTGAGGCTTTCAAGGTGTATTGTTATGCTTTTTACCAAGGGTTAAGATGTGTGCTGATGCAGAACAGGAATGTAGTAGCGTATGCTTCAAGACAGTTGAAGGTACATGAGAGGAATTATCCAACCCATGACTTGGAACTAGCTGCAGTGGTTTTTGCGTTAAAAGTGTGGAGGCATTTTCTGTATGGAGCCACGTTCAATGTCTTCAGTGATCACAAGAGTCTGAAATACTTATTTGATCATAAGGAATTGAACATGAGGCAGAGACGGTGGCTAGAGTTCTTGAAGGGCTATGATTTTCAGCTTCAATACCATCCAAGAAAGGCGAATGTGGTAGCGGATGCCTTAAGTAGAAAGGTGATCAGTGTTTCTACCATGATGATAAAGGAAGAGGAATTGATCAATCAGTTCAGAGATTTGTGGTTGTCTATGGATTTGGCACTCGGAAGGATTCGTTTAAACAGAGTGATTGTTTTGAATGACTTGCCAGAGGAGATTCGAGAAAAACAGGATGAAGATCTATTTTTACAGAATGAGAAAGAACTTTTAAATCAAGGTCATAAGGTAACGGTTGAGGAAGGATCAGATGGAGTCTTAAGATTTAAAGGAAGGATTTGTATACCTGATGATCCCGATCTTAAGCAAGCAATTTTGGACGAAGCTCACACTAGTAGGTTGAGTATGCATCCGGGAATAACTAAGATGTATCAAGATTTAAAGTTGATGTTTTGGTGGCCAAGGATAAAGAGAGATGCTGCGGAACGTGTGGCATCTTGCCTTGTTTGTCAGAAGGCAAAAGTGAAACATCAAAGACCTGCTAGTATGTTACAACCTTTAACTATTCCAGAATGGAAATGGAATAGTATCTCAATAGATTTTGTTACCGGATTGCCAAGAACGACGAAGGGTCATGATTCTATATGGGTTATAGTTGATAGGCTTATGAAGTTAGCGCACTTCTTGCCGATCAATATCAAGTATTCGTTGGAACGACTAACCCAGGTGTACATCAGTGAAATTGTTAGACTTCATGGTGTGCCTGCAAGTATAGTTTCTGATAGAGATCTGAGGTTTACATCAAGATTTTGGCGAAGTTTGCAAGAAGTGATGGGGACTAAGTTATGTCTGAGTTCTGCTTATCATCTACAGACTGATGGTCAAACGGAGAGAACAATCCAGTCGTTGGAAGATTTGTTGCGTATTTGTGTGTTGGAACAACAAGGGAGTTGGGATGAATTCTTGTCACTGATAGAATTTACCTACAATAATAGTTTTCACTCAAATATAGGGATGGCACCCTATGAAACATTATATGGGCGACGATGTCGAACACCTTTGTGTTGGTATCAGGATGGGAAAAGTATGACCATTGGGCCTGATCTTGTGCAACATACTACGGAAAAGGTGAAAATGATTCAGGAAAAAATGAGGACGACTCAGAGCCGACAAAAGAGCTTTGCTGATAAGCGAAGGTGACCTCTTGAATTTGTGGAAGGTGAGCATGTATTTTTACGAGTAACACTTACAACTGGTGTCAGAAGGGTTATTAAGTCTAGAAAACTCACTCCTAAATCATCGAACTTTACTAAATTATTCGTCGGATAGGTCCTGTAGCCTACCAAATAGCTTTACCACCTTTTTTTTATCCAATCTCCATAATGTATTCCATGTGTCTCAATTGAGAAAATATATCCCTGATCCAATGCATGTTGTACAACCCGATGAAGTATAACTGAAAGATAATTTGACATATGAGACACTTCCTGTTAAGATTGAGGACAAGAGAGTAAAGCAGCTTCGGGGGAAAATGATCGAATTGGTAAAGGTAATATAGAACGATGCAACGGGTGATGCTACCTGGGAGCTGGAAGATAGAATGAGAGAGCAATACCCTCAACTTTTCTGAGGTACGACAAATTTCGGGGACGAAATTTGTGTTAGTGGGGGAGAGTTGTAACACCCCAACTTTTGGTTGAATTACGATATTGTCCTAAATGTACTGTTTTATGTTTTCTATGAGTTATAAAATGAATTTGACTATTTCATGACTGTATTTGACTGTTGTGTGTAATTTACTCCGAGTCAAGAAAATAATAATTTTTGGGCCTATCTTAATTTAATTATTCGGAGTTGGGGGATCTTACTAAACCTAATTCCGAGAGATACGAGTATTTATCTTTTAATTTTTAGAATTTAACTGTACAACAAAAATATTTTATATTTTTATAATATTATTTTATTAGACAGTACCTACTTTCTTAAAAACAGTAGAATTCTGCTCCAAATGGACCATGGACCCAGAAAAGTCTGTGGGACCCACGTTGGGATAATCAGTCAACATTTTTGGCTTAATTTATTTCTAAGCCAATGGGATGTGGTCAACAATAGTGGCTTGAAAGTTTCTAAGCCAATAGGAAACAAGTTCACAAAAGTGGTTAGACTAGTTAGTAAGTAACTAGAAAAACTAAACTAAGTTGATCTAACTAAACTAAGTTAAATTAATATATCTAAGTAGTAACTAAATGAAGTAAACCTAGTTAGCTACATCTTAAAGTTCTAGTTAGAGAAGGTTCTAGTAATATCAAGACTAAGGCTAGTTATCTTAAGTAACTAGATAGTTAGACAAGTAACTAAGCAACCTAACTAAATGCACCTAAGTCTAACTAGATGGCATAAGTGAACACAAACCTAGTTTGCACTCCCCTGGAGCAATTCGGCCAAGGCTCTTCAAGAAGGATCAAGAAGCTTGGTGACTTGATTTCCTACACCACTGGCAAGCTAGCTTAGGGACAAAGCCTTTGATATCTACCCTGGATCACATCTAAGGTTGTTAGGAGGTCTTGGAAGGTCAACAATGATGGCCACCTCCTTTGAGGGAGCTCCACGGCCAAGTAAAAATTAGGAGAGGTTGGAGAGCATTTTTACTTAGTCATTTCATCTTTATCTTTACTATCACCAAAGATTTCCTTTTTCTTTTCAAGAACGCCAAGAACAACTCCATAGTTTTACTCCTAGAGCCATTCGGCCAACACCCTAAACCAACACCTCCACTCTTCTAAATTTTCACCTAACACCAATTCTCAAATCCAAACACCATTCTAAGCATCTTTCATCTTGAAAGTTTCTTCAAAAAAGTTCATCTTGAGCTTGAAAAACCACATTGAAGATTATTTCCTACAAGGTGAAAATCTTTGTTTCTTATTTCTAACTTGATTTCTTAGGTTCTAAGCCATGATTGATCCATGGTTTATATTTTTCACCTATAGTTATGACTCTTAAAAAATTTGTTTGAGTTGTTAGGGATCCTTTAGAGGTCACATGAAAATCACTATGAGGAGTTAGAAGGAGTTTGTTTTTCCTTAAGGTAAGAGGGAAATTTAATCTCATCAACCTTGTGTGGTGGTGAGAAAATGGATGTATTTGTGGTGAAGAATCCATAAGGATTCCTTTACTTAGTTGTTTAATGTCTTTTCTATTTTGTGATTGATTATGTGTGCATGCATGTTTATAGCTTTAAAATATATGGTATGTGTTTATAGATATATGGTAATTATTGTAAGATGTGAATAACATGTGAGGATTTGCATGGGTGTCCAAAGAACACAAGGAAGCTCACGGCTTCACCAAGAAAAAGAGAACCAAAATGTTCTCAACCATTTTCTAAATGAATACTTAATTGATTTAAATGAATTAATGAATTTGATAATGATTTAGAAGATGGAAAATGATTTAAAGATTATTTGTAAAGAATATGTTGAATTCGGCCAAAATGCCATTCAATGTATATTTGATTCCAAAATTATTTTCTAATGTAGATTAAGTAGTTAACTTAAAGAGAATTCAATTTCAATGAATTTTTGGAGAACAAAATAAATGAACTTAGTTTTAGAGACCTAAATTAGAGGAATCAATTATAAATAAGAAATAAATTGATCACTTGAAAAATGTTAACATAGTGCTCACCTTTGGGTTTTGAAGCACATTAGCGAGTTTCAAAGTGTAAATAATGGTTATGATTTAAAAAGGCAATCTTTGATAGAAAATGTAAAAAATATCATTTAGTGAATTTTCTAGACAAAATGTTATCAAAATTAATTAAAAATGGACAAATAATGGGAAAAGTTTCAAAGTATAATTAGAACGTAAAGAAAATATTTTACGTAGTTGAAAAATACTAAAAATAGCTTACGCATATTTCAAATGAAGAATTTTAAGCTATGCTTTTGAGAAAATGATTTAAATATACGGTTGAGAAAATGATTTAAAAACATTATGCGATATTTAAAAACATCAAAATATATTTACGCGATTTGAAAACATTTGAAAAAGGTGATGTAATTGTGAAAACGCGATAAAATCTTTATGTGACTAAAAGGAACAGTAAGTTTTACTGTCGTGCCAAAGTGGTGGACCCGAACATGTTGAGAAATAGTACTGTCAAGTGGAGACATACTATATTTGGTTTATGTCGATACTGAGGGCATTTGTATAATTACGATTTATAGTGATAATAAGGGCATTTGTGTAATTATGGTTCATTTACATATATTGAGAGATGTGTCAATTTGGTTGAAATTGGCAATTGGCTGACGAGATGAATTACACCATGTTGTGGGTGTGATAGGCATAGTGTGGTTCATTGAGTTAACTTGGAGGCGTTAGTGTGCGGAGGATTCCACATGTGGACAGTTGTTAGCTCCTCTGGGTCGTGGTAACGGGCAACACACTAATGATCTCGACAAGCACTATTCTTAATCAAGATCTTGTGGAGACTATCTAGTACAATGCCTGTTGTGCACGATGTTTGGATTGTGTACTAACTACACGACGATTTTGACTGTGTGCTATTTACATGACGTTTGACTGTGTAATAGTTGATTTGGCAGCCTGAGGTACGGATAGATCTTCCGGATCATTGTCTCTAATGTCCGTGTTTAGCTCCATAGAGTAGGAATGAGTCGGTGTGCATTTGTGGTTTGCATCATAATATGATTATTTGTGATTATTTATATTTAATTTGAGATATTATGTTTGATGTGTTAGTGTGAGATATTGTACATAATGTGATGATATGGATTTTTGAATCAACTGTGATATCTGTATGTACTGTCATTTTCTGTACTGCCATGCTGGTAATGATGTTGATTGTCTCACCTCTTTGTATGTATTTTTCTGTATTATTATTTATATCTTGTAAAGAGTTTGAGGAAGAGGAGGAGGAGCAGCCTCTAAATATTTAGTACCCTGAGGAGCAACAACCAAGCGACCAGTTTGAGGAAGGCGAGCCATTAGATCACCCCTATCATTTGGATTGATCTTGTGGTTATGGCTTTGCCTGAGTTCTTGGGTTTTGTGCGACTTGAGTTTCACGGAGGCTCAAAGGCCTGGTGTCTGCGAGCTGAGAGAGGGTCGGTTGTGTATGTGGGGCGTCTAACTCTGTCCCTGCGTAGAGAGTTTGACGGAGCACCGATGTTTACTACTACTTTTTATTTACATTTAGAGATGCCTTTGTCTATTAGGCATTACTCGGGAGGACGTTTTCATGCACCCAGTAAGCTTAGTAGCGTATCGACAGCACGGACTCTTATCCGTAGAGCTATGAGACATCCAGGATTTCTGTCGTTCGATGATCCATCTGAGGAGGACCCTTCGGAGGGTTAGAAATCTTCGATGTGCACTTGGTCATGTTTATGTTTTAGTGTTATGCTAATTTTTTACTGCTTTATTAAATATTTGTAGTTGTAAATTATTTGTATACTTAAGACAAAAATCATATGTATATTATGGTGTGTAATAATAATTTGTTTTGTTTTGTAATTCGTTTTATTTTATTTAATGATATCATGTATAAAAAGAAAAATTTTGCAACTCATAAATTATGTACTAAACGTTTTATAACTTGGGTAAGGTTTTATTATAATATTAAAAATGTGACATCCTCATAGGGTGCAACCTTGGGACTTAAGTGATTAAATGATAAGTGATCAATATTGTGGTGAAATAAAACGGGTTAGACTTTGTTATAATGAGGCTCACGGATTCTTAAGGCAAAATGCCACAAAATGTAGTGTTAAAATGGAGACTTAGATGATTAAAAAATTTTTGATTCGTTAAGAGTTCATAAAATGAAAAGAATAAAGAGTAAGACTTTATTTTATGGATTAGAATGATTTTGAACATTAGGGAAGAACAAGAGAGTTTGTGAGACTTGCAAAACCTTAGAGTAATTTTAAGTGAGCATAATTGATTAGATTAAGGAACTTGATCAATCTAAAGGAATGAAGATTGAATAAAGACTTCAAGAGAATCCCTCTAGAAAATGAATTCATAAGAGATGTTAATTAAGGTGTAACCTCATAATGATTTTCATAATAGACGTGACTTAAAGCGAAACTTGTAATGATCTCATAAGAATTGTTGAGTTAAAGTGAAACTCGAAATAAACCTTAAAAAGTGTGTTATCACTCTTAAGAAATTAATACTATACTATTGTGGGTCCGTGTTTGGGACTAAAATTCTGTTGATGCTTAAATTGGCCAAATTGTGGTGTGCTATGGAAAATATATCATTATTGTTGAATATACATGATTGTGCATGGAGTCAACATGCATTGAACATTATACACCTTTGATTATTGTGCCGATGTGCTGAAACCGAATGGATCAATGTTATTATGTAATTGTATGAGTGATTATGTAATATCATTGATACTAATGGTATTAGACAATTGTATGGGCGATTGTTTTAATATCATTGGGGACAGTACAATGATGGCTTGAGTTATACATATATGTATTGAACAATTTGCTCAGTCGATGACTGTTAAAAAGCTGGATGAGCCTAGGATTATGCATTGAATCAGTATGCATTGAACAAATTGCTCAGTCAATGATTATTAAAAGGCTGTATGAGCCTATGAATGAGAATTGAATGGTGTGGTCTATGATGGATCTATGGGGGGCATAAGGCACGGTGAAAGCTGATTGCATGCATTATGGGCCCGACAAATCACTATTCTTTTTGTGGTGAATGAACGAGAATTGATTATAGTGCGATCCAGTGGAAGGATCTCAGGGTGCGTCAGGGCGCGGTGATCCCTCTAATGACCTATTTTGTCACATTATATACCCCTGGTCGAAAAGCCGATTACAACGCACTGACGAGGAACTGACAAGAACTATTCACTTCATGGTCCAACATAGACTGTCATTGAGGGGGACAAATCTTCTAGAATGTTCATCTTTGAAATAGAATAGAAAACCTTGGTACCAAGTGCACATGCATTGTGAGTCGGCATTGTGAGTCCGCATATCATATGGCACTCATTTATATCATATCTTTTGGCACTCATTTATATGATGATTATACTATTGTTTTATTGTTGTCATGATTATCTGAAATGTTTTAATTGTTCATTATCTAAGATTTTGTTGTCGTTTTCTCTTATCGTATGTGATTACTGCTGCTTAAATGTTATTGCTCCGCTATGTGGGCACTCTGCGTCGTTCTATTTCTTTACTACCATAATTGGTAATGTAAGTAGGATGTCTCACCTCTTTATTGTATTACGCTGTCTTATGTTGTGTTGGATAAAGACTGTGAAGAGTGCGAGTTGAATTCACTTAGTTTAGTTTGGGGATCGACTTTTGTTTCCTTGTGATGGCATCTGGACAAGCTTTCCTCAGTCGTATGTGGATATAGTTTCATGGAGGCTTGGAAGCCTGGCATTTTGACCATGATGTAGAGCGTTTTACTTACATAGGGGATGTAACCCTAGTTCAGTATAGTAATGACCCTGGAGCTGGTACAAGCATCTCTTATGTTTTTATGCATGTGGAATTCCCTATACCCATTGGGGAGATGTGGGATAACCGCCACCTCTTCCCTAGAGAGGTTTTGGTTATAACGCCTATTCAGGCTCCCATCTATCATGACGTGTCGCAAGGGGGAAAATCATCTGTTGGGGATCCGGAGGAGGATCAAGTGCAGGACCTCTCTCTCCATGTGTTTGACTTCGGGGGAGGTCGATCTTTTATATAGTAGTTATGCTATGCAAAACTTATGTTTAATTATGTGGTCATTAAAACAAGGGGTGTTACATTATGCCTGTTAAAGACTAAATCTTTCTGTCGATTTGATTTGTTTACCTCTTTTACAAATTAGACGTGATCTTGAAAATGGACTGGTTATCTTCCAACCATATCCTATTAAATTATTCCAATGAGAATTTTGGAGTTCATTTCTAATATCAAACCATATCAAATTCTTTGTTGGATATGTCCCGTAACACATCAGATAGTTTTGCTACTTTTCTTCCTGTCCTTCATAATGTTTGTCTATGCACCGCAATTGCCAGAAAGAATATTCTTAGTCCAAACCACGTCATAGTATCAGATGTAGTATTGTTGAAAGACAACTTGACTTGTAAGACGCTTTCTGTTAAGAGCAAGGGCAGGTGAGTGAAGCGATACGAAGGGAAAGAAATCACAAGCAACCTAGAATAGATTGATTACTTTCTAGTCATATCCTATTAGATTGTTCCACGTAAACCTTAATGTTTCCTGAAACTGAGATTTCTGGACTTTAACAACCAACTAAGTAGGAGCTCTATTGAGGGAAGGAACCTAAGGATGCTTGTTAGTATCTTCTTTGGAGGTCAAAAGTAAAGAGAATGTGAATGTTATTCTTGTAGTTAATGAGTTTCCCATGGTGAGTTCCAGTGTTGTTAGTTAAGGAGAAGGATGAAACTTCTCGGTGATATGTGGACTATCGCCAGTTGAATAAGGTTATGATCTAGAATGAGTATCCTCGAAAGAAGATAGATGATTTGATGGATCGACTGAAGGGAGCCACTGTTTACTCCTAGATTGATCTACGTTCTGACTATCATCAGATTCACGTGAAAGTAGAGGTTATTTTCAAGAATATTTTTTGAACACGTTATTGGCATTATGAGTAGCTTGTGATGCCGTTTAGAGTGACAAATGCTCATGCCATATACATGGATCATATGAATCGGATCTTCCGTCCTTATCTAGACAGATTTGTTGTTGTCTTTATTAGTGACATTCTGATCTATTCTCGAAATCAGGAAGAACACACTGAATATCTCGGTATAGTTCTCCCAATTTGGAAGGAGAAGAATTTTGAACACCAACTTGTCAAAGTACAAATTTTGGAGGAGGTTAGACTTTTGGATCATGAGATTTCAAAGGAAAGAATTGTTGTGAATCTATCAGATGTTGAGATAGTTCTTCAATGGAAAAGACTGAAAATCGTAACAAAAATCCATAGCTTTATGGGATTAGCTAGTTATTATCGAAGGTTTTTCGAAGGGTTTTCCAAGAGAAAGGAACTTCTCATCCAGCTCACAACAAAAGAATCAAGCTTTTGTATGGACTAATGTATGTGAGGGAAGCTTTCAAGAGTTGAAGAGACGTTCGACTTCTTCGCTAGTGTCAATTCTACCCAATCCCAACGAACCTTTTGAGGTGTTTTGTGATGCTTCACATCAAGGTTTATGATGTGTGCTTGTGTAGAATAGAAAGGTTGTAGCATATGCTTCAAGGCAGTTGAGAGTGCGTGAGAAGAATTACCCTACATGAACTTAGAGTTAGTTGTTATGTGTTTGCCTTGAAATCTGGAGGAGTTTTCCATATGGAGTAGCATTCAACGTCTAAAGTAATCATTAGAGTCTGAAGTGTCTATTTGATCAGAGTGGCACAGTGAAAGTGTGTTGGCAACATGATAGAGAAAGTTTTGTGTTAGGACCCGAGCTTATACAACAAACATTGGATAAAGTTAAGATGACTCAAGAAAAGATGTAAGCAATTCAGAGGAAAATAAATTCCATTGGTAAAAGTGATTTAGAACGACGTGACTAGAGACGCGACGTAAGAGCTAGATGATAAGATGAAGGAACAATATCCACATCTATTCTAAGGTATGAAAAAATTTCAAGGATGAAATTTCTTTTTAGAAGGGAAGAGTTGTAACACCTTAAAAATTGATAATTTTATGATAAATAATCATTTTATAATATATGTGAATTTTTGTGGATTTTTTCAGAAATGAATATTTTAATATATTTCTCATTTTACGTGCGCGCTGAGCGAAGCTAGGAAAATAAATTATTTTCCTCGAAGTTGGTAAACCTTGAACTATGGAATCGTTAACGGGAGATCTTACTAAACCCGAGGTTGGGCACAGTTTACGAGGCTTGTATTTTTTGAGATTTTTATCTGATAAATAAAAATCGTCGTATAAATTTATTATCCGTTAAACAATAAGTACTAATTTCTATTAACTGTAACCTTTGTCCATTGGATAATAGCTTGTAGTAAAATATAAGTGTTCTAGAATATTCACTTTAGTGACATTACCATGGCATCACCATTGACTTTTCCAAAAAAATGATTTTTTGGCTTCTAGATGAAGCTTTGGAAGAAGCTTCCTAGCAATTTCCCAAGCTATGCATGAAGCCATTTCTCTCTCTCTTCCCTCCCCACACTCTCCATGGCAATGGCCAAAAAGTGGAGCCAAAATTATGCTTTTCCCTTACCACTTTTCATTCTAATTTCAAAAACCACAAAAGCTATCATCACTTTACTATTACTTTCTCTTTCCTTTTTCTCTTCTCTCATTTTCTCTCAAGTTCTTCTCTTCCTCTTCTCTTCTTCTTCATCCACGGCACCCACACCATGGAAGGACCATCTTCACTAGCTTGCTAAACTACTTCCATTTCTTGCTTCCTCTCATCATCCTAAGACATTTTTCCTTCGTGACCATCCTCTAGTTTTTCCTTTTTCACTTTCCACCATTGAAGCCCAAGCTTGAAGCTTTAAAAGTAAATTTCTTGACTTTCTTCTCTTTTCTTCTCTTTTTCATTTTTCTTGGTCACCTATGTGACCAAGGACTCCTCTTTTTATGGTTTAAGTGAAGATTTTGAAAGTTGCTCACCTTAGGGTTTTCTTGAAGGTGTAGGACGAAAATTGCAATAAGGGATCAGGAAGCTTGCTTTCTTATGTTGTCTTCTTAGGTAAGAGGGAGATTAACCCCATCGGCCAAGTTTGGCGATGGGAAATGAGATTGTATGTATCAAGTGAAGAATCCACATGAGGACTTATTCACTTGGTTGTATGAATTTGTTATCTATGCCTATTTGCTTCATGTGTTGTTCTTACTTGTTTTATTTGATTTTATGGCTTGAATATTATGTATGAATATGCTATAATGTAAATTGATGAAGGAAGTGTGATATGTGCTTCAAAATCTTGATGGAGGTCACAACCAAGAAGGAGGAAAAAAATAGAAATGTTGGATAAATTTTAAGGTAGCTTGGAATTTAGAAAATTTAGGTTAAAAATGAGTTAATTAAAGAATTGATGTAAGTAAGCAAAGAAGAAGAATTTTTGGCACCTAAGAGTGTTAGGGGTTTCTGCTGTTTAGGGAAACCATGAAACCATTCAGTATCAAAGGTGGGATTTTAAAGATTCAATAACTAGAAGATTGATTAGGAATTCATAAGATGGAAAAATAAAAAATGAGAACTTTAACCTAAAACCATGATGACTTATGACTTTTGAAGGAAAATGAGCGTAAGTGAGGCTTTGAGATTCATAAGACTTTAAGTAAGTAAACTTTATCAATAATAAAGAGAAGTGTTAATTGGAATAGAGAAACAAGAATTGAAATGATAGTGCTTCTTACATGGGGTGAGAGAAACAAGTAAAATTGAGATTTGAGGGTGTGGAGTATTTTTAATCCTTAATGAAACCATAGCTCCATTTGCAAAATTATGTAGAAAAATTGATTTTTGGAGATAGCGCCTAGGCACTGTAATTGGAGCGCCTGGGCGCCCAATGCCTAGAGGGAGTGCTGCGTGTTGTTGTACACCCAGTGCCTAGATGGTTCGTGGTGAGCGCCTGAGCGCCCAAAAGTGAGGCCTGAGCGCTGAACACTGGGAAGAACAAAGTTTTAGTTAGTGGAAATGAAAGAAATTCACTTATATAGTACCTTCTTTTATGCTTCTTAATGAGTATTGAAACTCTAATAAAAATACTTGATGAGGTGTTAGTTTATGATTATGAATTTCATGATATTGATGATTCTTGACTCATGCTATAATGATGCATTGTGAATGGAAATGATAGTATGATGTTGATGATTGTTTTGGTTAATGATGACTTCTGAATCATGCCATTAATATGTTTTGCATTTGATAAAACCTCAGTTTGCAGTTGGACTAGACCCAGTTGGATCAGTGTTATTATGTAATTGTATGGGCAGTTACATAATAGCATTGATACTAATGATATTTGACAATTGAATGGGCGGTTATTTAATACCATTGGGAACAGTACAATGATGGCTGGAGTTATGCATTGAGTTATCATGCGTTGAACATCATACAGTCAGTGACTGTATGGCTTTTGTTGCCTAGGAGTGAATGCGAATTGAGTTATGTGATCCAATGGAAGGATCTTGGGGGAACGTGAGGCGCGATGGTTCATTTACTGATCATGTTATCACATTATTACACCCTTGACCATGATAAACCATTGCAACGCATTACGAGCCCGACAAGCACTATTCTTTTTGTGGTCCAGCGTAGACTATCATTGAGGGGGGAAGATCTTCTGGAATGTTCATCTCTGAAATTGAGTATTAGCTCCATGGAGTAGGAATTGGTTTATTATGCATACACATGATCAGTACACCTATTGTCATGGCATGGTCAACATACATATTGTGGTGGCATAATCATTTTATATATCTATGGTGGATGCCTGTTGTTATCTGTTGTTATAGTGTTGTTAATATTTATATTATTGTGGGATATGCTTTCTAACGATATTTATGAAATTGATAACTTGAATATATCTATAATATCTATATGTATGGAATGACTTTGTCATTCGTATCATTTTCTTCGCTTCCATTTTGGTATGCGATGTAGATAATCTTACATCTTTGTTGTATTGTCCTACTTTATGTTTGTGTTGATGAAGACTGTGAAGGGGGATGAGGTTGAATTATCTAGCTTTTATTGAGTTGATTTGCTGACTCTTGTGATGGCGTTTGGATGAGATTTTCCTGTTATCTGCGAGCGTAGTGACATAGGGGCATTGATGCATGGCATGTCGACTGGGGCACCGATTGTTTTAATATGCATAGGGGTTGTGGCTCTGTCTATGAGTAGTGCCTATCCCAGGGTTGCTACTTTTCCCCTTTGGTGCTTTTGTACCCGCCACCTTTTATTTGGTTATGTAAGTATTATGTTTTGTGTTACCAATGCTTATGTTAAGGATGGATATATTTATATATGGAATATATTTTCCTTCGGTGATTATATTTTAAGAGCTGTGTACTGAATATATTTCATTCGTGGCTCATATTTTCTATATATGCACAAGGTTTAAATTGAAAAACTTGTTGTTGAGTTGTAGCACGCCTAAATTTAGTGATTGTGGCATAATGACGATTGTGTCGTGATTATTAAATTTAGGGGCGTTACAGAGTAAGTTTCTCAAATCAACCTTGTGAATTCCAATTTATCTAAACTACTTCTTTTCTTAAATGTTAGTTAGTCATCATAAAAAAGAAGGAGAATGTAATTGGCTAGCTGCCATTGATAGTAGTTTTGATGATAACAAACATGATGAAGATGATGATGGTAAGACCAAGTCCAAGATCTCCAAAAATAACTTTAGGACTTAGGATCCTTTGTACGGAGACTTTTCGGATATCTCATTGATTTTGCACGGAAAGAAAAAAATGTTTTTAAATTAAGATTCCAATTTCAAAGAATGATCTTAAAGTTTTTGAAAACTATTTCTGGAAATATCAATGTGTTCAAAATTATTTTGGACTCAGAGGTATTCGAATAACCCTACTCATATTTATGTTTGAAACTGTTTTAGACTCAGAGGTATTCGAATAACCCCAAGGTATTCGAATAACCTGCTACAATTTCCATACGTTTTTCATGTTTTCAAAAGTGCTATTCGAATACAGAATCTCTTAAAATCAGTTTTAAAAAATGAGGTATTTGAATAGCCCATGTGGTATTCGAATATACCTTATTACAGAAAATTATTTTTAAATAGAAGTATTCGAATAAATTGAGAGGTATTTGAATAAACTTTTTTTGAACTATTTTCACAAGCATTTTAAAACAGAGGTATTCGAATAACCTCATAGGTATTCGATTAACCTCCTTCAGAATTGTTTTTCACTAAACAGTGGTATTCAAATAACCATGAAGGTATTCGAATAACCCACGAATCTTGTTTTAGAAAGAAATGGATATATTTCAAATTTAAACGGTAATTAATTGTTTCCAATAGGAATTTTCCTCAAAGGCTCTATAAATAATGACCTTGGGTCACCTCTAAACATTACCCAATCATCTGAATCATTCTTTGTTTGCTTGAAAACATGTTATACAAATTTCTCTTATTTTTTGTGCTTTTTTGTTAAAACTTTGAGATATCCTTGAAAGAGCTCCTTAGTGCTTCAATTTGTGATATTTACTCTTTGTGAGAGTTTCTCTTCATCTACTTTCTGATTCTCTGTAACGAGGGTGAGGTATCCCTCAGGTTGGTATAAGGGTGAGGTATCCCTGAAGGTTGAGGCTTTAGCATAAGAGTTCAATGTCCCTGTGTGTGAAAAGTGCTCTAGTTTGTAACAGTTGCAAACACTTGTTTAAGCTTGTATTGTTAGTGGAAAAATCTCTGACTGTGTTTTGAGGATTGGACGTAGGCCACAAGTGGTTTAGTGGTTGAACCAGGATAAATATCATGCCTGCTCTTCCTCTCTTTATCTCTTTATTTACTGCAATTTATTTATTGCTGCTTAATTGTTTATTTTTTATTCTTAAGGCATTTCATCATCTTTATATTCAACATATAGCTTCAAGAAATTTATGTTAAAAAAAGTTTGCGAAAAGTTTTTAATTACTCGATTCACCCCCTGTAACACCCCTTAATTTAATAACCACAGCACAATCATCATTATTACCACAGTCACTAAATCAAGACGCGCTACAATTTAACAACAAGTCTAAAAAATTTAATCATTGTATATATATAGAAAATACAAGCCACGACATGAAATATATATATATATATATATATATATATATATATCACGGGAAAACGGAGGGGAGAAAAGAGAGCAGGATAGAGAGAAGTAGGTTGCAGACGGACTGCTTACATGTAAATGAAATGCTATAAATAAATAAAGAAATTAAAACATTAAAGTGAAAGCCGAAAGCGCGTCAGAGACGGCGGGATCCGGCGAAGAGATGAGAAGAGAAGAATAAATTACATATAAGAAAAGATTGAAACTTTATTGATATGGGAGACAAGTTACAAGTTTGAGAGAGGAGGGAGGATCACTCACCTCTCTGATCACTCTGTAAGCTAAGAGAAACTTAGAAGAGACTAAAATTTCGAATGCCTACAATGTCTGAAGACAGAGACATAAATAGACAGGAAATTTACTATTACTAACAGTAAAATGAAATTAGCGCTACAGTGAACAGTAGCACAGTGTTCTGCAGCTCCGCTACAGTGAATAGTGTACAGTTACCCTGCTACAGTAACCAGCCGCAAGGATGACTATTCATCATCACTGAGATTGACGCTTTGACTGTCGATGTCCTTGCCATAACAGTCGTCTTCATTTTGATTGTAGGAACCAGAGTTTGACTTTATCTAGAGGCCAGAATCTGAGTTACTTTTGGTCTTGGATTCAGATTTCTCTTCTTCAATGTTTTGGAGAATAATTCAGAGATTTTCTTCAAATTCTTCTTTTGAAGTTGATGCATTGAGAGCCACAGTAGCATGAGCTCTTTGGTTGAGGAAGATGCTAACTTCTGGGTCAGCAGGCTTCAGGAGTTTCTGGTTTCGGGAAAACCATTGTTTGACACCATCAATGGTGGCGTGAGAACCGTCAAATTTCTTCCACCACTTGACAGACGCCCTTCTTTCCATGAATGGGAGAAAGCCAGGGAATATTTTTTGATAAACAAAGTGCCATGAGCAAACCCATGAGATAGAGAAATGACAAAAGAAATGTAATTCAATTGGCCAAGGGTCGGAACGATCAAACCGTTTCTTGAAATACTTGAATCCTTCAAGAACATCAGCAGGAAGGATTTCAGGGATAGGTCCAAAGAATCCCCACCATTCGATGAACTAGTTTGGGAAGTTATACTTGACATTTCTCTTGAAATAGATCAGCCAAGAATGACTTTTAGCTTCAGTCTTGAACCAGAACATGTTATACCATGCCAGGAGATAGTCAAAATAATCATAACCGATCGGGTTATAGATCTTTGGGAACTTCTTGGTCAAGTGAAATGCTTGGCCCCAGTCAGTTGGAGAGACAAATTTCAGTATCTGACAGGTAGAATACTGGATTATGTCATCCTTTTTGAAATGTTTGAGCGCCACTGATCCAGTCGCAAGTAGAACATACTCATAAAATTTTTTGTCTTTTATGAGGGATGATGGATGGAATAAGAATCCTGGAGGGAAGACCCTTTCGGCAGCAATTCTAGGATTGACATCCCAGAAGTCTCGTTCCATTTGCATGACAGGAAGAACAGGTTCCATTTTGGTTATATAACCTGTCTGAGATTGGTCTGGGCTGGATTGGATTTGGACTGGGCTAGGTTGGGCTTGAACCATCTATTTCGTCGGGAGATGGTAGATTGTTTGTTTATTTTTCTATTTTTGGATGAGTGTTTCAAGGTCATCCTGGGCAGCAATATCAGCCCAAGATTCACGAGGGAGTTTAGTAAGTCCCTGTTGTTGGAAGGCTTGTAGTGTTTGGATTGAGTAGTCGTCAAAGGTTTGTTTGCGAGTTGTAGTTTGAGGGGCTACAATCTAAGTAGATGACTCTGGAAGAGTAGATGACTCAGAAGTTTGCTGTTGAGATGATTCGGTAAGAACCAACTTACTTTTTCCTTTGTTGCCCCTTCCACGGGAAGGGAAGTTTGAGGATGATGAGCCTCCTCGAGGCATTCTTCTACTTTCCCTGAAGATATTCACGAGTAAGATAATCAGGTAAAGTGTTTGAGGTTCCCTTGATATACTCAATATCAAAATCAAAGACAGAAATGATGGCTTGCCATCTTGGAAAAATTTGTTTGGAAGCTAAATTTTTAACATCTTTAAGCAAAATGTCTTTAGCAGATTTACAATCGACACGAACCAAAAACTTTTGGTTTAATAAATCAGATTAAAATTTTGTAATGCACAAAACGATTGCTAAAACTTCCTTTTTGACAGTTGAATAATTCTGCTGAGCAGAATTCCAATGTTTTGATGCATATGCAATGACATGCTCTTTGTCTGCGACTCTTTGTTTGAGAATGCCACCATAACCTATGTCAGAGGCATCAGTTTCGACAATTTTAAGAGCGTTAGGATCAGGAAGGTAAATACATGGAAGGGACTTTACCTGAGATTTAATTTGTTTGACAATACCTGTATGGACATCAGACCATGGAGGTGGATGGGCTTTCAAGCGATCATGCAGAGGCTTGATCAGATTACTAAGCTGAGGAAAGAAGTCAGCGACATAGTTTAAACAGCCAAGAAATCTTTGGAGTTGGGTTTTGTCAATTATTTGATTTGGGAATTTGTCAGCAAAATCAATTACTCTGTTAATTGGATTAATGGTTCCTTGATAAATGTTATGGCCAAGAAACCGAATTTGAGTTTGGAATAAATTAATCTTGGATTTAGATACAGCTAAACCATTTTTCTTGATTATATTAACAAAAATGCTAATATGTTTGAAATGTTGATCAACAGACTGAGAGTATACAAGAACATCATCAATGTATACGATCGTAAAGTTTGAATAAGGATTAAAGATTTCGTTCATGATTCTCTGAAACTCAGAGGGAGCATTTTTAAGTCCGAAAGGCATTACATTCCATTCGTATTGCCCGAAAGGAACTATGAAGGCCGTCTTGTTGCGATCACATTCCTTGAGTTGGATTTTCCAAAATCCTGACTTCATGTCAAATTTGGAAAAGACTTTGGCCGAGTGAAGGCGCTTAAGAAGATCCTTTTTGTTTGGAATAGGATACCTAATCCATTGGAGAGCTTGATTAAGCGGTTTGTAATTGATGATAAGGCGCGGAGCTCCTCTTTCGATCTCAGCAACTTTGTTGACATAGAAGGCTGAGCAAGACCATGGGGACTTACTCTGTCGGATGAGACCTTTTGACAAAAAATCTCTGATTTCAGTCTTACAGAATTCGACAAGTTCATGACTCATCTGGATAGGACGAGCTTTAGTTGGGATCATTCGATCATTGAAATCTTTTTCATATGGGAGATCGACCATATGCTTCTTTCTTTCCCAAAATGCGTTTGGCAGATCGGAACATATTGCTTCTTGGATGTGAAGATGGAGAGTCTCAATACGCTTCTTAACTTGAGGTTTGAGAAAGCTGATTATCGATGGTCTTAAAATAAATTTCTTCTTTAAGATATTTGATTTGATTTTGTTTTTTATTAATTAGATTAACAATAGGATTAAGAGTTTTGAGAATCGGTTTCCTAAGGAAAGGGAAACAGATAGTTTTGCCAAGGTATTGGGTGAGAATACCTTCGTCTGTGATTTGCAAAGGGAAGAGAGCCCTAATGAAAGGTGTTCCAAGGATAACTTCGCCTTTGAGATTCTTGACAAAGAGGAAAGAGGTTTCAACTTGGAAACCCTGATTTTCAATGATTGCGGATGAGAGTTTGTACTATATTTTCAGTTTCGAACCACTAGCGGTACTGAACCGTTCAGTAGTTTTTTCAAAATACTTTGTCGGGACCATTCCCTCCAAAATACAGTTTGAATCTGCACCAGTATCAAATAGTGCAACAGTGTTAAGGACAAAATCGTCGATTTTGATAGAAATGTTTATGAAGAATTTTTGAATTCTTAGTTTGTTAATGATATCACAGAAGGCATCATTGTTGTCTTTAGGAATCTTAGGATTAACTAAGATTAAGGTATCCGAAATCTTTTCAGATTTCTTGGAATTAGATTCAGATTGCATATCACCTAGCTGGGAGATGATATACGAATGAAGTTGTTGTTCTTCTTTAAGTTTCTTAACTTCATCCTTAAGTTGATTGATTTACGATTGAAGATCTTGAAGAGTAATTGGTTTCTTAGAAGAAGACTTTTCAAGCTTCTTAATTGTTTCCTTAAGATCATATTTGTTTTTAAGAATTGGATTCTTAAGTTTTTTAGAAGAAGATTATTCTATGATTGTTTTAATTTTTTGTAAGAAGATACTTCGTTCTTCCGAGTTTTCGACAGAATTGAGAACTTCGAACAAAAGATCTTGTTCTTTGGTTAGTACATTAACCATTGGGGAGTCGACATCAGATGACGAGATATCATCATCCTGGATTTGGTTTAAGTCTTCAGAAAATTCTTTTTCAGAATCTTCGTCGGATGATTCAATAAGAGATTGTTCAACTGTTCTTCAACCGCTTGGTCAAGGTTTAAAGCTTTTATCTTCTTTTTGAGCCTACAGTATTTACTGATATGGCCAGGTTTTCCACAATTGTAGCAGATGATAGGTTTCGTTGGAACCTTGACATTGTCTATAGGAGGTTTTGACTTAAACTCTTGCTTAAGTCTTCTGGGTTTGGCAGAAGCTTTATGCTTAAAATATTTAGATCTTTGATTCTGTGGATGAATCTGTTTTGACTTGATTTTCTTCTTTGCACACGGAAGACCAAATTATTCGCAGAAGTTTCCAAGCTCCCGCTTCGTTTGAGTTTTCTCTTTGGCAAGCTGAGATTGAATCTTATCATCTTGGCAGATTTTCAAAGCTACCTTCTGGACGAAAGCAATGAGTTAACCATAACTCAACTGCTCATAAGGGATCTCACCATTAAGAGATTGACCATGGATTTTATCTCTAACTTTATCACCTAGAGATTTGGGTAGACCTGCAAGGAATTTCTCCTTCCAGAAAGGTTGTTGGCAGTCTTCACGGGTGTAGACTCTGGTCAAAAAGGTATCACGATACCATCGGAAGTCAGATAAAGATTTACACTTTAATTCTGATAGAAGCTCAGCAGACCTATCACGCCAGATTGTTGTATCGCCAATGAAGTGTTGAACGATAGCGAAGATTAGAGCGTTTACAGAATCAAGGATTGGTTTTCCATCACTAAGGATAGGATAGCCATCAGAATCAGTTTTAACGGCAGTTTGAATGTTATCACGTTGGTCGTCGGTAAGATAATGATCCCACCAACCTTTGAGTTGACCAGTGAAGCCGGCAATAAGAACTTCACAGATGATTTGGTCGGAACAGTCATAAGAGGTTTGATAGGTCGTAGAGACCATCGTCATTTCTTGAAGAGTATTAAGAATTTGATACTCACTTTTTCCATCTATATCCCAAACATAGACGTTATTGGCGCTGAATGATTTGAATGTTGGGTCGCGCTCTTCAAGCAACAGATCAGGAGGAGTTGCTCGTTGATAGTAAAGTTTAGAAGGATTTTTCCAGTTGAGGACTTTGGCAACAACTGGATTAACTTTTATTTCTGAGACTTGCTCAGATTGTTGACTTTGAGAATCTGGTTCAGACTGGGAATCAGATTGCTTAATCGTATTGACAATTTTAGAAACTCTGGAAGTTTCAGATTGTGGAGTATCAGGGATGACTGCATCAGCAGGCGGAATACGCTTGAGTTTAGAGACAATTTCACTGACTAACTCAGTGTTGGGATTAGAATTATAATTACCTAAATTTTTATTTTTAAGAAGTTTAATGGTTTCTTTAACTTGTTTGGAAACCCTAAACGGCTTGAAGATCGGCTTTTCAATTGTAGATTTATCTATTTTTGTTCCAGAAATCGAAGGTTTATCTTCAGGTTGTTTTTCTTTATTCTTAGGTTCTTTGCTTAAGATTTTCTCACCTAAGACTTGAAGATATTTGTTTGTATAATTATTTTGTTCCATAAGACTTTTAATATCATTAGATCCTATGGGTTCATCGTCAGCCCTAGATTTGAATAGAGAGGCAACGACAGATTTATTGTTTTTATCTTTTTTATCTAAAAAATAGGAACTTTGGGGAGGAAGAACAGATTTAACCAAAGTTTCATCCTTCCGATGCCAGACTATTAAGATGTTAACAGACAGATTTTTCATCAAACCGATGCTCCAAGGATAAGGAATTCCATTCCTGGTCAGATAGGCATGGAACCAGTCGAAAAAGGAACATTAGTTTGAACGTTTTCCATAAATGTATACCATTTATTTTGGATTTCAGTTTTGTTTTCACCCTTATAATTTGCAAAAAACCACTCCCGTTGAGCTGTCCAAGCCTTGGAGAAGAAGTCTTTCTTAAGGGTTGGTTTATCTATTACGAATGGTGTACTAGTCATGGACATCATTCATATCTGAGAAAGTTGGGGAGAGAATTGAAGATCTCTGGTCATGGTCATCTTCCTGTTGGTAGATGGGTTTAGGAAGGGTTGACGAGGTGTCCAAACCCTGCAGATGTATGGTTGAAGAAGATCCTAAAGTTGAGAAGGATTTTCTAGACAAAGCAGATTTAAAATTATCAGATCTAGTTGAATTAGACCTAAAAGACGTAGATCTAGATGAACTAAATGAATTTCTTCGGTCAAACTTGAGTTCAACCTTTCCAGATTGGTGTTGGATGATTTCTTGAATCTCTGGAGATTCTCTGGGTAAAGCTGGTGCAGCTTCATCCATAGTCCATTTTTCAGGGAGAGAAACATCCTCCCAACGGATAGATCTGGGGACAACTACGTTGGCCTTAGATGTGTCAGTTAAGAATAAAGTTGTAAAACCTTTTTCTTTAGATTTTAAGACTTTTGAGATGGAAGAATTCATTACCTTATACTGAATTCGGTAGATTAAAGACAAAGGAATAGATCCTGGTTTCATGTTAAGACCACTAACCTTAACGTTTAGAAACAGGCTGTCAAGGATGTTTTTGTCTTGAAGACTAACCGTTTTATCCGGGTAGCAATTGAAATAGATTGGACCGTGGCCCAAACTAGTCTCGATCGTTCCAAGAAGAGAATCATGGAATTCATTGTGTCGGGTATCTCTGAGACAGAGAAGAACAGATGCATTTAATCCTTCGCGAATTAAAGGCTTGATAGCGACCTGCACACAACCAATACGCAGAAAATTGTATTTTGATTTATGTTTTTTAATAGATTCTTCAGACAACAAGAATAATTCTTCATTATCGGATTCTATTATGATTGTTTTCTCTACAGTCCTAATTACATAATCAGAACTCCTAAAGAAACTACCTTCGGGTTTGTAGAGATCATTAGAGGAAATCTTAGGAATTTCCCAGTTATCAAAATTTTGATTAATGTCTTCGAAATGAATTTCTTCATTAAAGATGTTTGGTTTAGTTTGGTCAATGTTTTCTTCAGAAAGAGAAGAAGATGAAGGTTGGGATGACCTAACCGATAGTTTAGAGATTGCAGAAGACAAAGATCGAAACATAGTTACAGGAATTAAAAGCAGATAAAATAAAATAGAAGAAACAAGAACAGATAAGAACAGAAAATAGGAAAATAATAAATATCGAAAGCAAATCAGATGTATAAACCCTCGATATCATCGCCATCATTTAGATCCATAGAAGTAGAAATGAGGAAATTTAAGTTAAATTTATCTTCTGAACTAGTGTCGCGACCGAGATCGCGGCGGGAAATAGCAACTCGCGTTGATTTTAAAAAAAAAGAATTAATATGAAAATGGAGTCGCCACCAATTTTATTTAAATTTAGGAAAAATTGGAAAACCTTTTTTAGAAAATGGTCTTCGAAACCAGATTGGATTCGGGAGTCGGTTATGGTTAGGGAAGGGTGGAAACTTAATCCCACAGCACCCCTAACACACCCGTCCTGAGACGGTACCTTAAGTTAGTTGTGCAAAATATTGATAATCTCAAATTTATTTATTTTACCCCTTTTAAAAAGACTTTGCAAATATTTTATTTTTTTATTTTTATTTTTTTTATTTATTTATTTTAAAAGAAAAGAAAAAAAAAACTAAGTTGTAAAAAAAATTAATTTTAACTTGACAGAATTGAAATTCTGCTCCTACGTACCCTCAGGTGCAATGAGGAACTCAAAGTTACGTAGTTCTGTATAAAATAATTGTGAGTTGGTTGATTTTAAATAAGAAAAATTTGAAAGGGGATTTTATTTTTTGAGAACAAAATTATCATTGCACAAAGTTCAAGTTAGCACTAGGCTACTCAATAAACCCTTATGATTCAAACAACATTGAAGATAGCATTCGCTATTCAATCATCATCGTCGGTCATTGCATTGATTAAAAGATTTTATTTATTTATTTATTTATTTATTATTATTTTTACCCTTTTTATTTTTTATATTTTTTCATCTTTTCATTTTTTTTTATTTTTATTCTTTTGGAATCTTTATTATTATCTAATCCTATTTATTCTGTCTCTATATTTTTTTATTTATTATTTTTTCATTAAAATATCTAAACTACTAAACAAAATTAACCTTAGCCCAAAAGAAAATTCAGCCAAACCAAAAACACTCCCAATACCAATTCTTTTTTTGTTTTCTGGTTTTTTTTATTTTTTTATATTACCTTTTTTACCACTTCCCATCTCTTTTCTTTTACGTTTTTTTATGAATATATTATATTTTTTTATTTTTTTTTTAAAGACCAAAATTGAATCAACCCACGTTGGTGGGCTGTTTTTTAGTAGCCCAAACTTATATATATATATATAGATATATATACATATATATATATATATATATATATAAACAGAAAACAATGCTTTAATAAAAGCCAACAGAAAAACGAATATACATATGTAAATATAATAAAAGAAACCAAGATCTAAAATGAAACACACAGAAAACACGCAAAAAGGAGGAATAAAGCACGATGAGGACCCGGGTCTCGTTGGGAGTAACAGCAGAGACGTGGTGGACTGGCCGGACGTGGGACCTGCGTGGCTTGGTGCGTTGCGCCTTCCAGACGGTGGTGCGGCTATTGTCTGGTGTGAGTCTCGGTTGGAGGGAGATGGTGATGAGGGTGCTGGTGATGGGTTAGGGAAGCTTGAGGAGGTGGCTACGTGGAGGGGAGATGGAGTGGAGGTGGTCTGCTGGATGGTTACGGTTGTGAAGGAAGGTTACGTGAGGATGTGGATGTGGAGGGTGCAAAAAGTGAATTGTTGAGAGTGCAATTAGGTGAGTGAGTGGGAAAAAAATGGTGAGTGCCGTAAGTGGAAGTGAGTGGGAATGAAAGAAAAGAAAAAGAAAGAAGAGTGGAGGGCAATTTGGAGTGTAGTGCAAGTGCAATTTGAGAGTGAGTGAGTGGAGTGTAATTTGAGAGTGCCAAAAAAAGTGATTAGTGCAGAGTGAATTGTGAGTGGATTGTCTTGAGTGTCTTCTTTTTTTTTTATATTATACCCTTTTTTTATTATTTTTTATATTTTTTATTTTTTATTTTTTTTATATTTTTTTATATTTTTATTTTCTTGTTTTTCTTATGAGCTTAATCTGTTTAGGCTAAAAAAAAGGCTAAGTAAAATGGGCTAAAAGGTGGGCCATAATTTTTGATTTTTTTTAATTTTCCTCTCTTTTTTTTATATTTTATTTTTTTAGTCCGGTCAAAATTGAGTGTTCACAGTTGCCCCTCTTTACTTGTTTCTTATTAGATAATAGGAATAACCGTAGTTTTTCAAATTATCGTCGTAAGAAATGAGTAAAGATATGAACTTCAATTTTGTCCGGCAATACAAAACAAGGCAAGAAATTGAAATGCATGGAGTCGATGCACTCAACAAAAAATTTTAAAAGAGAATGGAGCCAATGCGCTCAACAGAAATTAAAAATGAACAGAAATTAAAAATGAATGGAGCCGATGCGCTCAAATTAAAATGCATGGAGCTGATGCGCTTTACAGAAATTAAAATGCAAGGAGCCGATGCGCTCAACAGAAAATTAAAATTGCAAGGAGCCGATGCGCTCAACAGGAAATTAAATATGCAAGGAGTCGATGCGCTCAACAGAAAATTAAAATGCATGGAGCCGATGCGCTCAAAATTAAATGACAATGGGCAAACCTGTGTCCCGAAAATTAAATGACAATGGGCAAACCTGTGTCCCGAAATTTAAATGACAGAAATTAAATGACAATGGGCAAACCTGTGTCCCGAAATTTAAATGACAGAATTTAAATGACAATGGGCAAACCTGTGTCCCGAAAATTAAATGACAATATTTAAATGACAATGGGCAAACCTGTGTCCCGAAATTTAAATGGCAATGGGCAAACCTGTGTCCCGAAATTTAAATGACAGAATTTAGATGACAATGGGCAAACCTGTGTCCCGAAAATTAAATGACAATGGGCAAACTCGTGTCCGAAATTTAAATGATGTAAATAAATGACAATGGGCAAACTCGTGTCCCGAAATTTAAATGACAGTAATTTAAATGACAATGGGCAAACCTGTGTCCCGAAAATTAAATGACAATGGGCAAACCTGTGTCCCGAAATTTAAATAACAATGGGCAAACCTGTGTCCCGAAATTTAAATGACAGAATTTAAATGACAATGGGCGAACCTGTGTCCCGAAAGTTTAAATGACAATGGGCAAACCTGTGTCCCGAAATTTAAATGACAAAATTTAAATGACAATGGGCAAACCTGTGTCCCGAAAATTTAAATGACAATGGGCAAACCTGTGTCCCGAAATTTAAATGACAGAATTTAAATGACAATGGGCAAACCTGTGTCCCGAAATTTAAATGATAGAATTTAAATGACAATGGGCAAACCTGTGTCCCGAAAATTTAAATGACAATGGGCAAACCTGTGTCTCGAAAATTTAAATGACAGAATTTAAATGACAATGGGCAAACCTGTGTCCCGAAAATTTAAATGACAATGGGCAAACATGTGTCCCGAAAATTTAAATGACAGAATTTAAATGACAATGGGCAAACCTGTGTCCCGAAATTTAAATGACAATGCAATGAGCTGATGCACTCAAAAATTTAAAATGTATGGAGCCGATGCGCTCAAAGAATAAATGACAGGAGCCGATGCGCTCAAAATTAATGACAATGGGCGAACCTGTGTCCCGAAAGTTTAAATGACAATGGGCAAACCTGTGTCCCGAAATTTAAATGACAAAATTTAAATGACAATGGGCAAACCTGTGTCCCGAAAATTTAAATGACAATGGGCAAACTTGTGTCCGAAATTTAAATGATGTAATTTAAATGACAATGGGCAAACTGTGTCCGAAATTTAAATGATAGAATTTAAATGACAATGGGCAAACTCGTGTCCCGAAAATTTAAATGACAATGGGCAAACCCGTGTCTCGAAAATTTAAATGACAATTTAAATGACAATGGGCAAACCTGTGTCCCGAAAATTTAAATGACAATGGGCAAACCTGTGTCCCGAAATTTAAATGACAGAATTTAAATGACAATGGGCAAACCTGTGTCCCGAAATTTAAATGACAATGCAATGAGCTGATGCACTCAAAAATTTAAAATGTATGGAGCCGATGCGCTCAAAGAATAAATGACAGGAGCCGATGCGCTCAAAATTAATGACAATGAATTTAAAATGCATGGAGCCGATGCGCTCAAAAAAATATGGAATTAAAATTTTTCTTTTCTCTCTTTTTATCTTCCCTTTTTCTTCAGAAAACCATATGAACCAATGGCGGCCATGGAAAGCTTTGACCAATCAAACCATTTGTCCACATACTTTTCTTCATCAAACCCTTCGGTCGACTTGGAATCCTCTTGACTTCCTTTATCCCTTCTTCATTTCTTTTTTCTTTTTTTTTTTTTTTTCGAACACCTCATCGGGCCATGGACTCGAGATTTTATAAGACCATCAAGGAAGGACTTGATATTTTTTGGACACCATCATCGTGTCATGGACCTGGAATCTTGTGAGAACTATCAAGGCAAGGACCTGCAATTCTTTTGACGCAATCATCAGGCCATGGACCCTGGAATCTTGTGAGAACCGTCAAGCCAAGAACTTGGGATTTCTAGATTATCCCTTGATATATCATTTCCTCATTCAATTGGAACTTCCAAGTTCTTTTTGTTCTGAATTTTTCATCTGGAGATTACCATTAGATGGTCAAATCATAGCATTGTACTCATGTTCACCTTACCTGAAGCATTACATAACAAACATGCATGGATTCCAAAGCACAACAACAAAGAAATTGACTAAGCGAACAACTTCTGGACTGGAATCAAAATTTTGACTACACAAAAGGATTATTTACAAAGGATAAACACAGACACAGATATGAGATTCGAAGAGGTGTCATCCCCATATGGATTGGTTCAACTTACATGAAAATGATCTTTAGTTGGCTTCTGCTGAGCATGTACATCAAGGCAAATTGAACCAAAGAAAAATTTACCCCAGTTTAGAACTAAATTGAATAGGGCGGACGTCCTAATGACCAAAAGATTTGCCCTAACGTAGGTCAAATGAACCAGGGAAATGAAAAATTGCCCCAGTTTGGAGTTGAGTTGAACATGATAGAAGCTTATCCTAGTGCAAGACCAAATTGAACCAAAAGGAAAATTTGCCCCAGTGTAGGCCAAATTGAACCGAAGAGAAATTTGCCCCAGTGTAGGACTAGCAAGCACCTCCTTTTTCTTGTTTTTTCTTTTTTCTTTTTTTTTTACTTTTTTTTTTGTTTTATAAGAGCAAGAAATTAAAAACTCGAAATAGCACTAACCTTTTGTCTCAAAATAAAAATTAATGAAAATGCAGCAATCCTTCATTGATCAGAATGAACTTTTTAAGGCTTGTAACGTGGTTAAGGTTAAAGGTTATGAAATGAAGGATATAAGGCTCAAACAAGTGTTTAAGGGTTGAATGGGACCAAGGATCCTTGTTCACAATTAAACCTCGTCAACTGACCTTGCGCTTTCTAGTACACTTTTCTTTTATTGTTCTTCATTTCTTCCCATTTTCTTTTCACTTCAATAATTCACCTTTGTAGTGACCTTTTCATTTCATCATTCTTTTTTTTTTTCAGAAATCATAATTTCCACTTTGTGTTAACCCCTAGTGTAGGGATGATCCTTGTCCAGGGTTAAATTGAAGAAAACTTTCAAGCTCAAAAAGGGACAACAAGAGATGATGAAAAGATGAATTCCTGTGAAAGATAAAGATAAATGGCCAATCTTCATTTCAAATCTTGAGTGCTCATTTTCAAAAAAAATTTAATTTCGAGACAAAAGACAGTGCATGCCGATTGATGACTTTCCTGCTCCCCTTTTTTTTTGGTTTTTGTTTTTTTTATTATTTTTTTATTTTTGCAAATAACACCTACACACGGGGGCTTCATGACCACCAAAAAATTTTTTCAGAATGAGAAATCCATGGGATTCGAACCAAAAGACGACAAGAAAAGAATGACAAGAAAAACGTAACATGAACATGAGTGTCAAAGACATAAGAAAATGAAACAAGACATGAGATCCATGCAAATCCATTACATTAATGCTTCAAGAAAGTTAAAATGAGTTCAATATCATCAATTAACGCCTCAGATCATCAGCTGTTCAGAAATTCCAAATCGCAGGAGGTCAATTGGTATAGGCAGAGTGAAACAGTGGAAAGCGAAATTGTGAACTCGAGTTTGATTGGTCTCTTCTTTCTTACGCCGCGCAAAGGTTCCTTAACCAGTTTAATTTATTAAATCAAAGACTGAGATAAAATGAATGAGATGCACGAAAAATATAAGATGAAATGAATAAAATGCATGAGGTGCATAAGGTGAAATGAATGAACTTTGAAAATATTTTTTCTTTTTTTTTTTTCTTTTTTTTTCTTTTTTAAAAGATGATCAATGCCATGGAAATGTAAGATGTATATGTTTTTTTTTTTTTCAAAAATTATGAATGACATGAAAATGCATGATTTTTAAATACTAAGAATGCTATGAAACTGTAAGGTATATTTTTTATTTTTTGGAATGCAAGAAAATGACAAAAAAAATGCAAGATGAGGTATTTTTGATTTTTTTTTTGAATGTCATGTAAATGCAAGATAATGCATGTTTTTTTTTTCTCTTTTGTTTAAAAAAAAGCTACGAATGTCATGCAAATGATATGAAAATGCAAGATGAAACATTCCCCTTTTTATGATTTTTTTTAACAAAGAACGAATGGTATGAGAAATGAACAGATAAAGAAAAAGCACGCTCCCTTTGTGTCCTAATCAGGTGAAACTTAAAGGTTGGATTTTCCTTAAAGTCACGACTCTAATTTTGACAGTCACTATGTTCAATCTATCAGTGCAAGATTTTCAGGACAAATCTAAACTTCTAAAAGGTCATGGTCCCCAGATTGTCTCTTACTGTCACCAACACTTTGGCTAGCAAGAGTCCTCAATCCTCAGCCATGATAGGTTACAAGCGGAAAGAGTTCAATTTGAGTGAGGGATTTTCATGTGCCTATTCGGAGACCAAAGGTCTCTCAAAGCAACACTACTTCACCCTCTATTTAATCCTACAAGGTATTGAGCCCGGGTATAGAGCTTGTGTGTGAGGTAAGTGATAGTGACGTGTGTGAGGGAGCATACAAACCTGTACAACAAAATTTAAAAAGACCAAAAAAAAAAAAAACTACCCCCAACCTGCAAAACATATATACAACAACCAGCCAGCAATCATCTACCCTAGGGTTTCAACAAATAAGTACAAAAATATATATAAGTTAAAAATATACACAAAATAATGCTGGCAAATATTTACACCAAAACATCAAACAAAAAATATTTACAAACAAATATGAAAACAAAAAAAACAAAAAGGGTGAAATAAATAAATAGAGATTATTAAAAATTTGCACAACTAACCACAACAGGCCTGACTCTCCAAGTAGTCCCTAGTGGAGTCGCCATCTGTCGCGACCGGGATCGCGGCGGGAAATAACAACTCGCGTTGATTTTTTAAAAAAAGAATTAATATGAAAATGGAGTCGCCACCAATTTTATTTAAATTTAGGAAAAATTGGAAAACCTTTTTTAGAAAATGGTCTTCGAAACTAGATTGGATTCGGGAGTCGGTTATGGTTAGGGAAGGGTGGAAACTTAATCCCACAAAGACTTCTAACACACCGTCCCGAGACGGTATCTTAAGTTAGTTGTGCAAAATATTGATAATCTCAAATTTATTTATTTTACCCCTTTTAAAAAGACTTTGCAAATATTTTATTTTTTTATTTTTATTTTATTTATTTATTTATTTTAAAAGAAAAGAAAAGAAAAACTAAGTTGTAAAAAAAATTAATTTTAACTTGACAGAATTGAAATTCTGCTCCTACGTACCCTCAGGTGCAATGAGGAACTCAAAGTTACGTAGTTCTGTATAAAATAATTGTGAGTTGGTTGATTTTAAATAAGAAAAATTTGAAAGGAGATTTTATTTTTTGAGAACAAAATTATCATTGCACAAAGTTCAAGTTAGCACTAGGCTACTCAATAAACCCTTATGATTCAAACGACATTGAAGATAGCATTCGCTATTCAATCATCGTCGTCGGTCATTGCATTGATTAAAAGATTTTTTTTATTTTTTTATTTATTATTATTTTTACCCTTTTTATTTTTTATATTTTTTCATCTTTTCATTTTTTTTTTATTTTTATTCTTTTGGAATCTTTATTATTATCTAATCCTATTTATTCTGTCTCTATATTTTTTTATTTATTATTTTTTCATTAAAATATCTAAACTACTAAACAAAATTAACCTTAGCCCAAAAGAAAATTCAGCCAAACCAAAAACACTCCCAATACCAATTCTTTTTTTTTGTTTTCTGGTTTTTTTTATTTTTTTATATTACCTTTTTTACCACTTCCCATCTCTTTTCTTTTACGTTTTTTTATGAATATATTTTATTTTTTTATTTTTTTTTTTAAAGACCAAAATTGAATCAACCCACGTTGGTGGGCTGTTTTTTAGTAGCCCAAACTTATATATATATATAGATATATATATATATATATATATATATATATATATATATATATATATATATATATATATATATATATATATATATATAAACAGAAAACAATGCTTTAATAAAAGCCAACAGAAAAACGAATATACATATGTAAATATAATAAAAGAAACCAAGATCTAAAATGAAACACACAGAAAACACGCAAAAAAGGAGGAATAAAGCACAGACAGGGACCTGGGTCTCGTTGGGGAGTAACAGGCAGAGACGTGGTGGACTGGCTGGACGTGGGACGGTGGCTTGGTGCGTTGCAGCTTCCAGACGGTGGTGCGGCTATTGCTGGTGTGAGTCTCGGTTGGAGGGAGATGGTGATGAGGGTGCTGGTGATGGGTTAGGGAAGCTTGAGGAGGTGACTACGTGGAAGGGAGATGGAGTGGAGGTGGTCTGCTGGATGGTTACGGTTGTGAAGGAAGGTTACGTGAGGATGTGGATGTGGAGGGTGCAAAGAAAGTGAATTGTTGAGAGTGCAATTAGGTGAGTGAGTGGGAAAAAAAATGGTGAGTGCCGTAAGTGGAAGTGAGTGGGAATGAAAGAAAAGAAAAAAGAAAGAAGAGTGGAGGGCAATTTGGAGTGTAGTGCAAGTGCAATTTGAGAGTGCCGTGAGTGGAGTGTAATTTGAGAGTGCAAAAAAAAAAGTGATTAGTGCAGAGTGAATTGTGAGTGGATTGTCTTGAGTGTCTTCTTTTTTTTTTTTATATTATACCCTTTTTTTATTATTTTTTTTATTTTTTATTTTTTTTTTTTTTTATATTTTTTTATATTTTTATTTTCTTGTTTTTCTTATGAGCTTAATCTGTTTAGGCTAAAAAAAGGCTAAGTAAAGTGGGCTAAAAGGTGGGCCATAATTTTTGATTTTTTTTAATTTTCCTCTCTTTTTTTTATATTTTATTTTTTTAGTCCGGTCAAAATTGAGTGTTCACAACTAGATTTTAAGATTACCAAATTATTATATACTTTGATTTAGATCTGAGATGATTATCAATTATTAAATCATATTTTAACCGATTAAGCCTTAAGTTAAGTCCAGATCCACAGCCACCACAAGCATTTACCAGATCTTGGTCCAAGGTCACCACCGTACCCTAGCTTTCACCTTCTGTGGGAGCATCGTCGAATTAGACTTACTGCCCTTCACCAACAGGTCTTACTGCTACAGCCCCACAAGACAGATCCAAACGGGTATTATGTACCATCCAGTCCAAGATAAGGTAACATTAAACTGTGTACTTTCCAGATCCAGAATTAAGTTCCAGTTTTAACAGGTTACAGTATGATTTAACAAAGAAATAAACAGATCAGATAAATATCAAAGCATTATAACATAATAATGTTAGTATCCAGTTCAATAAGATAACAGTAACTTAAACTTCGTTCATTTACTTTCCTACTTCCCCATCAGGCTCTGATACCAGAGTTATAGGGTGAAGATCACGGGAAAACGGAGGGGGAGAAAAAGAGCAGGATAGAGAGAAGTAGGATGCAGACGGACTGCTTACATGTAAATGAAATGCTTCAAATAAATAAAGAAAATTAGAACATTAAAGTGAAAGCCGAAAGCGTGTGATCTGGCGAAGAGATGAGAAGAGAAGAGTAAATTACATATAAGAAAAGATTGAAACTTTATTGATGTGGGAGACAAGTTACAAGTTTGAGAGAGGAGGGAGGATCACTCACTTAACATGAAACCCTATATATATATATATATATATATATATATATATATATATATATATATATATATATATATATTTATGTTTACTCGCATACAAAATACAATGTCAGCTTAATATAGGGTTACAATTCCACAATCCATACATAGAAGTAACATACAACATAATTAAACATAAGTTTTGCATAGCATAACTATCATATAAAAGATCGATCTCCCCCGAAGTCAAACACATGGAGAGAAAGGTCCTGCACTTGATCCTCCTCCAGATCCTCAACAGATGATCTTCCCCCACTGTGACACGTCATGATGGATGGGAGCCTGAACATGTCTTATAACCGAAACCTCTCTAGGGAAGAGGTGGTGGTTATCCCGCATCTCCCCAATGCGTATAGGGAACTCCATATGCATAAAAACATAAGAGATGCTCGTACCAGCTCCAGGGTCATTAGCACACTGAACTAGGGTTATATCTCCTATGTAAGTAAAACGCTCTGCGTCACGGTCGAGATGCCAGGCTTCCAAGCCTCCATGAAACTGTATCCATATGCAACTGAGGAAAGCTTGTCCAGATGCCATCACAAGGAAACAAAAGTCGATCCCCAAAACTAAACTAAGCGAATTCAACTCGTACTCTTCACAGTCTTTATCCAACACAACATAAGACAGATTAATACAATAAAGAGATGAGACATTCTACTTACATTACCAATTATGGCAGCAAAGAAACAGAGCGGCGCAAAGCGCCCACATAGCAAAGCAATAATTTTTAAGCAGCAGTAATCATATATGATAAGAGAAAACAACAACAAAATCTCAGATAATGAACAATTAAAACATTTCAGATAATCATAACATCAATAGCACATTAGTATAATCATCATATAAATGAGTGCCAAATGATATGCCAACTCACAATGCCGAATCACAATGCATGTACACTTGGTACCAAGATTTTCCATTTCTATTTCAAAGATAAACGTTCTGGAAGATCTATCCCCCTCAATCACAGTCTACGCCAGACCACGAAGAGAATAGTGCTTTGTCAGGCCCGTAATGCATTGCAATCGGTTTATCATGGCCAGGGGTATATAAAGTGATAACATCATTGTAACGCCCCTTTTTCTTAATACCACGAAGAAGGAATGTCACACCATAATACTAAAAATATGAAATAAATTTTTGTGGAGAATAATAGTTACAGCGATTGATTTAGACCCGATTCATTATTAACACAATATTAAATAGTTTATATTCTTGGATGATAAAATAATCACGTATTGAAATGTCTATACGCATTTTTTTTATAAAAGAAATAATAATGATGAGATGATAATAGTTACAGATGCGATAAAATCGACACAGAATTGAAATTCATACATCCACAATATATATTATATGCATCAGCCTATTTTAGTTACATCACAGAATATACAAAAGTAAAGGCTTTATCCACCCAAGATAGTTACAAATTTACACCCATGAACTAGCAAAACATCAGGCTTCCCCAAAAAGATAACGATTAGTCATCAGTAGCCACCTATAGTATCAGCCCCCTAAGACTGACGAGAAGGGACCGTAGCTGGGTCCTCCTCAGGGTCCTCATCCTTCGATAAAATAGCCATCGGGGCGATCGAATTTCGGGCAGAAGCCCGATTAGTGGAGAGGAAAGAATCTTCTTGAGGGGTGTAGAACATATTCGTCCATATATCCCTCACGGGTAGATAAAACTCTAAAATAACAAAAGTTGAAAAATCAAAGACAGGGGCATCATAACGACTCCAAGATAAGGACACCGTCAGCTCCCTGTGGTAGACGCATCGGTCTGTCTCCACATGCAAGTGCCAGTAATCTGGTCCCCTATGGAAGGTCAACTTCACGTACCCCAAAAAGTAACATGGGCGTGACGACATCCTCAACAGCTCTAGTCTAGATATAGCCAAAAACCCGAAAACTTAGGTGTTTCCTTCTCTTCCTCACGAGCACCTTCTCAGAAGTACACCATCGACAGAAATACAGAAAACACAAAATTACAGGAAATACAAAAAGAGGTGAGACACCTAGCTTTCAGTACCAAAATGGCAGTAAGAAAATAGAACGGCGCTGGACGCCCATACATCAACACCGTTCATACAATAATTAAAATTGATAGTAAAGCAGATCAACAATAAACAGTAGCAACAACTATCAATAATAAGCAGACAATAGCCGTATTCCCAACAGTCAACAGTTCAACAATTAACTAAGCATTATGGTAATGAAAACAAATAACTTCCACAGTTATAAATGCTCATGTTTAATGCATTATAAGACTGACAGTTCACAATGCAAAAAGGTACCAAAATTCCTACTCCATGGAGCTAGACATAAACATTTTTGGAGTGAATGATCAAGGAGTTATGTCAGTATATCATTAGCCAAAATAATTAGTGTGCTCATTTCATAAAAACATTTGCGCAATACGGCTTATACATGACACCTTAACAGTTGATCGCGATATAAGACAACGTCTCAGTCCGGATCGTCGGTGTGTCGCATGGGTCTATCTCACGGGCCCAGTGGAGCCACCATTGTCTATTGTGAGACACCCGTACCCCGACGCCCCCAAGGCCAACCACTATGACCTTACGCTTAGTTTACTCACACCCGCACATAGGTGTTATTCAAACTTCTAGACATACATAGCCTTTCCAATAATGTCCAATGGACAACACATATGCATGACGACACAATGTACATCATGTATGTTTATCAATGATGCAATAATCATACAATATACCACAATGGCATATCTAAATATACATGGTTCAATATCAACATGTCATAGTATCAATTTCTGACATCAATATGTCTTTAGGGTTTATCCCCTATCATAAGTCCACATTATGTACTCATATTTTCAAAGTTTTATGCTTTGGTCAGTTATAAAAATTTTAGATTAAATGGCACTTCAAAACTGTGTCCTTCTTGAGTGTTGTTATTTGTAATACCCCAAATTTTATTTATTTCATGATAAATGTTCATTTTCTAATATTTGTGATTTTTGTGATTTTTTTTGAATTTTTCTAAGAACGTAAAATATTTTAATATTATTCTTCGTTTTGCATGCAAACTGAGCGGGCTCGAGAAAATGAGAAATTTTTCCCGAGAACCTTGATCTGTGGAAACGTCGACGGGGGATCTTACAAAACCTGAGGGTGGACATGGTTTACGATGTTTTATGTTTTTCAAGAAATTTTAACAGATAAAATAATAAAACATTGTGTAAATTTTATCTGTCAGATAAATTAATACTAACTTCTGTCCACTGTAGTAAGTGTCCAATAGATAATGACATATATTAAAAATCCTATCACATTATCCTAATGTAATTTACTTTAAGTCTAATCAAACCTACTTTAATTCAAATTTAATGTATTTTAATCAAAGCTACTTTGATAAGCTTTGACCACTAATTAACCAAGCTACCCTTCGCTTGTTGGGGAAGCCAATTTCCCCCTCCTTCTCTCTCCCATTGTCGTGGCATTGGCTTGCCCAAGCGAAAGCAATTTTGCTTCCTTCCTTTAATCAATATACGCTAAAAATAATACATTTTTCCTATCACACTTTCTCTCACTAACTTCATCTTCTTCATTTTCTCTCTTCCTTCTCTCTTCTTCTTCCTCTCCATCCGAAATTGTAGCCCCTTTGTGACCACCATTTTTCATCTTTTCTCTTCATCAAGACTATTTCCATACTCACTTCAACCTTCTTTACATCTTTCATTTAGAAATTTTCTTCAAAATCCAACCTTTCCTCCATTGTCTTCCAAGACAAAGCTTTCAACTTTAAGGTAAAGCTTCCATTTCTCTTCTTCTTTCTCTTCATTTCCGTACTCTAGGGTCTCATTGGAGGCCAAAGATTCATTCTTTACCATGTTTAATGTTGGTTCTTGATGATTGAAAATCCTAGGGTTTTGGAAAGCTCAAAATCGAATCTTCAAGGAGCAAGTAGGAGATCATTTTCGTGATTCTTCCTTAGGTAAGAGGGAGATTACTCACTTCAACCATTTTTGGTGGTGAGGGAACCTTGTGTGCTTGTTGATGGAGAAATCCATCTTGTATGCTCACTTTATTTAGTGATTTTGCATGTTTATAAGTTCTTGAATTGGATTAATGCTTGACTGGTGATCTTGGATATATTGGATATGTTAAATATGCTTGATCATGTTAGGGTTGTTAAATGGAAAATTTGGAGTTTCCTACCCTAACATGGTGCCACGGTTTTGACTAGAAACTAGGAGTGTAAATTGGTTTTTGTACACAATAAAATGAAGCTTATGTGATGAATGTTGAATGATGATATTGGAATTAATGAATGGAAAGTTTTAAGGGTTTAATACCCTAAAGGGAGGCCACGGTTTTGGCTTGGAACCATAAGGGATTGAATTGATTCTAGTGAATCAAAATTTAAGTGAATTGATATCAAGAAACTAATACATAAAATGGAGAGAAATTGAGACTTTGAAAACCTAGGGAGGCCACGGTTTTAACGGGAAATTTACCCTAAAGAAATTTCATAATTAACCAAAGTTTAAGACATTGAAAATGTAAATCCAAGATATGAACTTGTGAAGATTGATGAGCTATGTATGAATACATATTGATATTTAGAATTGATTCTATGTTGTTATGAGTCCCTATGTGGGTTAAGTACTTTTTGATTATGTACTTGAGAAATGAAAGTATGTGCCATTGTGGTATGCTTATGATGAATGTATCATTGATAAACATACATGATGTACATTGTGTCGTCATGCATATATGTTGTCCATTGGACATTGTTGGAAATGCTATGTATACCTAAGAGTTTGAATAACACCTATATGCGGGTGCGAGTAAACTAAGCGTAGGGTCATAGTGGTTGGCCTTGGAGGCGTTGGGGTTGTAACACCCCAACTTTTGGATAAATGACCATTTTGTCCTTATTGTACTATTTTATATTTTTTTATGTGTTATAAAATTTATTTGACTGTTTCGTGATTATATTTGAGTGTTTTGTGTGATTTACTCCGAGTCAAGAAAATAATAATTTTCGGGCCGGGAAAGTTTTATTTTAATTATTCGGAGCTGGGGGATCTTACTAAACCCAATTTCGAGTGATACGAATGTTAATCTTTTAATTTTTAGGATTTAATTGTGCAATAAAATAATTTTATATTATTATAATATTATTTTATTTGACAGTACTTACTGTCTTAAAAATAGTAGAAATTTGCTCCAAAATAACCATGGATCTGAAAAAGTCCGTGGGACCCACTTTGGCTAGACTAAATCCTAAGCCAATGAAAAGTGGTCAACGTTAGTGGCTTGACAACTTTGGACCAATAGAAAACAAGTCCACAAAAGTGGTTAGACTTGTTGAAATAAAACTAGAAAGCTTAACCAAGTTAGCTTAAAACCTAACTAAGTTAGCATAGAAAGCTTATATAGTAACTAAGTGAAGTAAACCTAGTTAGCTATCTATTTGAGTTCTAGTTAGAAAATATCAAGACTAACCTAGTTAACTTAAATAACTATATAGTTAGGCAAGTAACTAAACAAATTAATCAAATGCACCTAAATGTAACTAGATGGCTTAAGTGAACACAAACTTGGTTTGCTCTCCTTAGGGCCATTCGGCCAAGCTTAAGCAAGGAGGTTCAAGAACATTCAAGAAAGGCTTAGTCACTTGGATGACTAGGTTTTCATGCACCAATGAGAGACAAGCTTGGAGGCCAAGCTTTGATATCAACCATTGATCAAATCTAGGGCTATTAGGTGTTAGGAGAAGTCAAACAAAGTGGCCATCTCCCTTGATGAAGTGCACGGCCATGCATAGTGAAGAGAACATCAACTCAGTCATTTTTCATCTCTAATCTTTCTTTTCTCCAAGAACACCAAGAACTATTCTCTTGCTTTCTCCTTTGAAGACCATTCGGCCAAACACCCATACACCACTATCCAACCTTTAAAAATTTTATCTAACCCACTTTCTCAAATCTAAACAACATTCTAAGAACATCTCTAGTTGAGAGTTCTTCCAAAATCTTTCATCTTAAGCTTGGAAAATTTCTTTGGAGATTTTTCCTATAAGGTGAAGATTATTGTTTTTCATTTCTAACTTGATTTTTAAGGTTCTAAGCCATGATTGACCCAGGGTTTATGTTTTTCTCCTATTGTTATAACTTTTTAAAATTTGTTTAAGGTTGCTAGGATTTTTGAGGAAGCCACACGAAAACCATAGGAGAAGGATTAGAAGGAGTTATCTTCCTTTAAGGTAAGGGGGAGATTTAATCTCATCAACCATGTGTGGTGATGAGAAAATGGATTGTATGTGTGTGAACAATCCATAAGGATTCACTTGTTTAGTTGTTTAAATGCTTCTTACTTGTGTTTGATATTGTTTGTATGCATGTTTATAGTTTTAAAATATATTGCATGTGTGGATAAATGCATGATTATTAATTAGGATGTCAATGATATGTAAGGTTTGCATAAGTGTTTCAAAGAACACAACCATGGAGCTTTCGGCTTCACCATAAAGAGAGAACCAAAATGTTCTCAACCATTTTCTAAAAGAAGGATTAAATGGATTTAGGTAAATTAATGAATTCCAAAATGATTTAGAAGATGAAAAATGATCCAAAGATCAAATGCCAAGGTTTTGTTAAATTCGGCCAACATGCCTTTTTAAAGTGTAATCAATCCAAAATCTATTTTCTAAGTGTAAACTAGTTGTTTAACTTAAAAAGAATACATTTGCAATGGATTTTCAAGACTTAAAGAAGTAAACTAATTTTTATTAGAAATATGGTATGGAAGAGAAGTAAACAAAACTCTTGAAAAATACTTACCTTTGAGTTTTAAAATATAATGACAATTTTCAAAGTGTATTTTGTAGCAATAAACTAAACAAAGGAATTTTTTTAAAGGAAAAATGTAGAAAATATATTATTAATAGATTTTATAGACAAAATGCTGTTAAAAAGTTATTAGAGACAGACAAATAAAAGAGAATGTTTTATAATATATTTATAACATAAGGAAAATATTCTACTTAGTTTAAAAGTATTAAAAATAGCTTACGCATTTTTAAAATAGAGATTTTAAAGCTTTACGATTAAGAAAACGATTTAAAAATCTTACGCGATTGAGAAAACAATTTAGAAATGCTACGTGATTTTGAAAATAACAAAATATATTTACGTGATTTAAAAACATTTGTAAAAGTGACGCGATTATGAAAACGCAATAAAATTTCTACGCGATTAATTGGAACAGTGAGTTTTGCTGTCGGGCCAAAGTAGTGGACCTGGACATGTTGAGATATGGTACTGTCAAGTGGTGACGTACTATATATTGGAATTTTTGGGATTGAGGGCGTTTTTGTGAATATGATAATATTTGGAAACTAAGGGTAATTTGGTAATTATAGTTCTTATTCATGCATTAAGAGTTGTGCCAATTTGGTTGATATTGACGATTGATTGACGAGACGAATTATACTGTGTTGTTGGTGTGATAAGCATAGTGTGGTTCATCTTGTGTGAACTTGGAGGCATTAGTGTGCGGAGTATTCCACATGTAGACAGTTGGTCACTCCTCTGGGTCGTGGTAACTGGCAACACACTAATGATCTCAACACGCACTATATTTAATCGAGATCTTGGGGAGATTGTTTAGTACAATGCCTGTAGTGCACGATGTGTTTGGACTGTGTACTACTACACAATGTTGGACTGTGGGCTATAAACACGACGTTAGAAAGTGTAATAGTTTGGTTAGGCAGCCGAGGTACTAATAGTTCTCTTCAGGTCATTCTCTTTGATGTCTGTGTCTAGCTCCATGGAGTAAGAATGAGTCATATTGCATTTGCATTTGTGACATGCATCATAACAATATTATTTGTGATAGTGCATGATGTGTTGAATGGTGTTGTTATTTATGATATTGTGGTATGCAATTCTTGTGTTAAATTGTGCTATTATCTATGATGTTATGGTATACCTTATTGTATTAAACTGTGATATCTGTTGTATTGTCATTTTCTTATTTGCCATGCTGGTATTGATGTAAGATTGTCTCACCTCTTTATTTGTATATGTTTCTGTATTATTATTTTATTTCTGTAAAGAGTTTGAGGAAGAGGTAGAGGAACAACCTCTTGAGATTTTGTATCCCGAAGATCAGCAAACGGACGATCAGTTTGACGAGGGTGAGCCGTCCGATCATCCATATCCTTTGGATTGATTCTGTGATCATGACGTTGCCGGGATTTCTTGGTTTCGTGAGACTGGAGTTTCACGGAGGTTCGGAGGCCTGGCGACTGCGAGAGGATCGAGGATCAGTGATCTACTTGGGATGTTTGACTGTGTCCCTACGTGGAGAGTTTGATGCTGAGCCAATTTTTACTACTACTTTGTACCTACATCTGGAGATGCCTTTGGATCTAAGGCATCACTAGGGAAGACTTTTCCGTACCCCTAGTGAGATCAGTATAGTGTCAATAGCTCGGACTCCTGTCCATAGAACTGTGAAACATCCTGGATTTCTATCACCCGAGGTTTCCTCTTAGAGTGATCCTTCGGAGGGTTAGGGATCTTTGATGTGCACTTGGGCATGTCTATGTTTTGTATTATACTAACTCTTTACTGCTTTGTTTAAATATTTGTAGTTGTAAATTATTTGTATAACTTAAGACAAAATCATATGTACATTATGTGTGTGATAATAAGCTTGTTTTATTTCATGTTCCGTGTTATTTTATTTAACAATATCCAGTATAAAAGGAAAAATTTTACAACTCATATTAATTATGTATCAAATGTTTTATAACTTGGGTAATATTTTATTTATTTTTATTTTATTGCATCATAAATATGGCATCCCCACAAGGGTGTTACAGGGGTGTTGGTGTCTCATAATAGACAGTGATAGCTCCATTGGGGCCGTGGGATAGACCGATGCGACACACCGACGATCCGGACTGAGACGCTCTCCTATATCGCGATCAACTGTTGAGGTGCCATGTATAAGCCAATTGCGTAAATATTTTTATGAGATGAGCACACTGTTTTAAAGGCTAATGATATACTAGCATAACTCCTTGATCATTCACTCCGAAAATGTTTATGTCTAGCTCCACGGAGTAAGAATTTTGGTACCTTTTTGCATTGTGAACTGTCAGTCTCATAATGCATTAAACATGAGCATTTATAACTGTGGAAGTTATTTTTTATCATTACCATAATGCTTATTTAATTGTTGAACTGTTGACTGTTGGGAACATTGCTATTATCTACTTATTATTGATGGTTGTTACTACTGTTTATTGTTGATCTGCTTTATTGTCAATTTTAATTATTGTATGAACTGTGTTGATGTGTGGGCGTCCAGCGCCGTTCTATTTTCTTACTACCATTTTGGTACTAAAAGTTGGGTGTCTCACCACTTTTTATATTTCCTGCATTTCTGTGTTTTTTGTATTTCTATCGACAGTGTACTTCTGAGAAGACGTTCGTGAGGAAGAGAAGGAAACACCTGAGTTTCTGGGTTTCTGACCATATCTGGACTAGAGCTGTTGAGGATGTCATCACGCCCGCGCTGCTTTTTGGGGTACGTGAAGTTGACTTTTCATGGAGGACCCGATTGCTGGCACTTGCATGTGGAGACGAACCGATGTGTCTACCGCGGGGAGCTAACGGTATCTTTATCTTGGGGTCAATATGACACCCCTGTCCTTGATTTTTCAGCTTTTGTTATTTTGGAGTTTTACTTACCTGTGAGAGATATGTGGACGGATATGTTCTGCACCCCTCAAGAGGATTCTTTCCTCTCCACTACTCGGGCTTCTGCCCAAAATTTGGTCGCCCCGATGGCTATTTCATCGGAGGATGAGGACCCTGAGGAGGACCCAACTATGGTCCTTCTCGTCAGTCTTAGGGACTGATACCATAGGTGGCTACTGATGGCTAACCGTTATCTTTTTGGAGAAGCCTGATGTTTTGCTAGTTCATGGGTGTAAATTGTAACTACCTTGGGTGGGTAAAGCCTTTACTTTTTTGTATATTTTGTGATGTAACTAAAAAAACATGATACATATATATATATATATATATATATATATATATATATATATATATATATATATATATATATATATATATATTATGGATGTATGAATTTCAATTTTGTGTCGATTTTATTGCATTTGTAATTATTATCATTTCATCATATGTATTTCTTTTACAAAAGAAAAATGCTTACAGATATTTCAATACTCGATTATTTTATCATCCATGAATATAAACTATTTAATTTTATGTTAATAATGAACCGGATCTCAATCAATGGCTGTAATTATTATTTTTCACAAATTTATTTTGTGTTCATAGTATTATGGTGTGACGTTCTTTCTTTGCGGTATTAAGAAAAAGGGGTGTTACACTGTCTTGGTATCAGAGCTCCCGGTTTAGGTTTTCTTTTGGGTCATGTGGTGTTGGACTGTCTTGTTTGTGTTGTGTAATTCTTTATGTTTGGTATTCCGTGAGTATACATCTGACTTTTCCTTGTATTTTGTATAGCTTGAATTGAGAAGGATTATGGCTCATAGGGGAGACATGACTATTGCAATCGAAGCAATCCAGAAGATGGCTGAAGCAATGTTGTAAGAAAATCAGCAAATGGCACAACAGCAAGCGAGGATTGCACAACAATTGGAGGCTACTGCTGATGCCCAGAATCTGGCAGAGTTTCGTCGCACTAACCCTCCATAATTCAAAGGAGAGTTTGATCCTGAGAAAGCTACTCTGTGGATCAAAGAGCTGGAAAAGATTTTCACGGGCATGAACTGCGCCAACGACAGGAAAGTGACTTATGTTACATTCATGCTGATTGGGGATGCGAAGGATTGGTGGACCGAAGAACAGAGGGTATTGGAGGATGAAAATCGAGCGATTAATTAGGAATTGTTTAAGGAAAGATTCTTCAACAAGTATTTCCCGGAAAGTGCTAAGCATGCTAAGGAGATGGAATTCCTTGGTTTGAGGCAGGGAAATATGACTGTGAGTGAATATGCTGCCAAGTTTAAGAGTTTGTCTAAATTCTCAACCTACTTTAAACATCAACCAAACGAGGCATGGAAGTGTCAAAAGTTTGAAGAAGGTCTCAGACATGACGTGAAGAGGGTCGTCATAACTTTGAAGATTGTAACACCCCAAAATTTATTTATTTCGTTATGGATATTCATTTTATAATATTTGAGATTTTCTAGAATTTTTCTGGAATTTTCTGAGAACGTGGAATATTTTAATATATTCCTCGTTTTACATGTGCAATGGACAGAGTCGAGGAAATAACTGTAACGTTCCGAAAGTTGGAAAATTATATGACGAATAGCCGTTTTATAATATTTGTAATTTTTGAGAATTTTCTGGGAATTTTTCGGGAACGTCGAATATTTTAATATATTTATCATTTTGCGTGCAAGCTGAGTGGAGCTGGAGAAATGAGATATTCTCTCCGAAAACCTTGAACTATGGAAACGTCGACGGAGGATCTTACTAAATCCGAGGTCAGGCATAGTTTCCAAGATTTCACGTTTTTCTAGAAAATTTAACAGATGAAATAATAAAATACTGCGAAAGATTTATCTGTCAGATTAATTAATACTGACTTCTGTCGACTGTAACTCTTATCCTTTGGATAATAGCATGTAATAAAAATCCTATCACCTTATCCCAATATAATCTACTTTATGTCATAACAAAGCTACTTTAATTCAAATATATTGCTATTTTAATCAATCTTCTAGAAGCTTTGACCCAAGAAAAGACCTAACTACCCTTGGCTTGCTTGGGAAGCTTTCCATTTCCCTCTCTCCTCTCTCTCAATGCCGCGGCACCCTAGGGGAAAAAGGGGGGGAATTTTATTTCAACCCTTAACCTAATTCACTCAAAAATCTATCACACTTTTAACCTAAAAACTTATCTCTCTACATCTTCATCTTCTTCCTTCCTCTCCCTTCTCTCTAAACCTCCATAGCCAACTGAAACTGAAGCTCACTCTTCCACTCCATCTCTTCATCTTTTCTCTTCAATAACTACATATCCTTACTCTCCATCATCATCTCCACCATTTCTCTTCACAAGGTTTCATCAAAATCCACCATTTCCATTTTTCTCCATTTCGGGTTACCACCCCCATCCTCACCATTTTCGGTTTCTAAATCCATTAACCTCATTTCTAGCTTCTCTTCATCATTCTAAACACTTTTTCTCATACCTCACCTCAAAATCGTCCATCTGCATCAATCTTTTTCAAGATCAAAGTTTGAGACTTTAAAGTAAAGATTGTAACTTTCTTCTCTTCTCTTCTCATTTTCGTGTTCTAAGACCATTTTCATGGTCAAGGATACTTCCTTTTTCAAGTTATGGTGTTGATTTTTGAGGTTTTTTTCTAGGGTTTTTGTGGGGCCAAAACCGAAATCTCAAGGAGCATCTTGGAAGCCATTTTCGTGTTCTCCTCTTTGGTAAGAGGGAGACCACTCTATTCAACCTCTAATGGTAGTTGGAAACTTCTCTAATTGTGTATTTGTGAGAAACCCTAATAGGGGTTGCTCTTGATTTTATTCTTTTCTATTTGCTTCTTGATAATTTCTATTCTTTTCTTAAATATTTGTATGGATTTGATTCTTGTTAATGTTGTAATAAACCTCATGGATTTGGAATTGATGAACTTGAGACAATTGCCCCTTGCTTTGTGCAAGGAGGCTCACGGCCAAGTCCCCTAATGGAGGGGTATAGATGTTTAAAATTTTGAAACCTAATTGAATGGTAATAATTGGATGGATGAGGACAAAGAACAAAGAACAAATTCATGGACCCTAGTCCCTTGATGGCTCATGTAACGCCCCTTTTTCCTCCCTTAGTCATAATGGGTAAGAAGAGAGAACGTCGCACCATAGTAAAACGACGCACAAATGATTACGTAAAATTTGAGCACTTTTTTTTTCTTTAGGTTGGATGTGTTTAACATAAATTCGGTTAGAACTTCCATTAGTGTACATATACACCTGTTTGTAATTATATCGCGTGATTGAGTTAAAATTTAAAAGTTCCATCTTCCATATAAAACTTCTTATCAAAAACGTTAAAGAGAAATCAACATGTAACGGGACATACCACCATGTACAATATAGATAAGTACATACTTTGTACCATAATTACAAGCTTGTTTAAATTACATTTCCAAAAGATATGCAAAAAGGCAAAATGTGTACCTACCCCAAGAGATACAAATATCTACCCACTAATCCAGTAATACGTCAGGCTCCCTCAAAATAAACGGATAGCCATCAGTAGCCATCAGTCTAAAAAAAAACAACCCTAAGACTGCCTGGAATGAGAAGGAACCGTAGACGGGTCCTCCTCAGGGTCCTCGTTGTCCGACGAGACATCCATCGGGACAACAGAACAGCGGGCAGGAGCCCGGGCAGTAGACAAAAAGGAATCCTCACGAGGGGTATAATACATTTCACCCCACATGTCCCTCACGGGCATATAGAACTCCAGCCATACAAAAGCATGAAAATCAAAAATAGAAGCAGTGTAGCGTCCCCATGCCAAAGACACCATCAATTCGCCGTGGTACACACATCGATCAGTCTGCACGTTGATATGCCAGCAATCTGGACCACATGAAAGTTGATCCGCACATAACCAAAAAATCCACGGGGGCGAAAAGACATTCTCAGCAACTTCGGTATTAATCGAGATAAGGCCAGAAACCTTGAAACTCAGTAGCTTCCTTATTCTCCTCACGAGTGTCTTCTATAGAGCATACGATTCAACCAAGATACAAAATAGAGAAAAGTACCGAAAGAGGTGAGATTCCCAGCTTTCAATACCAACAAGGCAGCAAGAAAATAAACGGCGTCGAACGCCCACATAAGACACAGTTAATACATACAGGTATAGTAATACATGAAAGCAATTAATGAGAATAAAGCAACACAGAATAGTAGTTCACATCATCCATAGCCAACTAGCAACACTAGCATTACCAAGAATCAAATAAATATCACAGTCATAATAATAAACACATAATCCAATCATGAATGCTCAATGGACCATGTGACTGATGACTCACAATGCAACAAGGGTACCAAAGTTCCTACTCCATGGAGCTAGACATAAACATTTTTGGAGTGAATGATCAAGGAGTAATGCCAGTGTATCGTTAGCCTTAAAAATATAGTGTGCTCATCACATAAAAACATTTGCGCAAAATGGATCACACATGGCACCTCAACAATTGATCGCGACATAGGACAACATCTCAGGCAGGATCGTCGGTGTGTTGCATTGGTCTATCCCACGGCCCCAGTGGAGCTACCACTGTCTATTGTGAGACACCCACACCCCGACGCCCCCAGGATCAACAACATATGACACCTACGCTTAGTCTATTCGCACCCGCACATAGGTGTTATTCAAACTCCTAGGCAACATAGCCTTCTCAACAATGTCCCATGGACAATACGCATGCATGATGACACAATGTCCAATCATGTATGTTCATCAATGATGCATTCAGCATAGGCCTTTCCTCAATGGCACATAAGCAATATTCAATGTCCAACATGACATATCAACAATACATTTATTAAAACATTGCCTCAATGGCACATCATCATTCTTATCTCATTGAGTACTACATCAATAATCTCAGCATCAACATGTATTCCTCAGTACACACATATCACAATTCCCATATCAGAGATCCAAGGATTCCCTATTCAAAAATCATTTCTTCCCTATTGGGGTGAATGCACCTTCCTATCACAAATTAATAAAGTAAAATCCTCGAATCCAGGGTTTTTAGGTTATGTTTGAGTTACAAAGGACAAAGAACCATAATCTCAATCATTTACAGCTCAAAAATCTCATTTTTGGTCTTGGTAATCGATTACAGCACCCTTGTAATCGATTACCTAAGAAACAGAACCTCTGTAATCGATTACAATCTCATTGTAATCGATTACATGGTTCCCAAAACCACGTTTCGTAACTTCAAGGCACTGGTAATCGATTACCATGGTTGTGTAATCGATTACCAATTGGACAGAACCTCCGTAATCGATTACCCACGGTTGTGTAATCGATTACGTGATTCCCAGTAGCACCATTTTGTGACATCAGAGGCTTGGTAATCGATTACACTCTTCTTGTAATTGATTACAAGCTAAACAGAATCTCTGTAATCGATTACAAACCAGATGTAATCGAATACCAGATTTCCAGAAACACGATTTTGCATCTTTAAGAGCTTGGTAATCGATTACAAGCCCCGTGTAATCGATTACCATGCGTAAGTTTGCAGAAAAACAGAGTTCTCAGGTCCTCTAACTCAAACCAAACCATTCCTCATCATATTTAATCAACAAGATACTCGAATACATCTTCAAATCATGCAAGAGACATCAATAAATCATACAAACCCAACAAAATATATTATCATCAAGAACAACATAAAAATGAGAGAACTTTATACATGGATTCCAAAAATCAACAACAATACACATACAAGACATTCCCTTACTACCAAGGTTGGTTGAAGAGGACCATCTCCCTCTTACCTATATGGAAAACAACACAATGTGCCACTCCTTCTTGTCTTAGATTTTCGTTTTCCCCTCCTTCAAGAAAACCCCAATGTGAGTGATCACCACAATGTTCACTCAAACCATGAAAAATAGGTTCTTGGTCACCAAGGTGGCCAAGAGAAAACGAAAATAGCAAGGAAATGGAAGAAAGTTGAAGACTTTACCTTAAAGCTCCAAGCTTTAGCTTTAATGGTGGAAGAGAAATGGAAGAAGAAGAAGAAGAGGAACCAAGGGATAACAACCAAGGAGAATAGTTTTGAAAGGGTGGAAGGAACAAGAAAATGTGATTGGTTTGGCAAATGAGGAAGTGGGTCTTCCAATGTGATGGTGTGTGTGTGTTCGGTGGAGAGGAAGAAGAAGAGAGAAAAAGAAGAGAGAAATGGGTAGTTGGGTTTAGAGAAATGAGAGTGAATATTGAGGCAATGGAGGGGTAATATTTGGGCTTCCCCTTGTAGTTCTGCCGTAGAAGAGTGAAAAAAAGAGAGAGAGAAAAATATGTTGCAAGGGAAATTGCTAGGAAGCTTCCCATAATAAGCTTGGATTAAATTTAATCTTTCTTTTGAAATTAAAACTAATAGGTGTGATACAAAAATTAGATTTTGGATAATGTGATAATATTTTTAATACATGTTATTATTTATTGGACAATAGTTATAGTTGGTAGAAGTCAGCACTACAAATCTGACAGATAAATTCCTCACAGTGTTTTATTATCTCATCGGCTAAGATTTCTCGAAAAATGTGAAACCTTGTAAACTGTGTCCGGCCTCGGGTTTAGTAAGATCCCCCGTCGACGTTTTCATAGTTCAAGGTTCTCGAAGAAAATATCTCATTTCTCCGGTTCCACAAAGTACACATGTAAAACGAGAAATATATTAAAATATTCCACGTTTTCAGAAAATTCCAAGAAAATTCCAGAAAATCACAAATATTTTTAGAATGAATTCTGATAATAGAAAAGTAAATTTTTTGGGGTGTTACAACTCTCCCCAACAAATAGGAATTTCATCCTCGAAATTTTCCATACCTTAAAACAATTCGGGATATTGCTCCTTCATTTTGTCCTCTAGCTCCCACGTCACATCTCCAGTTGCTTCATTCCAGATTACCTTCACTAGTGCAATGTCCTTTCCTCTGAGCTACTTTGTCCTCCTATCCTCAATCCTTACAGGAGTTGTCTCATATGTCAAGTTTTCCTTCAATTGTACAGAATCAGGTGCTATGACATGATTAGGGTTTGGGATATACTTTCTGAGTTGAGACACATGAAAAACATTATGAAGGTTTGAAATAAAAGGAGGTAAAGCTATTTGGTAAGCAACAGGACCTATCCGACGAAGAATTTGGTAGGGTCCAAGGAATTTTGGGGTGAGTTTTCTAGATTTGAGGACACGACCGACCCCAGTCATAGGTGTGACTTTCAAGAAGACATGCTCTCCTTCTTCGAACTCAAGAGGTTTCCTTCTTTTGTCTGCATAACTCTTCTGCCGACTCTGAGCCGTCTTCATCTTCTCCTGAATCATTTTAACCTTCTCAGTTGTCTGCTGAACGAGTTCAGGTCCAACGGTAAGCCGTTCTCCATCTTGATACCAGCACAGAGGCGTCCGACACCTCGCCCATATAAAGCCTCATAGGGCGCCATCCCTATACTTGAATGGTAACTGTTGTTGTAGGTGAATTCCACCAATGGCAAAATTTCATCCCAACCTCTAGTTTGCTCTATCGCACAAGCTCTCAGCATATCTTCTAACGACTGAATTGTTCTTTCCGATTGACCATCAGTTTGTGGATGGTAGGCAGAACTTAACCACAACTTTGTTCCCATAGCCTCTTGAAGACTTTGCCAAAACTTCGAGGTAAACCTCGGGTCTCTATCGGAAACAATACTCATGGGTATCCCATGAAGTCTAACAATTTCAACAATGTAAATCTGAGTCAACTTCTCCAACGGATATCTTATGTTGATTGGCAGAAAGTGAGCTGACTTCGTAAGTCAATCCACTATTACCCATATTGAGTCATATCCTTTCCGAGTTCTTAGTAACCCGACAACAAAGTCCATGGCGATGCTATCCCACTTCCATTCAGGAATAACCAAGGGTTGTAGTAATCCAGCTGGTCTTTGATGCTCAATCTTTGTTTTCTTGCAAACCAAACAAGATGACACGCATCTAGCGATATCTCTTTTCATCCCATGCCACCAAAATAACTTCCTTAAGTCTTGATACATCTTGGTCATTCCAGGATGCATACTCAACTGACTAGAATGAGCATGTTCAAGTATGTACCTTCTGAGTTCTTCATCTTTAGGCACACAGACCCTTCCTTGGAATCTCAAAATCCCATCACTTCCTTCCTTCAATGTTGACACACCACCTTGCTTTATCAATTCTCTTTCTTCTTGCAGGAATTTATCGACCTTTTGTTTCTCTCGAATATCATCCATCAGGTCATTCGAGATAGTGATCCTATTTATGCAGATTTTACCCAGTGTTAACTTTACAAATGACCATACATCTCTGAATTGCTCTATCAAGTCCTTTTCTCTAATCATCATAGTAGCAACACTAATCGTCTTTCTACTCAAAGCATCGGCCACCACGTTCGCCTTTCCAGGATGGTACTGAAGTTGAAAATCGTAATCTTTCAAAAATTCTAGCCATCTTCGCTGCCTCATGTTCAGCTCCTTCTGATCGTACAGGTACTTCAGAATTTTGTAGTCGCTGAAGACGTTGAATGTGGCTCCATACAAATAATGTCTCCATATCTTCAATGCAAACACCACTGCAGCTAATTCTAGATCATGTGTTGGGTAGTTCTTCTCGTGCACTCGCAATTGTCTTGAGGCGTAAGCCACCACTCCTCCGTTTTGCGTAAGAACGCACCCCAAACCTTGATACGAAGCCTCACAGTACACTTCAAATGGTTCACTAGGATTCGGTAAGACTAGCACTGGTGACGTAGTCAGCTTCCTTTTTAACTCTTGGAAACTTCCTTCACAGGAATCGGTCCATTCAAAAGCTTGGTCTTTCTTGGTGAGTCAAGTGAGCGGTCCAGCGATTTTGGAAAATCCCTCAATAAACCTCCGGTAGTATCCGGCTAATCCAACGAAGCTTCGGATTTCCGTCACTGTAGTTAGTCTTTCCCACTGTAGCACAACTTCTACCTTTGAAGGATCCACTGCAATCCCTTCCTTCGTGATTACATGACCTAAAAACTTCACTTCTTCCAGCCAAAACGCGCACTTGGATAGTTTCGCATACAACTCTTTTTCCTTCAAGATCTGGAGAACTATGCTGAGGTGCTCAGCATGGTCCTCGTGACTTTGTGAATAGATCAGAATATCATCGATGAAGACAACAACGAATTTGTCCAAGTAAGGACGAAAGATCCTATTCATGTAGTCCATAAATATCGCAGGTGCATTTGTCACACCAAAAGGCATCACCAGGTACTCATAATGACCATAACGAGTACGGAAAGCCGTCTTGGGAATATCTTCCACTTTCACTCTGATTTGGTGATATCCCGATCGTAGATCGATTTTGGAAAACACAGCTGCTCCCTTCAATTGGTCCATCAAGTCATCTATCCTTGGCAATGGATACTTGTTCTTGATCGTAACTTTGTTTAACTGACGGTAGTCCACGCATAATCTTGAAGTCCCATCTTTCTTCTTGACCAACAATACGAGGTGCTCCCCAAGGTGACACACTGGGTCCCACGAATTTCTTCTCTAGGAGTTCTTCCAATATGCGTAGTTTAGGCTTCTTAAGTTCCACGACTCTCGCTGGTGCCATACGATAAGGCGCCATAGAAATAGGGCGAGTTTTAGCAGCTCCTCCAACATTTGTACCAAGTCGATAGCAAACTTGACCTCACGTTCGGTAGCAAACCAGGTACATCATCGGGAAAACCTCGGGAAAATCTCGAACAAGAGATTGCATCCACATCAACTTCACTCTAAACTTTCAAAGAAGATAACAGCATGTACCCTCGAGCTCCTTCTTTAGGAAAGCTTCACTTGGTTGGCGGTCAAAAATCTAGAATCCTCATCCAAAGGGAAAACTATTGTTTTTCTGGAACAGTCTAACAGGACATGGTTGGCAGATAGATTCCTAATATCACGTCTAGTTGGGATAATGGTAAAAAGATCAAGTCGACAGAAAAGACTCGACATTCCACTATTAAAGGACAACCTAGACACACCTTAGTAGTGACTACAGGTTTTGCAGTAGGAGTCGAAACAGTCAAATCGAAAGGTAAAGAAGACACAGGCAATCCAAGTCTTTCCACACAGTCATGTGAAATGAACGAATGAGTAGCACCAGAGTCATCCAGTACAATTAAAAGATTACCTTCAATGATACCTTCTCCTTGTATCAGATCCTCGGATTCAGAGGCCTCAGCACCACTTAGGGTGTAGACTCTGCCTCCAACTTGTGCCCCGTGTAATCGATTACCACGCGTAAGTTTGCAGAAAAACAGAGTTCTCAGGTCCTCTAACTCAAACCAAACCATTCCTCATCATATTTAATCAACAAGATACTCGAATACATCTTCAAATCATGCAAGAGACATCAATAAATCATACAAACCCAACAAAATACATTATCATCAAGAATAACATAAAAATGAGAGAACTTTATACATGGATTCCAAAAATCAACAATAATACACATACAAGACATTCCCTTACTACCAAGGTTGGTTGAAGAGGACCATCTCCCTCTTACCTGTATGGAAAACAACACAATGTGCCACTCCTTCTTGTCTTAGATTTTCGTTTTCCCCTCCTTCAAGAAAACCCCAATATGAGTGATCACCACAATGTTCACTCAAACCATGAAAAATAGGTTCTTGGTCACCAAGGTGGCCAAGAGAAAACGAAAATAGCAAGGAAATGGAAGAAAGTTGAAGACTTTACCTTAAAGCTCCAAGCTTTAGCTTTAATGGTGGAAGAGAAATGGAAGAAGAAGAAGAAGAGGAACCAAGGGATAACAACCAAGAAGAATAGTTTTGAAAGGGTGGAAGGAACAAGAAAATGTGTTTGGTTTGGCAAATGAGGAAGTGGGTCTTCCAATGTGATGGTGTGTGTGTGTTCGGTGGAGAGGAAGAAGAAGAGAGAAAAAGAAGAGAGAAATGGGTAGTTGGGTTTAGAGAAATGAGAGTGAATATTGAGGCAATGGAGGGGTAATATTTGGGCTTCCCCCTGTAGTTCTGCCGTAGAAGAGTGAAAAAAAAGAGAGAGAAAAATATGTTGTAAGGGAAATTGCTAGGAAGCTTCCCATAATAAGCTTGGATTAAATTTAATCTTTCTTTTGAAATTAAAACTAATAGGTGTGATACAAAAATTAGATTTTGGATAATGTGATAATATTTTTAATACATGTTATTATTTATTGGACAATAGTTATAGTTGGTAGAAGTCAGCACTACAAATCTGACAGATAAATTCCTCACAGTGTTTTATTATCTCATCGGCTAAGATTTTTCGAAAAATGTGAAACCTTGTAAAACTGTGTCCGGCCTCGGGTTTAGTAAGATCCCCCGTCGACATTTTCATAGTTCAAGGTTCTCGAAGAAAATATCTCATTTCTCCGGTTCCGCTCAGTACACACATAAAATGAGAAATATATTAAAATATTCCGCGTTTTCAGAAAATTCCAAGAAAATTCCAGAAAATCACAAATATTTTTAGAATGAATTCTGATAATAGAAAAGTAAATTTTTTGGGGTGTTACAACTCTCCCCAACAAATAGGAATTTCGTCCTCGAAATTTTCCATACCTTAAAACAATTCGGGATATTGCTCCTTCATTTTGTCCTCTAGCTCCCACGTCACATCCCCAGTTGCTTCATTCCAGATTACCTTCACTAGTGCAATGTCCTTTCCTCTGTGTTGCTTTGTCCTCCTATCCTCAATCCTTACAGGAGTTGTCTCATATGTCAAGTTTTCCTTCAATTGTACAGAATCAGGTGCTATGACATGATTAGGGTTTGGGATATACTTTCTGAGTTGAGACACATGAAAAACATTATGAATGTTTGAAATAAAAGGAGGTAAAGCTATTTGGTAAGCAACAGGACCTATCCGACGAAGAATTTGGTAGGGTCCAAGGAATTTTGGGGTGAGTTTTCTAGATTTGAGGACACGACCGACCCCAATCATAGGTGTGACTTTCAAGAAGACATGCTCTCCTTCTTCGAACTCAAGATGTTTCCTTCTTTTGTCCGCATAACTCTTCTGCCGACTCTGAGCCGTCTTCATCTTCTCCTGAATCATTTTAACCTTCTCAGTTGTCTGCTGAACGAGTTCAGGTCCAACGGTAAGCCGTTCTCCATCTTGATACCAGCACAGAGGCGTCCGACACCTCCGCCCATATAAAGCCTCATAGGGCGCCATCCCTATACTTGAATGGTAACTGTTGTTGTAGGTGAATTCCACCAATGGCAAAATTTCATCCCAACCTCTAATTTGCTCTATCGCACAAGCTCTCAGCATATCTTCTAACGACTGAATTGTTCTTTCCGATTGACCATCAGTTTGTGGATGGTAGGCAGAACTTAACCGCAACTTTGTTCCCATAGCCTCTTGAAGACTTTGCCAAAACTTCGAGGTAAACCTTGGGTCTCTATCGGAAACAATACTCATGGGTATCCCATGAAGTCTAACAATTTCAACAATGTAAATCTGAGTCAACTTCTCCAACGAATATCTTATGTTGATTGGCAGAAAGTGAGCTGACTTCGTAAATCAATCCACTATTACTCATATTGAGTCATATCCTTTCCGAGTTCTTGGTAACCCGACAACAAAGTCCATGGCGATGCTATCCCACTTCCATTCAGGAATAGCCAAGGGTTGTAGTAATCCAGCTGGTCTTTGATGCTCAATCTTTGTTTTCTGGCAAACCAAACAAGATGACACGCATCTAGCGATATCTCTTTTCATCCCATGCCACCAAAATAACTTCCTCAAGTCTTGATACATCTTGGTCATTCCAGGATGCATACTCAACTGACTAGAATGAGCATGTTCAAGTATGTACCTTCTGAGTTCTTCATCTTTAGGCACACAGACCCTTCCTTGGAATCTCAAAATCCTATCACTTCCTTCCTTCAATGTTGACACACCACCTTGCTTTATCAATTCTCTTTCTTCTTGCAGGAATTTATCGACCTTTTGTTTCTCTCGAATATCATCCATCAGGTCATTCGAGACAGTGATCCTATTCATGCAGATTTTACCCGGTGTTAACTTTACAAATGACCATACATCTCTGAATTGCTCTATCAAGTCCTTTTCTCTAATCATCATAGTAGCAACACTAATCGTCTTTCTACTCAAAGCATCGGCCACCACGTTCGCCTTTCCAGGATGGTACTGAAGTTGGAAATCGTAATCTTTCAAAAATTCTAGCCATCTTCGCTGCCTCATGTTCAGCTCCTTCTGATCGTACAGGTACTTCAGAATTTTGTAGTCGCTAAAGACGTTGAATGTGGCTCCATACAAATAATGTCTCCATATCTTCAATGCAAACACCACTGCAGCTAATTCTAGATCATGTGTTGGGTAGTTCTTCTCGTGCACTCGCAATTGTCTTGAGGCGTAAGCCACCACTCCTCCGTTTTGCGTAAGAACGCACCCCAAACCTTGATACGAAGCCTCACAGTACACTTCAAATGGTTCACTAGAATTCGGTAAGACTAGCACTGGTGACGTAGTCAGCTTCCTTTTTAACTCTTGGAAACTTCCTTCACAGGAATCGGTCCATTCAAAAGCTTGGTCTTTCTTTGTGAGTCGAGTGAGCGGTCCAGCGATTTTGGAAAATCCCTCAATAAACCTCCGGTAGTATCCGGCTAATCCAATGAAGCTTCGGATTTCCGTCACTGTAGTTAGTCTTTCCCACTGTAGCACAGCTTCTACCTTTGAAGCATCCACTGCAATCCCTTCCTTCGTGATTACATGACCTAAAAACTTCACTTCTTCCAGCCAAAACTTGCACTTGGATTGTTTCGCATACAACTTTTTTTCCTTCAAGATCTGGAGAACTATGCTGAGGTGCTCAGCATGGTCCTCGTGACTTTGTGAATAGATCAGAATATCGTCGATGAAGACAACAACGAATTTGTCCAAGTAAGGACGAAAGATCCTATTCATGTAGTCCATAAATATCGCAGGTGCATTTGTCACACCAAAAGGCATCACCAGGTACTCATAATGACCATAATGAGTACGGAAAGCCGTCTTGGGAATATCTTCCACTTTCACTCTGATTTGGTGATATCCCGATCGTAGATCGATTTTGGAAAACACAGCTGCTAGCTTCAATTGGTCCATCAAGTCATTTATCCTTGGCAATGGATACTTGTTCTTGATCGTAACTTTGTTTAACTGACGGTAGTCCACGCATAATCTTGAAGTCCCATCTTTCTTCTTGACCAACAATACAGGTGCTCCCCAAGGTGGCACACTGGGTCCCACGAATTTCTTCTCTAGGAGTTCTTCCAACTGCTTCTTAAGTTCCACGAGTTCTGCTGGTGCCATACGATAAGGCGCCATAGAAATAGGGCCAGCTCCAGGTACCAAGTCGATAGCAAACTTGACCTCACGTTCCGGTAGCAAACCAGGTACATCATCAGGGAAAACCTCAGGAAAATCTCGAACAACAGAGATTGCATCCACATCAACTTCACTCTCAACTTTCAAAGAAGATAACAGCATGTATCCTCGAGCTCCTTCTTTCAGGAAAGCTTTCACTTGGTTGGCGGTCAAAAATCTAGAATCCTCATCCAAAGGGAAAACTATTGTTTTTCTGGAACAGTCTAACAGGACATGGTTGGCAGATAGATTCCTAATATCACGTCTAGTTGGGATAATGGTAAAAAGATCAAGTCGACAGAAAAGACTCGACCTTCCACTATTAAAGGACAACCTAGACACACCTTAGTAGTGACTACAGGTTTTGCAGTAGGAGTCGAAACAGTCAAATCGAAAGGTAAAGAAGACACAGGCAATCCAAGTCTTTCCACACAGTCATGTGAAATGAAAGAATGAGTAGCACCAGAGTCATCCAGTACAATTAAAAGATTACCTTCAATGATACCTTCTCCTTGTATCAGATCCTCGGATTCAGAGGCCTCAGCACCACTCAGGGTGTAGACTCTGCCTCCAACTTGTGCCCCATGTAATCGATTACCACACGTAAGTTTGCAGAAAAACAGAGTTCTCAGGTCCTCTAACTCAAACCAAACCATTCCTCATCATATTTAATCAACAAGATACTCGAATACATCTTCAAATCATGCAAGAGACATCAATAAATCATACAAACCCAACAAAATATATTATCATCAAGAACAACATAAAAATGAGAGAACTTTATACATGGATTCCAAAAATCAACAACAATACACATACAAGACATTCCCTTACTACCAAGGTTGGTTGAAGAGGACCATCTCCCTCTTACCTATATGGAAAACAACACAATGTGCCACTCCTTCTTGTCTTAGATTTTCGTTTTCCCCTCCTTCAAGAAAACCCCAATGTGAGTGATCACCACAATGTTCACTCAAACCATGAAAAATAAGTTCTTGGTCACCAAGGTGGCCAAGAGAAAACGAAAATAGCAAGGAAATGAAAGAAAGTTGAAGACTTTACCTTAAAGCTCCAAGCTTTAGCTTTAATGGTGGAAGAGAAATGGAAGAAGAAGAAGAAGAGGAACCAAGGGATAACAACCAAGGAGAATAGTTTTGAAAGGGTGGAAGGAACAAGAAAATGTGATTTGTTTGGCAAATGAGGAAGTGGGTCTTCCAATGTGATGGTGTGTGTGTGTTCGGTGGAAAGGAAGAAGAAGAGAGAAAAAGAAGAGAGAAATGGGTAGTTGGGTTTAGAGAAATGAGAGTGAATATTGAGGCAATGGTGGGGTAATATTTGGGCTTCCCCCGTAGTTCTGTCGTAGAAGAGTGAAAAAAAAGAGAGAGAAAAATATGTTGCAAGGGAAATTGCTAGGAAGCTTCCCATAATAAGCTTGGATTAAATTTAATCTTTCTTTTGAAATTAAAACTAATAGGTGTGATACAAAAATTAGATTTTGGATAATGTGATAATATTTTTAATACATGTTATTATTTATTGGACAATAGTTATAGTTGGTAGAAGTCAGCACTACAAATCTGACAGATAAATTCCTCACAGTGTTTTATTATCTCATCGGCTAAGATTTCTCGAAAAATGTGAAACCTTGTAAACTGTGTCCGACCTCGAGTTTAGTAAGATCCCCCATCGACGTTTCCATAGTTCAAGGTTCTCGGAGAAAATATCTCATTTCTCCGGTTCCGCTCAGTACACACGTAAAACGAGAAATATATTAAAATATTCTACGTTTTCAAAAAATTCCAAGAAAATTCCAGAAAATCACAAATATTTTTAGAATGAATTCTGATAATAGAAAAGTAAATTTTTTGGGGTGTTACTGCTCACGGCCATGGGAGGCAAATTGGTGAACTTTGTGACTTGAATGACAAAAATGGGCAAATGTGAAATTAAAGGACAATTAGGAGCTCATAATGTGTAAACAAAAATTTAACAAAGACTAAAATTGGTAATTTGGATCATTTAACCTAATAGGAAGAACTTGAGTGTGTGAGTTGAGAGAATTGAATTAAGCATCTAAAGAGGATTAGTAATAAGATACTAATACATTAAAAGGAAAAACAAATATGTGGTTTAGGAATTTAGTGGGGGTTACGGTTTTAGGCTTAAGGGAGATGGTAATGGGTTAATCCAATGTTAAGAATTTGAAGTAGAAGATTAATGCTTGATATGGTTAAAGAGTTGATAATTCTAAAGACTTTTGAAAGTAATGATAATAAAGAATTAAAGTGACATAAAGTGGTCGTATTAACTTAATGACATATAACCTTGAAGGTGAGAATCCATAATATGAATCATAACGATGAATGGACATTTGAAAATGATGGTGTCATAAAACTTAACTTTAATGCAATTATGGACCCCTACGTGGGATGAATACTTGATGAACACGGATTATAAAAAAAAATACCTTGATGATATGGTATCAATGATTGAAGTTATGTACGTCTGAATGTACGTGTACCATTGTGAGATACAATATTTATCATATATGATTTGACATTGAGTCGTCATACATATGTCTCGTCCGTTGGACACTATTGGAAAGGCTGTGTGAGCCTAGGAGTTGAATAACACCTATGTGTAGGTGCGAATAGACTAAGCGTAGGTGTCATATGTTGTTGAACCTAGGGGGCGTCGGGGTGTGGGTGTCTCACAATAGACAGTGGTAGCTCCGCTGGTGTCTCACAATGCGACACACCAACGATCCTGCCTGAGACGCTGTCCTATATCGCGATCAACTATTGAGGTACCATGTATGAGCCATTGCACAAACAATTTTATGAAAGAAAGCACACTGTATTTTAAGGCTACTGATATACTAGTATTACTCCTTGATCATTCACTCCGAAAATGTTTACGTCTAGCTCCTTGGAGTAAGAACTTTGGTACCCTTGTTGTATTGTGAGTTGTCAGTCACATGGTCCATTGAGCATTTATAATTGGATAATGTGTTTACTATTATGACTGCAATATTTATTTGACTCTTGGTAATGCTAATGTTGCTAGCTGGCTATGGATAATGTTAACTATTGTTCTTTGCTGCTTTACTCTCGTTAATTGCTTAGTCCCCAGGATCTATTGTGAGACACCCACACCCCAACGTCCCCAGGGTCAACAACATATGACACCTACGCTTAGTCTACTCGCACCCGCACAAAAGTGTTATTCAAACTCCTAGGCAACACGGCCTTCTCAACAATGTCCAACGGACAACACGCATGCATGATGACACAATGTCTAATCATGTATGTTCGTCAATGATGCATTCAACATAAGTATTGCCTCAATGGCACATAAGCATTATTCAATGTCCAACATGACATATTAACAATACATCTATTAAAAATATTGCCTCAATGGCATATCATCATTCTTATCTCATAGAGTACTAAATCAATAAGTGCATAACCCACATAGGGAATCACACTTGCATCAATAATTCTCAGTATCAATATATGTTCCTTATTACACACATACCACAATTTCCATGTCATGGATCCAAGAATTCCATTTTCAAAATCATTTCTTCTCTATCGGTATGAATACATATTCCTATCGCATTTAAGTAAAGTAAAATCCTTGAATCCAGGGTTTTTAGGTTATGTTTGAGTTACAAAGGGCAAAGAACCATAATTTTAATCATTTCCAGTACAAAAATCTCATTTTTGGGTCTTGGTAATCGATTACATCACCCTGGTAATCGATTACCAGCGTAACAGAATCTCTATAATTGATTACAATATCATTGTAATCGATTACATGATTCCCAGAACCACGATTCGTAACTTCAAGGACCTGGTAATCGATTACATAGCCCTGGTAATCGATTACCAATTGGACAGAACCTCTGTAATCGATTACCCACAAGTTGTAATCGATTACGTGATTCCCAGAAGCACCATTTTGTGACATCAGAGGCTTGGTAATTGATTACACCACTCTAGTAATCGATTACAAGCTAGACAGAATCTCTGTAATTGATTACACAAGATGTAATCGATTACCAGATTTCCAGAATCACGATTTCGTATCCTTAAGAGCTTGGTAATCGATTACTAGCCCCGTGTAATTGATTACCACGCGTAAACTTGCAGAAAACATAGTTCTCCAGGTCCTTTAACTCAAACCAAACCAATCATTATCATATTTAATCAACAAGTTACTCAAATATATCTTCAAATCATGCAAGAGGCATCAATAAATCATACAAACCCAACAAAATGCACTATCATGAAGAACAACATAAAAATAAGAGAACTTTATACATGGATTCAGAAATCAATAACAACACACATACAAGATATTCCCTTACTACCAAGATTGGTTGAAGAGGATCTTCTCCCTCTTACCTATTTGGAAGACAACACAAGGTGTTACCTCTTCTTGCCCTAGATTTTCATTTTCCCCTTCAAGAAGAACATCAATGTGAGTGATTTCCATAATGTCCACTCAAACCATGAAAAAATGAGTTCTTGATCTCATAGGTGACCAAGAAAAACGAAAATGAGAAGAAAGTGAAAGAAAGGTGAAGACTTTACCTCTAAGCTCAAAGCTTTAGCTTCAATGGTGGATAGTGGAAGAAGAAGAAGAAAAACTAAAGGATGGCCACAACAGAGAACTTAGAATGGTGGAAGATAAGTAGAAATGGGTTTGATTTAACAAATCATGGAGATGGTCTTCCAATGGGTAGGTGCACGGTGGAGAAGAAAAAGAAGAGGAGAAGAAATGGTGTTTGAAGAGAATGAGAAGAGAGAAAATATTAGGAAGATGAAAGTGAATATTGGGTTCCAATATTGCCTCTGTGTGGAAAAGAGTGAGGAGGGAAGAGAGAGAAAAATGTGTCCACAAGGAAACTTCTTGGAAGCTTCCTACAATGGGCTTTTAATTAACTCTATTTTTATTTTGAAAATAAGGCTAAAGGGGCTTGACACAAGGTAAATTTTTGGATAACGTTTTTAATACATGTTATTATTTATTGGACAATAATTACAGTTGGCAGAAGTCAACATTAACAAATCTGACAGGTAGTTTCTTCGCAATGTTTTATTATTTTATCTGTTAAAAATTTCTCAAAAAACGTAAAACCTTGTAAACTGTGTCCAGTCTCAGGTTTAGTAAGATCCCCCGTCGACGTTTCCATAGCTCAAGGCTTTCGAAAAAAAATATCTCATTTCTCTGGCTCCGCTCAATACATACGTAAAACGAGAAATATATTAAAATATTTCGCGTTCTCAGAAAATTCTAGAAAAATTCCAGAAAATCACAAATATTTTAGAATGAATTCTGATAGTAGAAAAGTATAATTTTGGGGTGTTACACTTTTTGCCGATCAACATAAGATATCCTTTAGAGAAGTTGACTCAGTTGTATATCGGTGAAATTGTCAGACTACATGGTGTGCCTACAAGTATCATTTCTAACAGAGACCCGAGATTTACATCGAAATTTTGGTAAAGTCTTCAAGAAGCAATGGGAACAAAACTACGATTGAGTTCTGCATACCATCCGCCGACTGATGGCCAATCAGAAAGAACGATACAATCATTCGAAGATTTGTTAAGAGCTTGTGCCATAGAGCAGACTGGAGGTCAGGACGAAATTTTACCGTTGGTAGAATTTACGTATAATAACAGTTACCATTCGAGTATAGGGATGACACCCTATGAGGCTCTGTATGGACAAAGATGTCGAACACCTTTATGTTGGTATCAAGATGGAGAGCGACTTACGGTCGGACCTGATCTTATTCAGTAGATAACTGAGAAAGTCAAGATGATTCAGGAAAAGATGAGAACGGCTCAGAGTCGACAAAAAAGCTATGCGGACAAAAGGAGGAAGCCTCTTGAATTCGAGGAAGGAGAGCATGTGTTCTTGAAAGTCACGCCTACAACTGGGGTCGGTCGTGTTCTTAAATCTAGAAAGCTCACTCCAAAATTCCTTGGACCTTATCAAATTCTTCGTCAGATAGGTCCTGTTGCTTACCAAATAGCTTTACCATCTTTTCTTTCAAACCTTCATAATGTCTTCCATGTGTTACAACTTCAAAAATACATTCCGAGTCCTAATCATGTCATAGCACCTGATTCAGTACAATTAAAGGAAAACTTGACTTATGAAACAACTCTTGTGAGGATTGAGGATAGGAGAATGAAGCAACTCAGGAAGAAAGATATTTCATTGGTGAAAGTGATCTGGAACGAAGCAACTGGAGATGCGACATGGGAACTGGAGGACAAGATAAAGGAGCAATATCCAGAACTATTTTAAGGTATGAAAATTTTGAGGACAAAATTCATATTTGTTGGGGAGAGTTATAACACCCCAAATTTTATTTATTTCATGATAAATGTTTATTTTCTAATATTTGTGATTTTTGAGAATTTTTTCGAGAATATGGAATATTTTAATATTATTCCTCATTTTGCGTAAAAATTGAGCGGGCCTGGGAAAATGAGATATTTTTTCTTGAGAACCTTGATCAGTGAAAATGTCGACAGGAGATTTTACTAAACCCGAGGCTGGACACGGTTCACGAGATTTCATATTTTTTGAGAAATTTTAACAGATAAAATAATACTGACTTCTGTCCACTGTAGTAAGTGTCCATTAGATAATAACTTGTATTAAAAACCCTATCATATTATGCTAATGTCATTTACTTTAAGTCTAATGAAACCTACTTTAATTCAAATTTAATGTATTTTAATCAAAGCTTCTTTGAGAAACTTTGACCACTAATTGAATAAGCTACCCTTGGCTTGTTGGGGAAGCCAATTTCCCCCTCCTTCTCTCTCCCATTGCCATGGCATTGGCTTGCCCAAGGGAAAGCAATTTTGCTTCCCTCCTTTAATCAATATACACTAAAAATAATACATTTTTCCTATCACACTTTCTCTCACTAACTTTATCTTCTTCATTTTCTCTCTTCCTTCTCTCTTCTTTTTCCTCTCCATCCGAAATTGCAGCCCCCTTTGTGCCCACCATTTTTCATATTTTCTCTTCATCAAGACCATTTCCATACTCATCTCAACCTTCTTTACATCTTTCATTTAGAAAATTTCTTCAAAATCCAACCTTTCCTGTAACACCCCCCGTAGGGCATCACATTTCTGACAACCAACTCCCAATATGAAAATGATTTCATAAATAAAAGGTTTGAGTTATAAAAGATGGGTTTCAAAATTTCTTTTCGCCAAAGACGGAAACATAAACTTACTGATGTTTATAAGTAATAACTGAAAAATATACTTAATCTGATTAATATATAATATTGACACCAATTAATATTTAACAATTATTCAAGAAATATAAAACTTACAGACTCAATTTTAAATAGTAGCAAACCCCATGATGGGTCCTACTTAATAGCATGGTAAAACACTAACGAGAAAACTCAATATACTTATTTCTTCTCGTATCCATCTTGATACGTCATATATTTGTTCCTCATCAATACTGCACACCAACGAGTCCTGAATGACCACTCCTCTATGTTGTCACCAATTACAGAATATCTACCACCCGTCATGTCTAAGACAACTCATTCCTTCTATTATATAATTTTAACAATACAAACATAGCAAAATAATATAACAAAGAAGTGAGATCACCTATGCCAATACCAACATGGTAGCACAGAGATAATACAAACAACATACCACACAGATATATCATATCGTAATTCCAATCAACATTGTTTATTGTAACAAATACAATAACTAATAATTACCATCATGCCATTAACATTATTATCATCACACAATAATTACCACAATGCCACCACATTATTATCATCATCATCATCCAAGTATTTCAACAATTCAATTATCATAACCAATGCTCAATAATGATGCATATGTTATGCATGTAGACTCAATGTCCTACTTCATAGAGGCTTTCACAATTTCGAGAAGAATGCTCTGTTAATTATCATCCTTAGCCCAAAGACAATCTTCAAGATTAGCCCACAAATAATGCCCAGCCGTAGCCCACAGACAAATGTCCAGCTTTTGAAAAGAATCATGTTATTGTCGGGTATCGTCAATGCGTTGCAACGGACTGCATCGCCAAGTGGCATATGGTCCAACCTTAGCCCACAGACAAATATCCACTGGTCGACTGCCGTGCCATGACGCCCCCAAGGTCCATCATAGACCTCACTATCAATTCACATTCCCTCTTCAACCACAAGGGTCACAATAGCATCAGTTATCAATTTTTTTTTTGTTCAACGCATAAATATCTCAATGCAATTTTGTTCAATTTCCTCATATGCCACAATGCATATTTTTCCAATGCATATTCAATGCACCAATGCCAATCATAGGCAAAATTCTCCATTTCCAATGTATGTTCAATGCACCAAGACAATTAGGAGGTGAAAATACTCTTAAGGTCTTAAGACAAGTTCAAAAGATTCTCAAGGATATGAAACTTGAAAAGTTTCTTTCAAATAAGATAAGAGATTTTGCTTTAAAAAAACATTTTAATCAAACTAGAAACTTTTTTCAAAACAAGAGCATAATTCTCGCAGGCGTTATACCACTAAGAAATCATAGATCAAGAGAATCATAGATGTCAAACACTTACCTTAATGAAATATGCTATAGGGATCAAAGCATGTATAGAACTAACATCATCCACCCTATATGCAATGACAAAATTAGCAAGTTAATATCCAATTAGGTATTTTGTCAATGCTAAGCATATTTCTCATGTAAGGAAAGCATCTAATCATTTAAGATCAATTTATCAACAAGTATCATACAATCCATAGCATATAGAATACCACAATAGCTTAGGGATAGAGATACTTATAGAGTTAGATAGAGAGTGATGCTCTTCATTTATTGGTCCTTTAATTTTGAGCTTTCTTCCTTCGAATACTCCATTCCCTTGCACTTGAAGAAAGTCTCCTCATGTCCATTTTCATCTAACTTTTCTCTTTATCCACTTATGCTTGGAATTTCAGTATTCGATGGCTATATTTGAAATACGTAGAGAGACTTGTAAAGCTAACTTCAAAAGTTCTCTAAATCATAAGCTATCATCAAATAACATTTAAGCCCATTTACAAGCATAATCTAGGTTGATATATAATGTAAAACATATACTACATTATCAATCATGCAATGTTAGCTTTAGCAAGAATAAAAGGACATATACGCTTGAATCCAAAAGCATAGTTTAAGCATTTTCAAAGCAAGATTCAAGTTTATTAAGAAAAACTTGATCATCATCAAAACATATATAAGCATTTTGGGACAAACAATGATCATGTAAGACATGTAAAGGCATAAAAACAACTCTCTACTTCTCAAAATATCACATGATATTCAATTTAAAACATAAATAAGGATAAGAGATTGATGTCACCAAAAGTGTACTCTTTGAGTTTTTGTAGGTAACTTCAACTTCCATGCCTCAAGACTCCTTTAGAAAGTTGTGGTTCTCCATGTCATTCGTTTTATGTTTTCATCACTGTTGGAGAACTTGGACCATTTCAAATTTTTTGAATCTCAAGTAGCATAGTTGTATTTCACTTCAATGCATGCTTGAGCTAATAGTTACCCTGTAACACAATTCCTAGTACTTTCTTTGGTATCCACCAATTTTGGATCTAGGTGTTAGTCATTAATTATTAATCCATTATGCTCCTATAAAGATCAATTTTTTCATAGTATGTAAATTGAGCACAACAAATTGAATAAACAATTGCCATTAAGCACATAGCCAATAGTATGCTTACTTTTATGATATATAAACAATTCAAAATATAGCAAGAATAACTAGGCATTGTAGAACCTTATATATCAAGATATATAATAAATTAATGAGCTATGGTACAATAAGAATGAACATAATCATGTGCTAAACATAATATTCAAATTTTACTAAGTACATATGAATCAATCAATCACTTAAGGCCTACAAGGAATATACCTCAAATTCATTGACTTTACAAGTGAATGTGCACAAGAAGTAAAAACTTTTGATCCCTTAGCCTTGGTAATCAAGGAAACTATTTTCCTTACCCATTGTTTCTCTTTTTGTATTTTGAACTTTGCAAGTTCCATATTATGCATGTGAGAAGTTTTAGTTGAAGGATCCTTGCCTTCATGACCAAGATGTCTACCATTAGGTTTTGGAAGTATTCTCCTTAATGACTTATCTTTCCTTTGACCAATTAGTCCATCATTTTAGCATGTAAGAACCATTTATAAAGATTTAAAAATATATTTGAGCTCTTTTCTTGTAAAACCACTATCTTTACACAGGAGAAAGCCTAAAAGGAAAATATACCAACTCTAGTCTTTAGGCTTGATGTAATCTAAGCTTCCACAAATTTCTTTTCTTCAAATCTTACAAGTGCTTGGAACATCTTATCATTCTCATTCTTATTGAGTTGAACATAATTGTGATCTTTTACTTTCTTGTTGCAATATTCACTCTTGGTACTTGGTGTAACGTCCTAGGACAGATATCTAGATATATCAAAGATATACTCAGATAAACAATACTAGCTATGTCAATTACTATGTAACTAACTACTAATAAATCTATAACAACCGTGCAAGTCATAATAGAAAGCCTTGAGAGAATGCAGAAAACTTAAACTCATACATCTATATATATATATATATATATATATATATATATATATATAACCTTAGCCATAGAAAGGCTTATTGTAATACATGCCTCTGAATATAACTACAAAGCAAATATAAGCTATATACATAAGCTTTGTCAAAACAAGAAACAAGTAAAACTATACTATACTAGTTCTTCTATTTCTCAAACTTCTTACTCTATGATGATCCTTGATCTACTTCTACCATGAAAACACAGAGGGGGTGAGAACATGAAATCCTCAGTAATAAACATACATTTCATGGCATAATAACTGTGTAAATTGCACACATAATTAAACTAAACTCAACATTATACAATTGCCCATACAACCGTATAACATTGTCTACAATTACTATCATAGGAGTTACGTCTACTATAACTGATAATTGCACAATATCTAGTAGAATAACCAAACTGATAGCTTACATACCGTTAACATCAACAATTGCCCAACAATCGCATATGTCAATGGCAACAAACAATTGCTCATACAACTGACTATAACTACAAAGCTAACGATTTAACACTACCTCTACCTGTTTATTCCAAGAAACGCTAGTTCCACAAATACTTGCTAAGGTAAGGAGTGAACTTATCACATCCTAGACCTATTTGGGACAAAGGAAAATTGTAGTCCTCACTAACTGTAAACTTACTCATAGACTCAACTCATCCTTGTGAAAGAGTCTATCTCAACTAATGCATCATTTTAACCAAACTTATGAAGTCAAATGAGCATTTCTCTAATCTTTGCACACTTAACTCAACTCTACTGCAAGTGAGTAATTCGTGCATCTAGATAAGTAAACTATACCTATCTCACATGTATCTAGCTCTCCTTACTAATGCACTACCTATAGTGACTTGTGTCACACTAGAGTGCTTAAGGTTCCAAATACTTGCTTTAAGTAACTCTTAATTATTGGAATACCTAACAACTTGACATTCCATACTTAACTTAGTATTCAAAAAAGTAACTCTCTTCCTGCATGCATCTCTAACTCAACTATACTACTAGAAGAGCTAAGCACGTTTCTGCTATACTCAATGAATATGACAAGCTTTCAAGTCATAGTTCATCTTATTGTGTATTAAACAATGCACGAGATCTCACTTAACTATAGAACTTAGTACATGACGAGCGCCGAACTCAGTCAAAATTATAACCGAAGTTATTACCTAAACTTGTAGTATAGTGAACAACACCGGATCGTCTCCTCAAGGATCGTAGATGCAATTTGATCAAATCAAGTGAAAGTTAGAAAAAGGGGAGTTTTGATGGTTCAAGGATCGCAGTGACAAGATTTAAAGAGAAATAACAATTAGAAGAACAGTCAATTCAGAAATCTATCCGAGATTGGGTGGATTCAATCATAAACCTTACAACAAACATTTGAAGCACATTTGAATGGTTAACTTGGATCTAACCGAGATCTCAGCATTAGGTCCAGAATTCACACTAGACAATCGTTCAGAATTCAATTAACAAGTGATAAACACAAATCTGCAATCGCACCATTCATGTAGATATATGTCAATTTAAGCACTGAATTCAATTAACCTAGGCACCAATCAGTAACCTAACCTCTTCAATTATGTGATTAGTTTAGATCAATCAGTTCTAAGTTTCATCACAAATTTCAATCTTCAGTTATGTGATTAATTCAGATCAATCAGTTCTAAGTTTCATCACAATACTTAATCTTAAACCAAGATCAAATCAGATCAAACATAAACAGAATCACCATTCATGTATTCAAGATCAAGAAAACAGAAGAAGAAGAAGAAGAAGAGAAGAGGAATTCAAATATAAATCAAATACATTACATAACCAAGGTCTCAAGAATCCAAACCACAATCTCTTCAAGAGTCCCGAATTGACTGAAAGTAACTTAGCTCTCCATTACAATGAAGGAAATCATCAAAATATACAAAAGTTATGAGAAACTATGAAGAAACAAGAAGAAACTATAAGAGAAGTGAAGGAGAATACAACTTGTTGTTAATGATAACCAATGGTGCCCTTTTATAGAAGTCTAGGGTAACAAAATGACAAAGGGGAGTGGGTGGATGAGTGGGTTGGTGAGAGGAGTGGTTGAATGGGTTGGTGAGTGGGTTGGTGAGTGGAGTGGTTGAGTGGAGTGGTTGAATGGGTTGGTGAGTGGAGTGGGTGAGTGGGTTGGGGAGAGGAGTGGTTGAATGGGTTGGTGAGAGGAGTGGTTGAGGATGAAAATTTTGACGTCTGACTTGGAAGCCAAAAACGACCAACTATACTTCAGATCCACGAAAAGTACTCTTCATGAAATTTGTAGATCTTTGTCTTGGCTATAACATGCATATCTGGATCGTCCAATTTGGCTTCCTGCAGCTCAAGATATGGCCCAAATACCGCAGGTCACTCAAACCCAACTTCAGCACCTCTGTTCCGACTTGCAGGCTCAAACTGACCCATTAGACTTCATTTTTTCAAAAAGTGTTCTTCATGAAAGTTGTTTATTTGGGTCTTAAATATCAACTATCCAAATTTCAGCCCATCTCCATTATTACAGCTTGGGATATGATTTTATGAGTGCACACCGTTCGGATTCTAGTGACAGAACCCGTATTCTGACTTCCATGTAAACTTAGGTCCCTTAGACATCTGAATTGGACTTCAAGCTCTTCATCAAAGTTGTAGAGCTTCCTCTTAGCTTTCCTACAAAGTAAAATTCATAATTATCAGATATCAGGAACTCAAGTTATGACCAAAATACAGAAATAGTGTCAAATCTCAATAATGCTGAAAATATTCAATTAGGACCAATTTGAACTCAAACTCACAAAATCATACCAATCTCAATCAATTAAGAATATGGAGAGTGTAAATGACTAAACATAAGGGTTTCTTAATGAATAAAATATGTGATTATCAAATTCTCCCACACTTAGCTTTTTGCACTCCTGAGCAAAACTCAAGACCAAAACAAGGACATAAGAGATTAACAAAAATTTAAATTCCAACGACATTCAAGAGCCTAAAATTTTACAATCAAGAAGAACAACCAAAGGTTCAAGGGATCAAAACATTCATGAGTTAACAATTCTCCACATCTCAAACCAACAAGCAAGGTATCTTCAACATGAATCGAGAATAATAGATCTTCACAAGATTCCCTCTCAATCTCTCAAGTGTTTAAAAGGTAGGTATTTCACTCAATTCAACCCATGAAAATTGCACTACCATAAGCTTTCTTATCTTCTACTTCTCCACTACTAAACACATGCACACACAAATCATGAGGACTTTATTCAAGGTTGTAGTGAGGTCAAGGTAACAAAAGAGGATAAAATGGATATGAGAAGATAAATACCAAAGAGAATAAAAGCAAATGAGAGCTGAGTTCAAATAACAAGCATAAAAGTTCATCCCAACTCTAATATATATCCCTTTACATATTCATTTCCCAATCCTTTATATATATATATATATATATATATATATATATATATATATGAACATAACTATATACATACATTTTTTTTTGTGTTTTTTTTAGGCACTCTTTCCTTTTTCAACAACCATTTTGTACACACACCCCCACACTTGTTCAAAAACTCATCCATTAACCAAGCTAATGTTCTTTTATTCCCTAAGGTAAGGTAAGAACACGATTTTTCATTTAAGGCACATAATGAGCTAGAAACAAGGAATGGTCAAATAAGCTCAAAGGGGTTAAGAAAAGGAAAATATACAAGGTTGGCAGGAATCAGAGAATTTTCAAGAAATCAAAAGAGTGCTTGATATCATATTGGAAACAAGGTTGGCTATTTGGTTAAACTAGCTAATTAAGAAAGAGGGCCTCAATCATGTTCATGCATGCAAGTGAAATATAGCCTCAAAAAGAATCAAAGCAAGTTCTAGAGTGGTCATTAATATGAGTGAAAATCACACAAGAAAGAAGAGAATGACATAAATGTTGAATCCATCCATTAGGCTCAAAATCTCACAAGGTATGCATCCATCAAACTCAATTCATCAATTCAATCATCCATCACCAAGCATATCAGTTCAAAAAGGGAGAAAAGTTATTCAATCATGCAATGAACCCCTTTTTTTCTCTTTTTTTTTGTTTGTTTTTTTTTTTTACAAAAAGAACATGCTGAAATCTCTCCCCCACACTTAATATAACATTGCCTTCAATGTGAAAGAGAGATATAGAAAAGAGCAACACAACCTGATAAGAAGTGAATCAACGCCAAGCGTAAAAAAAAACACCTTGTCGGTCGCATCGATCGAGACCACGAAAAGAAATCAAACAATAAAACTTTAGTACTAATTAATTACTACCTAAAAAAACTCCTTACTCTGCCACCAAATAAGATGCGTCTCAAGAGTAAAATTACTCCTTACTCTGCCATCACTAATTGGTTTAATAAGTACATGACAATCATATCATACTTTCTAAACAAAACAACAAAATTTTTGTTTTTTGTTTTTTTTTTGTTTTTTTTTTGGGTCAACTATCCTTCCCCCCCAACTAGATCACAACATTGTCCCCAATGTTAAAATATAGATGAGTAAAGGATAGAAGATATTACCTGTTGGAGAAAGCTGACATAAATTTAAACAGAAACAAAGTATAATAAAATCAAACCCATTAAAGATGAAGTTGCAGATCTGGCTTTTGTTTCTTGTTACTTCCTTCGTCGCTTCTGTTGACCAATCTATTCGAGCTAATAGTGATCGTGTACATACTCAAAAGCTTCTAATTTATCAATGAGCTCATCAATAGTGGAGGCAGAGATAAGAAGTTGTCTTGCCGAAGGAGTGATAAATTTGTTCCATGACTTTGTCAAGAAAAGATAACAAAAGATCAAAGAAATTATTAACATTCAACAAACCAATGGGTCTATGGTGGATGTTTAGTTCGGTCCAAGAGACAATTTGAAAAATTTCTTCCAAAGTACCAAAACCACCTGGTAAGACAATAAATGCATCAGAATTGTCAACCATTGTTTTCATTCGTCCATGCATAGATGTTACCTGAATTTCTTCTCCAACTGTCTTTCTAGTGATGTTATTTTCAGCTAAAGGTTTAGGAATAACACCTAAAACCTGACTGCCTCCTATAAAAGCAGCAAGTGATACAGCCCCCATTAACCCACGACAACCTCCCCCATATACAAGATGAATATTCCTCGCAGCAAGTGATCGACCAAGAGTGCTAGCTGCGTTTACAAATTCTAATCCCTTCCCATAACTCGACCCACAAAAAAACATAGACATTTTTGAGGTTACGAATAGGAGGCCCCATTCTATACTTTTCCTCCTTTTGACTGTTTCTTAGTTGAAGGAAAATGGAGAAAATGGAGTGTTTAAATAGGAAAAAGAATGGAAAGGGGAATAATTGCACCTATGAGGGTAGGTTGGCTGTTGTCAGAAAAGGTTGAAATTAAGAAACACAGAATCTTTTTTTTTGTTGTTTTTTTTTGTTTTGTTTTTTTTTTGTTTTTTTTTATTTTTTTTTTCAAGAAAACCATCAAGGTAAAGAAGTCTAGAAACCCTTGAAGGACCCTGCTCAAAGGATCGTCTGTACAAAAATCAAAATACAACAAAATGATACAAAGATAAAAGAAATAGAAAATGATGACATACTTGTATGTACAGTTTCCATGGCGTATCTTTATACTGTGCATCATGAGTGCAGTAGTCATCACGTCTCTTTTTTTTTTTTTTGAAATTGTTAGAAAAACTTGATGAAAGATGAGTGTATACTTACTTAAGATTGGGATGGAGGTAGTCTGCTCTTTCGGCTTTGTGCCAAAGCATTGTTGACTAGTATTCGACCCATTCAAGACCAGCGCAACATAGGGCTCCCAAAAGGGATAAGTGGCTATAATATGACTGGTTGCCTCACATGTGGGATATAATCTACCTTCTTTGTTTTTCAATTAAGAAGGCTGGATCAGGATGCATGCATTTCCCCATTCACAATTTGTGTTACCAAAGCCAACCCTAAGACGTATACATAATTTTTTTTTTTTTTTTTTTTTTTTTTTTTTTTGTTTTGTTTTTTTTTTGAAAGATGACATGAAGAAGAAGAAGAGGATGATATGTACAGATTATTTGTGGATATGGCTCACATCGCCTTTGGTTTAACGTCGAAGAACGGCTTAAACGTCTTCTATGAGTCGAGGATAAGCTTCCCATCCAATTTTCTTATAAATTGGCAAACAGTGGTCTTTTAGAGTCGATTCCTAAGATCGTAGCGTTTTTCTTCATCCTTGAAGAGATTCCACAATTTAAGAATTTCACGATGCACCAATCCAGAAGAATGCGTCTCAAGAGTCAATAAGATATTATCTAATGACTCCTTACTCAGTCCATTCTTAATGAAGAAAATTTTATCTTCTCTATTTGCGGAAACCATCCCCAAAGTACGACATCGCTTGTTGCAGTTCCATCGTCCACATTTGTGACAGACTTGTAACCTTTTTGCTCTTCTCCTTTTAGAATATGAACTTCTTCCAAGACCGGGCATATATGAGTCAAATGAAATTGAGGACTCACCAACTAATCGGACCTTTGCTTCAATTATCCATCGTACATCTTCTGGCATACCTTTGTGCATTAACATTCTCAATTTTTCACATCGAACTTTGTAAGTTTTTCTCAGAGCATTTTGAGGAAGAGAAGGAAAATGTTTTCTCAGGTTTGAAAGAATGACATCCATTTTGAAGGAGAAGAAGGGTTCAGTTATTTTGGGAAACTAAAAAATAAACAGACTTGAGAGTCACGGAGTACCATATCCGCCACTTAACCGGCAACACAAAGAACTCAAGAACTTGGTTTTCCAGGAATGGTTGAGTCTTTGTCCATTAACTTAAGCGCAGTACCATTCCTAGGATCCTCAATATCTACGTCCCCAGAGGATACACGTGTTTGACAACAAAAGAACCGCGCCACCTAGATCTCAATTTTCCAAGGAGTAGATGCAGATGATAATCTCAAAGCAGAACTTTTTTGACCAATTTCCGCAGCTTTTGCAAAAGGTGTAACAGACCTTGAATAAAGTAGGCCAATAAAGTCCATACTGCAAGATTTTCGCAGTTGTTGTCGCTGAAGAAAAAAATGACCTCCACATGCTTCTGAGTGACACTACCTACCTCATTGTCGGGCACACAACTGTTTTTTTCTTTTTTTTTTTTTTTTTTTTTTTTTTTTTTTTTCTTTTTTTTTATTCATAATGTGGATGGAGAAGGTTCATCACCTCCACTTCTGCATTCTCTGGAAGTTCATGATACTGTTTGAGGCGGTGTCCATTTACGATGAAAGCTTTGGCAGTGACCTCACTTTTAATCTGAACAGCACCAGAAGGAAAAACCTTAGTAACAATAAATGGTCCATCCCATCTAGACCTTAACTTGCCAGGCATGAGTCGGAGGCGGGAATTATAGAGGAGAACTTTTTGACCAATCTCAAATGTTTTCCTCAGAATCAACTTATCATGGAAGGCTTTGGTCTTCTCCTTATAAAGTTTGGAACTTTCATAAGCCTCCAAGCGGATCTCCTCCAATTGCTGCAGCTGCAGCTTCCTCTCCATACCTACTTGATCTAGGTCCAAGTTGCACCTTTTCACCGCCCAGAATGCACGATGCTCAATTTCCACTGGCAGGTGGCAGGCCTTTCCAAAAACAATCCGATACGGATACATCCCGATTGGTGTCTTATAAGCAGTCCGGTAAGCCCATAAAGCATCCTCAAGCCTTTTGCTCCAGTCCTTTCTATTAGGTTGAACTGTCTTCTGGAGTATCTGCTTGATCTCCCTATTGGAATTCTCAGCTTGCCCATTAGTTTGGGGATGGTAAGGTGTAGAAACTCTGTGCAAGACCCCATACTTTTTCATCAAAGCTTCCATGCTTCGATTACAAAAATGTGAACCCTGATCACTGATGATGGCTTTCGGAACTCCAAACCTGCAGAAAATCTGTGATCTAACAAAATCCACAATAACTTTGGAGTCATCAGTCCGAGTAGCTTTCGCCTCCACCCACTTGGACACATAATCAACAGCTAGCAAAATGTAAACAAAACCAAAAGAAATAGGAAAGGGTCCCATAAAATCAATACCCCATAAATAAAAAATCTCACAGAACAATAAGGATTTCTGGGGCACTCATCCCTTCGAGAAGTGTTTCCTGTTCTTTGGCATTGATCACAAGATTTACAAAACACATATGCATCATGAAATAGAGTGGGCCAATATAATCCAGATTCCAAAACTTTCCTAGCAGTCCTTTGGGGACCAAAATGACCGCCACATGCAAGTGTATGACAAAAACTAAGAATAGAATGGAATTCATTATCAGGCACGCATCTCCTAATGATTTGGTCACTACAAAATTTCCATAGATAAGGGTCGTCCCACACATAATATTTTGACTCACTCTTTAATTTATCAATCTGAGCCCTAGTAAAATGTGCAAGTGGAAAAGACCAAAGAACTAAGAAATTTATCAAATCAAAGAAACCAAGGAATGTTACCTTGCGGCTTGAAAAGCTGCTCATCGTGGAAGACATCATGGATAGGAAAAGTATCGCCTCCCTTTCAATTCGGCTTAGGTGATCAACCACTAAATTTCTCGCTCCACTTTTATCACGGATTTCAATATCGAACTCTTGGAGGAGCAAAATCCACCTAATCAACCTAGGCTTTGCATCAAGCTTCTTCAGGAGAAACTTAGAGCTGTATGATCTGAAAACACAACCACTCTAGAACCAAGCAAATATGATCGAAATTTGTCTAAAGCAAAAAGCAAAAACAATTGCTAAAAGTTCCTTTTCAGTGGTGGTGTAGTTGACATGTGCAGGATCTAAAGTTCTTGAAGCATAGGAGATGACATGAGATATCTTGCCGACCCTTTGTGCAAGAACAACTCCCAAAGCATAATTAGAGGCATCACACATGAGCTCAAATGGGAGTGTCCAATCTGGTGGTTGGATGATAGGTGTACTGGTCAATGCTTGCTTCAAGTGATTGAAGGCATCCTTGCATTTCTGGTCAAAATGGAACTCCACTTCTTTTTGTAGCAAGTTGGATAGTGGAAGAGCAATTTTGCTGAAATCTTTTATGAATCGCCTATAGAAACCTGCATGACCAAGGAAAGAACGAACCTCCCGCACGCATGTGGGGTAAGATAGGCATGAAATAACATCTATTTTCGCAGGATCTACCTCAATACTCTTGCTAGATATTATATGCCCTAAAACTATGCCTTGTTCTACCATGAAATGACATTTCTCAAAATTCAGAACAAGGTTAGTTTCAATGCATCTATGTAAAACCTGAGCCAGACTATCCAGACATGCATCAAAGGAAGAGCCATAGACAGTAAAATCATCCATAAACACATCCATGCAATTCTCTAAAAAGTCGAAAAGATACTTACCATACACCTTTGAAAGGTGCAGGAGCATTGCATGCACCAAAGGGCATCCTCCCGTATGCAAATGTGCCAAATGGACAAGTGAAAGTAGTCTTCTCTTGGTCTTCTGGGGCTATATGAATCTGAAAATAGCCCGAATATCCATCCAGGAAACAATAATGCGACTTGCCAGCTAGCCTCTCCAACATCTGATCAATGAAAGGTAGCGAAAAATGATCTTTTCTGGTAGCCTGGTTAAGCCGCCTATAATCAATGCAAACCCGCCAACTGTTCTGAACTCTTATGGGTAAAAGTTCATTATTCTTATTCTCAACTACTGTGACCCCAGATTTCTTGGGAACAACTTGCACGGGGCTCATCCATTTACTGTCTGATATGGGATAAATAATGCCAGCTTGAAGTAGCTTGGTCACTTCCTTCTTCACCACATCTAGAATCAAGGGGTTCAGTCTCCTTTGGGGTTGCCTTACTGGTTTCGTGTCCTCCTCCAATAAAATCCTATGCATACATGTGGAGGGACTAATACCAAGAAGATCTGCAAGTGTCCATCCGATGGCTTGCTTATTCTGCCTCAAAACCTGCAGCAATTTTTCTTCTTGTTCAGGTTGCAGATTCTTAGCAACAATCACTGGTAGCTTCTCACCATCTCCTAAATATGCATATTTAAGATGGTCTGGCAAAGTCTTCAACTCTAAGGATGGGGGTGTACAATGGAAGGCAAAGCAAGCTATTTGAAACAACTAATTCAAAGAACATTAAATTCAAGACAGCTTCGACTTCTATTTTCACATGCGGTATCATTCAAGTCGTTAGAGTTGCATCATCACTTATACCAAAGATAAATCTCAAGACATGCAAAGACAGGCTCAATATCACAAGCAGTACATGTATCACAAGAAACAGAATCCAAAAAGTCAACAATATCAGGGAATTTAGCACATAAATCAGCATAAACATCATCAACCAGCATCTCAATCACATCAATATAGAAAACAGAATGCTTCTCTAGGGGATGTCTCGTGGCATCAAAAATGTTAAACTGTACCAAATCATCGCCAAACTCCATAGAAAGGGTGCCAGCATGCACATCTATCTTGGTCTTGGCGGTCTTGAGGAATGGTCTGCCTAGAATCAATGGAGCATTCCATGTCCAAGACGTAGAAGTCCGCTGGAAAAATTAACTCATTCACCCGAACTAACACATCTTCCAGCACTCCTGCTGGATGAGCAGTGGTCCTATTTGCCAAATGAATCACAATACCAATGGGTTGCAAAGTGCCAATGTTCAATGACTTATAAACTGATATAGGCATGACATTGATTGAAGCACCCAAATCTAGCATTGCATGTTCAAATCTAGAGTTGCCTATCGTGCAAGGAATTGTGAAAGTTCCAGGATCTTTGCATTTCTGTGGCATGCTTGGCAGAATCATTGCAAAAACATTTCTGCCCATGCTAATCTTCTCAGTACCCTTAAGTCTTCTCTTGTGAGTGCACAGCTCCTTGAGAAATTTGGCATACTTAGGAATTTGCTTGATTACATTCAAGAGAGGAATATTGATTTCCACCTTCCTGAATGTGTCCATGACTTCTCTTTCTATTTCTATTTGTGCAGTACGCTTGGACTGTGTGACTCTGTTTGGAAAAATGGCCAGATTTGAATTCTTTGCACATTTCTTCTGTGTCACAGATTTTTGGACTGAGCTATCCATTTTCTTCTGTTTCTGGTCACCTTCTGGTTGCTGCACTTGTAGTTTAGGTTGTGGTGGAGTAGGACCATCAACTTCTCTGCCACTTCTCAAGCTAATGGCACTTACATTGTCTCTTGGGTTGTTGACTGTTTGTGAAGGCAATTGGTTCGACACTTGACTTTTCAGCTCACTCAGAGTGGTTGCCATCTGCCCAATTTGAGTTTGTAAATTCTGGATGGTGGCATTGACATTCTCCGCACGAAACTGTTTCATCAAGTCTTCGAAAGGTGGCTCTGGGTTGGAGTGGTCGTTGGAACATGTGTGGAGGGGTCTTTGCATGGGTGGCGGCGCAGGTTGTGCTTGCCTAAATGCAGGTGGTTGGTACTTGTTGCCAAAGCCTGTAGCTTGGTATCTAAACTGCAGTTGCTGCTGTTGGTAGGATTGTTGTTGTTGTTGACCAGAATTTCCATATCTCAAGTTGGGATGGTCCCTCCAGCCAGGGTTATAGGTATTAGAAAATGGATCATACCTGGGCTGCTGCTGTGATTGCTGATATTGGGGTCTACCAGGAAAAATACCAGCTGCTACAACAGATTGCTCTGGAAAAATAGAACTACCATCCTAAAGTGTGGGGCATACATCAATAGGAAGAGATGAACAAGAGCAAATGCCACACACAGTTGCAGCCATCTGCATTGGTGCTTGTTGTCCCACTGCTAACTGCCTCACCAAAGAAGTCAATTCATCAAGTCTGTGTTCCATTCTCTGTTGGTCTACATGAGATGATTGAATCTCATTGACTCCTCTGGTTAAGGTAATAATTCGTGTGCCAAATTGTTGGGTGTTGGCTGCCATGTTGGCTATCAAATCTCTCGCTGCCGTAGGGGTCTTGTCTACTAAGGCGCCTCCAGAGGCAGCATCCACCATGCTTCTGTCATTTGGCAGCAAGCCTTCATAGAAATATTGAATTAAGAGTTGATCGGTGATTTGATGGTGGGGACAGCTTGAGCACAACTTCTTGAATCTTTCCCAATATTCATGCAAGGTCTCTCCTGTCATTTGTCTTATGCCACATATATCTTTTCTAATGGCAGCAGCTCTAGAGGCAGGGAAAAATTTCTCTAAGAACAACCGCTTCATGTTAGTCCAACTTGTTACTGAACCTGGTGAAAGATAAAATAACCAATCCTTGGTCAGACAAGAAGTGAGAAGGGAAATGCCCTCACTTGATGTGTCTTTTCGAGATCCCATGTGGCTTCATGGTTGAACAAACCACATGGAACTCCTTTAGATGCTTATGGGGATCCTCACCTGCAACATCGTGAAACTTGGGCAACAAATGTATCAATCCAGATTTTAACTCAAAATCAACATCAAGATCTGGGTATTTGAATACACAAAGACTGGTTAGTTATATCGGGAGCAAAGCAAGTTCCTTAAGAGTTCTATTTCGCATGTTATCACCATGGTTTCGTAATTATTCAAGATCTCAAGTTCACTCCCAATATTAAGATCAAATTCAAGAAGAATTCTTGCACTTAGCCTACGAGCTCTAATCAACCTATGCAAGGTTCTATCAATCGGGATCAAAGTCAACCAAGTTATCAAAGTTCGGACCTAGTCATGCATCTCACAAAAATAAATAAATAAGCAAAATACACTAGACAATGGATAAAAATGTTAGAAAATAAAAAGCAAAAGTTAGTAAAAACACTTAAAATGAAAAGATTACACTTACTAATCCCGACAAGAATACGCCAAAATTTTGACGAGCGCCGAACTCTGATCAAAATTATAACCGAAGTTATTACCTAAACTTGTAGTATAGTGAACAACACGGATCGTCTCCTCAAGGATCGTAGATTCAATTTGATCAAATCAAGTGAAAGTTAGAAAAAGGGGGTTTTGATGGTTCAAGGATCGCAGTGACAAGATTTAAAGAGAAATAACAATTAGAAGAACAAATAATTCAGGAAATCTATTCGAGATTGGGTGAATTCAATCATAAACCTTTCAACAAACATTTGAAGCACATTTGAATGGTTAACTTGGATCTAACCGAGATCTCAAAGATTAGGTCCGAGAATTCACACTAGACAATCGTCCATAATTCAATTGACAAGTGATAAACACAAATCTGCAATCGCACCATTCATATAGATATATGTCAATTTAAGCACCGAATTCAATTAACCTAGGCACCAATCAGTAACCTAACCTCTTCAATTATGTGATTAGTTTAGATCAATCAATTCTAAGTTTCATCACAAATTTCAATCTTCAGTTATGTGATTAATTCAGATCAATCAATTCTAAGTTTCATCACAATACTTAATCTTAAACCAAGATCAAATCAGATCAAACATAAACAGAATCACCATTCATGTATTCAAGATCAAGAAAAAGAAGAAGAAGAAGAAGAAGAAGAGGAATTCAAATATAAATCAAATACATTACATAACCAAGGTCTCAAGAATCCAAACCACAATCTCTTCAAGAGTCCCGAATTGACTGAAAGTAACTTAGCTCTCCATTACAATGAAGGAAATCATCAAAATATACAAGAGCTATGAGAAACTATGAAGAAACAAGAAGAAACTATAAGAGAATTGAAGGAGAATACAACTTGTTGTTAATGATAACCAATGGTGCCCTTTTATAGAAGTCTAGGGTAACAAAATGACAAGGGGAATGGGTGGATGAGTGGGTTGGTGAGAGAGTGGTTGAATGGGTTGGTGAGTGGGTTGGTGAGTGGGTTGGTGAGTGGAGTGGTTGAGTGGAGTGGTTGAATGGGTTGGTGAGAGGAGTGGTTGAGGACGAAAATTTTGATGTCTGACTTGGAAGCCAAAAACGACTAACTATACTTCAGATCCACGGAAAGTACTCTTCATGAAAGTTGGATATCTTTGTCTTGGCTATAACATGCATATCTGGATCATCCAATTTGGCTTCCTGCAACCTAAGATATGGCCCAAATACCGCAAGTCACTCAAACCCAACTTCAGCACCTCTGTTCTGACTTGCAGGCTCAAACTGACCCATTAGACTTCATTTTTTCAAAAAGTGTTCTTCATGAAAGTTGTTTATTTGGGTATTAACTATCAACTATCCAAATTTCAGCCCATCTCCATTATTACAGCTTGGGATATGATTTTATGAGTGCACACCATTCGGATTCTAGTGACAGAACCTGTATTCTGACTTCCATGTAAACTTAGGTCTCTTAGACATCTGAATTGGACTTCGAGCTCTGCATCAAAGTTGTAGAGCTTCCTCCTAGCTTTCCTACAAGGTAAAATTCATGATTATCAAATATCAGGAACTCAAGTTATGGCCAAAATACAGAAACAATGTCAAATCTCAATAATGCTGAAAATATTCAATTAGGACCAATTTGAGCTCAAACTCACAAAATCATACCAAACTCAATCAATTAAGAATATGGAGAGTGTAAATGACTAAACATAAGGGTTTATTAATGAATAAAATATGTGATTATCAGTACACAATCGTTCCCACTTGGGAACTAAACATACAAACTTGGCTCCACTCGAGTGAAACTAATACAAAAGTGGTTAGTACTTGTAATACTTTGTTGCTTAAGGTTCTAGGTACCCTTCCAAGATAATCCACTACTCCAGGATATCCCAAGGCTCATACATTTACTAACTAACTAGAGTGAATGCTACTAATTCATCCTAGTACACTCGTATCTATTACACCATCTCATCACATCTTGTATGATATCTAATGCAACACTAAGTGCCTAGGGTGTTACATGCCTACCTATGACAATCCTTAACTATCAGATGCACAAAGGGTCTAAACTTTCTTATCTGTACTAAGGGTTGTTTCCTCTTTGAAATATCCATAGTAGCATCCTAACACACTTTAAAAAGCATGTATAAATGATCCCAACTTGTAGGGAACTTCAAAACATCAAGAATTCAATTCTTAGAAATTATAGAGCTCAAGCCATAGCAACCCCTTCCTCACGTCACGATGCCCTGCTCTCAGGAAAAGGCTAGAATGCCAGTTTTTATATCACGCCATGGTGTAACTATGCCACGCCGCGGCATGCTGCTCTCTGCCTAATACTGATAACTAAACGTGAGCCACACGCATCGCAGCGTGTAGCACCTGTGCCACGGCGTATTGCTCTCGGGACTACTGGTGTCGCAGAATACAATACTCTACGCCGCGACATTCACATCAAAACCAAGATTCTACAGAATTCTAGTACGGTTTCATTAGTGAACAGGCCAGATTTTGGCCTTTTAAAGGCCAATTCTAGGTGGTTCCTAACTCAAAACCACTCTCTAAACATGTTGCAACTCACAACAACAAGAATCACTCATCCAATCCAAGATTGGAACTCAAACCTAGCAATGGACTACCTATTTGCAAAGTTACTCATCAATGAACCAAAGTGGTTTATCTAAAGCCACAAATGGCCATCTAGCACTAACCAAGCTAAAAACATACTAAGTCCTTGAAATCAAGAACCAAGCAAAGAACATGAATTTGGTTCTCCATACTCATTTCTCCATTCATGAAAACCTAAGTCCATACATGATGAACCAAAAGGAAAAGATGAATAGAAACCCCCTACCTCTTATACGGAAGATCAATCTTCAAGCTTTATGCTTTGATGTTGATCCTCATGCCCTTTTCCTTTGATCTTCACTTGCTCCTCTTCGTTATCTCCCTTTTTCCCTCTTTGGTTCCCACTTTCTTTTGTCTTCCCTCATTTTCTATTTTTCTGCTTCTTTTTTTGTTCTGGAACCATGGGACTTAGAGGGAAATAAGTAGCCAAAGTCTAACTTTGGCATTTAAGCCTAACGCTGGAACTTTATATTTGCTAAGGATACTTGAATTACACTAAAACAAGTTTCCTTACTTCCAATAACTTTAGAATAAATTTTAGGATTTATCTAAATTATTGGTTCACCATTATCCTATTTTTTCATATCTGCTATTAGTTAATCTGACATTAAAACGCACAATCAGTATGCCTAAAAGTACTAAACTAACTCTGATTGTTCTCAAATTTTAACTACACGATATTCAACCTTTTTGCAACTTAGAAACAAACCCTCTAGGTTTATTTCCCTTAACTTAGCAATTTATGCTACTATTTGAGTCATTTTAAGATACTATTTGCAACTAAGTGCCTAAACAAACTTAGTTTCTCACAAAACTTTACTGACATGTCAAGCAAGCATAATGGTACCTCTGAGATTGTATACAAGACTAACATGTTGTTCGGGATGTTACATTTCTCCCATCCTTTTTAAAATTTTGTCCCCAAAATTTCCTTGTCTCATATCAGATATGCTATCATTCTCAAGAGATTTTCACATCCCATAGTTGTATCTAACTCAATCTTAGAGGTCCTCATTCTGTAAGAATAACATATTGAATCTAAAAACTCCTACCAATCTAACTTGTACCAAACCTAAAGTGAGTTCTACTTCTCTCTTAGATGGTAACTTGATTATTTTCCTAGGAAACACTTTTGGATATTCTCTTATCACAACTATATTCCCTAAGACTTACTCAACTTCACAAACAAGAAGAAAAGGACATCATATCCTTAAGTCCCTTGTTCTAAGAAGTTGCTCACTTGTTTGACTCTTAAAACACAAATTCTAAGGGAATAGGCATAAAAGAATCATCAAATTCAAACCTCAATGTCCAATATGATCAATCCCAAAAAACAAGATGGTTTACTTATAACCAAAACCATGCCTAGTCCAATGTCTATGTCAAGAAGAGATAAACTGATAAGATTCACAAAGGAAATCATACCTTCTATCAACAATCCAAACATACATGAGGAATTTTTGACTAACTTTCCTATTGGTGTAAATAAGGATAAAACATGGGGAAACTCAAACATAGGTAAATCTAATCTCTTTGCAAACTCATACGAAAAAAAAGGAATGGGGATACTCCTAAATCATATAATACAACCTAGATATCATCTTTAAATATGTTCTTACCTCATATAAGATCAGGAGTCTAAGCCACCTCCTTACTATTTAGAGTATAAACTCTTTCTCTAACTTGAGGTTAGGCACTGCTCCCTGCTTCTATGCACACTTTCTTAAAAGTGTTCTGGTCAGCCATAAGTATAACATACTACTTGGCCTACTTATCAAGGTCTACTACCATGTTGACCTTTACATCTAACACCTCTTGGTCCCTTTATTTATGCTTAAACTTACTTAACTTTATCTTAAGGATAACTAGGTTTAAAAGCACTTGGCTTATAACTATCATCCACTATCTTCCTTTTGTGAAAACCTTGTAACTTTTGTTGTAACACCCTCTGTAGGGCATCACATTTCTGACTACAAGCTCATAATCTGAAAATGATTTCATAAAAGGTTTGAGTTATAAAACATGAGTTTTAAAATTTCTTTTCGTGGAAACATAAACTTACTGAAATTTATAGGTAATACTAAAAAATAGATTTGAACTGATTAATATATATTATTGATACCACATAATATTTAACAATTATTTAGGAAACATAACACTTACAGACTCAATTTTAAACAGTAGCAAACCTCATGACGGGTCTTACTTAATAGCACGGTAAAACACTATCGATAAAACTCAACATACTTATTCCGTCTTGTATCCATCTTGACGCATCATGTATCTGTTCCTCCTCAAATATGTACATCATCGAATCTGGGATGGTCACTCCTCGATGTTGTCACTGAACTCAAAATATTTGCTTTTAGTCAAGTCTAAGAAATTCGTTTCATCTACTATACAATTTTAACAATACAAGCACAATAAAACAATATAACAAAGAGGTGAGATCACCTACGCCAATACCAACATGGTAGCATGGAGATAACACAAACAGTACACCATACATGTATATCATATCATAATTACAATCATGCCCTCATCATTATTTATCATCACAGCAGATGTAATAAACAGTAATTACGATCCTGTCCTCAACATTTTCCAAATATCCAACAATTCAATTATCATAAATAATAATTATGATAATGCCCTTAACATTATCCAAATATTCCACAATTCATTGTATAATCACACAATAATTACAATAATGCCATCAACATCATCCAATATTCCTCAATTAATATATCACACAGATATAGATATTCAGATTATGCATATGCACATAGACTCAATTTCCTACTCCATGGAGGTTTTCATAATTTCAAGATGAATGTTCTGGTTAATTGTCAGTCTTACCCCAAAGACAATCTCCAGTCTTCGAAAGAAATCATGTTCTTGTCAGGTTTCGTCAATGCATTGCAACGAATTGCGTCGCCACATGGCATAGAGTACTTGCCACTGCCCACTGGATCGACTGTCGCGCCTTGACGCCCCTAAGATCCATCATAGACCTCACTTTTCAATTCTCATTCTCTCTTCGAGCATAAAGGCCATAATAGTTATCAATTATATTTCGTTCAATGCGAGAATACCTCAATGCAAATTCTGTTCAATGCACGAATACCTCAATGCAAGTTCTGTTCAATTTCATCATATGCCTCAATGCATATCTTTTAATTTCATCATATGCCTCAATGCATATCTTTCAATTTCATCATTAAAAATGTTCCCTTTCAGTACATCTGTTCTTTACAATATCTTTACTGTATTTTCAATCGTGTATCATTTTTAACGCGTTTTCACAATCGTGTAACACTTTTGTTACGTTTTCAAATCTCATAATCATTTTCCAATGTTTTCTCAATCACGTAAAAATATTTACACGTTTTCCAAATTGCGTAGCAATTTTCTATCATTTTCAAAATCGCGTAACTTAAAAATTATATTTTCAAGTCGCGTATATCATTTTTCCATCATTTTTCAACTACGTAAAATATTCCTCAATATTCCAAACATCATTTTGGACTTTCAAAAAATCAATGTCATTTCCAACATTATTTTCCACATTTTCTCCTTTAAGAAATCCTTTCCACAATATATTCCATAAAATCACATTTCCACAATATATTCCACAAAATCACCTTTCCATTGATTTAAATCAATGTTTCTAACTTAAAATTTCCTAACGCGCTCTAAAACCTAAAGAGTGAGCGATACGTTAGTAAATTTCAAGTCACCATTTTATTCTCCATAATTCTCAGATCAATTCTAAAATCAGTCCTCTTCAAAATAAGTGGAGGTTCAAACACTTTCAACCTCTCTTTTCCTTTCATATACGAAATTTCCATTTCTAAAGAGACAATACACTTTGTTTCCATTTCTTTAATCCTTGTACTTAATTAATTAAATTTTTACTTTAAAATCATATTGTTTCATAAAACTAAGGCATTACAAGCCTTCAAAAACCGTGGGCACATGGCCATTGAAACCATTATATTTTTTTCTTTTCCTTTTCCTTCTAATCATCCATTGTTACCATTCATGAAAATCTTAATTGACCAATCCTTGGCATATTAGCTGAAAATCATAAATAGCTTCATCATAAAATCTTTGTTCATTTTCATATCCACTTTCTTTGCAAATCCTTAAAACATTAACTTATTACCCTTTTCATTTAAGACTCATGATTAGTAAAATACCTAAAATCTTTTGCTCCCAAAATCACTTTGAGGCCGTATGCTTCCATGGCTCTTTGGAACCAACATATTTTCCTTTGTAATGTAATTCACATCTTAAAACATACACAATTCATCATGCATCATAAACATATACTAAAGCATGTTATCAAAGCAATAAACATCTCAATCACCAAACAACCATAATATGGAAAGCTCTTAAACAAACAACTGAAACAATCCTTATGGAGCTTTCACCACACACACATCCATTCCTCACCACCAACACATGGTTGATGAGGGTAATCTCCCTCTTACCTCTTGGAGAAACCTCCAAAGCTCCTTGTTTTGCTTATTGTACAAGTCCTTCACCACCAAAAGCTTTCTTAAAAATCAAAGTAAACATACATAATCAATATCTAAGGCTTGAATAATAAAACCATGGATCAAAACATGGTTTAGAACTTTAAATATAAGATCTAGAAAAGAATATCAAGAACTTCACCCTTTATCCTTCAAACTTAGATCTTAGGAAAAGTACTTGAAGATGGATGATTTAGAGAAAGTCTCCAACATGAAAGTTGCTTAGAATAAGGTAAGGATTCAAGATATATGGTTGGTGTAAATTATTGAAGAGTGATGGTAGAACCTTGGCCTCTTGGCCCTGAGCTTGGGGAAGAGAAAGGAGAGAAAATTTGTGAAGCTTTGGCTTAGGAAATGATAAAGGTGAGTAATGAAATGAAATGAACACTTTCCTATAGCCATTTTATCTTCAAAACCGTGGCCTTCCCCCCTTGTACACTTAGGAGTTGTCCAAATACATTAGCCACCATTTTAGGCTTCAAGAGCCATTGATTAAATCAATGGTTGATGTTTAGTAGAAGCTTCCAAGTGATATGATCAAATCTAAGCCATTGGATCTCTTCTCTATGAAATCCTAGCCATAAGATGCATCTTCAAAAATGGAGGGTCAAGATCTTCTTTACACACTTTCCATCCAATGGTCACAAATGGTCCTAGCCATTTTGTGAGACCAATCTCCATCGTAGATTATATCAACGGTGGATATCCAAAGCCTTCCTTATTAAGCTTGTCTTTACAACCATTGATTAGATCAATGGTGAACATCCAAAGCTTCCTAACTATGTTTACTCTCACACCATTGATTAAATCAATGGTGATCATCCAAGGCTTCTTCATTAAGTTTGTTTCTTAACTGTTGATTAAATCAATGGTTGATGTTCAAAACTAAGTCTTCTTATCCAAGGGTGCAAATCAAAGTCAAGCCCTCTTTGTTGACTAATTTCTATTGGTTGATCTTATTTCTATAGCCTTCTAATTGGTTCATCAAATGAAAACTAGATTCTAATTGGTTTATCCTATAAACACAATTTTATGGTATTTTTTTTAATATAGTACAAAATACAGTAAAAGAAAATTTCAAAAACTGTTTCTGGTTTCAAGTTTAGTAAGATCCCCCGTCTTCGTCTCAACAGTACAAAATTTTCTGTCCATAGAAAAATTTTCATTTTTTCGGACCTGCCCCAGGCCCGCATGCAGCCCAAAAATACTATTAAAATAATTCAAAATTTAAAAACACACAAGAATTCACAAAAATCATAATAATTATGAAATTCATGAAAATCAAATCAGATTAGTAAAATTCATTAAGGATTTACAAAAAGAAATAAAATAAGAAGGCTCGTATACAGCCCCAAAATAATATTAAAATAATCAAAAACGTAAAAACTCCTAAAAATTCCTAAAAATCACAACAATTATAAAATTCACGGAAGTCGAGTTGGATTATTCAAAATATTTAAGAATCGACTAAAATAAATAAAATACGAATTTTCAGGGTGTTACATTTGTTCCACTTGAGGCTAATTGTAGGGACCCTCAACTGTTCTCTTTGAATAGCACTAAAAGCACAATTCTTCCTTTTGAATACCGAAATAAGTTTCTCTTACCTATCTCGACTAATTAAAACTATTCTTGTCGAACCACTTTCTAGTTAATTCGATTCTTCTCGAATATACACCTATAGAATAGCTATCTATTCACTAGGCCTTCTTCTAAACTAAAATCTCACTAATCGAATAACTCTTTTAGTATATTTGTTCAACTTGGAACTCTTGCCAAACGAATAGCTCCCTTTGTCTAATTAGTTAGCCTAACTTACCATTCTAAAATGACCTATTCAAATAGCTCTCTAAGTCTATTCGATAAACACTAATCTTAAGGCATTCTAAATTGCAACTTAAAAGTTATCCTTACTACTTGGCAAAGTGTTTACCTTACTTCTTTGTATGACATAGGACTTAACTTATCCATTTGGCCTTGGTATAAGCTTTTCTCACTTTAATACCCTAGGTAGAGAGTTTAACTCACTCTAATACCTTTTTCTTGAGATCCTTGGTAGAGAGTTTAAGTCACTCTTACTACCATTTACATGAGTATTTTTCTCAGTCCTTATGTTTCTTGACAAAGAGCTTAACTCACTAATTTGTCCTAAGTAGAGTGTTTATCTTATTCCTCTACCATTACTAGGTAAAATGTTTATCTCACCCCTTTACCACACTTGGCAAGATTTAATTTATTTAGTCTTACTTACTTGCCTATGTAGAGAGCTTCTCAATCTACATATTGGTAAAGTGTTTTACTCATACATTTACCCTCACAAAGTGCTTTCCTCGCTCCTTTGTCTCACGACTTCATCCTTAGCAAAATGTTTTTCTCACTCTTTTGCAAGGTCAAGGAGCTTATCTCGCTCCCTTAGTTAAGATAATTGTGCTATAGTTCAACTTTAACTAATAAAGGAACCATCTCATTACTAATACTCTATTTTATCTCTACTCAAGGTGACATTGGAGTATTTCTCTAAAACTTGCATATTTAACTTAACTTTCTTATCAAACTTGTGTCTAGCTTACCTTACTATCACACCTCAAATAGTATTCTAAGCCACACTATTGTGTTTAAGATCCTAGACACCTCTTTCAAACTAATCCTAACTTTGAGAATGCTTAAAAGTTCTAACTTGTACGTATATGCTAAATGGTGATTTCTATTGTGAAATACTTCTATGAGCATCTTAACACCCTCTAGGAAACATATATGTAAAATTCTAAGTGATAGGGAACTCGAATTCCATAAGATAATAATCCTGGAACTTGTTATCTTTGGGCACTTAATTGCCCACTTTCTCAATGCTTAAACGCTGACCTCCAATACTAAACTACGTGACTTCTAGACTTATCTACTTTTACAAGTCTTCTAATACCTTCTCTAAGTCCAACTTCAAATCTTACACACTTCTAGTTTTCATCTGGACTACTCATAAAATGAGAAAAAGACTTAGAACATTCTTCGAGTTGCTCCCCACACTAGTCCACAGTAATATCCCCCTAATACAAGCCTCAGAAATTTTGATTCCTTTGTTCTCTGCAACACTAGGGAATACTACTTGTCTAAGAAAGTAACTCTAAATACCTCTCAGGTGATTTGAGTACTTACTATCTCTAGTAACCTCTTAAGCTTGACCCACTAGCTTTCGGCTTCTCCTACTAACTGATAAGAAGCGAAGGATACTCATCGTTCATTAGTGCATGCATGACTACAAAGATCTCTGCTATCTCTTGAAGCCATTTATCAGCCCTGACTAAACTATACTCTCCATTAAAGAACAAAGGAGTAACTCTACTGAACCCTGAGGAATCTTGATCCCTCTTTAGTTCCTAATTGTCCATCAACTTCCCAAGCGAGTCCTTTTCTAACTTTAGTAATGGTCTTCTACTAATGGCAGTCTTCTCTCATATTGCAGCAGCCATTTCTTCAAGAGCACTGGTCTTTACCAGTCTCCTAGTCTTATGGGTTTACGTGGTAATTGCCATAGTTTCCTGTTCACACAGATAATCATTAGCATCCATACCTAAGGTAAGTCATACAATTCCATTTATATATCTCACTGTGAGATAAAAGAATGCACAACACCCTACTAAACTACTGCTTATGCCTAAGCATAGTCAGTCTATATCCTAACTTAAAAAGATAAACTGCTCTGATACCATAATGTAATGTCCTAGGATAGATATCTAGATATATAAAAAATATACTCAGATAAACAGTACTAGCTATGTCACTTACTACATAACTAACTGCTAATATATCTATAATAATCGTGCAAGTCATTATAAAAAGCCTTAAGAGAATGCGGAAAACTTAAACTCATACATCTCTCTCTCTTTCTCTCTCTCTCTATATATATATATATATAACCTTAGCCACATAAGGGCTTGTTGTAATACATGCCTCTAAATAGCGAATATAAGCTATATACATAAGCTTTGTCTAAACAAGAAACAAGTAAAACTATACTACACTAGTTCTTTTGTTTCTCGAACTTCTTACTCTATGACAATCCTTGATCTGCTTCTACCATGAAAACACAGAAAGGGGTGAGAACATGAAAATCCTCAGTAATAAACATATATTTCATGGCATAATAAATATGTAAACTGCATACATAATTAAACTAAACTCAACATTATACAATCGCTCATACAAATGTATAACATTATCTATAATTACTATCGTAGGAGTTGCCTCCACTATAACTGATAATTGCATAATACCTACTAGAATAGCCAAATCGATAGCTTACATACCATTAACATAAACAACTGCCCATACAATTGCATATGTTAATAGCAATAGATAATTGCCTATACAACTGACTGTAACTGCAAAGCTAACGATTTAACACTACCTCTACCTATTTATTCTAGGAAACTCTGGTTCCACGAATACTTGCTAAGGTAAGGAGTGAACTTATCACATCCTGGACCTATTTGGGACAAAGGAAAACTATAGCCTTCACTAACTGTAAACTTACTCATAAACTCAACTCATCCTTGTGAAAGAGTCTATCTTAACTAATGCATCATTTCAACCTAACTTATGGAGTTAAATGAACACTTCTCTGATCTTTGCACACTTAACTCAATTGTACTACAAGTGAGTAATTCATGCATTTAGATAAGTAAACTATACATATCTCACTTGTATTTGGGTTTCCTTACTAATGCACTACCTATAATGACCTGTGTCACACTAGAGTGCTCAAGGTTCCAAATACCTGCTTTAAGTAACTCTTAATTCTTGGAATACCTAACGACTTGACATTCTATACATAACTTAGTATTCAAAAAAGTAACTCTTTTCCTACATGCATCTCTAATTCAACTATACTACTAGAAGAGCTATGCACGCTTTTGCTATACTCAATGAATATGACAAGCTTTCAAGTCATAGTTCATCTTATTATGCATGAGATCTCACTTAACTAGAGAACTTAGTACACAACCGTCCCTACTTGGGAACTAAACATACAAACTTGGCTCCACTCGAGTGAAACTAATACAAAAGTGGTTGGTGTAACACCCTGAAAATTGATAATTTAGTGATAAATAGTCATTTTATAATATTTTTTATTTTTGTGAATTTTTGTGGATTTTTTCAGAAAATGTTGAATATTTTAATATATTTCTCGTTTTGCATGTACAATGAGCGGAGATGGGAAAATAGAATATTTTCCTCGAGATTGGTAAATCTTGAACTATGGAATGTCGACGGGGGATCTTACTAAACCCGCGGCCGGGCATAGCTTACGAGGTTTACGTTTTTCAAGATTTTTATCTGATAAATAAAAATTGTTATATAATTTATTATCCATTGGACAATAAATACTAGTATTGTTAACTGTAACAATTATCCATTGAGTAATAACATGTAGTAAAAATCCTTATCACCTTATCTAGAAATCTACTTTATGTCTAATTAAGTTGGCTTTTGCAAAATCTAACTAAAGCTTCTCAAGGAAGTTTCCTAGCAATTTCCCAAGCAATGCATGAAGCCATTTCTCTCTCTCCCTCTCCATGGTAAGGGCAAATTTTTTGGGGAGCCAAAATATGCTTCTCACTTTATCACTTTACCCCTACATTTCAAACCATAAAAATCTATTACTTTCTCTCTCTACCATCTCCCTTCTCTCATTTTCTCTCAAGCTCTTCTCTTCCTCTTCTCTTCTTCTTCTTCCATGGCACCCACACATGGAAGGACCATCTTCACTAGCTTGCCAAACTACTTCCATTTCTTTCATCCTCTCATCATCCTAAGACATTTCTCCTTGGTGGTCATCCACTAGTTTTTCCTTTTCCATTTTCCACCATTGAAGCCTAAGCTTGAAGCTTTTGAGGTAAAGTTCTTAACTTTCTTCTCTTTTTTCATTTTTCTTGGTCACCTATGTGACCAAGGACTCCTCTTTTCGTGGTTTGAGTAAAGATTTTGAAAGTTGCTCACCTTAGGGCTTTCTTGAAGGTGGAGGACGAAATTCCCAAAGGAAAATGAGCTTGCTTTCCTTGTCATTTCTCTAGGTAAAAGGGAGATAATCCTCTTCAGCCTATCTTAGTGGTGAGGAAACATTTGCTTGGTGTTGTTGATGAGGGAATCCATGTGAGATTACTCTCTTTGTTGTTTTGTTTTTCATGATTTTGTTACTATTTTGATGTGTATGAATCTATTGATTTTCATTGTGTATCTTGATGACTATGGACCTTGTATTGGATTGCTTGAGATTGATGAGAAACCTTGAAATGGGGATCAAGATTCTGCAGAAAAGAAGTTCTGCAGAATTCTTTCTGATGCATTAGAGCTCAGGCGCTGTGTAGAGAGCGCCCAAGCGCTCAACTGACGCTGGAGCTTAGACGTCTAAGCGCTTAGTGCCTAGAAAAATTTTCCTGTAACGCAGCTCAGTGAGCGCTCAGGCGCTGCATGTTGAGCGCCCCAATGCTCAGCTAGCGCTTAGGCACTGAAGAGATGGCGCCTAGGCGCCCAGAGCAAAATCAGCCAAGTATATGTAAGATAATACTAGGACTTCAGTATAAGGGTGTTACAATTAAATTAAAGCAAAGAACTTGACTAATTAAGAGAATTCCTTAGAGAAAGATTTCACAAGACGTTGAGCTAAAGTGAAATTCCATAATGAACCTTAAGAAGTGTTTTACCACTTTTGAGAACTTAATGCTATGTTATTGTGGGTCTATAAGTGGGACCAAGGAATTATTGACGTTTAACTTGACCAAATTGTGATATGTTATGGATGAGTATATCATTTGTTGAATATATGTGAATATGCATTAAGTCATCATGCGTTGTGAAAGTCTGATGGACTCTTTTGTAAGGATGTATGCCTAGGAGATTGAATCACACCTTAGTGCGGGTGCGAATAGACTAAGTGTAGGTCATATCATTGACTTTGGGGGCGTCGGGGTGCGGGTGTTCCACGAACGGACAATTGGTAACTCCTTTGGGCCGTGGGATAGACCGATGCAAACGCACCGATGATCCAGACTGAGACACTGCCCTATATCGTGATCTTGTGAGAATGCCGCTATATAAAGTCTTGATGCGCAAATTATGAATTTTTTGGAAAAATAGTTGATTTTATGGCTGACGAGATACTAGCATGTCTCCTTGATCATTCTCTCTGATGTTTGTGTTTAGCTCTATGGAGTAGGATTTGTTGTACCGAATGTTGGATATTGGTACCATGTGCTCATACATAGTGAGTCAACATATCATTTGACATTTATTTATTCGTATGTTGATGGAACTGTTGTTTATTGATGTATAACTACCTGGAATTGCCAATTTATTTACTATGTGAATCTTGATGCTAATTATTATTTCTGTTATGCTATATGGGCGTCCTGCACCATTCTATTTCTTTATTGCCATAATTGGTATTGAATATAGGATGTCTCACCTCTTTTCTATATTTCTGCTATTCTCTATATGTATATGTTTCTCTAGAGACCTTGGTGAAGAAGGGGAAGTGCACGAGTTCCTCGGCTTTTGGCCTGATTTTGATTAGTACCTGTTTGGAGCATAACGTCCCGTCCACATGGCTTTTTGGGGTATGTTAAGCTGACTTTTCATGGAGATCTAGATTGCTGGCACATCAACCTACCTACGGATCGCTACATCTACCATGGAGACGTGACGATGTCATTGGCTTGGGGTCGTTATGACCCACTTATTTTTACTTTCACTATAAATGTTCATTTAGAGTTTTACTTACCCGTTCGTGATATGTTGAGTGGTCTCTACTACACTCCACGTGAGGATTCATTTTTATCCTTTGCACGAGCCCCTGCTTGTAACTCGGTTGGTCCGATGAGGATTTCCTCTAACGATGAAGACCTCGAGAAGGATCCAGCCATGGTTCCTTCTCGTTAGTTTTAGGGACTGATGCTATTGATAGCCACTAATGGTTTATCTGTAAATCTTTTTGAGGGCCTGATATTTTGTCTTTTGGTGGGCTGTACATGTATAATCTTTTGGGGCGGGTAAAGCTTTTGCTATTTTGTATATCTATTGATGTAACTAAACAGGTATGATAAAAGTATATATATATATATATATATATATATATATATATATATATATATATATATATATATATATATATATATATATATATATGTATATGTATATGCATGATGTATGACTTGTTTCTCATGTTGATTTTGCCATAATTATGTTTCATCATTTTCTTACGACAAAAAAAAAGTATTCGCCAAATTATTTATACGATTACAACTAAACGGGATTATTGATATTTAAATGAACTGGTCTTAATTTTTGTTTTATTTCCACATTGTCATATCATATATATATATATATATATATATATATATATATATATATATATGCATGATGTATGACTTATTTCTCATGTTGATTTTGCCATAATTATGTTTCATCATTTTCTTATGACAAAAAAAAAGTATTCGCCAAATTATTTACACGATTACAACTAAATAGGATTATCGATATTTAAATGAACTGGGTCTTAATTTTTGTTTTATTTCCACGTTGTCCTTTTTGGTGTGACGTTCCCTCCTCAAAAAGAGGCGTTACACTAGTTTGGTATTAGAGTCCCAGTTTAAGTTTTTCTTTTGGGTCTTTGTGGTTAGGTCTGTTTTGTTGGTGCTATGTGATTCTCTATGTTTGGTATTCTAAAAGGATACATCTAATTCTTCCTTGTGTTTTGTTTAGTTAACTCTGAAAAAGTCAAATGGCACGCAGTGGAGGTATTGTTGCAGCTGTAGAAGTGATGCAACGAATGGCGGACGTTATCGTACAACAAACTGAGAGAGCTACTCAACAGCAGGAAAGGGCTGCACAACAGTTAGAAGCATTTGCTGATGCTTAAAATCTGTCAGAATTCCGTCGTAACAACCCTCCTCAGTTTAAGGGGGAGTTTGATCCAGAGAACACTAGTCTATGGATCAAGGAGCTGGAGAAAATTTTTAGAGGCATGAACTATGCGGATGACAAGAAAATAACTTATGTTGCTTTCATGTTGATCGGAGACACAGAAGAATGGTGGAACGAAGCACAAAGATTGTTAGAAGCTGAAGGTCGAGTTATCACCTGGGAGGTATTCAAGGACACATTCTTGGAGAAGTATTTCCTAGCAAGTGCAAGACATGCAAAAGAGATGGAGTTCCCCAATTTGAGACAAGGAACCATGACTATCAGCGACTATGCTGTGAAGTTCGAGAGCTTGTCCAAATTTTTGACGTATTTCTAACATCAGCTAAACAAAGTGTGGAAGTGTCAGAAATTTGAAGAAGGATTAAGGCATGACGTGAAAAGGACAGTCATAACCTTGAGGATGAACCAGTTTTCAAAGCTATTGGATACGTGTCGCTAAGTAGAAGATCTGGATCAAGCACGGGACACAAGGAACCATAACTTTGGACCTACTAGGTTCCAAAGAAGAGGTGGCAACAATGCAAACCGCTTTCAGAAGAAACCTTATTCCCAACCACCAAGAAATCAGCAATAGTCGCCTGATAGAGGTCCTAGAGGAGGTTTTGGTGGAAATTGAACTAGTCAAAATGTGGCATCTATACCAAGGTATATGAAGTGCAGGAAGGATCACCTAACGAGGGATTGTACCATGAAAGGAATCATCTGTTTTTGATGCAGGAAGCCTGGACATATCTCTTATGACTGCAATCAGGCTAAGGCAGAGCCTTCGGTTAACACTGTAAGAGCTGTAAAACCACAAGCAAGAGGTCGAGTCTATATTATGAGTGGAGCGGAAGCCTCTAAATCTGACTATCTGATACAAAGAGAGGGTACCATAGGAGGTAATATTTTGACTGTACTATATGACTCTGGGGCAACCCACTTTTTTATTTCTTATGACTGTGTATGACGACTTGGTTTACCTGTGTCTTCTTTACCTTTTGACTTGACTATTTCTACCCCTACAGCTAAACTTATTGTTACCACCAAAGTTTGTTTAGATTGTCCTTTGATTGTTGAAGGTCGAATCTTTTTTGTTAATTTGATTTGTTTACCTATTTCCTAATTAGACGTAATTTTAGGAATGGATTAGTTGTTTTCTAACCATATCCTGTTAGATTGTTCTAGTAAGACCATAGTTTTCCCTATGGATGAAGTTCCTATATTTCTGACAGTCAACTAAGTTCAAACTTTCTTGAAAGAAGGAGCTCAGGGATACATGTTATTGTCTTCCTTAAAAGTTGAGGGCAAGGCAGATGTATGCAATTCTAGTGGTTAACGAGTTTCCCGAATTCTTTCCTGATGATGTACCTAGTTTACTTCCGAAGTGGGAGATAGAGTTCATCATTGATCTTATGCCTGGATCTGGTCCTGTCTCTATAGCACCCTACAGAATATCACCATCAAAGTTAGTTGAACTCAAGAAGCAGTTAGAAGAACTATTGGAAAAACAGTTTGTTAGACCCAGTGTATCGCCATGGGGAGCACCAATGTTGCTTGTCAAAAAGAAGGATAAGACTTCACAATTGTGTGTGGACTATCGCCAGCTAAATAAGGTCACGATCAAGAACAAGTATCCACTTCCGAGGATAGATGACTTGATGGATAATTGAAAGGAGCAACAGTATTCTCAAAGATCGATCTGCGATTGGGCTACCATCAGATTCGAGTAAAGGTGGAAGATATTCCCAAGATGGCTTTTCGTACCCGTTACAGTCATTACGAATACCTTGTAATGTCATTTGGTGTGACAATTGCACATGCCATATTCATGGATTATATGAATAGAATTTTTTGTCCTTACTTGGATAGATTTGTTGTTTTCTTTATTGACGACATTCTAATCTACTCTCGAAATCAGGAGGATCATGTTGAGCACCTCCATATAGTTCTCCAGATTCTAAAGGAGAAGAAGTGGTACACCAAACTGTCGAAGTGTGAATTCTGGCTAGAAGAGGTCAAGTTTTTGGACCATGTAATCTCGAAGGAAGGGATTGCTGTAGACCCGTCAAAGGTGGAAGCAATTCTGCAATGGGAAAGGCCAAAACAGTGACAGAAATTTAGAGCTTTGTGGGATTAGCTGGATATTATTAGAGATTCATTGAGGGATTCTCTAAGATTGCGGGGCCTCTCACTCAGCTAACGAGAAAGAATTAAGCCTTTGAGTGGACTAATGCTTGCGAAGGAAGTTTCCAAGAATTGAAAAATGACTGACTGCTTCATTAGTGTTAGTTCTACCTGATCTGAGTGAACCCTTCGAAGTGTATTACGATGCTTCATATCAAGGATTAGGATGTGTGCTTATACAAAATAGGAAAATAGTTTTGCGATAGTTGTGAGTGCATGAGAAGAACTACCTAACACATGACCTTGAGTTAGCAATTGTGGTATTTGCTTTGAAGATATGGAGACACTTTCTTTATAGGGTGACGTTCAACGTCTTTAGTGACCATAAGAGCTTGCAGTACCTAGTCGACCAAAAGGAGTTGAATATGAGACAGCGAAGGTGGTTGGAATTTCTGAAAGATTATGATTTCCAACTTCTATATCACCCTGGAAAGATAAATGTCGTGGCAGATGCTTTAAGTAAGAAGATGCTTAGTATCTCTACTATAATGGTCAAGAAAAAGGATTTGATAAAGCAATTCAGGGACATATGGTCTTTTGTGGAATTGGCACCGGGGAAGATTTGTATGAACATGGTCACTATCTCAAATGACTTAATAGAAGACATTTGAGAGAAGTAGAAAGTTGACAAGTTTTTGCAAGAAGAAAGGGAGCTAATCAAGCAAGGCAATGCGACAACATTAGAGGAAGGAACTGATGGAATCCTAAGATTCAGAGGTAGAGTTTGTGTACCCAAAGATCAAGAGCTTATGAAGTATATTCTCAAACACACTCACACGAGCCAGTTGAGTATACACCCAAGAATAACCAAGATGTACCAAGATCTAAAACAGTTATTTTGGTGGCACGAAATGAAGAATGACATTGCCAAATGTTTGTCGTCTTGTTTGGTTTGTTAGAAGATGAAGGTTGAACATCAAAGACCTTCTTGAATGTTACAACCCTTAGCTATTCCTGAATGGAAGTGGGATAGTATTACAATAGATTTTGTGGTTGAATTGCCAAAGACCAGAAAGGGTTACGATTCAATATGGGTAATCATTGATCGATTCACCAAGTCAGCACATTTCTTACCAATCAACATAAGGTACAATATGGAGAAGTTGACTCAGTTGTATATTGGTGAGATTGTTAGACTGCATGGTGTGCCTACCAGTATTATTTCTAATAGAGATCCAAGGTTCACATCAAAGTTTTGGCAAAGTTTGCAAGAAGCAATGGGAACGAAGCTACGTTTGAGTTCTGCTTATCATCCTCAGACCGATGGTCAATCGATAAGGATGATTCAATCATTGGAGGATTTGCTTAGGGCTTGCGCTTTGGAACAGATTGGAAGTTGGGATAAAGTTTTTCCATTGGTAGAGTTCACCTACAATAACAATTTTCATTCGAGCATAGGGATAGCGCCCTATGAAGCTCTATATGGACGACGGTGCAGAACACCTTTGTGTTGGTACCAAGATGGCGAGCGCCTTACTGTTGGACCTAATCTTATACAATAAACAACAGAAAAGGTCAAGATGATTCAGAAAAAGATGAGGATGGCTTAGAGTCGACAGAAGAGCTATGCTGATAAGAGAAGAAAACCTCTTGAGTTTGAGGAAGGTGAGCATGTGTTTTTGAAAGTCATGCCTATGACTGAGGTCGGCCGAGTTTTGAAATCTAGAAAACTTACTCCAAAATTCCTTGGACCTTACCAAATTCTTCGCCGGATAGGTCCAGTAGCTTACCAAATAGCCTTACTACCTTTTCTTTCTAACCTTCACAATGTTTTCCATGTATCGCAATTGCAAAAATATATTCCTGACCTGACCCATGTCATAGCACCGGACACAGTACAATTAAAAGAGAACTTAACCTATGATACAACTCCTGTAAGGATTGAGGATAGGAAGGTAAAGCAACTCAGAGGGAAGGATATCCCGTTAGTAAAAGTAATCTGGAATGACATAACCGGAGATGCAACGTGGGAGTTAGAGGACAAGATGATAAAGCAACATCCACAACTATTCTAAGGTATGAAAATTTCGAGGAAGAAATTTCTTTTTAGAAGGGGAGAGTTGTAACACCCCGAAAATTGATAATTTCGTGATAAATAGTCATTTTATAATATTTTTTATTTTTGTAAATTTTTATGAAAAACATTGATTATTTTAATATATTCCTCATTTTACGTGCGCACTGAGCAGAATCGAAAAAATGAAATATTTTTCCCGAGGCTGGTAAACCTTGAATTGTGGAAACGTCGATAGGGGATCTCACTAAACCCGAGGTCGGGCACAGTTTACGAAATTTATATTTTTCAAGAATTTTATCTGATAAATAAAAATTGCTGTATAATTTATTATTCGTTGGATAATAAATACTGGTGTTGTTAACTGTAATAATTGTCCATTGAGTAATAACTTGTAGTAAAAATCCTTATCACCTTATCTAGAAATCTACTTTATGTCTAATCAAGTTGACTTTTGCAAAATCTAACCAAACCTTCTCAAGGAAGTTTCTTAGAAATTTCCCAAGCAATGCATGAAGCCATTTCGCTCTCTCCCTCTCCACGACAAGGGCAAATTTTGGGGAGCCAAAATATGTTTCTCACTTTATCACTTTACCCCTACATTTCAAACCATAAAAATCTATTACTTTCTCTTTCTACCATCTCCCTTCTCTCATTTTCTCTCAAGCTCTTCTCTTCCTCTTCTCTTCTTCTTCCACACCATCCACACATGGAAGGACCATCTTCACTAGCTTGCCAAACTACTTCTATTTCTTTCATCCTCTCATCATCCTAAGACATTTCTCCTTAGTGGTCATCCACTAGTTTTTCCTTTTCCATTTTCCACCATTGAAGCCCAAGCTTGAAGCTTTTGAGGTAAAGTTCTTAACTTTCTTCTCTTTTCTTCTCTTTTTCATTTTTTCTTGGTCACCTATGTGACCAAGGACTCCTTTTTTCATGGTTTGAGTGAAGATTTTGAAAGTTGCTCACCTTAGGTTTTCTTGAAGGTGGAGGATGAAATTCCCAAAGGAAAAAGAGCTTGCTTTCCTTGTCATTTCTCTATGTAAGAGGGAGATAATCCTCTTCAATCTGTCTTGGTGGTGAGGAAACATTTATTTGGTGTTGTTGATGAGGGAATCCATGTGGGATTACTCTCTTTGTTGTATTATTTTTCATGATTTTGTTGCTATTTTAATGTGTATGAATTTATTGATTTTCATTGTGTATCTTGATGACTATGGACCATGTATTGGATTGCTTGAGATTGATGAGAAACCTTGAAATGGGGATCAAGATTCTGCAAAAAATAAGTTATACAGAATTCTTACAGATGCATTAGCGCTCGGGCGCTGTGTAGAGAGTGCCCAGGCGCTCAACCGGCACTCAAGCGTTGGAGCTTTGACGCCTAAGCGCTCAATGCCCATAAAAATTTTCCTGTAACATAGCTCGGTGAGCGTTCAGGCACTGCATGTTGTGTAACACCCTCCCTAGGGTATCACATGTCTGACTCCCGACTCATAATCTGAAAAGAAATTCGCACAAAGTTTGAGTTATAAAAAGATGGGTTTTAAATTTTTTTTTTACTGAAACATAAACTTACTGAAATTCATAAGTATTACCGAAAATATATTTAAACTGATTAATATACAATATTGACACCAATTAATATTTCACAACTTAAAGAGAAATATAAAACTAACAGACTCTTTTTTTTTTAACAGTAGCAAACCCCATGACGGGTCCTACTTAATAGCATGGTATAACACTAACGTTAAAACTTAACATACTTATTTTGTTGTGTATCTATCTTGTTGCACCAGACATCTGTTCTACATTCTGTTCTTTGTCAACACTGCACACCTTTGAGTCCGGAATGTCCACTCCTTATTGTTGTCACCAATCTCAGAGTATCCATCGCCCGTTATGTCTAAGACAACTCGATCCTTCTATTATTTTGTTTTAACAGTACAGACACAGCAAAATAACATAACAAAGAGGTGAGATCACCTACGCCAATACCAACATGGCAGCACAGAGATAACACAAACAACATATCATACAGATATATCATACCAGAATTCCAATAATGCACTCAACATTAATCAACTATCATCATCATACCATTAACATTATTATCATCACACAATAATCACAATAATGCCATCAACATGATTATCATCATCATCCAAATATTCAAAACAATTGTCATAACCAATATCCCTCAATTAATATATCATGCAGATATAAAATGTTCAGATTATGCATGTGCACAAAGACTCAGTTTTTCAAAAACAACTCCATGGAGGTTTTCACAATTTCGAGGAGAATGCTCTGTCAATTGTCAGCCTTAGCCCAAAGACAATCTTCCAGTTATTGAAAAGAATCGTGTTCTTGTCGGGTATCGTCAATGCGTTGCAACGGACTGCATCGCCAAGTGGCACAGTGGTACTACTTGTCCATCGGTCGACCGCCGCGCCTCGACGCCCCCAAGATCCATCATAGACCTCACTATCAATTCTCATTCTCTCTTTGACCACAAGGGCCATATACAATGCACGAATATATCCGTGCAAGTCCAACCCCAAAGGGCCAAATCTTTTCAATTTCATTAGTTCAATGTATCATATGCCTCAACGCATATTTTTCCAATGCATGTATAATGCACCAAATCCAATCACAGGCATCTCTTTCCAATGCATATAAATTGTACCAAATTATACTGTATTTTCAACAGCAAAATCATGTTATCATATTTTCATAGTTATAAAACACTTTCGTCGTGTTTTCAAAATTGCGTAATATTTCCGTTTCATTTTCACAATTCCTAAACGTTTCTGTTACGTTTTCACAATTCCAAAATGTTTATATTACGTTTTCAAAATATCGTAACACTTATGTTACGTTTTCAAAATTCTGAAACGTTTCTGTTATATTTTCACAATACCGTGACACTTTTGTTATGTTTTCACAATACAGTAACATTTCTGTTACGTTTTCAAAATACCGCAACTCTTCTGTTGTACTTTTAAAACACGTACCAATTTTTTAATATTTTTTCTTAATCGCGTAAAAATATACGTTTCTCAAAATCGCATAGTATTTTTCCACTGTTTCAAAATCGCGTAACTTAAAAATCATTCTTTTAAGTCGCATAAATCATTTTTCGTCATTCTCAAAATATTTAAAACACTTCTCAAATCACATAACGATTTTCCGCTATTTTCACAATCACGTAAAAATAATTCATCACTTTTCCATCACGTAGTGATTTTTCAATAGTAATTCAGATTACGTAAAATATTTAAACGTAATTCAAATCGCGTAGAAAATATTCATATTTTCCTTACTTTTCTAAACATCCATTTTCAACATTCAAGAAAATATTAATTTTGTGAACACCTATCTTGAGGTGTCTTGTTCGAAATCCACCATGTTCTAAGTACTCAAAAATTAATTCTTTTGTTCTTGAAAATTTTTAACATGAACCCTAATCAAGGGCATCAAAACCGTAGCTCTCCCTTGGCTATTGGAGCCAAAAATCAATTTCCTTTCCACTATCAAGTCATGGCATATACATATATATTTCATCATAAATAATATAAGCATACCATCAAAGCCATAAAAGCATGTATAGCATATCAAGCATATCATCAAAGCTATAAAATCATGCAAAGCATATCAAGCATAGAAAATTAATCAAAGCTCATAAACACCCACAAATTAATTACATGACCATGGATATGAATCCTCACATGGATTCCACATCCATCAAATAAAATACCATCTCTCACCACCATGCTTGGTTGGTGAGATGGATCTCCCTCTTACCTCTTGAAGATCCTCAAAAACTCCTTGTTTTGCTTCTTTTTCCAAGTCCTTCACCACCAAGGGCTTCTCAAATACAAAACAAAATACATAAAATATTAGTATACTAAGCTTGATTAAGAAAACCATGGATCAAACATGGTTTAAATCATGAAAAAGAAAGAAGAAATGAAGTTTCCTTACACTTCACCTCAAAAACCTTAGAACTTTGCTCTTGGAAAAACTCCTTGCAGATGGAAGATTTAGAGAAAATCTTCAACGTGAAAGTTGCTTAGAATATCATGTAGATTCAAGATCTATGGTTGGATGAAATTAAAAGAGCTTGGATGGTGATTTTAGGGGTTTTGATCGAATGATATCTCTTGAAGAACAAAGATGAAATTTTTTATTTTTGATAGAAACTTGAGGCTTGGATTTGAAGCCCAAGATGAATGATTTTGGAAAAACTCATAACTAGAGATGTTCTTAGAATGGTGTTTAGGTTTAGAAAATCAAGTTGGATGAAATTAAAAAGTGATGGAAGGTGTTCTTGGAGTGCTTGGCCAAAACATGAAGAAGGAGAGAAATGGAGAGAAAACTTGGTAACTTAGCTTCTTGAAAATGTCTAATGATGACCAAGGATGGCAATAATGGTCTTCAAACTTTTTCCTATGTCCTAAAGCTTCTCAATTTCGTAGCTCCCCTCCAATGCATTCTCCTTGAGTGCAAATTGATCAATAATGATCAATTATGATGAAACATTGACCAAGACCACTTAACAATGACATAAAGCAATTAATAATGGTCATAAAGCCTCTTTTTCTTTGTCTTCTAAACAATCCAAAACCATCCCCCTCCATGCATGCTTCTCCTTGTGCATTTAATAAATGACCATAATAATTAGCCACCATTTGGAGCATTTCTAGCCATTGATTAATTCAATGGTTAGGATTAATGTAGATTTTTTTATTTAGAAGAATTAATCTAGGCCATTGGATCTTTCTCCTTTAAATTCTAGCCCTTAGATGTGTCTTCAAAAATTAAGGGTTAAGATTGCTCCTTCAAACTTTTAATCCAAGGGTCATAATTAGTCTTTGCCATTTTAGAAGACCAAATCTCTACCCTTGATTAATTCTTCATCCAATGGTCATAAATGGTCTTTGTTACTTTTTAAGATTAAATCTCCACCCTTAATTTAATCTAAATCCAATGGTTATAAATGGTCTTTGTCATTTTTCAAGACCAATTCTACACCTTTGATTACATCTATGGTTGATATCAAAGGCTTCCTAACTAAGCTTATTCTCACACCATTGATTAAATCAATGGTTATTATCCAAGGCTTCTTTATTAAGTTTGTTTCTTAACCTTTGATTAAATCAATGGTTAATATTCAAACTAAGTATTCTCATCCAAGGGTATAAATCAAGTCAAGCTCTCTTTGTTGACTACGTAAAGTATAATATTTATTCTTGTATCTACAAATAATATTTTTACTATATTTTTATCATCCGATAATTAAATACAGTATAAAATAAAGTACAAGAAATTTTCTAAAAGCTGTTTCGGATTCAGGTTTAGTAAGATCCATTTGTCTCGTCTAAACAGTACAAATTTTTCTATGCGTAAAAAAATTTTTGCTTTGCGGGACCCACTTGGGCCCACGTAAGGTCACCTGGGCCCACATAGGACCACCTGGGCCCACATGCAGTAAAAAAATATAATCATCCACAAAATCACAAATATTATAAAATGCACAAATATCAAATCAGATTACGTAAAATAATTACCTAATGGTAAAAATTAAATTACGTAAAGTTTTCTCCGACCCGAAAATTTTTATTTTCCTGACACGGAGCAAATCACTCAAAACGATCAAATACGCTAACGGAATAAATAAAATAATTTTACAGCGCTCAAAAATCACTAAACAGTGAAATTCTGTTAACTGTCAAAATTACTGTTTAAGAGATTGGAAATTTTGGGGTGTTACATGTTGAGCGCCCCAGTGCTCAACCATCGCTTGGGCGCTGAAGAGATGGTGCCTAAGCACCCAGAGCAAAATCAGCAAGGTATATGTAAGATAATACTAGTACTTCAGTATGAGGATGTTACAATTAAACTAAAGCAAATAACTTGACTAATTAATAAAATTCCTCTAGAGAAAGATTTCACAGGAATTGTTGAGCAAAAGTGAAATTCCATAATGAACCTTAATAAGTGTTTTACCACTTTTGAGAACTTAATACTATGTTATTGTGGGGCTGTGAGTGGGACCAAGGAATTATTAATATTTAACTTGACCAAATTGTGATATGTTATGGATGAGTATATCATTTGTTGAATATACATGAATATGCATTGAGTCATCATACATTGTGAAAGTCCAATAGACTTTGTTGCAAGGTTGTATGCCTAGGAGATTGAATCACACCTTAGTGCAGGTGTGAATAGACTAAGTGTAGGTTATATCATTGACCTTGGGGGTGTCGAGGTGCGGGTGTTCCATGAACAGACAGTTGGTAGCTCCTCTGAGCCGTGGGATAGACCAATGCAAATACACCGACGATCCGGACCAAGACACTATCCTATATCGCGATCCTATGAGAATGCCACTGTATAAAGCCTTGATGCGCAAATTATGAATTTTTTGGAAAAGCACTTGATTTTATGACTGACGAGATATTGGCATGTCTCCTTGATCATTCTCTTCGATGTTTGTGTTTAGCTCCATGGAGTAGGATTTGTTGTACCGAATGTTGGATTTTGGTACCGTGTGCACGTGCATAGTGAATCAACATATCATTTGACATTTATTTATTCATATGTTGATGGAACTATTGTTTATTGATGTATAACTGCCTGGAATTGCCAATTTGTTTACTATGTGAATCTTGATGCTAATTATTATTTCTGTTATGTTATGTGGGCGTCCAATGCCATTCTGTTTCTTTACTACTATAATTGGTATTGAATGCAGGATGTCTCACCTCTTTTCTGTATTTCTGTTATTCTCTATATTTATATGTTTCTCTGAAGACGTTGGTAAAGAAGGGGAAATGCACGAGATCCCCAGCTTTTGGCCTGATTTTGATTAGTACCTATTTGGAGCATGACGTCCCATCCACGTGGCTTTTTGGGGTATGTTAAGTTGACTTTTCATGGAGGTCCGGATTGTTGGCATATCAACCTGCGTATGAATCACTACGTCTACCGTGGAGATGTGACAGTGTCACTGGCTTGGGGTCGTTATGATCCACCTGTTTTTACTTTCACTGTAAATGTTCATTTAGAGTTTTACTTACCAGTTCGTGATATGTGGAGTGATTTCTACTACACTCCACATGAGGATTCGTTTTTATCCTCTGCACGAGCCCTTGCTTGTAACTTGGTTGCTCCGATGAGGATTTCCTCTGACGATAAAGACCCCGAGGAGGATCTTGCCATGGTTCCTTCTCGTTAGTTTTAAGGGTTGATGCTGTTGATAGCCACTGATGGTTATTTGTAAATTTTTTTGAGGGCCTGATATTTTGTCTTTTGGTGGGCTGTACATGTGTTATCTTTTGGGGCGGGTAAAGCTTTTGCTATTTTGTATATCTATCGATGTAGCTAAACAGGTATAATAAAAGTGTGTGTGTATATATATATATATATAATGTATGACTTATTTCTCATGTTGATTCTGCCGTAATTATGTTTCATCATTTTCTTACGACAAAAAAAAAGTATTGATCAAATTATTTACACGATTATAGCTAAACAGGATTATCGATATTTAAATGAACCAGGTCTTAATTTATGTTTTATTTCCGCATTGTCCTTTTTGGTGTGACATTCCCTCCTCAAAAAAGGGTGTTACAGTTAGTACTTGTAACACTTTGTTGCTTAAGGTTCTACGTACCCTTTCAAGATAATCCACTACTCCAGGATATCCCAAGGCTCTTACCTTTACCAATTAACTAGAGTGAATGCTACCAATTCATCCTAGTACACTCGTATATATTACACCATCTCATCACATCTTGTATGATATCTAATGCAACACTAAGTGCCTAGGGTGTTATGTAACACCCCAACTTTTGGGTAAAAGATCATTGTGTCCCTGTTTTGCTGTTTCTTATTTTTCTGTATGAAATATAGAAAAATAATACTGTTTGTTATTTTATTTGGTCGTTTTACATAATTTGTTCCGATACAGTAAAATAAAAATTTTATCAAATTACTGTTTTAAATTTTTCTGTGTGAAAAATAGATGTATAATACTGTCTGGTATTTTATATAATCGTTTTACGTATTTTTCTTCAAGACAGTGAAATAAAATTTTTCTTGAATTCGCTGTTTTAAATTTTTCTGTGTAATATACAGCTATATAATACTGCTGGATATTTTATTTGAACGTTTTGGATGATTAGCTCTATTGTGGAAAAAATGGGAAAATAACCATTACGTCCTGAATGTGCTGTTTTTGCTGTTTTTGTTGTTTTTAATTGTTTTCTACTTGATACAGTGCTCAATATTACTGTCTGTGATTTTATTTGGACTTTTTGTGTGATTTGCTCCAGGGTAGCAAAATAATATTTTCCGGACCGGGAAAATCTGTTTTTAATTATTCAGAGGCGGAGGATCTTACTAAACCCAATTTTGAATGAGCCTAAAATTAATCTTTTAATTTTTAGGATTTAACTGTCAAATAAAATAATTTTATATTATTATAATATTATTTTATTAGTATAAATAAGTGACTAGAACCGAAAATATTTTGCGGGACCACGTTTAGTCATCAAGTGTTGTACACGTGGACCAATGAGGAACTGGTCAAAATTAGTGGCTATTTCATCGCAACGGGCCAATAGAACGATGACACGTGGCGTGACACCCGGCATCATGACTAGCTTCTAGAAGTCGATCGGTGTGACTCACGCAGTGACTCGCCAGTTCCGGAGCTTCTCGATGAGTGACTCACCATTGATGATGCGACCAATGATAGATGGATCGGTGACTATGACTCGCCATGCTGACTCACCTGTTTTGGAAAATATCTATGCTGACTCATCTGCTCTAGAAAAATATCTACGCTGACTCACCATGTTGACTCACTCGTTCTAGAAAATTCCACGATGACTCATCATACTGACTCATAGTAGTGAGTCACATGTTCTAGAAATTTCTCTTTGATGACTCGTTTTATAACTCATCAAGGGTAATCAGTAGAAAAAAAAATGATGATCAATAATAATTACTACTCTGTTAGTATAAAATAAAAATCTATGTGTATATTATTACCCATTAGACAATAAATACTGACTTTATAAACAGTAATTATTGTATAATTGTGTTTATTGGTTAAAGTATGTTAGAAAATATACAATGTGCACCAATAGGAATTGGTCAACAAAAATAGCAACCAATAAGAATCAAGTTAGTAAATATTTAACCAATGTGATTTAGTCAATAAAAATGGCTTGACTCTTTAAGGACCAATAGGAAACAAGCTATCAAATGAGTTTGGACTTCTTGAATTTGAATGGTTCTACGTAAAGGAGGAAAGAGCAATTTGCTCTAAAAGCCAAATTCACAAAGTGAAGTTTACGTAGAAAGCTTTAGGAAATTCATTTAGAAAGCCAAATTAACCAAATAAAGACTAGTCAACATTGGTTTCTTCTCTTTGATTTCATTCTACGGCAAAGCAATTTGTGTGAAGCTAATATTTCCATTCAATTCTTCCTATCTTTCAATTAAATTCATCAAGTGAGACTAAGTCAATTTTGGTGGCTTCTCTTCACTTGTATCTACGGCAATTGCATGCTTTGGGAAAGTAATTATTGCATTTCAATTCATTATTCTCTTCATGCTTCTACGGCAATGCATGATTTAGGGAGACAAATATTATATTTTATTTCATTCTTATTCCTATGCATTTACAACCATGCATTTGGAGGAAGCAAAATCAAATATCATTCTCACCTACTCTCAAAGTGATCCACGGCAAGTCATGCTTAGTGGAAGGAAATCTCACTTTGTCTTCATTTGTCAAAGTCTTCATCTTTTCTCCAAAAGCTATCAAACAATTAAACCTCTCAAATATTTCTTCTCTTTTCTTCTCTAAACCTCACGGCCTCTTCACTCTTTTCTATCATTCACTTTTCTAAAATTCCAAACTACCTAATTTCTTGCTTCTTTAATTCATTTCAAGACCCTTTGTAATTGAAACCTAAGCCTAAATCTTCCATTTTCTCCATTTTCTATCATGTTCTTCAAAGCTTAAGTTTGAAGCCTTGAAGGTAGGGTTACTTAATTTTCATGTTTCTATCCATTTCAAAATTTTGATCATGATTTTAATCCATGATTATTGTAGTTTAGAGCCTTAGGTATTAATATTGTATGTTTTCTTTGATTTTCAAGAAGCTCTTGGTGAAGAAGATTGGCTTGAAGGAAACATACAAGGAGCTTGGAGGTTCTTCAAGAGGTAAGAGGGAGATTACCCTCATCAACCATGTGTTGGTGGTGAGGAATGTTTGTGGTTGTGGTGAAGAATCCATAAGGATTCACTCACTTGATTGTTTATAGTTTTTCCTAATTGTGATTGATTATGTGTGTAAATTATTTATGTGTTTATTATTTGTGTGTTTGTTAATTTTGTGTTTGTTAGTAGGTTGTTGTGTATTTGTTAGTAGCCTTCTTATTTAATGTTTGTAATAAATTGCATGTCTATAAGCTTTAATTTGCATGTCTACAAGCTTTGATAATATTGCATGTGTTAGAAATGCATGATAAAATATAGGATGTGAATAATATGTCAAGGATTGTATGAGTGTTCCAAAGAACACACTAACAAGGCTCACGACCATGATCCAAATGGGGAACCAAAATGTTCTCTTAATTTTCTTAAAATATGATTTAATTAACCTAGGAGAATTGGTAAGATATCCATTTGTTTAGATCAAGAAAAATGAATTTGGAAATCAAATGGCATAACCTTACATTTTCGGCCAACATGTCTAACTTCAACACTTTGATTTCTAAAATTATTTTCTAGGGTAATGATTTAATCAATGTAGACAATACAAGAGATTTAACATGTATTTAGAAGGTGAAAAATAATTTGGAAATCAAATGCAAAGTTTTTATCAAATTCGGCCAACATGCCAAATTAGATATTCATGATTTCTAAAATTAATTCCAAGCTATTTTCAATCAAGAAGAAGCAATACAAGTTAAAGTAAATTTTCTACAATGAGTTTTAAAGAAATAAAGTGGTTAGAATTAAGTTTAAGAGGTTAATACTAATGATTTTTTACTGTAAGAAGAAATACAGTAGCTTTATAAAATTTCTAACGTATAGCTCCCCATGTGTTTTGAAGCACGTTAGTAATTTTCAAAAGTGTAATTAATTGGTTGTAATAAAAATAAAAGGAGTTTTGACAGTAAACCTAGAAAACCATTATTATAATTTTTTTCTAAATCAAATACTGTCAATTTTTATTAAAAACAGACAAATAAGGCAGAAAAGATGAACAAAAGATAGTATACACTATGAAAAATATTCTACGTAATTTAAAAGTACTAAATATTATTTCTGTTTATTCTAAACAGTTATTTTAAGGAAGTTGGACAAGAAAACGATTTAAAAATCTTACGCGATTGAGAAAACGTATTAAAAATTCTACGCGATTTTGAAAACAGTAAAATATATTTACGCGATTTATAAATGTTTGTAAAAACGACGGAATTGTGAAAATGCGATAAAATTTCTACGCGATTGAACGTTACTGTATTTTTCGCTGTCGGGAAAATGTGAACCCGTACAGGTTTTCTTTATATATATATATTTGTTGCCAATGAGGGCAAGCTTTCGCTGTCGGGAAAATGTGAACCCGTACAGGCTTTCTATTTTTCTGCCATTGAGGGCATATTATTATCTTGAGGGCATTTTCATAATTTCATATTTTTGGAATTATGTATTGTGTTTATGCCAAATTTTTGGTGGATTGATTGACGAGGTGAATCACATCGTATTGTCGGTGTGATAAGCGTAGTGTGGTTCGAAATTGAATGGACTTGGAGGCATTAGTGTGCATAAATCCATATGTGGACAGTTGGTTGCTCTTCTGGGCCGTGGTAAATGGCAACACACTAGTGGACTCGACACACACTATACTTAATCGAGATCTTGTAAAGTCTAATAGTACATTGCCTGTAGTGCCACAACGTGAGACCGTGAACTACACCACGCCTTGGATGATGGATTCCATGTGACGCGGGCTATAGACGCAACGTGTGACAACAAGCAATAGTTTGGTTGGGCAGCCGTGGTACTAATAGATTTTGAGGATCATTCGCTCTCGATGTCGTATGTTTTTAGCTCCATGGAGTAGGATTGTGTCTTGTTGTATATGTTGATATGTGGTGCATTGTTATCTTTTATTTGTTATTTTTATCTATTATCTTTTATTTGTTATTTCTTTTATTTGTTATTTTTATCTATTATCTTTTATTTGTTATTTCTTTTATTTGTTATTTTTATCGTTATCTTTTATTCATTATCTTTTATTTGTTATCTTTTATCTATTATATTTTTATTTGTGATTTTTATTTGTGATTTCTATCTCGTGATTTTTATCTGTGACCTTTCATTTGTGATATTTACGTTGTTATGACATTTGATCTTTCTTTTATATTGTCTTGTTATGATATTTTATATGGTATGAATTGTTATATCTATCCCGATAATGTTATTGCTTTGTTTATTTTATTAGGTTATATGCATATTAGAAATATTTGTAAATTGATAACATGACTATAATTGTGATATCTGTGTGTATGGAATGACTTTGTCATTCGAATCATTCTTTGCTACCATACTGGTATTGGTGAAAGGGGATCTCACCTCTTTCTTGTATTCTTTGTGTTGTGTTGTGTTGTTAAAATCGTATAGTAGGCGGAGTAAACCTATTGGAGGCCATATTCTGAAGATGGTGACGGCGTCAAAGAGTGACCTTCAGACTTCAACAGGATGCAGTTGGTGGAGACATGGATCTTGTAGGTTGGGTTTTTCTCGTTAGTGTTATTACCGTGCTATTAGTAGTAACCTTCATTGGGTTTGCTACTGTTTTTCTGAGTCTATAAATTACATGTTTTACTTCTATAATGAATATTTGATGGTATTTAGATTATGTATATTAGTCAATTCAATTTAATTTCGGTTTTCTTATAATTTTTGGTAAGTTTATATTTCCGCGAAATGAAATTTTAAAATTCATCTTTTAACAAATCAAAACTTTTATAAAATGATTTCAGTTGATTTTATATTTTATTTAAAATGTGACGCCCTACGGAGGGTGTTACATGTTACATACCTACCTATGGCAATCCTTAACTATCGGATACACAAAGGGTCTAAACTTTCTCATATATACTAAAAGGTTATTTCCTCTTTGAAATATCTCTAGTAGCATCCTAACACACTTTAAAAAGTATGTATAAATGATCTCAACAGTTTGTCATTATCCTTTATACTTTTACAAAGAAGTAGAAGAACTGCCCGTTAATAATGTTTAACATACGTAAGTAGATTAATTCATCTATAGCTATAACCTCTTCCTTGTTAGTGTCTCCTTAGTGGCTAAGTCTCCTTTTAATAATCATAAGTGATTGCTATTACCTTATTTATCTTAATGGATAATACCACTTTAATTACCTTAGTAGATAATACCACTTTTCAAAGCTCAATTTTCATACAAAAGCACATTAATATTTTTGGTGTTAAAATAAAACCAATTCCACCATAATTACACATAATTTAAATTATAATTTCTCACATTAATGCATCCATTCTTAGGTCCAGAATAGGGCAGCACACTGTCCTTATTTTGAGCTATCATCAAATGTTTCATTTCAAGTACAAAAGCCCATAATTACAACCATAATTAAAACAACATTTAGTCCTCATTTTACATCATAATTTCAACCTTAATTTCCATCAACAAAGTATCACAAATTCAACCCTCAAACAGGGCATTTTACCGTGTCCAACATCTAAACAAAGTTTAACTATGAACTTCACTAAATCAGTCACAAAGTCATCACAACGACTATTAGAAAGTGAAATATAATTTTAAAAATATAATTCTTGTTGTGGCTGTATGCCACATAATTAAAAACTCAACTAATTTCTCAAGTCTTTTGTTCAATAATTCATCAAGAAAATAACTTGAAACAATCAAGAATTAAAACCAACTAATAATTAATCATCAAACTGGGCATGAACAAACTTACTTATTTTACAGTCCACTTAAGACTTAAATAACCAATTCAATAGTTCTAGTACTAGGGTTTCTCCATAAATTCATAATACCTCAATTAAATCAATACCAATGCACAAGTAATCAAATATATGTCTTAATGTCAAACACACATGATAAATAAAAATGTCATGGCTAAATTCCCTCTTAATGACCATCAAAATAAATTCATCAAGGGAGACTCATGGTCATTCACTAACTAACATAAAAATAAATAAATCAAAGTGTCATACCTTAATGAGAACCATAGAGTATAATTTAACAAGAGATTTCATCTCTTTTTCTTAAGGTATGTCCATTATCTACATATGTTCTAAGACCAAGTATTTTCATTCTAAGTTTAGTATTAATACATGAGTTGAATATGTAGGATATATATTCTAAATAGAGCAATAACATACTTTAAAGCATTCAACCATATTATAACCATGTCTCTCATTAAAAACAACATATTAAACTCAACATAATAACTAATAGGAAAAGATAAGAAAATTAAGACAAAGAGATCTCATCAAACACATGGTGCAACCATGATTTGCATCAAGCAACCATCCAATGAAAATTTAAATTTCTCTTCATTTTCAATATCAATAAAACAATAACTGAACAATTTTAAAGACTTAACACCATATAACATTAATACTCAAATTTCCTTAAAAAAAGCTAGGTAACCTTCAGCCCTCATTGTAAATCATCATTCAAAACTATAATTCAAGCACAAAAACGACCAAAAATTGAGCCACATTTAGGGCAACACCTTGCCATGATTTTCTAGCACAACTTAAGCCATCAATTTATGCTATTTAACATCACAAATCTGTTCATAAATTGGTCATGTACAGCCGTGACCATTCAACATAAAAGTCCAATTACTTTCTCATCAGAACCACATTATAATTCAACACAACATCAATGGAAAATGGATAAACAATTTTAACAATATAACATCTCCTAAATTACGTCATAACTGTGAGACATGTGGTTTCAAAACACATGTAATGTCACAACTTTTATTCATGATCTCAAAAGAGAATTAGAATTAGTTAAAATGGAAACTAAAGCACAAGAAGTGAGTAAAATAACTTTCAGTGTTTCATCAATTCTATCCGTGATATTTAGGAGTTCATCAACCAGAATTTAACTCATATCTAAGTCAGAATAAGAGGCAAAACAAAGGCCAAGATCCCCTACCTCATTTCCATGGCTCCATGATTTCATTTTCCCCTTTCCATACCCTTCTTCTCCCTCTTGTCTCTCTGTTTTTCTTTTATTTTTTTTCCACCATTTCCTTCGATTTTTAGCACCCATATAAATGAAAGAGAAGTGAGTGATAAACAAAGAACCAGAAAAGAGAAAAGATGGTCAGAACTGACCTAGTCAAGCAACGGGAGTGTGAACTAGAGAGAAAGCAGCACGAGCAAACAACGAGGGTGACCGACCAAGAGCAAGAACGACAAGAACAGACGGCCAGCTACTACGAACTATAGCATACATAAGGAAAATCAGAGAGCATCCGAGCGAGAGGGTGAGTGGATGAGTGGATGGGAAAATGGGAGGGAGAGTGAAATGAAAGAGGGTAAAACAAATGGATGATAGGAAATCAAAAAACTAAAAGAGATAAAAGGGAAAGTGGTGAAGATATTTAGAGAAAGATATATTAAAATATTCTATTGGAAACATGTTTATCTTTTAAAAATATTTTAATCCTTCTTAACTCAACCTCCAATTTTCTCTAGAATCATAGAAGATTTTAGAATTTCTCTTAATCCCAATTCTCACCCTTTGTCACATGATCATAAGCACTTTTATCAAATATTGAGCTTCACTATTCATCCCTAGGTTAAGTTAATTCTCATAGAATTAAATTTAGAAGTATTTAAGTATTCTTCTCAATCTGTTTCTATTCTCAAATTAATCTCCATTCCTTTATTTTATATTTGCTCATACTCCTACGGGGTTTTTAATCCATTTATCTGATTAGTTTAATCTTTGAACATTATTTCATAACTTATTTGATTTTCCAAAATTCCATATAGCTCATTCCAATCCTTAATGACTTCAAAATAAATTCTCCATATTTATTTCCATCTTTTAGCTATTCAAGCTAAATTTGGAGCTATTTAAGTTGTTTCTCATATTCAATGTCATAGGTTTATGCTCCATTCATTCCAAGAAATTTCCAAGTATCATCAAGTAACTTATACCAGACTTATTGAGCTACTACAACCCTGATTAATATCATTAGGTTGGAGAGGATGTTACATATATATATATATATATATATATATATATATATATTATATATAATATATTATATATATATATTCAAATTGACTTTCAAAGAAATGTATTTTTTCCCGATACAGCTGCAATTATTGTGATGACACGTTTTCATAATAGAATTACTAAGAATTAGTATTCTCACCCCATTTCTGTTTTATATTACATGATAATTCAAAGATCGGATCTTGTAGTACTATGGTTGCAACAGAAGTTGAAGTTTATTTTAGATTTGAAATTTTGTAATAAGGACGTATGATTAACTTAAAGGCAGTTGAAGTATTTTTGTATTATGAAATACTCTTTGTATAAACATCCTTCCAGTATATGTATATTATTTCACCCTTCCAGGCTCATATTTTTGTATACTATTACAAAGTATATTTGTAATTTTTGTTATAATTTTTAAGTGATGTGCTTACTACTAATTACTATGGTGTAATTCCAAACACACTTTAGTGTTAGTAGTAAGGATGTTACATTTTGGTATCAGAGCAGTTCATCCTGTTGAGCTGGGGTATGGACTAGTTATGCTTTATTATGCATTTTTCTTGTCTTAATGATGAGATGCATTAGTAGAATTGCATAACGGCCTTGAGTTTGTATGTTTATGGTTAACTACCACACTGTTACCTGATATTTAGCCTGATCAACTCAATATATAATGTTCTGTGTGAGTAGGAGATTGTGGCATCGACGGGCATACCTATGGCTGTGATAATAGAACCCTTGCTGGCAATAATGTGCCAGACATGATATAGGTCTTTAGAAATATAGAGCTGCTATAATCATTAGAATATTAGAAGAAGGTATGACCCAGTAAAAGCAAAGGAATGGAAAAAGGAGTTAAAGAAGATAATGACAATGATGAAATGTGTGAACTACCAAAAGGTGTCATCTGTTGTTAAATATTAAAAGCAGAAGTAGATCATTAATGATTAGTTCCAAAAGTTTAAAGGAAAGTGTTGGGATTGAAATAATATAGCTTGAACCAATACTTTCCAAAGAAGTTGTAAAAAGAGAAAGCATTGGAATTCCTAGAACTTAAGCAAGGAGATATGATTATGGAGAAGTACGAAGCAAAGTTTGAGAAACTGCTTAAAATTTCTTTATATTCCAGATATAATTCAGATGAGATAAAAAAGGCAGTTAGGTATCTAAAGATCAGAGATTTTTCTAATGATGGTAAACAAATATAGCATTGTGGAATTGGAGAATTTAAGGTTACAACAGAAGTTTAGATAATGAGGTTTCTAAAAATGGAAAAGGAAAGATGATAAATTTAAAAGAAATAAATAAAAAGGGAAGTGACCCTCAACAAGCTAAGGGAAGAAGGTAGGGATGATTGTTTTCATTTACCATCTTTGTTATTTTTTTTTTTATCTTCATGCTTATAAATAACATGAGTGGTTTTCTATGACTTTATGTTTTAGAAATGGACTTGGTTTTTAATAAGATGTTTCTTAAGTTTGATATGAATCCACTATGTATTAATTTTGAGATTTGTTTGAGAATGATTTTAGATTGTATAAAGATTTTTTATAGGATTAGAAATCTCTTTCAATCCTTGTTTGAGAAGTTGGAAGTTGATTTGGAAACCAACGAAATAGAGGATGAATTGTGCCAGCTGTTGGGCGCCTGAGTGCTCATTATGTAGCGCCTGAGCGCCCAGCCAACTCCTGAGCATTGGAAGGCTGACTCTAGAGCGCCTAGTGCCCAACGCCCAAGCACCTAAAGGGCAGAAGAATTTTTATGTTATGCTATTATATGGATATAAGATTTCTAATGCAATTTAGTGCTATTTTATGGTATATTGATGAGGATTTTAGAATGTATGATAAGTAAGTATTGAATATAGATGTGAAATGAAATGTATAATGATTTGTGGTATGCAATGATGAAGTATGTTATGATTGGATGTTTGAAAAATGAGAAAGAATGGAGTTGTGCAGTAGATAGAAGTAATGGATTCGCTTAATGAATGAACAAGAGTAGATTAAGGTTGAGTGAGTTACTCCTTCTCTACTTAGAATCTAAATTGATTGAATGACTGTATATGTAATGTATTATATGAATGATAAACTTGTTGATTAAAAGGTAAACAAAGAATTATAGAATGAACGATATGGGTAACCCATTGCATAGGATTATCCTTGAACTTGGTGAGACTCGGAGAATAGTAGTTAAGGATGGATATTCCCTCCTTTGCCAGAGTTCTCTCTAGGTAAAAGGTAGTCGAGGATTAACATTCCCTCTTCTACTGGAGGTGATCCTAGATGGATGATAGAAAAAGAAAAGGATCCTCATCCTAGGTTAGAATGGAAGATTGAGGATAGACATTCACTCCCTTCCAAAGTAACTAAGGTTGAGGATGGATTATGCCCTTTTCCTCTTCAGTCAAGTTCTTCCTAGTTGGCAGAGGTGATCCTAGAATGAATGGTATTGTGAGGATGGTATTTCTTTCATCTACCACTGAATATGAATGAGAATGAAATGATAGTGTAAGGATGGTATTTCTCTCCCTATCATAGTATATGAGGATGGTATTTCCCTAATACCTACAACTCTGAAATGAGGATGGTGTTTCCCTCATAAGTTGTGGTTTGGGTTACCCTGAATATGGAGTAGTTCTGTGTGACGCACATAACAGTGTCATGAGTAGGTTAAAGTGCACCAACTTGGAAGCAAACTACTACCAAGAGGATATGAATAGAATGGTAATGTGAGGATGGACATTTCCTCACCTACCAAATGAATATGAATATGAATAGAATGGTATAGCGAGGAAGGACATTCCCTCCATACATTCTGAATAGGGATAAGAATTGTCAAAGAAAGAGATATGATGAATTATGAAACTTGAAGAAAATGAAAAAGAGTACAAAGAATGAAGAAATGAAACATGGTTAAAGACGAGGCATTTGATTTATAATGTAAGAGATATAAAGAGCATTATGTTGAATTATGGAACTTGAAGAATGAAGTACTGCATTGAATATGAGATTGATGAGACATAACAAGATATTATGATAAATGAATAAATATAATGGATATATGAAATAATGGAATATATGAGTTGTGAGGAATGGTGGAAGATGATGAAGGAAATTATCCTACCACGATCTAGAATTACCAGCAGTGATTTATGCATTGAAGACTTAGAGATGCATGGAAGACTTAGAGACATTATCTGTAAGGTGTTAAGTTTAAGGTCTTTAATGACCATAAAAGTTTAAAATATTTGTTTGATTAAAAGGAATTGAATATGAGGTAAAGGAAATAGATGGAGTTTTTGAAAGGTTATGATTATGAATTATGGTGTCATCTGGATAAGGCTAATGTAGTGGTCGATACACTAAGCAGAAAACTTCGACATGTATCCCATATAATGAAACAAGAAATGAAATTATTCAGAAGTTTTAGAAATTTGAGTTGGCAATGACTATATTACCACATAGTCTTGGTTTGAATAGATTGGAGATTAAAAATAATTTAAGAACTTAGATTAAAGCTGCACAAGAAGAAAATGAGAATTTGAAACAAATAGGTATACTAATCCTGTTAAAAAAAATTTAAAGTTAAAAATTGAACAATTATGTTGAGAGAAAGACCTTGTGCCCTAAGAAAAGCTAAAGTTAAGGAAAAAAATGTTTTGGTTAGAAATCTCGGAATGGAAATGAAAGAGTATTTATATGAATTACGTAATAGAATTGCGAAGTTCAGAAGATTTTGGGTCGAACAGTAAAAGAGCTTAGAAGAAAATAAATTCCTTTAGTGAAGGTGTTATGAGAAAATAGTGATTCAAAGGAAGTTAAGTGGAAGCTTAAGTTTAATATGATGTAAAGTTATCTAAAGTTTCTTGTATAAGGCAAGCAAATTTTGAAGACAAAATTTATAAAAGGGAGGGAGAATTGTAACATCTTCCCTAACCTAATAGCCCTAATCAGAGTTATAAAAGCTCAATAATATTGGGAAGAATTATCTATTAATTCATATAATTTTCTGAATTAGTTTGAGCGTAATTCTATAATACTGAATACAAGAGAATAATTAAGGTATCTGCAGAATCAGTTGATATGATAGAAATAAATATGAAAAATTTATTTCCTAGCTATAAATAATTGATAAGAGGTGTAGAAAATTTTGGAGAGTCAACTGAGTTAATATGGTATTTTTAAGGATACTGCTAAAAAATAGTCGGAACAATTAAGTAGCTCAGAAAATTATGAAATTTTATAGAAGTGACAAGTAGAAATAGAGAATATTTTGGTATGGAAAATAATTTAAGGCAGGTATATTTACTTATTTTACTGGTTCGATTTAATTTAAGAAAAGTAATGTAGCTTATTTGACGAATAGTAGTATATGAAAATTTATGGAAAAATGGATCTGAGGACTAAGTTGAGTCCTAAAATTTTCTATAAGACTTATGGATACTTGAAAACTTAGTATTAAAATATTAAAGTGTTCTTAAGAGATATAGGAGTTTCAACATAAAAATTTTAATTACTTTTTCTTCACCCACTGCTTAATGTAATATTTTAATACAATTATCGTAAAATAACTGGAATATTTCTGGATAAAACGTAACAAGTATGTCCCTTTAAAAAATGCATAAAAATAAATCCATAATAACTTGTATAGTCATTATAGAGAGCCATGAAGAAAGAGAAAGGTTATATATATACGCCACTGACTAAAATGCCACATTGTAATACATAAACCTTTACAAACTAAACTAAGAAAATAAATACATCTGATACATAAAGAAACAAAATGATTAAACACAGCAGGGTGAGAAATCACAAATTTGTCAGTATGAGTATACTAAGACTAGCAGTTATATATATATATATATATATATATATATATATATATATATATATATATATATATTCACATCGAATAGATAACTAAACACCACATATTTCATACATACTCTTTATGCCACAGAAATTACAACAATCAATGATATCGTACAATCGCCCATAGAATCTCAAGATATCATCCAGTAAGCAAGATAACCGTCCATACAATTGTCAACAAATGCAATGCTTTATGCTATGAGGTATGAATATGCTCACACAATACAGTAATAATATGATTATGCAATACTAATGCAGATTTTAGTTTTTGAAAACACATGATACTTACTAGATTCCCAAAACCAAGTCCCATTGTATACACTGAGTAGGATAGGTACGATAGCCCTTACACTACATGGTAATAAGTGGATTCCGTCCCCTCACGATAGTAAGAGTACTGCTACCACCCCCATGCCGGTAACCTTAACCATAATATCACCAATACTATGAGAATTTAGATCTAACACCTCATTCTAAGGCCATATGGTTGTGTACATCATCTAAGGTTACAATACATAGGAAAATAGTAAGAGTAAAACATACAAAAGTATTTTCAAATCACACTTGAATAAATCACAAGATCCTCACAACCTTATGAAAAAGCAACACTAGTACATGTGAACCTTAGCCTAACTTATTCAACAAAGTAGCAAGAACTATGTCACTAGTACTCTTACATCTAGAACCTCACATCATCGCTTCGAAAGTGATTTCAAAGTCAACCTCATGTTGAACAAGGTCTTTGGTGTAACACTATGGCATTCTATCTCACATGGTTACTCAAGGTTTCTCACAAATCTTAGATACGTAAGATGGTTATTCCCTCAAGGAATTATTCCTTAGAGTGCCTCAACACTCTTTAAAAGGCATAAAGTGTGATTCCAACTAATAAGGAATTCTAATTTCCCAAGATAAACACTCTGGAAATTTCTGTGTTAGGGCAATTAGGCACCCATTTTCTCAGCACTTAAGCGTTGCATGACAGAAACCTCAGCTCTATTTCATCTGTCATTGAGCACTTAATCGCTTAAACTCTGATCGATTAATTGATCAGTACCTGTGACCTCTAGACTGGCGTGATTAATTGCTCACTTTATGGGTGCTTGATCATTAGGTTCCAGAACTTAAATACGAGCTCTCTGGCCTTAAGCGCTCAATCAGTCAAAAACTGGGCGCTTAAGCGTCAAGCATCTGAAACTTCAGTTACTATTCCATTGGTTTCCAAACCAGATCTTAACACCTAGAATCAAGTTCTAAAGTTCTCCAACTCCATTAAAGGTCCATAAGCTTAGAGAAACTATCATACAACCTATCCACACATCACCTCAAAGCAAATGGTTCAACTAACCATTCACAACATCCATTTTCTCAACTCATGGATACGAGGCTCCAAGGATGCAACCAAGTTTCAAATAACCCACAATCACATTCTAACTCAGTTTGAGACATCAAACAAGTCCTTAACCAATTCTAACATCCCAAACCATAGAAAAACACCAAAACCTATTTCCTTTCTATGTCTCAACATGTATCATAACCATGAAGAGAAGAAAAATGGGGTTTGGAGATAAGAAACAAGAACCCCTACCTCTTGCAGCTGAGATGAAGATGACCAAGCTTTGTTTATGGAAGCTTCTACTCTACCTTTCCTTTCCCCTTCATCTTTCTTTCTTCTTTTTCTCTTTGTTTGTCCCTTTTCTCTTCCTTTCCACTAGTGCCTTCTGCAGAACCTTGGAGAGAAAGAGAGAATGAGTGAAATCAAAAAGAAAAATATCTAAAGAAAGTCAACAAAGAAGGTTGGATTCAGCCATGGAAGACTTAGGAAACTTATATACTTTGCAAGTAACATTATATCTGCTAAGAACAACTAATTTGCACTAAATCAAGTTTTTTAACTTTCAACAAGTTTAAAATAAATCATAAGATTCATCAAAAATCTTATTGCACAAAATCTATCATTTTCCATATCTGTGACTAGTCAATCCAGCATTAAAACACATAACCTGTATGTTTAAAAATACCAAACTAACTCTGATTATTCTTAAATTTTAACCACATCACAATTTACACATTTGTGACTTAGAAATAAATTATCCACATCTATTTCCATTAGCTAAGCCATTTATGTTAATATCTGGGTCATTTAAGCTACTTTATACCTTCTGGGTTTGCAGCAAAGTGCCTAAATTAACTCAGATTGTCACAAAATTGAACAGACATGTTAAGCAAGTATTAAACTATCTCTGTAACCATTTACAAGTCTAACATGTTTTAGAGGATGTTACATTCTCCCCTCCTTTTTAGAATTTTGTCCCTAAAATTGCTTACCTCAAATAAACAACTGCGGATAGTCTTGCTGCATGTGGGACTTCAACTCCTAAGTCGCCCGCTCAAAGCCAGCACCATCCCGAAGCACCTTCACCAGAGGAATCCGCTTACCTTTAAGCTCTTTGACCCCTCTATCCATGATCCTTACCGGAAGCATAACATAAGACAAATCATCCCTTAACTGCATAGATTCATTTCTTATGACATGTGAAGGATGTGATGAAGATTTGACAAATTGGGAGGAAGGGCAATTTCGTAGGCTACGATTCTAATTCTCTTTAGAATTTGGTAATGATCCATAAAACGAGGATTTAACTTTCGTGTTCTCAAAGCCCTACTAATCCCTATTGTATGAGTGACTCTCGAGAAAATATGTTCTGCCTCATTAAACTCTAGAGGTCTTCTCCTCCTATCAGTATAGCTTTTCTGCCTACTTTGAGCCATAACTAACCTATCCCTAATCATTTTAATCTAATCTGAGGTCTGATGTACCAACTCAAGTCCTAGGATAGTTCTCTCTCTAACCTCATACCAACACAAAGGGGACCTACACTTTCTACCATAAAGTGTTTCATACAATATCATACCTATGCTAGTATGATAACTGTTGTTGTAGGTAAACTCCATTAAAGGTAAGAACTTATCCCAACTACCCTTCTGCTCTAGCACACATGCTCTAACCATATCCTCGAGGGTTTGGATAGTCCTTTCCGATTAACCATCAGTCTGCGAATGATATGCTATACTCAAATTAAGCTTTGTCCCAAAAGCTTATGCAAGGCTCCCCAAAATCTATATGTAAATCTAGGGTCTCTATCTGAAACTATAGAAAGGGGAATATCGTGCAATCTAACTATCTCCTGAAGGTATAAGTGTGCTAGTCTATCCATGGAGTAGTTAACTTTATAAGGTATAAAATAGGTAGACTTAGTTAGTCTATCCACTATAACCCAAACCACATCAAATCCTAGCTGAGTCTTGGGTAACCTCATCACAAAATCTATTGTGATGTTACCCCATTTCCACTCAGGGATTTCTAAAGGTTAAAGAGGTCCAGAGGGTTTCTAGTGTTCTATCTTGACCCTCTAATAAGTTAGGCACCTAGACACAAATTCAGCTATGTCCCTCTTCATTCCAGACCACCAAAACATCATCTTCAAGTCTTGTTACATCTTAGTGGTCCCGGGATGGATAGTGTAATGACTATAGTGAGCTTCTTCAAGGATCATTTCCTTGATTTCAGATTCACTAGGAATGCAAAGTCTATCTCTAAACTTATTCATCCCATCATTCACCATATCAAATTCTCTAGGATTCCCTAAAAAGATTTGCTCACTTATAGCTCTAAGAGTCTCATCTTCCGTTTGAGCTTCTAAGATCTGAGTCCTCAAGTTACGCACTATGTCCACTCGACTCACACTGAGACTATGTGGTAACACAATTATTGAAAAACTCATATCTCTAAAACTCTCAATAAGTTCACTCTCCTGGATCATCATCTGGGACATGTATAGGGATTTCCTCCTTAGTGTTGGTGTATGCCTTAGAGACCAATTTATTTTGACCATACTAGCTTACATTGTATTATGCTATTTATTTAATATATGAGATATTTTATTTATTGTGTTATTTATGATAAACATAATAAAGTCCTTAGATAGTAAGTTTTATGTCATAGGAGATCAAGTGGATGACTTGATCGTGAGATCATATTAGATAGAATCAAAACACAATTCTTAAATGTCTCTAGTCAAGTATTATTGTTAATTAGGACGACAATAATGCATTGAGACTAGGTGAGATATCAAGTCTTCACATGGATACATATTAGAGTAATGATGTATTGGACTGAGCCGCATGAGAACGCTATATGGATCATTACGTGAATGTAATAAGTGATTCTCATAGTGATAATGGTGTATGTGGTCCTTTGACCTGAAATCACTACGATTACTACATGAGGAGTTGTATGTTTTAATGCCATCAAACGTCATCTATAACAAGGTGATTATAACGTTAGTTATTGGACATACTGCAAATCATGCAGAGGAATGTGAGTGACATAGATGGGATTTGTTCCTCCTACATAACGGGAGTGATGTCCTCGAGGGGCCTGATTGAGTGAGACTATGAAATGCATGGTCATGCTCAAATGAGTCAATATGAGATATTGATCTCATTTGTTATTACTACGTCTACTCGAGTATCAGGAAATGGAAGATTGAACTATACAAGGGTGACACGTTCCATGCCTTGTGTTCAATCTAGATATCTAGACAAAGGGACTAAACTACACAAAAACATTGATCACGGAAAGGTTATGTCAAATCACTGACATTCTCATGGGTAGCAGTGATGTGTTGCTAAATATTAGTCACTACTTATAATATTAAAATGGGATTTTAATATTACTGTCAACGTTATGAGAACCTGTAGGGTTACACACATAGAGCAGACAAAATTGGAGCAATGAGAATCTAAGTTGGACTGGGATTCCATCGTGAGCCTAACTCAAAACAATTGAGTCCAAAGGCTGCACAGCTAACCTTGTTGTTACTCTCTCTCATTTAAGGTAGTCACTATTATCTATAGTACTATTAAGGGGGCTACTAGGTACGCAAAACAGAACCCTAGCCACACCTACAGAAACAGTTAGTGAGAGAGTAACATGTTTCTCTTCTCTTCGCAGCTAGCATTGTGTCAGAGACGTGGGACTCCAAGATAGCAGACATTGGACGTTCGTGAGTCTGTTCATGTGGATACCGCAGAGACATCATCGTTGTTACGATGTTGGTGATTCATATGAATTTTTTTGTTTTTCCACTATGTTTGTTTTGGAAATTCCCAACAGTGGTATCAGAGCCACTTGCGCAACCATGATTTAGTCTTTGCTGTTTACGTGTTGTATGAAATAACATCATTAGTTGTTCTCTTTTTGGTAAAAGGCATGATCATTAATATGTTATTTTAGAAAAATGAATGAATCCTTTGCGAAAATATATTCTGTTTGACATATTGTATATGAAACTATGATGATGTTTTTGAAACTGTGAACATGTTCATATGTGTTTATATGTCTGTATGTCTTTACGAAGTTTTCTGGTATATATATATGTGATATATATAGCGGCATAATGCGAGGAATCTGGAAACCTTGTTTATGGTCTACGACAGCATCAAATGTTGATGTCAAGCAAACCTTGTTTCTGGACAGTCTAGAAACCTTGTCTTGGTCTATGGCAGCATCAAGTGTTGATGTCGGCCAAACCTAGTTTCTGGACAACACAGCAGTGGCGTTAGGAGTTTGTATATTTATAGTTAATTGTCATAATGCTACATAATATTGAGCTTAATCAACTCAATATAAAATGTGTGGTATGTACAGAAGACTATGACATCGACCAAGTGCACGCGTAGGGATAGAATATCTACCAATAAAAGTATGAGAGACATAATGGAAGTATTCAAGAAGATGATAATTTCAATGAAAGAGAGCAAGGAGAGATGTCTGTGCCCATGAAGAAATACATGCAACTATGACTAAGATGTTAGAAAGGAAGGGAAAAAGTTCACATTTGTGACCAAAGAATGAAGTAGCAGTCTGATAATCACATATTTTATTCATTAAGAAACCCTTATGTTTAGTCATTTACACTCTCCATATTCTTAATTGATTGAGTTTGGTATGATTTTGTGAGTTTGAGCTCAAATTGGTCCTAATTGAATATTTTCAGCATTATTGAGATTTGACACTGTTTCTGTATTTTGGCCATAACTTGAGTTCCTAATATCTGATGAACATGAATTTTACCTTGTAGGAAAGCTAAGAGGAAGCTCTACAACTTTGATGAAGAGCTCGAAGTCTGATTCAGATGTCTAAGGGACCTAAGTTTACATGGAAGTCAGAATACGGGTTCTGCCAGTAGAATCCGAATAGTGTGCACTCAAAAAAATCATATCTCAAGATGTAATAATGGAGATGGGCTGAAATTTGGACAGTGGATAGTCAAGATCCAAATAAACAACTTTCATGAAGAACACATTTTGAGAAAAAGAAGTCTAGCAGGTCATTTTGAGCTTACAAGTCGGAACAGAGGTGCTGAAGTTGGGTTTGAGCAACCTACGGTATTTGGGACATATCTTGGGCTTAAGGAAGCCAAATTGGACGAACCAGCTATCCATTTTATAGCCAAGACAAGGATCTACAACTTTGATGAAGAACACTTTTCGTGGTTCTGAAGTATAGTGGGTCGTTTTTGGCTTCCAAGTCAGACACGAAATTTTCATCCTCAACCATCCACTCACCCATCCACTAATCCACTCATCCATCCACTAATCCACTCATCCACTCATCCACTCATCCACTAACTCACCCATTCATCCACTAATACACTAATCCAACCATTTAACCACTCCATCCACTCATCCACTAACTCATCTACTCATCCATCCACTCACCCATTCATGTCCATAATTTTCCACTCACCAAAAGTCCTTTGGCATTTTCACTAATTCAACCACTCAACCAATCCACCCACTCATCCACTAAACCAATCCACTAAACCAACCCACTAATCCATCCACTCAACCACTCCACTCACTCACCCACTCATCCACCCACTTCCCTTTGTCATTTTGTTACCTTAGACTTCTATAAAAGGCACCATTTATCATGAACAACATGAATTCTCTCCTTCATTTTCTCTCTTAGTTTCTTGTTTCTTCATAGTTTCTTCATAGTTTCTCATAGCTTTTGTATATTTTGATGCTTCTCTTCATGGTGATGGAGGGCTAAGCTACTTTCGGTCAATTTAGATCTCTTGAAGAGATTGTGGTTTGGATTCTTGAGACCTTGGTTATGTATTGTATTTGATTTGTAATTGAATTCCTCTTTTCTTCTTCTTTCTTCTTCTTTCTTCTTCTTGATCTTGAATGCATGAATGGTGATTCTATTTATGTTGATCTAATTTGATCTTAGTTTAAGATTGAGATTTGTGATGAAACTTAGAACTAATTGATCTAAACTAATCACATAAATGAAGATTGAGATTTGTGATGAAACTTAGAACTGATTGATCTAAATTAATCACGAGAATTGAAGAGGTTAGGTTCTTGATTTGTGCCTAAGTTAATTGAATTCGGTACTTGAAATTAACATAGATTTTCATGAATGGTGCGATTGCGGATTTGTGTTTATCACTTGTTAATTGAATTCTAGACGATCGTCTAGTATGAATTCTGGATTTGATGCGAGAGATCTCGGTTAGATCCAAATTAACAATTCAATTGCACTTCAAGTGTTCTATGAAGGGTCTATGATTGAATCCACCCAATCTTGGATAGGTTTCTAAATTGATTTGCTCTTTAATTGTTATTTCTTCCTTTAATTTTGTTAAGTGCGATCTTAAACTGTCAAACCCCCCTTTTTGCTAACTTTCACTTGATTTGATCAAATTGCATTTACGATCCTTGAGGAGACGATCCGGTGTTGTCACTGTGCTACAAGCTTAGGTAATAACTTCGGTTATAATTTTGATTGAGTTCGGCGCTCGTCGAATTTTGGCGCCGTTGCCGGGGAGCTCGTAGGTGTAATCTTTTCATTTTGAGTAACCTTACTAATTTTTTTTTTTTTTTTTCTTACCTATTCTAACAGTTATTTTTCATTTACTAACATTGTCCATACCATACTAACATTTTTATCTTAGCTTTTGAATTTTTGAATTAGGAAAGGACGGAAAGCGGTGATTACGGGTAACTATTGCAATTTTCGAACTGAAACATGCCCAGAATGAGCTGTAACTTGGTCGGTTGAAGGAAAACAGCTTGATAAACAAGACTCACAGTAAACTGTGAGGTCACCCCTGTTTTTCGAAATTCTATCATTTAGACCACTTTTTCAATTTTTTAATATTTTTTATTGCATTTTCTAGTTTCATTTTTATGTAGATTTTGTTACTGTGTTGATTCCATAATTTTTAAAAATGTTTAGACATATTAACTAGATTTATTTTTGCATATTTTGAGTGTTGTTTAGTGTATTTTGCTTAGTTGCGGTTTTTGTGTTTTTGTGCTTTAGTTGATGCATGACTAGGTCCAATCGATATCTTGCTTGATCTTGATCCTGAGATTGATAGGACCTTGCATAGATTAATTAGAGCTCGTGTGATAAATTCGAGTTAATTTGAACCTAATTTTAGGAGTGAAACGATAACTTAAGTAATCCTGAAATCATGGTGATAACATGCATAATAGAACCCTTAAGGAACTTCTTTGCTCTGATGTATCTTACCAATCTTTGTGCATTCAATATCGATCTTGATGCAGATTTTGAGTTGAAATCTGGTTTGATACACTTGTTACCAAAGTTTCATGGTCTTGCGGGTGAAGATCCTCATAAGCACTGAAAGAGTTCCATGTTGTGTGTTCAACCATGAAGCCACAAGGCATTTCGAGGAACACATCAAGTTAAGGGCATTTCCCTTCTCACTTGTCGATGCTGACCAAAGATTGGTTGTTTTATCTTTCACCGGGTTCGGTCGAAGTTGGAATGACATGAAGAGGTTGTTCTGGAGAGATTCTTCCTGCCTCGAGAAGCTTTGCAATTAGGAAGGATATATGTGGCATCGAGACGGATGTCTGGTGAGACTTTGCATGAATCTTGGGAGAGATTCAAGAAGTTGTGTTCAAGCTGCCCTCATCACCAAATTAGTGACCAGCTCTTGATTCAATACTTTTATGAGGGCTTCTTTGCCAAATGATAGAAGCATGATCGATCTTTGCCTCTGGAGGAGCCTTAGTAGACAAAACTCCTACCGCCGCAAGAGATCGATAGCAAACATGGCGGCCAATACCCAACGGTTTGGCTCGCGGATCATCACCGCAACCGAGAGGAGTTAATGAAATTCAAGCATCTCATATGGACCAACAAAGAATGGAACACGAGACTAGATGAATTGACTTCTTTGGTAAGACGGATAGCGGTGGGTCAACAACCACCCATGCGGATATTTGCATCGGTGTGTGGAATTTGCTCTAATTCATCTCATCCTCTTGATTCATGCCCTACACTTCGGGAAGATGGTCCAGCTTTTCCGGATCAATGTGTTCTTTGCAAATTGGTGGTGTTTTCTGGTAGACCCCAATATCGGCAACAACAATGCAACAATCTAGATATGATCCATTTTCTAGTACTTATAATCTGGTTGGCGAGACCATCCCAATTTGAGATATGGGAATCTAGCCGGCAACAACGGCCCCACCGGCGGCAACAACGGCCCCACCGGCGGCAACAACAATTTAGATACCAAGCTACGAGGTCCAAGCAACAAATACCAACAAATACCCCTGCATTCGGACAACGACAACACATTCGGCGGTCTGTCCAATCCACTCCGGTGAGCCATCATTGGAAGACGATGAAACAAATGGCCACAAATAACATTCGGTTCATGAACGTCGGTGCCAACATTCGAGAATTTACAAACTCAAATCGGGCGGTGGCAACCACGTGAGCGAGCTAAAGAGTCAAGGTTCTAGCCAATTGCCTTCACAAACGATCAACAATCCAAGAGGCAACGTAAGGCTGCAATTACCTTGAGAAGTGGCAAAGAAGTTGATGTTCCAACCTTACGACAATCGAGAAATTGACCGGGAAATGGATAATTCGGTCAAGAAATACTGTGCCTCAGAAGAAAATTGCGAGAGAATTCGGATGTTACCATTCCATTGCCTTTTCCAAATAGGATCACACAATCCAAGAGAACAATGCAAGCGAGAAATGGAAAAAGAAGTCATGGAGACATTCGGGAAAGTGGAAATCAATATTCCCCTCCTAGATGCAATCAAGCAAATTCCAAAATATGCTAAATTTCTCAAGGAGTTGTGCACTCATAAGAGAAGGTTGAAAGGGGATGAGAAGATCGGCATGGGAAGAAATGTTTACGCAATGATTACGCCAAGCATGCCACGAGAAATGCAAAGATCCTGGAACCTTCACAATTTCTTGCACAATTGGCAACTCTAGATTTGAGCATGCAATGCTAGATTTGGGTGCTTCGATCAATGTCATGCCCGTGTCGGTGTATAAGTGTTTAAACATCGGTACTTTGCAACCCCTTTGGTATCGTGATTCGGTTGGCAAATAGAGCCCACTTGCTCATCCTGCAGGTGTCTTTGGAAGATGTGTTAGTTCGGGTGAATGAGTTGATTTTCCAGTGATTTCTACATTACGGACATGGAAGATGAGTCTCCAACAAACCATGCTCCATTGATTCTAGGCGAGACCATTCCTCAAGACCGCCAAGACCAAGATAGCGTGCATCTTTGGCACCCTTTCTATGGAGTTTGGCGACAATTTGGTACAATTTAACATTTTTGATGCCATGAGACACCCACAGAGGAGCATTACATTTTCCATGTTGATATGATTGAGATCTTTGGTTGATGATGTCTATCTTGATTTATATCTTTGAATTCCACGATATTGTTGACTATCTTGGTTTGTTTCTTGTGATACATGTGCCACTTGTGATGATGAACCATGTCTTTGCATGTCTTGAGATTTATTACTGTTATGAGTAATGATACTGTGCTTGATGATGCAACAATTGAGAATGAGAGTCGGTACCATCTTGAAATTAATGTTCTTGAGTTAGTTGTTTGGATCACTTGTTACCTTCCATTGTACAACCTCCATCCTTGGAGTTGAAGACTTTACCGAGACCATCTTAAATATGCATATTTGGGAGATGGTGAGACAACTTCCGGTGATCATTGCTAAAAACCTACAACACGATCAAGAAGAAAAATTACTGATTTTGAGGCGAGAATAGGCAAGCCATCGGATGGACTCTTGCGGATATTCTGGTATTAGCCCCTCCACATGCATGCATAAGATTTTATTGGAAGAAGGGATTAAACCGGTTAGACAGCCCCAAAGGAGACTAAATCCCACGATTCTAGATGTGGTAAAGAAGGAAGTTACAAAGCTGCTTCAAGCTGGCATTATTTATCCCATATCGACGGTCAATGGGTGAGCCCGTGCAAGTGGTTCCCAAGAAATGCGGGGTCACGGTGGTTGCAAATCGAACAATGAGCTTGTGCCCACACGAGTTCAAAACAGTTAGCGAGTTTGCATTGATTATAGGCGGCTCAACCGGGCTACCGAGAAAGGATCATTTCCATTTGCCTTTCATTGATCGGATGTTGGAGCGGTTAGGCGGCAAGTCACATTATTGTTTCCTGGATGGATATTCGGGCTATTTTCAGATTCATATAGCCCCGAGAAGACCAAGAGAAGACTACTTTCACTTGTCCATTTGGCACATTTGCATATAGGAGGATGCCCTTTGCACAGTGCGTGCAATGCTCGAGGCACCTTTCGAGGTGTATGGTAAGTATCTTTTTCGATTTTTAGAAAATTGCATGGACGTATTCATGGATGATTTTCTTGTCTATGGATCTTCCTTTGATGCATGTTTAGATAGTCGGCTCGGGTCTTGCATAGATGCATTAAGACTAACCTCGTTCTAAATTTTGAGAAATGTCATTTCATGGTAGAACAAGGTATAGTCTTAGGGCATGTGATATCTCGTGAGGGTATTGAGGTAGATCTGCAAAAATAGATGTTATTTCATGCCTATCTTACCCCACATGCGTGCGGGAGATTCGTTCTTTCCTTGGTCATGCGAGGTTTCTATCGGCGGTTCATAAAGGATTTCGAGCAAAATTGCACTTCCGCTATCAACTTACTGCAAAAAGATGTGGAGTTTCACTTTGACAAGAAGTGCCGGGATGCCTTCAATCAATTGAAGCGAGGCATTGACGATACACCTATCATCCAACCGCCGGATTGGACACTTCCATTGGTGATGTGTGATGCCTCTAATTATGCATTGGGGGCTGTTCTTCACAAAGGGTCGGTAAAGTATCTCATGTCATTTCCTATGCTTCGAGAACTTTAGATCCTGCACAAATCAACTACACCACAGCTGAAAAGGAACTTTTAGCAATTGTTTTTGCTTTAGATAAATTTCGATCATATTTGCTTGGTTCCCAGTGGTTGTGTTTTCGGATCATGCGGCATTGAAGTTTCTCTGAAAAGCCCAATGCCAAGCCCCGGTTGATTAGGTGGATGTTGCTCCTCCGGGAGTTTGATATTGAGATCGTGACAAGAGTGGAGCGGAGAATTTGGTGGTGATCACTTGAGTCGAATTGAAAGGGAGGCGGATGTTTTTCCCATCCATGATGTTTTCCACGATGAGCGACTTTTCAAGCTGCAAGGCAACATCCCTTGGTTTCTTTGATTTGATTAATTTCTTGGTTGCTAAAGCAATACTGCACATTTCACTAAGGCTAAGATTGATAAATTGAAAAGTGAGTCAAAGTATTATGTGTGGGATGATCCTTACTTATGGAGATTTTGCGGTGACCAAGTAATTAGGAGATGTGTGCGATGATGAATTCCATTCCATTCTTAGCTTTTGTCATAAACTTGCATGTGGCGGCCACTTCGGTCCTCAACGGATTTGCTAGAAAAGTTTTAGACTACGGATTATATTGGCCCGCTCTATTTCATGATGCATATATGTTTTGCAAATCTTGTGATCAATGCCGAGAAAACGAGGGAATACTTCTCGTAGGAATGAAATGCCCCGAGAAACCCTTATTATTCTGTGAGATTTTTGATGTTTGGGGTATTGACTTTATGGGTCCTTTTCTGTATCATTTGGTTTTGTTTACATTACGCTTCTTTGTGGATTATGTATCTAAATGGGTGGAGGCTAAGGCCACTCGGTGATGATTCTAAAGTTGTTGTGGATTTTATTAGATCACATGATTTTACGTAGGTTTGGAGTCCCGAGATCCATCATTAGTGATCAAGGTTCACATTTTTGCAATCGAAGCATGGAGGCTTTGATGAAGAAGTATGGAGTCCAACACAAGGTTTCTACACCCTACCACCCCCCAAACCAATGGGCAAGCCGAAGTCTCCAACGAGAGAAATTAAGCGGATACTCCGGAAGACGGTTCAACCTAACGAAAAAGTGGAGCAAGAGGCTTGAGGATGCTTTATGGGCTTCTGGGACTGCTTATAAGACACCAATCGGGATGTCTCCATATCGAATTGTTTTTGGAAAAGCATGCCACTGCCGGTGGAAATTGAGCATCGAGCATTACGTGGCGGTGAAAAGGTGCAACTTGGACCTAAATCAAGCGGTATGGAGAGGAAAGCTGCGGTACTGCGGCAATTGGAGGAGATCGCTTGGAGGCTTATGAAAGTTCCAAACTTTATAAGGAGAAGACCAAAGCCTTCCATGATAAGTTGATTCGAGGAAAACATTTGAGATTGGTCAAAAAGTTCTTCTCTATAACTCCGCCTCCGACTCATGCACGGCAAATTAAGGTCTAGATGGGATGGACCATTTATTGTTACTAATGTTTTCCTTACAGTCTTCATTCGGATTAAAAGTGAGGTCACCGCTTGCCAAAGCTTTCATCGTAAATGGACACGCCTCAAACAGTATCATGAACTTCCGGAGAATGCGAAGTGGAGGTGATGAACCTTCTCCATCCGCATTATGAATAAAAAAAAAAAAAAAAAAAAAAAAAAAAAAAAAAAAAAAAAAAAAAAAAAAAAAAAAAAAAAAAAAAAAAAAAAAAAAGAAAGAAAAAAAAAAAACAATTTGTGTGCCATGACAATGAAGTAGGTAGAGTCGCTCGAAGCATGTGGAGGTCATTTTTTTCTTCGGCGACAACAAGCTTGTGAAAATCTTGCGGTATGGATTTTATTGGCCTACTTTATTAAAGGTCTGTTACACCTTTTGCAAAAGCTGCGGAAATTGGTCAAAAAGTTACGCTTTGAGATTATCATCTACACCTACTCCTTGGAAAATTGAGATCTAGGTGGCGTGGTTCTTTTGTTGTCGGACACGCGTATCCTCTCGGCATCGAATCGAGGATCCTAGGAATGGTAATGCGCTTAAGGTTAATGGACAAAGACTCAACCATTCTGGAAAACCAAGTTCTTGAGTTCTTTGTGTTCTTAGGTTAAGTGGCGGATACGGTACTCGTGACTCTTGAGTCGGTTTATTCTTCGATTTCCCAAAATAAGCGAACCCTTCTTCTCCTTCAAAATGGATGTCATTCTTTCAAACACGAGAAAACATTTTCCTTCTCTTCCTCAAAATGCTCGAGAAAAATCTACAAAGTTCGATGTGAGAGATTGAGAATGTTGATGCACAAGGGTATGCCGAGAAGATGTCTATTTGGATAATTGAAGCAAAGGTCAGATTAGCGGTGAGTCCTCAATTTCATTTGACTCATATATGCCGGTCTTGGAAGAAGTTCATATTCTAAAAGGAGAAGAGCAAAAAGGTTACAAGTCTGTCACAAATGTGGACGATGGAGCGTAACAAGCGATGTCGTACTAAGGGGATGGTTTCGCAAATAGAGAAGATAAAATTTTCTTCATTAAGAATGGGTGAGTAAGGAGTCATTAGATGATATCTTATTGACTCTTGAGACGCATTCTTGTGGATTGGTGCATCGAGAAATTCTTAAATTGTGGAATCTCTTCAAGGATGAACAACAACGCTACGATCTTGGGAATCGACTCTAAAAGACCCTGTTTGCCAATTTATAAGAAAATTGGATGGGAAGCTTATCCTCGACTCATAGAAGACGTTTAGCGGATTCTTGGACGTTAAACGAGAGGCGGATGTGAGCCATATCCACAAACAATCTGTACATATCATCTTCTTCTTCTTCTTCTTCATGGCATTTTACAAAAAAAAAAAAAAAAACAAAAAAAAAAAAAAATGAGAAAAAAAAAAAAATTCAAAAAAAAAAAAAAAAATAATAAAAAAAAAAAAAAAAAAAATGTATACTTCTTAGGGTTGGCTTTGGTAACACAAACCGTGAATGGGGAAATGCATGCATCTGATCCAGCCTTCTTAATTGAAAAACAAAGAAGGTAGATTGTATCCCACATGTGAGGCGGCCGGTCGTATTATGGCCACTTGTCCCTTTTGGGAGCCCATGTTCTTATTTGGTCTTGAATGGGTCGAATCTTGGTCAACAATGCTTTGGCACAAAGCCGAAAAAGCAGACTACCTCCATCCCAATCTTAAGTAAGTATACACTCATCTTTCATCAAGTTTTTCTAACAATTTCAAAAAAAAAAAAAAAAAAAAAAAAAAAAAAGGGCGTGATGTCTCTTTTGCACTCATGACGTGTGCAGTATAAAGATACGCCATGGAAAGCTAATACATACGGGTATGTCATCATTTTCTATTATCTTTGTATCATTTTGTTGTATTTTGATTTTTGTACGAGACGATCCTTTGAGCGAGGGGTCCTTCGGGGGTTTCTAGACTTCTTTACCTTGATGGTTTTCTTGAAGTCAATAAAAAAAAAAAAAAAAAAAAAAAAAAAAAAAAAAGTAAAAAAAAATAAAAAAGGAGAAAAGATTCTGTGACTCTTAATTTCAACCTTTTCGACAACATGATCAACCTACCCTTATAGGTGCAATTATTTCCCTTTCCATTCTTTTTCTTATTTAAACACTCCATTTTCTCCATCTTCCTTCACACTCGAGATCACTCAAAGGGAGGAAGAGTATAGAATGGGGCCTTCTATTCGTAACCTCAAAAATGTCTGTGTTTTTTGTGGGTCAAGTTATGGGAAGGGATTAGAGTTTTATGCGCAGCTAGCACTCTTGGTCGATCACTTCTTTGCGAGGAATATTCATCTTGTATATGGGGGAGGTTGTCGTGGGTTAATGGGGGGAAATTTGTATCACTTTCTTTGCTTCTATAGGAGGCGATCGGGTTTTAGGTGTTATTCCTAAACCTTTGGCTGAAAATAACATCCTTTGGAAAGACAATTGGAGAAGAAATTCGGGTAACATCTATGCATGGACGAATGAAAATAATGGTTGACAATTCGATGCATTTATTGTCTTACCGGTGGTTTTGGTACTTTAGAAGAAATTTTTCAAATTGTCTCTTGGGCCGAATGAACATCCACCATAAACCCATTGGTTTGTTGAATGTTAATAATTTCTTTGATCTTTTGTTATTTTTTCTTGACAAAGCGTGTGGAAACGAGAAATTTATCACTCCTTCGGCAAGACAACTTCTTATCTCTGCCTCCACTATTGATGAGCTCATTGATAAATTAGAAGCTTTTGAGTATGTACACGATAAGGTATTAGCTCGAATAGATTGGTCAACGAGAGAAGCGGCGAAGGAAGTAACAAGAAACAAAAGCACGATCTGAAACTTTCTCTTTAATGAGTTTGATAAAAAAAAAAAAAAAAAAAAAAGAAAAAAATTATTGTTGTTTTGTTTAGTATGATATGATTGTCATGGACTTATTAAACCAATTAGTGATGGCGAGTAAGGAGTAATTTTACTCTTGAGAGGCATCTTAATTGGTGGCGAGTAAGGAGTTTTTAGGTAGTAATTAATTAGTATTGCATTGTGGAAGTACTAACGTTTTTTTTTTTTATTTCTTTTCAAGGTCTGATGCGGCACTGACAGTGTGTTTCTTTTCTGCTTAGCGATGATTCACTTCTTATCAGGTTGTGTTGCTCTTTTCTATCTCTTTCTTTCACATTGAGGACAATGTTCTATTAAGTGTGGGGAGAGATTTTAGCATGTTTGTTTCTTTTCGTTTGTAAAAAAAAAAAAAAAAAAAAAAAAAAAAAAAAAAAAAAATTAAAAAAAAAAAAAAAAAAAAAAAGAGGTTCATTGCATGATTGAATAATTTTTCTCCCTTCTTGAACTGATATGCTTGGTGATGGATGATTGAATTGATGAATTGAGTTTGATGGATGCATACCTTGTGAGATTTTGAGCCTAATGGATGGATTCAACATTTATGCCATTCTCTTCTTTCTTGTGTGATTTTCACTCATGTTAATGACCACTCTAGAACTTGCTTTGATTCTTTTTGAGGCTACATTTCACTTGCATGCATGAACATGATTGAGGCCCTCTTTCTTAATTAGCTAGTTTAACCAAATAGCTAACCTTGTTTCCAATATGATATCAAGCACTCTTTTGACTTCTTGAAAATTCTCGATTCACTTGCCAACCTTGTATATTTTCCTTTTGCTTAACCCCTTTGAGCTTATTTGACCATTCCTTGTTTCTAGCTCATCATGTGCCTTAAATGAGAAATCGTGTTCTTACTTTACCTTAGGGAATAAAGAACATTAGCTTAGTTAATGGATGAGTTTTTGAACAAGTGTGGGGGTGTGTGTACAAAATGGTTGTTGAAAAAGAAAAGAGTGCCAAAAAAAAAAAAAAAAAAAAAAATGTATGTATATAGTTATGTTCATATATATATATATAAAAAAAAAAAAAAAAAAAAAAAAAAAACCAAGTGTTAAAAAAAAAAAAAAAAAAAAAAAAAAAAAAAAAAAAAAAAAGAAAAGGATTGGGAAATGAATATGTAAAGGAATATACACTAGAGTTGGGATGAACTTTTATGCTTGTTATTTGAACTCGGCTCTCATTTGCTTGTATTCTCTTTGGTATTTATCTTCTCATATCCATTTTATCCTCTCTGTTACCTTGACCTCACTACAACCTTGAATAAAGTCCTCATGATTTGTGTGTGCATGTGTTTTGAGTAGTGGAGAAGTAGAAGATAAGCAAGCTTATGGTAGTGCAATTTTCATGGGTTGAATTGAGTGAAATACCTACCTTTTAAACACTTGAGAGATTGAGAGGGAATCTTGTGAAGATCTTTCATTCTCGATTCATGTTGAAGATACCTTGCTTGTTAGTTTGAGATGTGGAGAATTGTTAACTCATGAATGTTTTGATCCCTTGAACCTTTGGTTGTTCTTCTTGATTGTAAAATTTTGGTCTTGAGTTTTGCCCAGGAGTGCAAAAAGCTAAGTGTGGGGAATTTGATAATCACATATTTTATTCATTAAGAAACCCTTATGTTTAGTCATTTACACTCTCCATATTCTTAATTGATTGAGTTTGGTATGATTTTGTGAGTTTGAGCTCAAATTGGTCCTAATTGAATATTTTCAGCATTATTGAGATTTGACACTGTTTCTGTATTTTGGCCATAACTTGAGTTCCTAATATCTGATGAACATGAATTTTACCTTGTAGGAAAGCTAAGAGGAAGCTCTACAACTTTGATGAAGAGCTCGAAGTCTGATTCAGATGTCTAAGGGACCTAAGTTTACATGGAAGTCAGAATACGGGTTCTGCCAGTAGAATCCGAATAGTGTGCACTCAAAAAAATCATATCTCAAGATGTAATAATGGAGATGGGCTGAAATTTGGACAGTGGATAGTCAAGATCCAAATAAACAACTTTCATGAAGAACACATTTTGAGAAAAAGAAGTCTAGCAGGTCATTTTGAGCTTACAAGTCGGAACAGAGGTGCTGAAGTTGGGTTTGAGCAACCTACGGTATTTGGGACATATCTTGGGCTTAAGGAAGCCAAATTGGACGAACCAGCTATCCATTTTATAGCCAAGACAAGGATCTACAACTTTGATGAAGAACACTTTTCGTGGTTCTGAAGTATAGTGGGTCGTTTTTGGCTTCCAAGTCAGACACGAAATTTTCATCCTCAACCATCCACTCACCCATCCACTAATCCACTCATCCATCCACTAATCCACTCATCCACTCATCCACTCATCCACTAACTCACCCATTCATCCACTAATACACTAATCCAACCATTTAACCACTCCATCCACTCATCCACTAACTCATCTACTCATCCATCCACTCACCCATTCATGTCCATAATTTTCCACTCACCAAAAGTCCTTTGGCATTTTTCACTAATTCAACCACTCAACCAATCCACCCACTCATCCACTAAACCAATCCACTAAACCAACCCACTAATCCATCCACTCAACCACTCCACTCACTCACCCACTCATCCACCCACTTCCCTTTGTCATTTTGTTACCTTAGACTTCTATAAAAGGCACCATTTATCATGAACAACATGAATTCTCTCCTTCATTTTCTCTCTTAGTTTCTTGTTTCTTCATAGTTTCTTCATAGTTTCTCATAGCTTTTGTATATTTTGATGCTTCTCTTCATGGTGATGGAGGGCTAAGCTACTTTCGGTCAATTTAGATCTCTTGAAGAGATTGTGGTTTGGATTCTTGAGACCTTGGTTATGTATTGTATTTGATTTGTAATTGAATTCCTCTTTTCTTCTTCTTTCTTCTTCTTTCTTCTTCTTGATCTTGAATGCATGAATGGTGATTCTATTTATGTTGATCTAATTTGATCTTAGTTTAAGATTGAGATTTGTGATGAAACTTAGAACTAATTGATCTAAACTAATCACATAAATGAAGATTGAGATTTGTGATGAAACTTAGAAGCTGATTGATCTAAATTAATCACGAGAATTGAAGAGGTTAGGTTCTTGATTTGTGCCTAAGTTAATTGAATTCGGTACTTGAAATTAACATAGATTTTCATGAATGGTGCGATTGCGGATTTGTGTTTATCACTTGTTAATTGAATTCTAGACGATCGTCTAGTATGAATTCTGGATTTGATGCGAGAGATCTCGGTTAGATCCAAATTAACAATTCAATTGCACTTCAAGTGTTCTATGAGGGTCTATGATTGAATCCACCCAATCTTGGATAGGTTTCTAAATTGACTGCTCTTTAATTGTTATTTCTTCCTTTAATTTTGTTAAGTGCGATCTTAAACTGTCAAACCCCCCTTTTTGCTAACTTTCACTTGATTTGATCAAATTGCATTTACGATCCTTGAGGAGACGATCCGGTGTTGTCACTGTGCTACAAGCTTAGGTAATAACTTCGGTTATAATTTTGACTGAGTTCGGCGCTCGTCACAGTCCTGAGAGACCAAACATTTTATAATTCATCTAAGTTCAAAAACTGTGATCCATTTACCTTATATGAAGGATATGATTCAGCCAAGGCTGAAAGTGAATAGGGGAGCTTGAAAAGATATTTGCTAGGTTGGCCTGCATGGATGAGTAGCGAATTTCCTATGACTCTTTTATGTTGAAAGAGAAGGCTAAACTTAAAGGAATGACGTCAAGAGACTTTTAGAGGCTTTTAAAATTCAAGTTACATGGGAGGTGTTTAAAGTCATATTTCTAGAGAAATACTTCTTGTAACACCCTAATTCCATTCACTGTAATATAACCTATGTAACGTCCTTTTTTTACATAGGTTAGGCTTGTATAAGGTTACAAAGGTAGCTTAATACTAGTTTAACATGTCTGCTAAATTTTGTGATATTTTAAGTTAATTTCAACACTTTGCCATAACACATAACGCGCAAAATGACTATTTTAACTTAGAAAAAATAGCATAAATGCTATATTAAAGGAAATGGATATAGAAAAGTTATTTCTAAGTCACAAATGAGTGAAAGAGGATGTGATTAAATTTTTAAGGCAAATGGAGTCAGTTTGGTATTTTTCAAGATACTGAGTGAGTATTTAAGTACCGATTGGATCACAGCAAATATGAAAAATTATGGAAATGATGAAATAAGAATTTTGATGAAACTTAGAATTTATTCTAAGGTTGTTGCAAGTTAGGAAACTTGAATTGATATAATTTTTGTGTTCCTAATAGATACAAAAATATTAGATAACTATGATAGTTATCCTTTAAGAAGTCTTTTGACTTCTTTTATTTCAATCTTCTTCAATGGTTGGCTACAGAAGGCAGAGAACAAAAAGGAGAAAAGAAAAAATAAAAGGAGGAGAAGAGAAGGAAGAAGAGGGGAAGAAGAAGAAAGAAAGAACAGGGCCAAGAGTCATCAACCAAGGTAAAGGAAAACATTTTCATAGTTTCTCTTCTTCTTCTTCTTTGTGAATTATTTTGTTGGCAAAAACCAAAATGGGTCTTGAATGTGAAATGTGATTTCTATGTTGGATTACTATTGTTTTAGACTTGATGATGGTTTGTTCTTAGTTTATGGATCATGGTTGTGCATTTGATGTTTTTTGTATTTCCATGAGAGATTGAGTTTCAAAAATGGGTTATTCATGATGGATGATTGATCCTTAATTTATGTATAATTGTGTTAAAGATGTGTAATGGAGATACAAAGTGATTTGAGATCATTGTTGATCATTGTTGATGCTTGATTATTGATTTTTGGTGATGGCTTTTGGTTTGAAATCAAAGGAAAGCATAAACCACGTTTCTATATAATTTTCTGGTGTTGGTCACACCTAGGTGCAAGTTTTCCAAGCCTAGGCGTGGACTGATCAATTTGCGAGACAGAGAGCACTATGCCTAGGCATGGTAAAACCAAGCGTAGGCGTGAAACAAGACAACATCCTAATAGCTTGTAGTGTTTATTTCATAACTTAAGTTATAGATATCAGAATGATCTGATTCCAGATGCATTTGAAAGCTAACATGTAAGGCTATATGCCTATAAAATTTCATAATGTTCTAACTTATGATGCACATTTAGTACAATCTTGAAAATTATCCTTTTTGAGGCAAAAATTAAGTTGTTTTGGGATAATTTGAGGTTGAATGATTTGTGAACTATGTTTTATTTCCTTTTTGGCTAAGGTTGAGTTGGGATGATGTGATATAAGGGTGTTGGATCCCTATATGATGGATTTTGCTAGGTAATGTATTATGTGTTGTTATTAAATGATGTAATGAGACACATTATAATTTAATTAAGGATATGATGAGGGTATAATATGAACTTGGATTTGTTTGATTGGGAAATTGATTTCCAATGTAATGTTATGTCAAATTGATATATTTAAAAGATATGCATCCAAGCTTATACTTTGTAAGAAATAAATGATCCTCATGATGATTAAGATATTAAATGATACAATGAGCCATGATATGGTGTAATGTAAAGAAGTATATTTGTAACACCCACCTTAGGGTATCACATTTTATATTAATTATTACCAAATTACCCCGAGTTATAAAATAATATATTATTATATAAATGCGAGTTAAAAAATTTCTTGATGCTGATAATATAAACTTACCGAAATATAAAAATACCAAACACAGTATCACTAAATAATTTACATCATATACATAATATAGGTACTGACAAACTTAACATATATACAAATGAAGTTCTCAAAAGAAATAAACATTATTATAACCACTACAACTGGCCCAAGTATACATGCCTATGGAACAAGACCCTCAGATGGATCCTCCTCCTCCTCCTCCTCGGACGAAGTCCCTAGTCGGGATACGTCCATATAAGCTGGAGTCCGGGCAGAAGACACCACAGAGTCCTCCCTCAGAGTGTAATGGAAATCAGCCCAGAATTCCCTAATAGGCATGTTAAATTCTACCCGTATATGAGTACTAAAAGTAAAAATAGTGACTCCCTATATAGTCCTACTACCAAACACAGTAACCTCCATATTATACACTACACGCTCTGTACTCCAATCAATGCGCCATGCATCCATGGTCCCGTGGAAATGCACAGTAACACAATCCATACACTCTCGTCCCGACGCCATCAACTCAAAAATCAACACAAACAAAAGGAATCTGATCTGCTCTTCACCACCTTCCTCACCGTCTTTACCAAATACAAATACAGCATAGTAATAACATACAAAGAGATGAGACTACTAACACCAATACCAATATAGCAACAGAGAGACAGGAATGACAGTAATGTCAGACAGATATAGCAAACAATGAATATAGTCATGGCATCAAGCATTAATCAATATTAACAAACAAAATATCACAAAGATATATATATATATATATATATATATATATATATATACAGACTATGCACATGCATACTGACCCAACTTTCTTACTACATGGAGCTAAACACAAGTCAAAGAGAATGATCTTGAAGATCTGTCTGTATCATGGTTGCCTCAGACCAAGTGCTATAAATTTTTATCAACGTGCACATCAGGCATTATACAAGACAGTCTACGCTAGATCTTGATTAAGAATAGTGTCTCGGTCTAGATCTTCGGTGTGTTGTATCGGTCTGATCCACGGTACAGTGGCACTACCAACTGCCCATTGTGAAAAACTTGCACCCCAACACCCCCAAGGTCAACAAATCACCTACACTATGCCTATCGCACCCCACAAAGGTGTAATTCAACTCCTAGACCATCAGCCTTAACATAGTCCATCGGACTTTCAAAATGCATGATTAATGCACATAGGCCTATTACAGGCCAAAGTCACAACTCACAATTCTGGGTCCACTACATTGGCCCAACAGTAATTCTACTATATTTTCAATTGCGCAGTGATTTTATTGCGTGTTCACAATCGTGCAACATTTCTGTTGTGTTTTGAATTCGCATAAAAATATTTTGATGTTTTCTAAACTGCGTAGCTCAAAAATTCACGTTTTTGAATCGTGTAAGATTTTTCTACTGTTTTTCACTGTATAAAATATTTCTTGATGTTTAAAAATTAATTTTTAAACTTTTCAAGTTTAAAACAGAAATTGGACTTCAAATTCCATTTTCTCATGAAAACCCCTCTAAATAAAATTTTCTGACATTTTTTCTCAAATTTTGCATTATTTTAATTTAATAAGATCTTTTTCATTTATTTTACTACAAATCCTCTTAATTAAAACATTTGAAGTTCCCAAATCACTTTTAAAACCCTAATCCTCTATATGATAGTTGCGAATCATCATTTGTGAAATAACAAAAATTTGTTTGATATCATTTCCATTTTTATGAAATCCTTAATTAATTCTTTATCAACAAAATCATCTAAGTTTATCCATAATAATTTATTCTTGTACAAAATGACCTTATTTTGCACTTCGTGGTCATGAGCCATGTGGTCTTTGGGACCAAAATTTATTAATCCATTTCTGTACTTCTTAATCATCAAATTTTACTAATCATAAAATATTTTTAACTTGGAACACTCATTTTGGAGTGTAGAGGCCGTGAGCCTCATGGTCCATTGGAGACAAAAAATTTGTTTCCTTTCTAACATGATTCACATCCTATCATATATGTAACGCCCCAATTTTTAGAAAATATTCTGAATGTACTGTTTTCTGTTTTTCATGCTTTTGTATGAATGACCGCTGTGTCCCTATTTTTTCGTTCTCGATTTCTGTATGAAAACAATTACGATAATCTAGGATCAAATTTTATTTGATCGTTTACGTAATTTGTTTCGAGAACGATAAAATAAAAAATTTTTCGAAGCATCTTGTATTAATTTTTCGAAAGATATACTGACTAAATAATACTTGCTTTGGATATTTTATTTGAACGTTTTGGACGATTACCTACGTTGTGGGAAAAAATGGGAAAATGACCGTTACGTCCCGAACGCATCTTGTTTTATTTGTTTTTGTCTGTTTTTAATTGTTTTCTTCTTGATTTAATGCACGAAAATACTGTCTGTGAATTTTTATGGACTTTTTGTGTGATTTGCTCCGAGGCAGGAAAATAATATTTTTTCGGGCCGGGAAATCTTATTTTATTATTTAGAATTGGGGGATCTTACTTAACCCGATTCTGAATGAGACTAAAAATAATCTTTTAATTTTTAGATTTAATCATGTCAAATAAAATAATTTTATATTATTATAATATTATTTTATTAGTCAAGTATGTTTTAGTGACAGTGGACCGGAAATATTTTGCGGGACCCACAATTAGCGAAACGGTTAGATTGGTAGCTTAATTAATCACCGTAGTCGTAGAACTTTCGAACAGTGACTCAGCTAGTGACTCAGCAGAGCATTTAATACGCTGTGTGACTCAGCATGTGAGTCACCGGGAACCAACCAATGGGAATCAAGCTTGCTCACCAAGGCTTGATCTTGGCCTTTGATTCATCCAATGGCTTGGATGAAGCCAAGCAAGGTGCCCACCTTGCACCTCACTTAGTGATACGGCCAAGAGGCCTTAGGAGACCAAAAATCACCTTCCATCTTCATCACTTTTCTCTCTTCTCTCTCATCAAAACCCTAGCCACCATTGTTGTCCATTTTTCCCCTTCCATTCGGCCAAGCTCATTTCCTAACACTCCAACCATCCAAAAATTTTTCCAACCAAGTTTCCTTAACCTAAACACCATTCTAAGAACCTTTGTAGTTGGAAGTTTCTTCAAATTCTTCCATCTAGGGCTTGGAAACTAACTTTGAAAGTTTTACCTAGAAGGTAAAATTTCATGCTTTTCTTTTCTCTATTCTTTTTCAAAGTTCTAAGCCATGATTTTTCCATGGTTTAGCTTCTTTTTCATGGTTAGTAACATGTAGATTTTATTTGAGATTTTTAGGTATTTGGTGGAGTGAAAACCGAACCATAGGAGGTGTGAAAGCAAACTTTTTGTCTTCATTTAAGGTAAGAGGAAGACAATTCTTATCATCCCTTGATGGTGGTAAGAAGATGGATTGTTTGTAGAATCCATAAGGATTCGGTTGTGGTGTGTTTATTGATGTGTATTTGTTAATTTTTGTGGTTGCTAGTAGCTTAAGTGTTATGTGTTAGTAGCTTTCTTGTTTGGTGATTGTAATAATTTTGCATGTCTATTAGCTTTTGATTGTATGTCTATAAGCTTTAATTTAGGTTTTATGTGTTAGAAATATTTTGCATGTGTTAGAAATATTTTGCATGTGTTAGAGATATAAATGCATGTGTTAGAATTGTATGATAAGGTTTAGGATGTGAATAACATGTGTAAATTTGCATGAGTGTTCCAAAGAACACATTCCCTAGCTCACGGCAATGCCAAAATGTGAGGACCAAAATGTTCTCTTCATTTTTCCTAAAGTGCAACTTAATTGATTAGGAGAAATAAGAAGGTTTTAAATGGTTTTGATCAAAGAAAAGGAATTTATAAATCAAATGGTAAAGGTTTAGTACATTTTGGGCCAACATGCCTAAAAGATTTATTTGATTCAAAATCATTACTTTATAACATGATTTAATGAATTTAGATAAGATAATACCTTTGACATGATTTAGAAATCAAATGAGAAAGTTTTATAAAATTCGGCCAACATGCCACTATAGGTAATTATGATTTTTAAAACTTGATTCCAAATCTTTTTCAATCAAAAAGAGATAACCCAAGTTAAGAAGAAGTTTCTATAATGATTTTTGAGGAAGCAAGTTGAGTAGAATTAAGTTTAAAGGTTAAAAACTAGTGATTTTATCATTAGGAAGGAAATACAGTAATGTTAAGAAATTTTCTAACATATAGCTCACTTTTGGTTTTGAAGCATGTTAGAGATTTCAAAAAGAATTAAATTATATGGTTAAAAATTAGGTAAATAGAAAATTTTATGGAAAATTTAGAAAACCACTATTATAAGTTTATAAACAAAAATTGTCAATTTTTAGTAAAAATGAATCTATAAGATAGTAAAAATATCCTAATGACAAGTATGTATGAAAAATATTCTACGTAGTTTAAAAGTACTCAGAACTATTTCTATCTGTTTAAACAGTAATTTTAAAGGCATTCGAATAAGAAAATGATTTAAAAATCCTACGCGATTGAGAAAACGTATTAAAAATGCTACGCGATTTTAAAAACAGAAAAATATCTTTACCCGATTTTTAAACGTTTGTAAAAACGACGAGATTTCAAAAACGCGATAAAATTTTCTACGCGATTGACCGTAACCATATTTATTTTTCATTGTCGGGAAAAAGTGAACCCGTACATGGCTTTTGAAAATCTATATCTTTGTCGGGAAAATGTGAACCCGCATGCTTTTGAAAATCTATTTCTTGTCGGGAAAATGTGAACCCGCATGTGTTTTTGAGAATTATTTCTTTGTCGGGAAAATGTGAACCCGCATGTGCTTTCCATCTTTTTTTTTTATGTGTGCCATGTATTTGGTGGATTGGTTGACGAGACGAATCACATCGTGGTGTCGATGCGATAAACGTAGTGTGGTTCATTGTTCTAATGAACTTGGAGACTTTAGTGTACGGGATCCCACATATGGACAGTTGGTAGCTCCGTGGCCGTGGTAAACCGATAGCGCACTATGGTACTCAACATACACTATATTTAATCGAGATTGGTGGAATCTAGTAGTACATTTGCCTGTAGTGACACAACGTGAGACCGTGAACTACACCACGCCTGGATTGATGGATTCCTGTGTCGTGGGGCTATAGACGCAACGTGTGACCGTGGAATAGTTAGTGGGGCAGCCGTGGTACTATTAGATTTTGCGAATCATTTCTCTCTCGATACTTGTGTTTTTCTTTAGCTCCATGGAGTAGGATTTTGTTATATTATTTATCTCTATGTCTATTTGTTTCCATCTTATCTATTTATTTTATCTCGTATTTTATTTATTTATTTTATCTGTTTTGTTATTATTTATTATTATATCTTATCTGTTTATTTATATTTCTTATTTTATCGTGAGGTTTTATCGTGAAGTGACATATTGTGATGATACCTAAATTTTACTTCAATTAATTATTATAATTGTTAAAGCTTTATGTATTGCATGAAGCTTGTATGTATATATTGTTTGTCATCTTTTTATTGGCCATGTTGTGATGATTTTATGTTTTCTTACCTCTTTGTTATATGTATTTTCTGTTTATTTATTTTACGCGGTAAAGACTTCGAGGAAGAGGAAAGCCTCTTGAGATCGTGTATCCTGAAGAGGAGGAAGATCGCAAGCGACGACCGGTTGACGATCGGGAACCATCCGATCATCCATATCCTCCGGATTGATTGTGAGGATGGCGACGCCAGATTTTTGGGATTCATAGAGCTGGTATTTCATGGAGGTGCTCGGCTTGGCATCTACGAGGAGACCGTGACTCGTGACTTATGCGGGGACGTGTGACCGTGATCCTACGTCATCGTTTTGATACTGTCATGACGACGACGTTATTTCGCACTTAGAGTTGCCCTTATCCATTAGGCGTTATTGGGGTGCTTTGAAAACCCCGAGCCTAGTGAGATAAGCATCGTATCGACCGCGCGATCCCGTTATCGCCGTGTGTCGAGGCATCCGGGATATTTATCCCCGATGATCATTTTCGGTGATAGTGATCCATGGAGGATTAGATAACCATGATGTTTTTTTTTTGAGCGCGTCAACGTATGTCCGTATATATTAACTCTTTTATTGCTTTCTTTCTTGTTTTTGTTTAAATATTGTAGTCTTAGTTGTAAATTATTTGTACAACTTATAACTTAACCATATGTATATTATCGTAATGATGTTTTTTTTATTTCGTATTTTCCGCATTATCTTTTTATATCATATCATCATCGGGAATTATTTTACAACCCGTAATAATATTTAACTAATGTTTCACAACTTGGGTAGATTTTATTTCTATTTCTTTTATTTTCTTTTATATGTGACATCCTCCAAAGGGGTGTTACAATATACATCAATCATCAATAATCTATTCTAACAAGCTCATGCAAAATATCAAAGCAATAAAATCAATTAAAATAAAAAAAACATAAAGCACTAAATTTATACAAACAAGTGAACAACCCTCACATAGATTATTCACACACACAATTTGTCCCTCACCACCATGAGTGGTTGATGAGGTTAAATCTCCCTCTTATCTTTTTGTGATGCTTCCTAAGCTCCTTGTTTGTCCTCTTGAATCAATCCTTCACCACTAAGAGGTTCTTGAAAACAAAAACAAATACAAACATATTAACATTTAAGGCTTGAATAAGAAGACCATGTATCAAAATATGGCCTAGAGCATAATGACGAAGCAAATAGTGAAGTTTGCATGAACTTCACCTTAAAACCTTAGAACTTGAGTTTTGAAAGAACTCTTTGAAGATGGATGATTTTGATCAAGACTTCAACTACAAAGTGTCTTGCAATTATGCAAGGATGCTAGAAATAAGATTGGTTGGCATTATTGAAGAGTGGAGGTATGGTTCAGGGGGTATGGCCGTGGGGTTTGAGAGGTGAAAAGCGAGAGAGAGTTTGAGAGTTTTTTTATTGTAATAGCTTTTAGGAAAGATGATAACTTTGAAATAATGAAACAAACTCCTCCTTTGCCCTCTAAGTTACTTGGCTGTAACTTCCTATGGAGAGAGAAGAGAAGATCTTTGCGATGGCTTAGATATTTTCCTTCCTAAAAACTATCTAGATATTTTAAAGAAAGATGAGTAGTTTAATTTTATTTGGCCTCATCATTGGCCTTTGAGCACTCCATGGCCGTGAGACACTCCTTAAAATGGAGGGTCAATAATTTCTTTTTCAATGCTTGCCATCCATTTGTTTAGCCTACAAAGTCTTTGCCATTTTTGTTGACTCCACCAAGCTTCATCATTAAGCTTCCATCTTTATTAGTTTAACCTTAAAGTTGTCATAACCATCTTTGTTGACTAGCATTCTCATTGGCTTACTTTAAAGGTGTTATAGCCATAAATTTTGACTAGCTAGTAAGATATTTTTCTAGTAGCTATTACCCAATACACAAAAGTTATTGCTTACAGAAAATTAATATTTATTATCCAATGAATAATAATTACTGTGAAAGAAAATTTTAACAAATGTTTCCGGTTTCGGGTTTAGTAAGATCCCCTGGCCCTATGTCAACAATACAAAATTTTCTAGCTCTGATTTTTTTTACTTTTTTGAGCCCGCCCGGGCCCACATACAACCCCCTAGGCCCACATACAACCCAAAATAATATTAAAATAGTCAAAAATCCAAAAAATATATAGAAAAATTCACAAAAATCATAAAAATTATAAAACTCATATATATTCAGAAAAAATGAAATTCGGGGGTGTTACATCAATCTTACTTAAAACAAATATGGATACTGCTCTTTCATCTTATCTTCCAGCTCTCATGTTGCATCTCCACTGACGTCATTCTAGACTACTTTAACCAATGAAATTTCCTTACCTCTAAGTTGTTTTATCCTCCGATCCTTGATCTTGATAGGAAGTGTTTCATAAGTTAAATTTTCTTTCAGTTGTACTGCATCCAGTTCTATAACATGAGTAAGATCAGGAATGTACTTCCACAATTACAATACATGAAATACATTATGAAGATTCGAAAGAAAATATGGTAACGTTATTTGATAAGCTACTGACCTATCCGACGAAGAATCTAATATGGCCTGATAAATATTAGAGTGAGCTTTCTAGACTTAATCACTCGTCCGACTCTGGTCATGGGTTTCACTCGCAAAAACACATGGTCACCTTCTTCAAATTCAAGCAACCTCCTCTCTTTATCAGAATAGCTCTTTTGCCGAGTCTGAGTTATCCTCATCTTATCTTGAATCATCTTTACTTTTTCTGTGGTTTGTTGTACAAGCTCCGGTCTTAAAGTAACATTTTCACCATCTTGATACCAACACAACGGTCCTGCATCGCCGCCTATACAATGCCTCATAGGGTGCCATCCATATGCTTGAATGAAAGCTGTTATTGTAAGTGAATTCTATTAAAGGTAAGAATTCATCCCAACTTCCAGTCTATTCTAGCACACATGCCCTTAACAGATCCTCCAACGACTGAATCATTCTTTCTGACTGACCATCTGTTTGTGGATGGTAAGCAGAACTAAGACAAAGCTTCGTTCCCATCGCTCCTTGTACACTTTGCCAAAATCTCGACGTGAATCTCGAATCTCGATCCAAAATTATACTGGAGGGTTCACTATGAAGTCTAATGATTTCACCGATGTGCACTTGTGTCAACCTCTCCATTGAGTACTTAATGTTAATTGGCAAGAAGTGAGCCAACTTCATAAGCCAATCAACAATTACCCAAACAGAATTATAACCCCTTCTTGTTTTTGGTAGTCCTACAATGAAATCCATCGCGATGTCATCCCATTTCCATTCAAGAATAGACAAAGGTTGCAACATTCTAGAAGGTCATTGATGTTCAACCTTAGCTTTTTGACAAATCAAACAGGATGATACATATGTAGCGACATCTCTCTTTATCCCTTGCCACCAATACATCCTCTTCAAATCTTAATACATTTTGGTTGCTCTGAGATGCGTACTCAACTTGCTCTTATGAGCTTCATTGATAATCAATTTTCTAAGTTCCAAGTCACTACGTAAATAAATCCTTCCTTTGAACAGTAGAATCCTATCTGTTCTTTCCTCGAATTCTGACATTGCACCTTGCTTCTTTAATTCCCTCTCGTCTTGTAGATATTGGTCACCTTCTAGCTTCTCTCAAATTTCATCCATCAAACAATTCGAGATAGTAACCATATTCAAGCAAATCTTTCCATATCCCTGAATTGTTCTATCAATTCACTCTCCTTGACCATCATAGTAGAAACACTAAGCATCTTTCTACTCAAAGCATCTGCTGCAACATTTGCTTTTCTAGTATGATATTGAAGTTGAAAATCATGTTCCTTCAAAAATTCTAACCATCACCTCTGCCTCATATTCAACTCTTTCTGATCAAACAGATACTTCAGGCTCTTATGATCGCTGAAGACATTAAAAGTTGCTCCATAAAGAAAATGTCTCTAGACTTTCAATGCAAATACCATAGCTGCCAACTCCAAATCATGAGTGGGATAATTCCTCTAAGCACCTTTAATTGCCTCGAAGCATATGCCATAACCTTTCAATTTTGCATAAGCACACATCCTAAACCCTATTACGAAGCATTGCAATACACATCAAAAGGTTCATTAGGATCAGGCAGAATCAACACTGGCAAAGTAGTTAATCATCTTTTCAATTCTTGAAATCTTTCCTCGCATGCATCAGTCCATGCAAAAAGTTGATTCTTTCGTGTAAGCTGGGTAAGAGGTTTCGCTATCTTGAAAAATCCCTCAATAAACTATCGATAGTATCTGGCTAATCCGATAAAACTACAGATCTCTGATACAGTCTTTGGCCTCTCCCACTGAAGAACTATCTCAACTTTTGACATATTTACTTCAATTCCTTCCTCCGAAATTACATGGCCCAAAAACTGAACTTCACACAACCAAAATTCACATTTGGACAACTTTGCGTATAGCCTATTCTCCTTCAAAATCTGGAGGACCACTCTGAGATGTTCAGCATGTTCCTCCTGGCTCCGAGAGTAGATCAGAATGTCATCAATAAGGACAATGACAAATCTATCCAGATAAGAACGTAAAATCCTATTCATAAAATCCAAGAATATTGCTGGTGCATTCGTCACACCAAATGACATCACTTGATACTCGTAATGCCCATAATGCATTCGGAATGCTATCTTAGGGATATCCTCCACCTTCACACGAATCTGGTGATAACCAGAACGTAAATCAATCTTGGAAAATACAGCGGCTCCTTGCAGTTGATCTATCAAATCATCTATCCTCAGAAGAGGATACTTATTCTTGATCGTGATCTTATTCAACTGTCGATAGTCTATGCATAGGTGAAAAGTCCCATCCTTCTTCTTGACCAACAATATTGGGGCTCCCCATGGTGATACACTAGGTCTCATGAATTGCTTCTCCAATAATTCATCTAACTGTTTCTTGAGTTCTGCCAACTCTGACAGTGACATCTTATAGGGTACCATAGATATAGGTCCAGCTCCTGGTACCAGATCAATAGTAAACTCAATCTCTCTTGCCTGTGGTAATCCCGATATATCGTCAGGAAAGACTTCAGGAAATTCGTTGACTACAAAAATATCTTTCACATCTTATTCACTTTGAATTTCCAAGGAAGACAATAATAAGTATCCTTGAGCTCCTTCCTTCAAGCAATCTTTAACTTGATTAGCCGTTAGGAATCCAAAATTCTTAGCCTCTGGAAAGATTAACGTCTTATTGGAACAATCTAATAGGATATGATTAGAAGATAACCAATTCATTCCTAAGATGACAATAATCTTTGAAAGAGGCAAACAGATCAAATCAACATAAAAGATTAGATCCTTAACATAAACAGGGCAATTTAAACAAACTTTCTTAGTAACTACAGACTTATCAGTAGGAGTAGCAACACTTAAATCAAAAGGCAATGTAGATACAAATAATCCTAAACGATCCACACAATCATAAGCAATGAATGAATGGGTCGCTCCCGAATCATACAACTCAGTTAAAGGATTACCTTCAATAGCACACTCCTCCATAATCAGATCCTCAGACTTGGAGGCTTCCTCCCCACTCATAGTATATACTCTTCCCCCTACCTGGGCTCTCGTAGTATAGACGTTGCCCACAGAGGGTTCCATCTTAGGTTGATTGCAGTCTCTTGAAAGATGTATAGGCTTCCCACATCTTAAGCATATAATTTCCTTGATTGTGCAATCTTTAGTCAAGTGGTCCTTTCCACGCTTAAAACATTTAGATGAAGAAGTCCTAGCTTGACCAAACTTATTGCCACCAGAATCTCCCCCATAAGATTGTTGTCAAGTTTGACTTCTTAATGGTCTAGCATACGACTTTTGTTGATAATAGTTGCCACCGCTACTCTTTCCTCTTTGGAACCGAGCAGGTCCAAAGTTCTGGTTTCTCGTATCACGATGCTAATCTAGCTCCTCAATTCTATGACATTTATCTAACAGTGTTGGGAACTGATTGATTCCCAATGGTAATATTGCCCTCTTTAAGTCGTGCCTCAAACCTTCCTCAAATTTTTAACATTTCCATTCCTCATCCAGCTGCAATTAGAAGTATCTCAAGAACTTCAACAAACTCTTGAACCTTGCAGCATACTCACTTACAGACATTACTCCCTGCCTCAAGCCAAGGAATTCCATCTCCTTAGCATGTTTAACACTAGCTAGGAAATACTTTCCAGAAATTTTTCCTTGAAAAGTTCCCATGTTATAACTCTCCCTTCAACTTCTAATAGTCTTCGGGCTCCTGCCCACCAATCTTCACCATCGCCAATCAACATAAAGGTTGTATAAGTGACCTTCTTTTCGTCAGTACAGCCCATACCTTTGAATATTTTCTCCAACTCTTTAATCGAAAGATTGGCCTTCTCTGGATCAAATTCTCTGTTGAACTGTGGCGGGTTATTATGGTGAAACTCTGACAGATTTTGAGTTTCCGCAGTTGCTTCTTGTTGTTGAGTAGCTCTTTGATTTTATTGTATGATGATGTCTGCCATCCTTTGCATTGCTTCAAAAGCCGCAGCCATACTTTCATTGTCATGTGTCACATTAATATGTCCACCACAACTGCCAGCCATTGTTTTCTCCAAAATCAAACCTAACAATACAAAATAAAAGTCAAGTATAATTATTTCAAACAATATTGTTTCCTTTCGGAAACCAAACACAGAGAATCACACAACACAAACTAGACAGACCTAACCATAAACCCAAAAGACTCTAACTTGGACTCTGATACTAACTAATGTAACACCCATCTTAGGGTATCACATTTTATATTAATTATTACCAAATTACCTCGAGTTATAAAATAATATATTATTATATAAATGCGAGTTATAAAATTTCTTGATGCTAATAATATAAACTTATCAGAATATAAAAATACTAAACATAGTATCACTAAATAATTTACATCATATACATAACATAGGTACTGACAAACTTAACATATATACAAACAAAGTTCTCAAAAGAAATAAACATTACTATAACCACTACAACTGGCCTAAGTATACATGCCTATGGAGCAAGACCCTCAGATGGATCCTCCTCCTCCTCGGATGAAGTCCCAAGTCGGGATACGTCCCTGTAGGCTGGAGTCCAGGCAGAAGACACCACAGAGTCCTCCCTCGGAGTGTAATGGAAATCAGCCCAGAATTCCCTAATAGACATGTTAAATTCTACCCATATATGAGTACTAAAAGTAAAAATAGCGACTCCCTGTATAGTCCTACTACCAGACACAGTAACCTCCCTACGCTTTGTACTCTAATCAATGTGTCATGCATCCATGGTCTCGTGGAAATACATAGTAACACAACCCATACATTCTCGTCTCGATGCCATCAACTTAGAAATCAGCTGAAACAAAGGGAATCTGCTCTTCACCGCCTTTACCAAATACGACACTGTAATAACATACAAAAAGATGAGACTACCAACACCAATACCAATATAGTAGTAGAGAGACAGGAATGACAGTAATGTCATACAGATATAGCAAACAATAAGTATAGTCATGGCATCAAGCATTAATCAATATTAACAAATAAAATATCACAAAGATATGCATATATATATATATATAGCACTTAGTTTGAGGCCATTGTGACATTGAGAAGTCTTTTTTCTCTTACACTTATTTTCTTGAGATCACTTTCATCTAATGGTTATGTTTAGTTCCATTAGATAAAAGTAAAAGTAACGGTTGAAAATAGGTTAGAGAAAAAAGACATGTACATAGTTTGTATATATATATATATATATATATATATATATACAAACTATGTACATGCATACTAACCCAACTTTCCTACTTCATGGAACTAAACATAAGTCGGAAAGAATGATCTCGAAGATCTGTCTGTATCACAATGGCCTCAAACTAAGTGCTATATATTTTTATCCATGTGCACATTAGGCATTATACAAGACTATTTATGCTAAATCTTGATTAAGAATAGTATCTCGGTTTGGATCGTCGGTGCGTTGCATCGGTTTGATCCATAGTACAGTGGGGCTACCAATTGCCCATTGTGGAAAACCTGCATCCCGACGCCCCCAAGGTCAACAAGTGACCTACATTATGCCTATCGCACCCACACAAAGATGTAATTCAACTCCTAGGCAATCGGCCTTAACATAGTCCATCGAACTTTCACAATGCATGATTGATGCACATAGGCCTATTACAGGCCAAAGTTATAACTCATAATTCAGAGTCCACTTTATTGGCCCAACAGTAATTCTACTGTACTTTCAATCGCATAGTCATTTTATCACGTGTTCACAATTGCGCAACATTTCTATCGCATTTTCAAATCGAGTAAAAATATTTTGACATTTTCTAAACTGCATAGCTTGAAAATCCACGTTTTTGAATTGCGTAAGATTTTTATACTGTTTTTCATTGTATAAAATATTTCTTAATGTTTTAAATTTAACTTTTAAATTTTTCAAGTTTAAAACACAAATTGGACTTTAAATTCCCATTTTCTCATGAAACCCCTCTAAATAATATTTTCTGACATTTTTCTCAAATTCTGCATTATTTTAATTTAATAAGATCCTTTTCATTTATTTTACTACAAATTCTCTTAATTAAAACATTAGAAGTTCCCAAATCACTTTTAAAACCCTAATCCTCTATATCATAGTTGAGAATCATCATTGAAATAACAAAAAATTGTTTGATATCATTTCCATTTTTATGAAATCCTTAATTAATTCTTTATCATCAAAATCATCTATGTTTATCCTTAATAATTTGTTTTTGTACAAAATTACCTTATTTTGCACTTCATGGTCGTGAGCCATGTGGTCTTTGGGACCAAAATTTTTTAATCAATTTCTTTACTTCTTAATCATCTAATTTTACTAATCATAAAATATTTTCAACTTAGAACACCCATTTTGGAGTGTAGAGGCCGTGAGCCTCATAGTCCATTGGAGACCAAAAATTTATTTCCTTTCCAACATGATTCACATCCTATCATGTACATGAATTATCAATAATCTATTCTAACAAGCTCATGCAAAATATTAAAGCAATAAAATCAATTAAAGTAAATAAACACAAAGCACTAAATTTATACAAACAAGTGAACAACCCTCACATGGATTATTCACACACACAATTCGTCCCTCACCACCATAAGTGGTTGATGAGGTTAAATCTCCCTCTTACCTTTTTGTGATGCTTCCTAAGCTCCTTGCTTGTCCTCTTGAATCAATCCTTCACCACTAAGAGGTTCTTGAAAACAAAGACAAATACAAACATATTAACATTTAAGGCTTGAATAAGAAGACCATATATCAAAATATGGCCTAGAGCATGATGATGAAGCAAATAGTGAAGTTTCCATGAACTTCACCTTAAAACCTTAGAACTTGAGTTTTGAAAGAACTCCTTGAAGATGGATGATTTTGATCAAGACTTCAACTGCAAAGTGTCTTGGAATTAAGCAAGGATGCTAGAAATAAGGTTGGTTGAAATAATTTAAGAGTGGAGTTATGGTTCGGGGGGTATGGCCATGGGGTTTGAGAGGAGAAAAGTGAGAGAGAGTTTGAGTGTTTTTTGTTTGTAATAGCTTTTAGGAAAGATGATAACTTTGAAATAATAAAACAAACTCCTCCTTTGCCCTCAAAGTTACTTGGTCGTAACTTCCTATGGAGAGAGAAGAGAAGATCTTTGTGATAGCTTAGATATTTTCCTTCCTAAAAACTATCTAGATATTTTAAAGAAAGATGAGTAGTTTAATTTTATTTGGCTTCATCATTGGCCTTTGGGCACTCTATGGCCGTGAGACACTCCTTAAAATGGAGGGTCAATAGCTTCTCTTTTAACGCTTGCCATCCATTAGTTTAGCCTACAAAGTCTTTTCCATTTTTGTTGACTCCACCAAGCTTCACCATTAAGCATCCATCTTTATTGGTTTAACCTTAAAGTTGTCATAACCATCTATGTTGACTAGCATTCTCATTGGCTTACTTTAAAGGTGTTATAGCCATAAATTTTGACTAGCTAGTAAGATATTTTTCTAGTAGCTATTATCCAATGGACAAAAGTTATTGCTTACAAAAAATTAGTATTTATTGTCCAATGGATAATAGTTACTGTAAAAAAAAATTTTGAAAACTATTTTTGGGTTCGGGTTTAGTAAGATCCCCCGGCCCCACGTCAACAGTACAAAATTTTTTAGCTTCAAAAAATTTTAACTTTTTCGGGCCTTCTCGGGCCCACATATAGCCCCCTGGGCTCACATACAGCCTAATATAATATTAAAATAATAAAAAATCTAGAAAAATTCAGAAAAATTCACAAAAAATCATAAAAATTATAAAACTCATATATATTCAGAAAAAATGAAATTCGGGGTGTTACAAAATTTATTTATACATGTTATCAAATAATGTTGATGATCATGATATTGGGAAGCAATATAAAAGAATGGTAAAGGTAGATGAGGTTAAGTGAGTCCCTCTCTACATGTATGTATGATAATGTAAAAGAGAAAGTTAATGATTATGGTATTGCTTCCCTATTATGTAATGGAAGATATGATTAAGAAAAAGTTAAAGAAAGGAAAGTTTTAATATTATGCATGTTTTGTTTTCAAACTTGTTATTTAATGTTTCCATGTATTGTAAATCTATTGCTTGGACAAAAAGGCACCAAGCGACTTGGACAAAAGGGCTCCAAGTGTCATGATTAATAGTGCAAGGAACAAAATGGCGTCTTGCCTACCTAGAAAATAATGTAAGGAACAAAAGGGCTTCTTGAAAATATTCAAATAACATGAGTTTTTCTAAAAATCTTTTAAAAATCATTGCACGAGCATACATTAGGGTTTCATTAGGCATAATCATACATCAACCTGCATTGCATAAAATTAGCAATTGTATGGGCAATTGTCTTGTTTTCATTAAATGTGAAGTTTAAGGATAAAAGTTAGTTAGAAAAGGTTGAAGATCAAAGTTTAGCTTAAAGGTGTGTAAAGGACGAAATGAGTATACTTGCTAGCCTCTATAACTGTTATAGTGAATATATGTTGACTCATGTTGAGTTTCTATATAATGATTGAACTATTTTCTTTATTAAATGAATTATCTTCTTTAGGAATGGAAAGGAATGAGTTTTGGCTTATGTCACCTTTCTAAATGATTAAGTACAATTTGTGTTTTATCCAAAGCAACTGGATTTACCATGACGCCATGATTTAAATTTTATTACTAAGAATTATCAGTTTTCACCCCAGCTCTTTTTATGTTTTCCATGATAAATCCAGAGAAAGATCAGAGCATGCGCAATACAAAGCGTTGAAGATTTAGTTAAGTTATATATGTAATAATTTTGGTTATGTAATTATATTTATGGTTCTTTAATTAAGTTCATGTAATTAGTTTGTAAAAGTTTGTAATCTCAGACATATCAGATAGATTTCTAGTAAAGAACAAGTTTCTTGAGGTGTAAAATGTCTTGCTCTCTTACTTCTGTAAAGGCTCTATATATTTATTCATTAAATAGATATCAAACAGGATGTAATTTACGCTTACGTTAGAAAGTGGCGTACTAATTCTATTTACTTAGTATACTAGAGTATACTACAATGTATAGGATTAGGGTGTTACATTTTGGTATCAGAGCAGTTCTTCTTGTTGAGCCAGGGAATGGACCGACTATGCTTTTGAGCATGATTAGTTGTTTTTGTTTGTTTCGTGCATTCTTTTATCTCAATGTGAGATATGTAAATAGGATTGCATGACAACCTTAGAATTGGATGTTAATAATTACTGGCACACTATTACATGATATCGGGTCTGGCCAACTCAATATGTAATGTTCTATGTGAGCAGGAAATTATAACACCTCCTAGGCGAAAATGGGAGAATAAAAAAGCTTTCTAAAAGGGTAATTGTGATATGTCTGAGATAGTTAGGTCGTTGATGAAAGCAATGAGAGAGCAAAGTGCCGCCACTGGAGAATAAACAGAAGTTATTAATAGAAAGATATAGGAGCAGACTGAGGCTATTAGTAGCATAAGGAAAAAAAGGAGACTAAGTTCGCTGATTAAGGATGACAATATTGATTTTAAGAGAAGGTATGAAATAGAGCTAGTAGTTATTTGATGTTGTTTCCTCGACGATGTGATAAGAACAAAATAACTCAAGGTTTGAATAATAAAGATGATGAAAGAACTAAAGAATTGAAATGTCAGCCAGAAACATGTCTCAAGGATTTTGAGGAAACACAATTAGCTGAAATGCTGAATGCAATACCCACCATAGGGTATCACATTTAAGACTAATCCTAATATAACTTACCCAAGTTGTAAAAGAATTAATCTTGTAAAAACACTGATTTTAAAATTTCTTTTGTGAAAAAATAGAAAATAAATAAAAACCTTAAACGTGAAACGTAATTAAAGCTAACACACTATATTTTACATATTACAAACCTTGTTCACAAATAATTTACATAATTACACCCCTAAAAGTTATATATACAATACACACCAAAATAAAAATACTAAACTAAAACCCCAACAGACTACGGGTTCAGGCTCTCATTGGGATCCTCCTCCTCATCCTCGGTGTTGTCATCAAAGAAACCTGGCGGATACAGGACATGCCTAGTTGGTGTCTTGGCAGTCGACATCATGGATTCCTCGTGTGGAGTATAAGTATTATTATTCCTACTCCAAATCTCACGAATAGGCATATAAAACTCTAGACGTACAGACACGTGTTGTGTCATGACAGGAATACTATCCCGAGTACCACTTAAAGTCAAAGTCAGATCCCTGGTATACATAAATCTTTCCCTGTTTAAGTTAACTCGCCACGCATCAATCCCACCGTGGAATCAAACCGTGACATACCCTAAAACTTGACGTCTCTCTGCCATATTAGATAAATACAGAAAATAGCTACTGACAGTAAAACGACTTATTAGCCTCCTCGCCTCCTCGGTCTTCATCAAATACATACAATACACAAAATTCAATATAATAAAGAGGTGAGATCCCCTTTCATCAATACCAATGAGGCAGTATAGAAAATGACAGTAAAAGATATAGATACAAAATATCTCATACAGTCATATCATATCATATCATAGAAAATAGATAAAATAGGCATAATTATTATACCAATATGCTGACCTATAATGCATGTGCACAATGACTCATTTCCTACTCCATGGAGCTAATCACCATTTTGGAGAGAATGATAGGGAGTACATGTCTGTATACCGTTAGCCTCAAATCATGTGTTGTTTATCATATCTTGGCGCCCAACATGGCTAATACAAGACACACTCAACCATATCATGAAAAGAGTAGTAACTCTGTTAGGACCGTCAGTGTGTTTGCAAAGGATATCACGACGCAGTGGTGCTACCAGCTGGCCACATATAATATTTCCACACCCCGACGTCCCCAAGATCACTGAAGATCGTAACTACGTAATTCTCACCCGCATGAAGGTGTAATTCCTATCTCCTAGGCCAATCGCCTTACTTGACATGTTTTTCCATGCATGATGTATGATTCAAAAATACATACAACCATTATTTTACAGTATTTCACATATACAAGTCATTTCTTGACAAAACCACTTTTCAACATAACCGGGCCCACCATGATAGCTCGACAGCCAACTGCTGTAATTTAACATAACGAGGCCCACCACGACAGCCCGACAACCAACTGCTGTAATTTCCAATCGCGTAATTATTTTATCGCATTTTTGAAACAACATGACCTTTTTTCTTGCATTTTCAAATTACGTAATATTTTTTAACGTTTTTGCAAATGCATAATTAATTTCCAATGTTTTTAAATTACATAAATATTTTTAAATATTTTTAAACATTTTCTTAAATCACATAAATAATTTCAAACATTTCCTAAATGGCGTAAGGTTTTTAAACATTTTCTCAATCGCGTAATAATTTAAAATCATTTTTTTAATGACATAACGTAAAAATCAATCATGTAGCTTAAAAATAGTAATTTCTAAATCGTGTAATGGTTTTCTAGCATTTTTCACTTACATAAAATATTTTCCTCAACTTTCTAAATTTATTTTATAAAAATACTTATAATATATATATATTTTGGCCTTCTTGAAAATATTTTCTTTCTAAAAATTCTTTACATTTTATTTTCTATGGTTCTTTCCAAAAATTTGATTTCTTTGATTTACTTAAATAATATAGCTTACATACTAATTTAATTCCTTTCTTTGAATCCATTTTTCCTTTTTCCTACTAAAAATTCCTTAATTCCAATTCTTGTAACTAATTATCAAAGTCCACACTAGGTAAAATAATTTAGGGTTTAAAATAACACACTTTGGTGTGTTGGCGAAAAATTAGGTTTATGTTTCATATTCAAACTTAACCATTTTTTTTCTTCACTAAAATTCTTTACAAAACCATTTTTCATCATCAAAATCCTTTAATCCAATTTTTATCCTTAAAATCACTAATCCATACTTAGTAATTAATTTGAAAACATCTTGTCCCCTTTGTAGTAGTCAAAACCGTGAGCTTCCTCTAGGTTCTTTGGAACCTTCATACAATTTTACTCATCATACAACTCATATTCTACTTTTCATAATAATTATCATGCTACCATAAGCATATAAACGAGCATATAATCAAGTAAACAAGCATATAATCTAATAAACAAGCATATAATCAAAGCTTAAAAATAAACCAACCATAAATAAAGCAAGCTTAAACCATACAAGTGAATAAATCCTTATAGATTTTTCACCACAAACAAGGTCATCTCCTCACCACCAACATATGGTTGATGAAGGTAATCTTCCTCTTACCTTAAGGAAGACAAAATCCACCAAGGCCTTTACTCGAAGGATTTCGTGTGGCTCCAAAGGAAAACCCTAACAAACTTAAACCAAACCAAAGTCACAAACAAAGCGTGAAGAAGGGAAACCATGGAACAATCATGGTTTAGAAACTCAAAAACCAACTTAGAAACAAAGAAGAAGAACTTTTACCTTGAAAGTTCAAGAACCCTAACTTGTAGAAATGATAGAAGATGAAGGATTTTGCTTAAGTCTTCAACATAGAAGTGTCTTAGAATGATGTTTAGGTGTAGGAAATAAGGTTAGATGAAATTTTGAAAGCTTGGATGGTTGTCTATGGTGCTTGGCCGAAAGGTGTTTGGAGAGAAATGGAGAGAAAAGTTTGAAGAGCTTTGCTTTAGGAAATGTTCAAGAATGATCAATTATGACCAAGATAACAAATTATTGGTGTCTTCAAACTTTGCTAATCACCTAAACCATCACAAAACCGTCCCCCCCTCTCTTGCATTCTCAAAAATGTGACCAACTAGCCACCATTTTAGGCATTCTTAGCCATTGATTAGATCAATGGTTAAGATTAATGTAGATTCTAGATTTAGCCTTAGATTAGAAGACTTAATCTAGGCCATTGGATCTTTCTCCTTGAAATCCTAGCCATTAAATGTATCTCCAAAATGAAAGGTCAAGATCACTCCTTCATACTTTACATCCAATGGTCATAAATGGTCCTAGTCATTTTTTTAAGACCAAATCTCCACCGTTGATTAAATCTACATCCAACGGTCATAAATGGTTCTTGCCACTAATTTTGACTTCTTCATTACTAGTAGTACATGGCTATCACCTAGCTATAGCTACAAGAAATTATTACTCACAGAATAAAAATTACTGATCACAAACCAGTAATTATTGTACAGCGAATAATAAAATCACAGTATAAGAAAAAATTTTATACTGTATCCGGTTTCGGGTTTAGTAAGATCCCCCAACCCCGTATTAACAATACAGAATTTTCTGACTAATAAAATTTTTTAGTGTTTCTGGACCCATCGTGGGCCCACAGACGGCCTAAAATATTACCAAAATATTTTATTCTCAGAAAAATTCTCAAAAATCACAAAAATTAAAAAATTAATATTTATGCAGAAAAAACCAAAAATCGAGATGTTACACTGAAGTTTTATAATAGAAAGGCTAAGTGCAAGAAAAAAGATATTCGAGGTAATAAGTTGTCTAGACAAACAAAAGGTGTAGTTTGTTTCTTTTATGTTGAAAGGAGAAGTAGAGCATTAGTTGATGAGTTTAAGACGATTAATGGAAACTGTTAGTATATAGATGAATTGAAAGGTATTTAGAGTGACCTATTTAGATAAATATTTCCTAAATGACAAGTGAGAAGAGAAGAAAGTGGAATTCTTGAATTGAAGTAAAGTAGTATGTCTATAAGGTAACATGAAGCAAAAGTTTGATGACTAGTGGAGTTTATTATGATGCTCAAAGTAAAATCATTATATATAGTGACATTAAGTTATGAATTACGTGATTCACTAGAGATGATATCGGTGATATGTTGAGAGAACTATGATGTTGACAAGGAACATAGTGAATTAGTAAAGCCTCTAAGAGAGTAAAATGTCAAATATTGAAGTTAGATTTCAATTTCTACAATATAAAGGAAAGCAAATTCAAGTTGGAATATGGAGTCAGAAGTGAGTCAAATGTAAGGAGTAATGTGGAAGTAAGTCAATATTGATAGACCAGTTAGTATGTTATACGTGCAATAAAAACATGATACTATATGAAGAATTGTCTATAGAGGATTGTTTATTAAGACACTGAATGATATGATCTTTCAATTTGTTTTGAGGTAAACATTTTTGAAGGTTATAACTTTTGAAGATTTAAATGGAGCCATGTTTCCTAAAAATATATGGTAAAGGTATGCTTATAAATGTTGAGGTATTCAACAAAGTTTATTGTGGAGTTCTGATTTGATTCTACATAAGATGTGGTGTCACTAGATCTTGTAGAATTAAGATATTGTTGTAGAAGTAAAAGAGCAGAAAAGTGGTCATTTTGAAGTTTTCAGTTTGTTTTTCTCTAGTGTTCTTTCCAAATGAGATCAAGTGGTAACCTGAAAAGAATAATATAGAAAGTTGTAGGCTTGAGATATCAATTGGTTGAATTTGCAAGTTTTCAAAGATACATCAACTGTGAAAGGAAACGACAATTGTATTTCGAATAAGATTATCATAAGTCATATGTATATCACTGCTATATTTTTTCAAATGAGAGATTGAGGTTCAACTATATAACATACAGACACGCCCACATTAAGCTTTAGGTGATAATAATGTTTTGGTTGTTAAATTATTGAAAAGAAGAATATAAGGAGTTGTAAGACAGTGTTCAAGAAGCTTATGCTTTCTATAAGAAATTTGGAAAGAAAGAAAGATCCAATGACTTCTCTTGTGAAATGCTATTTTGTTAGAATGGAAGTATATTCTTCTGAAAATGAAAGGGCATATTACATTTTGTTAAAAAGGACAATGTTTGAAGCTAGATTTTTATTTAGGCATGCTTACATGTTAATTAATGTGGACAAATATATGAATAGGGTACTTCCCATTTTGTTAAGACCTTAACACTTAAAATTGACTTATTAACTACAAAAGTTTAAACTATTGAAGAGATATACCACTAGGATGAAAATTGCAACATTGTATATGATAAGGAGAAGCCACGTATTCACACAGAGGAAAGTCTTAGTAGATTTGACAATGTTTTGCTTTTGCAATGTTAGAAAAGGAAGATACTCAAAAAATAAATAAATTGAGGGAATTCCTAATATGGTTGAACTTTTAAGATAATGGGAAAGCTGAGCATTGGTGGAGGAGTTAAACAAGACTATTGGGAGTAACATGTACTTATGTAACATGAGAAGCATTTATGGAAAATTATCTTAAACAAGTGTTTTCAAATAAAAATATATAATGATAAAGGAGTAGAATATTCTTGGAACTAAAACAATGAGGCATGTCCATTGTATAACATGAAATGAAGTTTGGAGAACTTTTCAAGTTTTCTACATATATTAGGATCCATCCAAACAAAAACCAAGAGTGTGTTGAGTTGAGCAAAGCATCATGAATCTTCAAAAGAGGAAAAAGGATAGGCAATGAGAATAAGGAATGCGATTCTACACCCAGTGAATCACAAAATGGAAATAAGCCAAAATCAAATGGAAATTATGGAGTTTAAATGTTCTAAGGATGGAAGAAGACAACATGACAACAAACTTTATTTGTTGTGTTATGAGTGCAATCAACTAGGGTGCTATGTCAGCAGATGTCAGTAAAGGCAGAAAGTTATACCTAATGTAATACCCTTAAACACATGTTAGACTGGTAAATGGTTACCGAAGGTAGCATTTAACTTGTTTAGCATGCCAGTCAAGTTTTGTGACAAACTGAGTTCATTTAGGCACTTAGTTGCAGCACAGAAGTTGTAAAGTGGCTTAAAATGACTCAGATAATAGCATAAGTTGCTAAGTTAAGGGACATAAACATAGAGAGTTTGTTTCTAGGTCACAAATAAGTCAAGTAAGATGTGGTAAAAGTTTCAAGAGAATCAGAGTCAGTTTGGTATTGTTAGGCATACTGATTGTGCGTTTTAATACCGAATGACTAGCAGCAGATATAAAAAATGATGAAAATGGTGAAACAACAATTTAGATGAATCCTATGATTTATTCTAAAGTTGTTGGAAGCTGGGAAACTTGAATTAGCATAATTCAGGTGTCCTTAGCAGATATAAGTCTCAATGTAGAAACTTAAGTTAATCTTTTTCCATAATTACCTCCACGTCCCACCCCCTTATTTCTCTCTTCTCCCTCGGCAGAACCGAAACCAAAGAATTGAAAGAAAGAAAAGGGAGAAAGGGGAGAAGAAGAAGGAGAAAGGGGAAGAAGGGAAGAAGAAGAGGAAGAAGATCAAGCTTCAAGGCTTCAAGTCTTCAAGAGGTAAGGGGATTTCTATTCATTTCTCCCTCTTTGACTTCTTTGAATATAGTTTGGGGTTTTGAATAGAAATAGGAGTTTGGATAGCCAAATCCATGTTCTTAGCTTGGTTCTTGATTCCAAGAACTAGGTTAGGATAGTTTAAGCCAAGATAATGCTAGATGGTCATTTATGGCCTAAGACAAACCATTTTGGTTAATGAATAGAGAATTAGGAAATGGTTTGGAGTTATGAGATTTGAACCTAGATCTATGTCCTAAGAGAATTCATAGGTTGTAAAAGAGTTACAACAAGTTTAAGGGCCTAGATTAGTGTTAGAAATCATTTAGAATCCATGATTGACAGAGTGGAAATTGGTTTTCTAACCAATTATGCAGAAAACGCATTCTGCAGAATTTTCTCCAGAATGATCATGCCTAGGTGCAACACCCTACTGGGGATGTTACATTTCCAAACAATAATAATAAAACATTTACCCAAGTTATAAATTATTTCGTAATATATAATAATATAGGTTGTAAAAATATTTTTTTAAAACACATTATATTATAAAATAAAATAAACAAAGACATAAAATAAAACAAACTATTACATATACACCATAATTATACATATGATTTTGTTTTTAATAGGTACAAATAATTTACATATTACAAACTAGTTAATTAAAAATAGTAAACTGTCTGGTTTAAAGCAAACCATAAACTAGCCCAAGCATAACACTAAAAGTTCTGATCCTCCGAAGAATCCTCCTAGGGAAGATCATCGGAAGACAGAAATACTCTGATAACACCATACCACGCTGCAATCAATCCATATGATATGGATGATCTCGAGGTTCGCCTTCCTCAAACTGGTCACTTGGTTGTTGCTCCTCGTTGTATTGACAATCCAACAGTTGCTCCTCTATATACAAAGAGGTGAGACAATCTACATCATTACCAACATAGCAGTAAGAAAATGACAATACAAACAAATATAACAGTTAATATAACAATTTATATTATCACACATGCAAAATATCATAAATCAAATTATAACTATTCACATTATCACACATGCAAAATATCATAAATCAAATTATAACTATTCACACAATGATGCAGATTAAATATGCCATGTACTCAGACTCGTTCCTACTCCATGGAGCTAAACACAAACATCAGAGAGAATGATCCGGTAGACATGTCCGCACATCAGGCTGCCTCAACCAACTATTACACAGTCAAATACGTCGTGTAAATAGCACACAGTCAAATACGTCGTGTGAATGGCACACAGTCAAATACGTCATGTGAATAGTATATAGTCAAATACGTCGTGTACGTCCAGGCATAGTACTGCGTATGCGGTCCAATAGATCCCGATTAAGAATAGTATTTGTCGAGATCGCTAGTGTGTGTTTTCGATTACCACGGCCGGTAGGAGCTACCAATCCACATGTGGAATCTACTGCACACTAACGCCTCCAAGTTCTCCACATGAACACACTACGCCTATCACACCCGCAACACGGTGTAATTCATCTCGTCAGTCAATCGTCAATTTTAACCAAATTGATATACCACTCTATGTATGTAATGATCCATAATTACAAAAATACCCTCAGTATCACCATGAATCATAATTACATAAATATCCTCATTGTCACCATAATTACAGAAATACCCTTAGTGTCAATAATTCCAAAACAGTATGTCTCCACTTGACAGTACTATTTCCCAACATGTTCGGGTCTATCACTTTGGCCCGACAGTAAAAATTACTATTCTCATTAGTCACGTAAATATTTTATCGCATTTTCACATTTACGTCACATTTGACAAACGTTTTTCAATCGTGTAAATATTTTTTAACGTTTTCTCAATTACGTAGTTTAAAAAAAATCATTATTATAAATACGCGTAAACTATTTCTACTGTTTTTCACTGTATAAAATATTTCTTGACGCTCCAAATTAAATTTTTAAATTTTCCAAAACTAAAAATATTATTTAGACATTATTTTCCATTTTTCTTTACAAAAATTACTCTAAATAATAATTTCTGATGTTTTTATCAAAAATTCAATTTTAATAATTTTTTCTACAGTTAATTTTATTCTTTAACTACATAAAATACTTCTTTGCTTTCTAAGTATCATTTTGAAACGTTCTTCATTACTTGCTCATTTTTAATCAATTTTGACAGCATTTCGTTTAGAAAATCTACTACATGATATTTTCTACGTTTTCCTTTAAAAATTCCTTTATTTAATTATAACCATAAAATACACTTTGAAAATTGCTAACATACTTTAAAAACTCAAAGATAAGTATTTTTCAAGTGTTAAAAGTTATTTCTTTACCATACTAGACTTCTAGTAAAAATTCATTTACTTATTTGACTCTTGAAAATCCATCGTAATTGAATTCGTTTTAGGTTAATAAACTAGTTTACACTTAGAAAATAAATTTTGGATCAATTAAACATTAAAAATATATTTAGGCCGAAAATCACCATTTTTACACAAACCATGTTTAAAATTATTTTTTTCATCCATTAAATCATTGAAAAATCCTTTAACTTAATTAGATCAATTAGGTGATCCTTTTAGAAAATGGTTGAGAACATATTGGTTCTCTTTTCATAGTAAAAACCATAAGCTCTTCATCTTGTGTTCTTTGGAACACTTTTGCAAGTCTCAACATATTTGCACATCCAACAATAATTATCATAGATCCATGAACATATACATATATTTATGAACACATACCATATATTAAAGCAATAATAAAACAAATACCAAATATCAAAGCTATAAACATGCTTGTATGCATAATAAACCACAAATAGAAAAGAAAATAACATGCACACATAAACGATCACAAATAGAGAAGACAATAAACAATCAAGTGAATGAATCCTTATGGATTCTTCACCACAAATACATCCATTTTCTCACCACCACACATGGTTGATGAGATTAAATCTCCCTCTTACCTATAAGGAAGACAAGATCTCCTTGGACTCCTCTTTAGAAAATTTGTGTAGCTTCAACAAAAATCCTAACAAGCTTAAATAAATTATAAAGTCATAAACTATGAATGAAAAAGATAAACCATGGATCAATCATGGCTTAGGACATCAAAAAATCAAATTAGAAACAAGAAAGAAGAATTTTCACCTTATAGGAAAGAAACTTCAAAGTGATTTTCCAAGCTCCAAATGGATGATTTAGCAAAAACTCACAACTAGAGATGTTCTTAGAATATGGTTTAGATTTAGGAAATGAAGTTGGATGAAATTTTTGATGGATGGAAGTAAGATTGATGGTGTTGGCCAAATGGTGGAAGAAAAGGAGACTTAGGAGTTTCTTTGAGTTCTTTGGGTATGAGAGAAATGAGAGAATTATTTGGAGTGATAGAATGGATGAGTAAGAGTGAATAATTGCCTTAACTTCATAATGCATGACCGTAGACTTCCAAAATAAGTGCAGCCCCCTTTTATTGACAAATTTGGCTTAATAATAGCCTTATTCTATCATGCATGGCCATATAGCATCAATTATGGAGCTTTGTCTCCTTTGTTGACCAACTAGACTTACTAATGGCCATTGATGGATTCAATGGTGGATCTTGAAGTGTCTAGCACTTTCTTGATTGCTCTTGGAGAGCTTTGGCCAAAATTTCACATAGAAAATTCAATCAAGTTTTTGATTCATTTCAATATCCTAATTATGCTTAAGTCCTTCTAGTTATGTTTAATTAAAAATTAGTTAGATTCCTTTGTATTTTAGTTAATCATCTATTTATTTAGAAACACTAATCTCCTTCTTAATTATACTTGTTCATTGGCTAACTAAAATTTTAATGAATAACTAACTAGATTTTAATCAATTTGATTACTACTTAAACCCTTTAGATTAACTTAATTAAGTTTTAAATTAACTAATCTATTAAATTAAGTTTTGAACTAACTAATCTATTAAATCTAACTATTTTTATGGATTTTCAACCTCTTGGTTTAGAATTTTACAAGCCTTTTACGTTAGTAAATTTTTCTTAAAAGTGGGTCCCACAAACCCAAACGTGAGTCCCACAAAGCAAATGTGGGTCCCACAAGCCAAACGTGGGTCTCACAGATTTTTCTGCATGATAAATATTTTTATTATATAGAAAAATCCTAAAAATTAAAAGATTGATATATGTATTATTCGGATTAGGTTTAGTAAGATCGCCCAGCTCCAAATAATCAAACAAGATTTTTCCCAGCCCGAAAATTATTATTTTCTTGACTCAGAGCAAAACACACGAAACAATCAAATACAGTTATGAAACAGTCAAATTAATTTTATAACACATAGAAATCAGAAAATAGTACAATAAAGGCAAAAATATAATTAATCAAAAATTAGGGTGTTACACTAGGCGTGATATTTCCAAGCCTAGGCATGGGTTCATCAATTTTGCAGCCCAGCGAGACAGAGAGCACCATGCCTAGGCATGGTAAAACCAAGCCTAGGCGTGGACAGGGCAACATTCAGACAGTCTGTATTGTTTGTTGCATAACTTGAGCTGTAGACATCAGAATGACCTGATTCTAGAGCCATTTGAAAGCTAAGACATAAGGCTTCATGTGGTAAAAATTTCAGAATTATTAAGCAAGCCAATCTATACCAGTTTTTGTTTGAATCTAAGGCAGATTCTACAGAAAAATGCATTCTGGCAGCTAGTAAACCAGATTGCATAATTTCTTGCTCCGATGTCATATCGACATGGGACCAGTGGCATTTTGAAGCTAAGATGTAAGGCTTATTGCCTGTAAAATTGTAGAATGTTCCCACTTGTGGATTGTTCTCAGTTATAATTTAAAGTCAGGTCAAAATTGGGTGAATCAGAGAATAACCTGTTTTAGCTCCTACAAAATGTCGCATAACTTTGGCTACATTTAGCCAAATGAGGCAAGGTTTGTGGCATTGGAAAGATATGAGAGTAAGCTAGTAGCACCTTAGGCAACTTAGTGTTGCATTAGATATCACTTAAGATGTGATGAGATGGTGCAGTGAAGACAAGTGTACTAGTATGCACAATAGTATTCATACTAGTAGAGAATGAGAAAGTTATGAACCTTAGGATATCCAAGAATAGTGGATTACCTTAGTAAGGTACCTAGAATCTTAAGCAACAAAGAGTTGCAAGTAAGAACCACTCTTGCATTAGATTCACTTGAGTGGAGACAAGATTGTGTATTAGTTCCCAGGAGGGAATGTTTAGGTACTAAGTCTCTAGTTAAGTGAGACTTTGTGCATTGCTAAATACACAATAAGATGAATTGTGACTAAGAAGATGTCATAATCATAAAGCATAGTTGAAATGTGCAATAACTTATGTATTAGCAAAAATGAGTTAGAAGTGCAAGATAAAGGGAATTTACTTCCTTAGATACTAACAAAAGTATGGAAGTTAAGTTCTTAAGCATTCCATGAGTTTGGAATAGTTAAAGAGGTATCTGGAACCTCAAGCACACAAGTGTAGTATAGGCTACTACTAGAAGTGTGATAGAAGGGAAAGCTAGATACAACCAGAATACATATGTTAGCACACAAGTGTAGTATAAGCTACTACCAGAAGTGTGATAGAAGAGAAAGCTAGATACAACCAGAATAAGTATGTTATACTTATTTAGATGCATAAATTACTCCCTTTAGATAAAGTTGAGTTAATTATGCAAAGTTTTAGAGAAATGCTCATTTATTTCCTTAACTAAGGGTAGATGAGGCATTAGTTAAGATAGACTCTTTCACTAGGATGAGTGGAGTCTATAAGAGAGTAAGATGGTGTTTATGTAAGAGTTAAACATAACACTAAGCTTTTCACACACTAGTCAGTTAAGCTAGTATGTATGTGAAGAGAAAGAACCTTAGTGCAACCAAGATTAATGGTGTGCCATGGGTGAGTACCTAATACCTCAGCAACTTAATGTTGCATTAGAAATCACTTAAGAGATATGAGTGATGAGGTGGAGTTTAGGTACAAGTATGAGAAAAGGTCTGGTAATGTTTACCTAAGAATGTAGCGTTATATGACGCGAGGTCATTTAGCCAGAAGGTAAGGAATCAGAGAAGTTCCTAAGGGGACAAGTATTCCTAACCAAGTGCTAAGGTTACATATAGTATAAGCTTATAGATTCTCCTCCTTACAAAGGGTAAACATAAGAAGCCAAAGTTACTAGTAGAATATGCTTAGGTCATAGAGGAACTAAGTATATAAGTACGGATGAAAGTCTATGAATTAGTCAAGTAGTATCGATCTGGTGAGTATCCTTTGATGTTCATTCATGGAGGCAAAAAGAGATAGATGGGTGTCCGAAGGACTTTTGAGAAGGACATAACCCTGATGTCTCGATAGTGCCAAGGCCAAAGGAGATAAGTGGGAAATCCAAAGACGCTCTTTGAGCAAGGATGAAGCCCGAATTTCTCAGCGTGCCAGGATATGTGTAATGTGAGGATGAGATTTTCCTCTAATTACCACTAGATGATATACTGACTAGTTCCTAGCAAACTTCCTTGTTTTCAAAATAAACTTTTACATGTATTTCAAAATAAAACCCTGCATTTGCATTTCATTCACATACTCTTAGGATTCCTTAGGCATATTCATATTACATATCATTCTCATTGCATTCACGGACAGTTGTATAGGCATTGTCCGTCACTGTTGGTATGTACAGTTGTATGGGCGTTGTATATGTTAACAGTGTGTAGGCTATCAGTTAATATCACACTATAAGAAAGTGTGCAGTTATGAGAAAAAAGGAGGAAACTCCCAAGTTATGAGAAAAGAGGAGGAAACTCCTAAGTTATGAGAAAAGAGGAGGAAGCTCCTAAGTTAAAATTATAGCATTTGTTATATAATTGTTATATACAATGTTATAGTTAGATGGTATTGGAATTGCTTTTACTGAGAATGTTAATTCTCACCCCAGTTGCTATTCTATGTAAATCCAGATGCAGGCGCAGATGCAGGCAAAGGCACAAGTACAGAGGTACAAACCCTGCTAAGGGTGAGAAGATAAAGCATAAAGACTAGAGTAGTTTTTATTGCTTTGAGTAGACAGAACTTATGTAATAAGTTTATATTTGTTCTATAAGTTTTATGTTATATGTATTACAATAAGCCCTCATGTGGCTAAGTTTGTATATATATATGTATGAGTTTAAGTTTTTTCGCAATCTCTCAAGGCTTTCTATAATTACTCAGTTGTGATTATAGATATATGTCAGTATGTAGTATAGAAATGACATCTCTAGTACTGCTTATCTTTATATATCTCTGTCTATCTAGGATATATCTAGATATTTGTATTAGGGTGTTACATTTTGGTATCAGAGCAGTTCATCCTGTTGAGTCGGGGTATGGACTGACTATGCTTAGGCATAAGTAGCAGTTTAGTAGAAAGTTATGCATTCTTTTATCTCTTTTTGAGATATGCAGACGAAATTGCATGACTAGCCTCAGGTATGTATGCTAATAGCTACTGTCACACAGTTACATTATATTGAGTCTGGCTAACTCAGTATGTATTGTGCTACGTGTACAGGAAACTATCACAGCTATCAGGCGAACCTATGAGACTAGGAGCCTGGTAAGGAGGAGAAAACCAGAGCTCTTAGAGAAATGGCTGCTGTGTTGAGAAAGCAGACTGCTATTAGTAGAAGTCTATCAGTAGTGATAGAATAGGACTCGCATAGTTAGTTGCGGGAATGAGAAGGAACTTTTGAGAGATCAGTATTTCTCAGAGTTCAAGAAAGTTACCCCTTTGTTTTCAAGGAAGCGTTTAGTTCAGTCAGAGCCGGAAGATGACTTCATGTGATAGAAGAGATCCTTGAGGTCATGTCATGCGCTGATGAATAGAAGGTGACCTTGCTTTGTAAAGGTTAGTAGATGAAGTCGAAAGCTGATGAGATGAAGCAGAGAGGTTACTAGAGATGGTTAGTACTCGAACCACCTGAGAGGTGTTTAAAGTTACTTTCCTAGATAAGTATTATTCCCTTGAGTTATAGAAAGCAAAGGAATAGGAATTCCTAAAGTTGGAGCAATGGGATATTACTTAAGACCAGTATGAGAAGCAATTCAAAGAATGTTAGGAGTTCTTTTCTTATTTTATGTCCAATCCAGATAAAGATTGGAAGTGAGTAAAATTTGAAGTAGAACTTGGAGAGACTTGGAGAGGGCATTAGAAGAATTGCGATGCAAAAGGAGGTTATGGACTTCTTCACTCTAGTCAGTGAATGCAAAGTTGTAGAAGTAGATAATCTTAGAGCCTCCATAGAACAAGAGTTAGAAGGTTCCTAAAGAGGAAAAGATCAGATGTTGAGATCAGCAAGGGTACCTCTTGATCTCAATTTGTATTAGAGTTGCACAGTGGAAGCTTGGAGTGATGACAAGTATAAGTAGAGTGCTTTTAGATGAGCAACCCTACAAAAAAAGGTAAATCAAGCTTCAAGTCACTAAGATGTGCTAGATGTGGTAAGATACATGGATGTAGACCAATTTTGATCGGTAATTCATGTGCTGCATAAGTGAGAAACCAGGACATCGTAAGGGAGATGGTTCTTGGAAAAAGGAAGCGACGAAATCTTCCAACTTGGTATGAGATAAGAACACATATAAAGAGAAATCTTTTAAGGTGTGTATACGAAGAGTATAGATTTACTTTGTACATCATGTTGATTTACTTTGTGAATCTAGTTTGCATACCTTGTTGGTATGGTTTGGTTGTTTTAGGGAGAATGATGATCAGGTAGATCAGTTGAGAGAAGCTTTGAATTTTTTCAAGAGATGATCTAAGACTTGGTTGTCATAGAAACAGAGTAAAGAAGAGCAGATTTTCGAGAGTTTTCCAGGATTACGAAAGAACATAAAGAGTATGTCAAAGGTAGTTTTGGAAACTTTTGGAAAAGAAATGGTTAAGTACCAAGTAAACCGAAAGTCAATTTTGGATTACAAGTGGTACAGTTTAAGAGCTATGTAATTTCTCAAGACAAAAATTGCAGAGAATTCTAGTAGAGTTTAAGTAGAGGTACAATGGGTAGAGTAGCCATTGTATCCAAGAGCAGAGAATCTATCAGTGGATTTTCTAAGTTAGTGCTACCTGGTTTAGGCCAATTAAGGAAGGTAGTACTCAGCAGTAGACTTTAGATAATGAGTTTGTTTTCCAAGAATAGAAGAGAAGGTTGATTACTATGTTAATTTTGGTAATTCCTAATTCCCAAGAGAACTTTGAGGCAGTCAGATATACTTTGAAGATGGGACTAGGGTGTGTTCGATGCAATAGAGGTAGGTAGATGCCTACGCATCAAGGCAGTTAAGTCTGCAAGAGAAGGACTACCCTAGGTATGATTTGGAATTAGCCAAAGTAGTGATTACCTTATAGTTTTGGAGACATAACTCATAAGGAGTTTAGTTTGAGATGCTCAGCAATCATGACGGCTCAAGACGCTTGTTGATCAGAGGAAGCTGGACATGAAGCAGAATAGATGGATAGAAATTTTCAAGGCTCATAACCTTGAGTTGAGATATCATTCGAGTAATGCCAGTGTAGTGGTTATCCTAGATGATAGTCCAAGAGAGAATGAATTTCTTGAGAGTTTTCGAGAATTTGAGTCTAGCGGTGACTATGATTCCAGATAGCCTCTCAGTGAGTAAGGTGGACATAGTAAGAGGCCTAAAGACTCAGATTTCTTTGAAGCTCAGAAGGAGAATGAAGCTCTAAGGGACAAGTGTGAGCAGATCTTCTAAGGAACCCTAAAGGATTTTGTTATGACTAAGAGGGAATGAGAAGTTTAGAGATAACTTTGTTTTCCAAAAGGGTCAAAATTCAAGAAAAGGATTCCGGAGGAAGCTCACCAGAGAAAGTATACCATCTATTAAGAGGCTACTAAAGTTTTCCAAGAGTAAGGAAGATGTATAGTGGCATAATATGTTAAAGAACATAATAGAATATGTTGAGCTGTAGGTAAAGGTGGTAAGATTAGGTAGTCTGCCAATCTTTTGCCAAGAACAGTTAGCTATTTTCTAGATAAGGTAGTTCAACTACTTTTGAAAGAAATAGTCAGGATTCATAGAGTTACAGTGAATATAGTGTCTGATAGAGATACTAGATTCACACCTGGTTTTGGAAGCCTTATAAGAAGGAGTTCAAAGCGAAGTTATGTTTTAGTACAGCTTACCATCCATAAGCATAGAGATCAAGAGCTTTAAGATGAGCAGGTCTCCTCAAGAGAAGGTGGTTGGGAGAAGTTGGTACTGAAAAAGGACTGCATGGAAGCAGAAGTTCCATGTAGAGTTTTGTTTAACCAGAATTGTTTGCTTAAGGTGAGCAATTTTGGGGACAAAATTTTTAAAAAGGAGGGGAGAAATGTAATACCCTTAAACACATGTTAGACTGGTAAATGGTTACTGAAGGTAGCATTTAACTTATTTAGCATGTCAGTCAAGTTTTGTGACAAACTGAGTTCATTTAGGCACTTAGTTACAACACAGAAGTTGTAAAGTGGCTTAAAATGACTCAGATAATAACATAAGTTACTAAGTTAAAGTAAATAAACATAGAGAGTTTGTTTCTAGGTCACAAATAAGCCAAGTAAGATGTGTTTAAAGTTTTAAGAGAATCAGAGTCAGTTTGATATTTTTAGGTATATTGGTTGTGCGTTTTAATACCGAATGACTAGCAGCAGATATAGAAAATGATGAAAATGGTGAAACAACAATTTAGATGAATCCTATAATTTATTCTAAAGTTGTTGGAAGCTGGGAAACTTGAATTAGCATAATTCGGGTGTCCTTAGCAGATATAAGTCTCAGTGTAGAAACTTAAGTTAATCTTTTCCCGTAATTACCTCCACATTCCACCCCTTTATTTCTCTCTTCTCCCTCGGCAGAACCGAAACCAGAGAAAGGAAAGAAAGAAAAGGGAGAAAGGGGAGAAGAAGAAGGAGAAAGGGGAAGAAGGGAAGAAGAAGAGGAAGAAGATCAAGCTTCAAGGCTTCAAGTCTTCAAGAAGTAAGGGGATTTCGATTCATTTCTCCCTTTTTGACTTCTTTGAATATAGTTTGGGGTTTTGAATAGAAATAAGGGTTTGGATAGCCAAATCCATGTTCTTAGCTTGGTTCTTGATTCCAAGAACTAGGTTAGGATAGTTTAAGCCAAGATAATGCTAGATGGTCATTTATGGTCTAAGACAAACCATTTTGGTTAATGAATAGAGAATTAGGAAATGGTTTGGAGTTATGAGATTTGAACCTAGATCTATGCCCTAAGAGAATTCATAGGTTGTAAATGAGTTACAATAAGTTTAAGGGCCTAGATTAGTGTTAGAAATCATTTAGAATCCATGATTGATAGATTGGAAATTGGTTTTCCAACCAATTATGCAGAAAACGCATTCTGCAGAATTTTCTCCAGAATGGTCACACCTAGGCATGATATTTCCAAGCCTAGGCGTGGGTTGATCAGTTTTCAGCCCTGCGAGACAAAGAGCACCACGCCTAGGCATGGTAAAACCAAGCCTAGGCGTGGACAGGGCAACATTCAGACAACCTGTATTGTTTGTTGCATAACTTGAGCTGTAGATATCGGAATGACCTGATTCTAGAGCCATTTGAAAGCTAAGACATAAGGCTTCATGTGGGAAAAATTTCAGAATTATTACGCAAGCCAATCTATACCAGTTTCTGTTTGAATCTAAGGCAGATTCAACAGAAAAAGGCATTCTGGCAGCCAGTAAACCAGATTGCATAATTTCTTGCTCCGATGTCATGTCGACATGGGACCAGTGGCATTTTGAAGCTAAGATGTAAGGCTTATTGCCTGTAAAATTGTAGAATGTTCCCACTTGTGGATTTTTCTCAGTTATAATTTAAAGTCAGGTCAAAATTGGGTGAATCAGAGAATAACCTGTTTTGGCTCCTACAAAATGTCGCATAACTTTGGCTACATTTAGCCAAATGAGGCAAGTTTTGTGGCATTGGAAAGATATGAGAGTAAGCTAGTAGCACCTTAGGCAACTTAGTGTTGCATTAGATATCACTTAAGATGTGATGAGATGGTGCAATGAAGACAAGTGTACTAGTATGCATAATAGTATTCATACTAGTAGAGAATGAGAAAGGTATGAACCTTAGGATATCCAAGAATAGTGGATCACCTTAGTAAGGTACCTAGAACCTTAAGCAACAAAGAGTTGCAAGTAAGAACCACTCTTGCATTAGATTCACTTGAGTGGAGACAAGATTGTGTATTAGTTCCCAGGAGGGAATGTTTAGGTACTAAGTCTCTAGTTAAGTGAGACTTTGTGCATTGCTAAATACACAATAAGATGAATTGTGACTAAGAAGATGTCATAATCACAAAGCATAGTTGAAATGTGCAATAACTTATGTATTAGCAAAAATGAGTTAGAAGTGCAAGATAAAGGGAATTTACTTCCTTAGATACTAACAAAAGTATGGAAGTTAAGTTCTTAAGCATTCCATGAGTTTGGAATAGTTAAAGAGGTATCTGGAACCTCAAGCACACAAGTGTAGTATAGGCTACTACTAGAAGTGTGATAGAAGGGAAAGCTAGATACAACCAGAATACATATGTTAGCACACAAGTGTAGTATAAGCTACTACCAGAAGTGTGATAGAAGAGAAAGCTAGATACAACCAGAATAAGTATGTTATACTTATTTAGATGCATAAATTACTCCCTTTAGATAAAGTTGAGTTAATTATGCAAAGTTTTAGAGAAATGCTCATTTATTTCCTTAACCAAGGGTAGATGAGGCATTAGTTAAGATAGACTCTTTCACTAGGATGAGTGGAGTCTATAAGAGAGTAAGATGGTGTTTATGTAAGAGTTAAACATAACACTAAGCTTTTCACACACTAGTCAGTTAAGCTAGTATGTATATGAAGAAAAAGAACCTTAGTGCAACCAAGATGAATGGTGTGCCATAGGTGAGTACCTAACACCTCAGCAACTTAATGTTGCATTAGAAATCACTTAAGAGATATGAGTGATAAGGTGGAGTTTAGGTACAAGTATGAGAAAAGGTCTGGTAATGTTTACCTAAGAATGTAACGTTATATGACATGAGGTCATTTAGCCAGAAGGTAAGGAATCAAAGAAGTTCCTAAGGGGACAAGTATTCCTAACCAAGTGCTAAGGTTACATATAGTATGAGGTTTTAGATTCTCCTCCTTACAAAGGGTAAACATAAGAAGCCAAAGTTACTAGTAGAATATGCTTAGGTCATAGAGGAACTAAGTATATAAGTACGGATGAAAGTCTATGAATTAGTCAAGTAGTATCGATCTGGTAAGTATCCTTTGATGTTCATTCATGGAGGCAAAAAGAGATAGATGGGTGTCCGAAGGACTTTTGAGAAGGACATAACCCTGATGTCTCGATAGTGCCAAGGCCAAAGGAGATAAGTGGGAAATCCAAAGACGTTCTTTGGGTTAGGAATGAAGCCCGAATTTCTCAGCGTGCCAGGATACGTGTAATGTGAGGATGAACTTTTCCTCTAATTACCACTAGATGATATACTAACTAGTTCCTAGCAAACTTCTTTGTTTTCAAAATAAACTTTTACATGTATTTCAAAGTAAAACCTTGCATTTGCATTTCATTCACATACTCTTAGGATTCCTTAGGCATATTCATATTACATATCATTCTTATTACATTCACGGATAGTTGTATAGGCATTGTCCGTCACTGTTAGTATGTACAGCTGTATGGGCGTTGTATATGTTAACAGTGTGTAGGCTATCGGTTAATATCACACTATAAGAAAGTGTGCAGTTATGAGAAAAAATGAGGAAACTCCTAACTTATGAGAAAAGAGGAGGAAACTCCTAAGTTATGAGAAAAGAGGAGGAAACTCCTAAGTTATGAGAAAAGAGGAGGAAGCTCCTAAGTTAGAATTATAGCATTTGTTATATAATTGTTATATACAATGTTATAGTTAGATGGTATTGGAATTGCTTTTACTGAGAATGTTAATTCTCACCCCAGTTGCTATTCCATGTAAATCCAGATGCAGGCGCAGATGCGGGCAAAGGCACAGGTACAGAGGTACAAACCCTGCTAAGGGTGAGAAGATAAAGCATGAAGACTAGAGTAGTTTTTATTGCTTTGAGTAGATAGAACTTATGTAATAAGTTTATATTTGTTCTGTAAGTTTTATGTTATATGTATTACAATAAGCCCTCATGTGGCTAAGTTTGTATATATATATATATGTATGAGTTTAAGTTTTTCCGCAATCTCTCAAAGCTTTCTATAATTACTCAGTTGTGATTATAGATATATGTTAGTATGTAGTATAGAAGTGACGTCTCTAGTGCTGGTTATCTTTATATATCTCTGTCTATCTAGGATATATCTAGATATCTGTATTAGGGTGTTACACCTAATCCTAGACTACAGGTTCCAAGAAGGGTATATACTTTAAGAAACTAAAAGGGAAGTTCAATCTTCTGACTCATTACAGAGTAACCTTAGTCAGAAATGAAAGACTATAAATATCTAAGTTTGGTTAAAGGTTGGAATGGATAAGATGTATACAATGAAGAGGCAACTATTGTGGTTTTCTAAAACCATTAGCATGAGTAGCTAAATTTTTGGGACAAAATTTTTAAAAGGAGGGAAGAATTGAAACATCCTTATTTTTATACATGTGAGGCTTGTATAAGGTTACAAAGGTAACTTAATACTAGTTTAACATGTCTGCTAATTTTGTGACGTTTTGAGTTAATTTAGGCACTTTGCCGCAACACAAAACATGTAAAATAGCTATTTTAACTCAGGAAAAATAGCATAAATGCTATACTAAAGGAAATGGATATGGAAAAGTTATTTCTAGGTCACAAATGAGTGAAAGTGGATGTGGTTAAATTTTTAAGACAAACGGAGTCAGTTTGGTATTTTTCAGGATACCGAATGAGTATTTAAGTATTAATTGGATTACAACAGATATGGAAAATTATGGAAAGGATGAAACAAGAATTTTGATGAAACTAAGAATTTATTCTAAGGTTGTTGCAAATTAGGATACTGGAATTGATATAATTTAAGTGTTCCTAACAGATACAAAAATATCATATAACTATGATAGTTATCCTTTACGAAGTCTTTTGACTTTTTTTATTTCAATCTTCTTCTACGGTTGGCTATAGAAGGCAGATAACAAAAAGGAAAAAAGAAAAAGAAGAGGAGGAGAAGAGAAGGAAGAAAAAGGGAAGAAGGATAAAGAAAGAACAAGGCCAAGAGTCATCAACCAAGGTAAGGCAAAACATTTCCATAGTTTCTCTTCTTCTTCTTCTTTGTGAATCATTTTGATGGCAAAAACCAAAAATGGGTTTTGAATGTGAAATGTGATTTCTATGTTGGATTCCTATTATTTTACACTTGATGATGGTTTGTTCTTAGTTTATGGGTCATGGTTGTGCATTTGATGTTTTTTGTATTTCCATGAGAGATTGAGTTTCAAAAATGGGTTATTCATGATGGAGATTGATCCTTAATTTATGTATAATTTGTAACACCCTAAAATTTAGTTATTTGACAGTAATGACAGAAATGTACTATTTTGTGATTTTTGTATACTGTAAAATTATTTTGATTGTTCCGTGATTGTATTTGATCATTTTGTGTGATTTGCTCCGAGTCAGAAAAATAATAATTTTTAGGTCGGGGAAAATCTTACGTATTTTAATTATTTCTATTGATTCTTATCTATTTTTACTAATCTGATTTGATTTTCATAAAATTTATAATTTTTATGATTTTTGTGGATTATTGTGAGATTTTATATTTTTTGATTATTTTAATATTATTCTTGGGTTATATGTAGGCCGGGGCAGGTCCAGAAAAATAAAATTTTTCTGTGTCCAAAAAATTTTGAACTGTTGAGATGGGGTCGGGGGATCTTACTAAACCCAAAATTAGAAATAGTTTTTGAAAATTTCTTTTACTGTGTTTTGTACTGTTTTATTTATCGGGCAATAAAAATACAATAAATTTTGTCCGTAGGGTAATAGCAGCTAGAAAAATATTATACTTGTTAGTCAAATTAAGTGGTTATGACAACTTTATAGAGGACCAATAAGAAGCAAGCTTGATGATGAAGGCTTTGGATATCCACCATTGATTTAATCTATGGTGGAGATTAGTCTCACAAAGTGGCAAGGACCTTTTGTGACCCTTGGATGGCAAGCATGAAGAGAAGCTCTTGACCCTCCATTTTGGAAATGTATCTCATGGCTAGGGCTTCATAGAGGAGGGATCCAATGGTTCAAATTCAATCTTATCACTTGAAAGTTCCACCAAGATCAACCATTGATTTAATCAATGGCTATTGAAGTCTCAAAAAGTAGCTAGATGAATTTAGGCACTCCCTTACTATTCAAGTGGGCGGAGCTCACGGTTTTTAGGGCTTGGAAGCTATAGGAAGAGTTTTAGTTCATTTCTATCACTCATCTTCATCTTTTCACTCAAGAGAAAGCTATTATCAAAGCTCTTAAAACGTCTCTCTCTTTTCTTCCCTAAACCCCACAGCCAAGACCCCTACACTATACCTTCACTCTCCAATAATTTCAACCAACCTTATTTTTTGAATCCTTACCTAAATATAAGACACTTTGTAGTTGAAGTCTTGACCAAAATCATTCATCTTCAAGGAGTTTTCCAAGACTCAAGTTCTAGGGTGTTAAGGTGGAGTTTATGGAAACTTCACTATTTATTTCATCTTCATGTTCTAGGCCATGTTTTGATCTATGCTCTTTCTTGTTCAAAGCTTTAGATGCTAATAAACTTGTGTTTGTTTTATGTTCAAGAATCTCTTGGTGGTGAAGGACAAGTACAAGAAGCAAAGCAAGGAGCTTTGGAGGTTCTACCATAAGGTAAGAGGGAGATCTATCTCACTAACCAAGTATGGTGATGAAAGATGTATTTGTATTTGATAGATGGTGAATCCATGTGAGGATTCATATCCATGGTTGTGTAAATTATTTGTGGTGTTTATGTGCTTTAAATTTATTTGTTTATGCTTGTATGCTTTACATGATTTTATTGCTTTCATGATATGCTTGATGTATGTTATAGTATAATATATGATTATATGTCATGTTATAAGTTGGAAAGGAAAATTATTTTGGGTTCCAATGGCCTAGGAGGCTCACGGCCTCAACACCTCAAAATAGGTGTTTCCAAGTTAATATTTTCTTGAATGATAAAATTGGATGTTTAGAAGAGAAAGGAAAAGAAAAGATATTTTGGTTTTAAAGACCATATACCTCACGGCCATGGTGGCTTGAATGGTTTTGTTTTGTGTAAAAATATGATTTATACATGGTAACTTAGTTGATTTGGTGCAAGGAATTTAATACAAGGACCTAAGAAATAAAAATGGAGACAAAACAATTTATTACTTGAAAAAGGGAGATTTCGTTTCATAAAGGAAAGAATGAGGTTGAAAGTGTTTGAACCTCAAAATATTTTATAAAATGAATTAATTTTTAGATTAATCACGTTCTAATGAGAAATATATTGGTGACTTAAAGTTTACTAACGTATAGCTCACTCTTTGGGTTTTGGAGCGCGTTAGGGAATTTTAAGCTAAAAGCATTGATTTAAATCAATGAAAAGGTGATTTTGTGGAATATATTGCGAAAAGGATTTCTTGGGTAAGAAAACGTGGAAAAATGAAGTTAGAAGTCATATTAATTTTTAGAAAGGCCAAAATGGTGTTTAAAATATTGAGAAATATTTTATGCAGTTGAAAAATGATGAAAAATGTGTTTCGCTACTTAAAAATGTGATTTTTAAGTTACGCGATTTCAAAAATGTTGAAAAATCGCTACGCGATTTGGAAAACGTTTAAATATTTTTACGCGATTGAGAAAATGTTGAAAAATCGATATGTGATTTGAAAATACGACAAAAATATTGTGCGATTATGAAAACGCAGTAAAATACTTACGCGATTGAAAATATGGTAGAATTACTGTTGGGCCAAAGTGTGGACCCATATATGTGAAAGATGACTATAGCCTATGATTGGCTTGTATGCATTGAACATGCATTTGAAAAAGTCCGATGGACTATGTTAAGGCTGATGGCCTAGGAATGACTTACACCTTTGTGTGGTGTGATATACATAGTGTAGGTCACTTGTTGACCTTGGGGGCGTCAGGGTGCGGGTTTTCCACAATGGGCAGTTGGTAGCTCTTCTGTACCGTGGATCGGACCGATGTAATGCATCGACGATCCGGACCGAGACACTATTCTTAATCAAGATCTGGCATAGACTGTAACACCCTTGTGGGGATGTCACATTTATGATGCAATAAAGTAAAACCTTACCTAAGTTATAAAACGTTTGATACATACTTAATATGAGTTGTAAAATATTTCCTTTTATACTGGATATCATTAAATAAAATATCACGGAACATAAAATAAAATAAATTATTATCACACTCCATAATATACATATAATTTTGTTTTAAGTTGTACAAATAATTTACAACTACAAATATTTAAATAAAGCAATAAAGAGTCAGCATGATACTAAAACATAAAGTACCCAAGTGCACATCAAAGATTCTTAACCCTCCAAAGGATCACTCTCAGATAGATCATCTGATGATAGAAATCCAGGATGTCTCGCAGCTCTACGAACAGGAGTCCGTACTGTCGACACATTACTGATCTCGCTAGGCGTATGGAAAAGCCCTCCCCAATAATGCCTAAGAGTCAGCAGCAACTCAAGATATAAATACAAAGTAGTAGTAAAAACAGGCTCCCCGTCCTCTATCCTCACGCAGTCACCAGGCCTTCGAACCTCCATGAAAATCGAGTCTCACAAAACTGAGGAACCCAGGCAACATCATGACCGCAAAGTCAGTCCAAATGGTATGGATGATCTGATGGCTCGCACTCGTCGAACTGATCACCCGTCTGTTGATCCTCAGGGTACAGAATCTCTAGAGGTTGTTCCTCCTCCTCTTCCTCAAACTCTTTACAGAATATAAATAATAATACAGAAACACATACAAATAAAGAGGTGAGACAATCTACATCATTACCAACATGGCAATAAAGAAAATGACAATACAACAGTTATCACAGTTTACACAATAATGTATACCATAGTATCATAAACAATAACACAATTTAACACATCATACATAATATCACAAATAATAACATTATGATGCATGCCACAAATGCAAATGCATATGACTCATTCCTATTCCATGGAGCTAAACACAGACATCAGAGAGAATGATCTGAAAAGAACTATCAGTACCTTAGGCTGCCCAACCAAACTATTACACTATCCAACGTCGTGTCTATAGCCCACAGTCCAAAACATTGTGTAGTAGTACACAATCCAAATACGTCGTGCACTACAGGCATTGTACTAAACAGTCTCCACAAGATCTCGATTAAGAATAGTGCGTGTCAAGATCATTAGTGTATTGCCAGTTACCACGGTCCAGAGGAGCGACCAACTGTCCACATGTGGAATACTCCGCATACTAATGCCTCCAAATCCACTCAATGAACCACACTGCGCTTATCACATTGACAACACGGTGTAATTCATCTCGTCAATCAATTGCCAATATTAATCAAATTGACACAACTCTTAATGCATGAATAAGAACCATAATTATAGAATTACCCTTAGTCTCAAAATGTTACCATATTTACAAAAATGTCCTCAGTCTCAAAATTCCCAAATATAGTACGTCTCCACTTGACAGTACCATAACTCAACATGTCCGGGTCCACCACTTTGGCCCGACAGCAAAACTCACTGTTCCATTTAATTCCATAGAAATTTTATCATGTTTTCACAATCGTGTCACTTTTACAAACGTTTTTAAATTGTGTAAATATATTTTGAAATTTTTAAAATCGCATAATATTTTTAAATCGTTTTCTCAATCGCGTGAGATTTTTAAATCGTTTTCTTAACCGTAAAGCTTAAAAATCATTATTTTAAATAAGCATAAGCTATTTCTAATACTTTTAAACTACGTAGAATATTTTCCTTACGTTATAAATATATTATGAAACTTTCTCTTTTATTTGTCCATTTTTAATAAACTTTGATAGCATTTTGTCTAGAAAATCTATTAAAAATGTGTTTTCTACGTTTTCCTTTGAAAAATTCCTTTGTTTAGGTTATAACTACAAAATACACTTTGAAAATTGCTATCATACATTAAAACTCAAAGGTAAGTATTTTGCAAGAGTTTTGTTTATTTCTCTTCTATACTATATTTCTAATAAAAATTCGTTTACTTATTAGTTCTTGAAAATCCATTGCAAATGAATTCTTTTTAGGCTAAACAACTAGTCTACACTTAGAAAACAAATTTTGGATTGATTACACATTAAAAGGGCGTGTTGGCCGAATTCATCATTTCTTGTATAAATCCTGTTTAAATTATTTTCTATCCTCTAAATCATTGTAAAACCCATTAACCTTATTAAATCAATTAATTCTTCCTGTTAGAAAATGGTTGAGAACATTTTGATTCTCTTTTTCATGGTGAAGTTGTGAGCTCCATGTTGTGTTCTTTGGAACACTCATGCAAACCTTACATGTTATTCACATCCTATATTAATAATCATACATCTATAACACATGCAATATATTTTAAAGCTATAGACATGCATATAAACATAATCAATCACAAATAAGGAAAACATCTAAACAACCAAACAAATGAATCTTTATGGATTCTTCACACACATACAATCCATTTTCTCATCACCACACAAGGTTGATGAGATTAAATCTCCCTCTTACCTTTAAAGGAAGACAACTGCTTCTAACTCTCCTCCTATGGTTTTCGTGACCTCCAAGAGAAACCTAAAGATCTTAAACAAAAATTTAAAGAGTCATAACTATAGGAGAAAAACATAAACTATGGATCAATCATAGCTTAGAACCTTAGAAATCATGTTAGAAGTAAGAAACAAGAAGTTTCACCTTGTAGAAAAAATCTCCAAAGTGATTTTCCAAGCTCAAGATGAATTTTTTTGGAAGAACTCTCAACTAGAGATGTTCTTAGAATGCTGTTTGGATTTGAGAAATTATGTTAGATAAAAATTTAGAAGGGTGGAAGTGTAGATTAGAGGTGTTGGCCGAATGGCTCAATGAAGGAAGCAAGAGAGTTGTTCTTGGTGTTCTTGTTTTTGGAGAAGGTTGAAATAAAAATAGCTAAGTAAAAATGGTCTCCTTTACCCTACTTGGTCGTGAGCTTCATCAAAAGGGGTGGCCTCCTTTGTTGACTCCTCCTAACACCTAACAACCATAGATTAGATCAATGGATGATATCAAAGGCTTTGGCTCCAAGCTTGTCTCCCATTGGTGTAGGAAAACCTAGTCATCAAGTGACTAAGCCTTCTTGGTCCTTCTTGAAAGCTCTTGGCCGAATGGCCCTAATGGAGAGCAAACCAAGTTTGGGCTTCACCCATGCAATCTAGTTACACTTAGGTGCATTTAGTTAGTTTGCTTAGTTACTTAGTTAGCCATTTAGTTAACTAGGAAAACTAACCATTCTTTTGATCCTTCTAGAACCTTCTCTAACTAGCACTTAAATAGATAGCTAACTAGGTTTACTTCACTTAGTTACTACATAAGCTTTCTATACTAACTTAGTTAGGTTTTAAGCTAACTTGGTTAAGGTTTCTAGTTTAATCTTAACAAGTCCAACCACTTTTGTGGACTTGATTTCTATTGGTCTAAAATGTTCAAGCCACTTTTGTTGACTACGTTTCATTGGTTTAGGATTTAATCTAGGCAAAAACGTTGACTAGTTCACTAAACGTACGTCCCACATACTTTTTTGGGTCCATGGTCATTTTAGAGCAGATTTCTACTATTTTTGAGACGGTAGGTACTGTCAAATAAATAATATTATAATAATATAAAATTATCTTATTGCACATTTAAATCCTAAAAATTAAAAGATTAATATTCATATCACTCGGAATTGGGTTTAGTAAGATCCCCCAGCTCCAAATAATTAAAATAAGATTTTTTCGGTGATAATCACATATTTTATACATTAATAAACCCTCATTTTTAGTCATTTATACTCTTCATGTACTTAATTGATTAAGCCTGGTTATGTTTTGTAAGATTGGACTCAAATTGGACTTAATTGATTTTTTCAGCATTATTTGGGTCTCACACAGTTTCTGTATTTTGGTCATATCTTGAGTTCTAGATGTCTAGAAATTATGAATTTTACCTTGTAGGAAAGCTGAGAGAAATCTCTACAACTTTGATGAAGAGCTCAAAGTCTCAATCACACATCTAGTGGAGCTAATTGGGCTTGGAAGACAGAACATGAGTTTTGTATCTGGAACCTGAACAGTGTATAGTAATCAGAGCATAACTTGGGCTGTAGGAATTATCTTGGGCTAAAATTTGGATATTTGAAAGTCAACTTTCATGAAGAACACAAGAGCTTATTCGGACAGCTTGGAGGTGATACTGGGTATGAAATTCAAAACAGAGGTGCTGAAACTGGGCCTAAACAGTCTGCAGTAATTGGGCCATATCTCGGGCTGTAGATGATGAAATGAGCTGAAATTTAGACATCTGAAAGTTAAGATCCAGATCTACAACTTTCATGAAGATGACTTTTCTATTTTATGACGGAATCCATGAGTTAAGTAATGAATGATTTCAGAGATAAGGAATCTTAATAATTTTTCACTCACCAACTCACCATTTGGCATTTTCCACTCATTCATCCACTCATCCACCTACTCTTAATCAGTCCCCTTGTCATTTTGTATCCCTAATCCTCTATAAAAGGCACCATTGGCTGATCATTTGGTGCTCTTGGTGTTAGGCTTAGATTTTACAAGTTATGGTTATACTTGTTTATTGTTTTCCTTTGTTGTAATTTTCTCTTGTTCTAAATTAAAGCTATGTTCATCTTTCTCTTCTTCTCTCTTTCTTTCTTCTTGTCTATGAGTAACTAAATCTTCATCTTGCTTGGGTGAAAGAGTGAAGCTCTTGGTAATGAAATAAGGTTAAATTATTCTATTTCTTGTGCTTAAATGATATATTATTAAATGGACATTATATGTGTTGTATTTTGTTTCTAATTAATTTAGAAACTTTCTTTGTATAATGGAGATCTTGATTTATTGTAGACAATAGAATTGACACAGTAAATGCTTGAACTCATTTACAAAGGTTGATAGATAATTAAAGGAATCATAATATGATTGCATATATAATTGAACTTTAAATGTTATATTTTCCGATTGGAACCTCCGTTGTGTGTGGATTTCAATTGAGTTATAAAAAGAAATAATCTTGCCTTTAATTTATTACCAAGAGTGGATCTTCTAACCCAAGCAAGTTCTTAAATTCACTTGTGAACATCTTTTATTACTTTTGGTGTTGTGACAAATCCTCTTCTTACCTTAATTAATTTTTCTTCATCAATTCCCTGTGGATCAACCTCAGACTCCCGAGAAATTTATTACTTGAGACAACCTACACTTGGATTTGCATCCTTTAAATTCCGCAGTCAAGTTTTTGGCGCCGTTGCCGGGGACTTCATTTGAAGTTTTAATTTATTGAGGTTCTTTTTCTTTAATAAAATCTATTCTCTCTTCTCCCTCACCGAAGCAAAAGATCGGCTTGCTGATCCTTCGGTTTCTTTACTAACTCTCTAACTTTCTAACTATCTAACTTACTAACCTACTAACTTGCTAACATACTAACTTTCTAACTTTTAATTTAATTTATGTCATTTATTTTTTGTTATTTATTTTCTCGCTTACTAACTTTTATTTTTTGTTATTTATTTCGCTTTCTAACATAATACTAACTTTTTTATTTGGGGCTTCGCACTCTAACTTTTATTATTTCTCGTAATTTATTTTTTGCACTTTCTAACTTACTAATTATTAACTCTCTAATTATCTAACTTTTTACTTTATCAGTTATCTAACTTTTTACTTGTTAATATTTATTGGGTGGTTGGTTTATACCACATCCTTGTTAATATTTAATGGCAGGTTATACCGCCAGCTTGTACATTATTTTTGTTTATTTATTTTAAGTTATTTATGTATTTATGCTTAATTGGTATCGTGATTTAAATTCTGGTCGTTTAGTTAAAATTAATCCTGGTACTTTATATATTGATTTGTTTGAATCATAATCACACACAATTGACACAATGGCTGAAAATGAAAGTGTACATGATAAACATGAAAATCAACCGTTGCGAACCATGCATGAATATTTGCAACCACCTCGAAATTCTAATCTATCATGTTTTATCTTTCCACTCAATGCCAACAATTTTAGATTTAAGCAAGGTATGATTTCTTTGCTTCCTAATTTTCATGGTTTAGAGTCTGAAAGTCCATATTTACATCTAAAAGAATTTGAGAAAGTATGTATTGCTTTCAATGACCAAAATTACACTGAAGAAATTGTTAAGCTTAAATTGTTTCCTTTTTCTTTAAAAGATAAAGCAAAATCTTAGCTTAACACTTTGAAACCAAGATCAATAGGCACATGACATGAAATGCAAGGTGAGTTCTTAAAGAAATTTTTTTCCAACACATAAAACCAATGCTATGAAAAGACAAATCCAAAATTTTTCCCAAAATTCAAATGAAGCATATTTTCAATGTTGGGAACGATTTAAAGATTTGTTAAATTCTTGCCCACATCATAGTTTTGAAAAATGGCGCAATATAAGCTTCTTTTATGAAGGTTTAATACCTGAAACTAAACAATTTGTGGAAACAATGTGCAATGGTGAGTTTCTTGATAAAGAACCTGATGAACCTTTAGACTATTTGAATCAGTTGGCTGAAAATTCTCAATCTTGGCATAGTACTAACACTTCTAAAAATTCAATTAGATCTAATCTTACAAGTGCTAATAAAGGAAAATATCACCTTAGTCAAGAGGAAGATCTAAATGCTAGATTTGCCAGTTTGGCTAGAAAGGTTGAAGCCATAGAATTAAGAAAAGCAAAAGAAATCAAATCTGTGCAAAATGAAGAAATTTGTGGCATTTGTGATGACTTAGGACACTCAACACACGAATGTCCCAACATTCCTATTTTTAAAGAAGTTGTACATGAGCAAGTAAATGCAATGAATAATTTTAAAAAGTCATTTACTTCTTCTTTTTCAGATACATACAATCCGGGATGGAGAAATCACCCGAACTTCAGCTGGAGGAATAATAATCAGTCACAATTCGTGCAACCACCACCTCCTCAGGCACAATAAGACTCTCAAAATTCTCAAGGATATGCACCTTATGTCCCACCATATAGGAAAAACCTTAAAGAAATACTGCATGCATTCATAGAAAAGCAAGAAGCCATTAATAAACAAAACAATCAAACCATGAATGACATAAAAGACACTCTTTCTAAACTTTCTTCTGCACTCACTATTCACGAGAAAGGAAGATTTCCTTCTCAATGTAACACCCTCCTTAGGGCATCACATTTCTGACTACCAACTCCCAATCTGAAAATGATTTCATAAAAGGTTCGAGTTATAAAACATGGGTTTTAAAATTTCTTTTCATTAAAGACAGAAACATAAACTTACTAAAATTTATAGGTATTATTAAAAAATATATTTAAACTGTTTAAAACTCCTATAACAGATACCACTTAATATTTACCAATTATTCAGGAATTATAAAAATTATAGACTCAATTAAAATAGTAACAAATCCCATCATGGGTCCCACTTAATAGCACGGTAAAATACTAACGAGAAAACTTAACATACTTATTCCTTCTTGTATCCATCTTGATGTATCATGTATCTGCTCCTCATCAATACTGTATACCATTGAATCCTGAATGACCATTCCTCCATGTTGTCACCAATCTCAGAATATCTACCACCTGTCATGTCTAAGACAACTCGTTTTATCTACTATTCAATTTTAATAATACAAACACAGCAAAACAATATAACAAAGAGGTGAGATCTCCTATGCCAATACCAACATGGTAGCACAGAGATAATACAAACAGCATACCACACAAATATATCATATCGTAATTCCAATTAACATTATTTATTGTAACAGATACAATAACTAATAATTACCATCATGCCATCAACATTATTATCATCACACAATAATTACCACAATGCCATCACATTATTATCATCATCATTATCCAAGTATTTCAACAGTTCAATTATCATAACCAATGCTCAATAATGATGCATATGTTATGCATGTGCACATAGACTTAATGTTCTTACTCCATGGAGCTAATAATCAGTTCAGAGAAGTCGATCTGAAAGATCTATCTGTACCAACATGCTTCAGACCAAGTGCTATAATTCTCATTTGTATTTGCACATCTAGCATATACACAACAGTCTTTACTAGATCTTGATTAAGAATAGTGTCTCGGTCAGGATCATCAGTGTGTCGCGTCGGTCTAACCCACGGTACAGAAGAGCTACCAACTGCCCTGTAGGCAACCTGCACCCCGATGCCCCCAAGGTCAACAAGTGACTTACACTACGCATATCGCACCCACTCAAGAGGTGTACGTCTCTCCTAGGCAAATAGCCTCATACAGTCCATCGAACCTTTCCAATGCATTTTCAATGCACCAATGCCAATCATAGGCAAAATTTCATATACAGTGTTCATACACCAGTTCATTGCATATAAAATGCACCAATGCCAATCACAGGCAAAATTCACAATTTCATATTTAGGGTCCACACACTGGCCTATTCTCAGTTCAAATTCATAATCTCATAATCAGGGTCCACACACTCTCCCAATAGTAATCATACTGTATTTTCAACAGCGAAATCATATTATCGCGTTTTTATAGTCACAAAACACTTTCGTCGTGTTTTCACAATTGCACAACATTTTTGTTACGTTTTCATAATTTTGCAATGTTTCTGTTACGTTTTCAAATTACGTATTGATTTTTTAATGTTTTCTCAATCACGTAAAAATATTTACACATTACTCAAATCGCGTAGCGATTTTCCACCATTTTCACAATCGCGTAACTTAAAAATCATTCTTTTAAGTCGCGTAAACCATTTTCCATCATTTTCAAAATATTTAAACGATTTCCAAATCGCGTAGAAATATTTCAACATTTTTTAAATCACGTAACTTAAAAATCACGTTTTTAAGTTATGTAAATCATTTTTCATCATAATTTCATTATGAAAAATATTTCTTAACCTTCAAAATTTACATTTCAACCTTTCTCATAATAATATGACTTTGTACTTCATTTTCCACATTTCTATATTTAAGAAATCCTTTTCGTAGTAAATTCCACAATTTCACCCTTCCATTGAATTAAATCAATGTTTTTAACTTTAAAATTTACTAACGCTCTCCAAAACCCAAAGGATGAGTTACACGTTAGAAAACATCAAATCACTCTTATATTCTCCATTTTTCTCAAATCAATTCCAAAATCAATTTTCTTCAAAATAAATTGAAGTTCAAACAATTTCAACCTCTTTTTGTTTTTCGTAAACAAAATTCCATTTTGCAAGTAACAAAACACCTTGTTTCCATTTTCTTTAATCCTTGTACTAAAACACTTTGTTCAAATACTTTGTTTCCACTTTGAAACCACTTTGTTTCATAAAACCAAAACTATTCCAATCTCCCCAAACACCGTGGAGTCTTTGGCCATTGAAGCCATCAAATACTTTTCCTTTTAAGTCATTACACAAACAAAACCATTAAAAATTCTTCACAAAAGCCATGAGAATCATAGTCTTTGAAATCAAATCATTTGTTTATTTTCATTTTTCACTTTCTTTGCAAATCCTTAAAATCATCAACTCATTGCTCTTTTCATTTAAAACTCATGATTAATAAAATACTTAGAATCTTTTTTTTATTCAAAAACATCCTTCAAAAACCGTGAACACTTATTCTTTGAAAACAAACCCTTTGTTTATTTTCCTTGCTTTTCTAAACATCCAATTTTACCATTCATGAAAATATTAATTTGTGAACACCTATTTTGAGGTGTTGAGGCCGAAATCCTCATGGTCTTTGGAACCAAAAATTATTTTCCTTTCCAACAATTTTTATGGCATACATCACATATAATCAACTTATATATATCACAAGCATGCCATAATCAAAGCAATAAATCATGCAAATCATACCAAGCATAGGCAAATAATCAAAGCATATAAACACCCACAAATAATTACATGACCATGGATATGAATCCTCACATGGATTCATCATCCATCAAATACACAATCATCTCTCACCACTATACTTAGTTGGTGAGATGAATCTCCCTCTTACCTCTTGAAGATCCTCAAAAGCTCCTTATTTTGCTTCTTTTTCTAAGTCCTTCACCACCAAAGGCAATAAAGCTTCAATCTTTAGCTTGAAGAACAAGGTTGAAGATGGATGATTTAGAGAAAGTCTCCAACATGAAAGTTGCTTAGAAAATCACGTAGATTCAAGATCTATGGTTGGATGAAATTAAAAGAGATTGGATTGTGATTTTAGGTGGTATGGCCGAATGGTTCCTCTTGAAGAACAAGGATGAAGTTTTTTATTTTTGTGAAAGAAAGGCTTCTTAGACTTGGTTAAGATAAAGAATGAAGTGAAAACACTTAGTTTTCCTTCCTACCAATTTCGTAGATCTCCATGGAAAAATCCCTAAAAATCATAAACAAATGTTACAATCAATAACAAGTGTAGCAATAGGTAAACCATGGTTCAAGCATGTCTTAGAAAATCAAAACTAAAAGATTGGGTGAAGAAATATGAACTTTACCCTTTTTGATAGAAACTTGAAGCTTGGATTTGAAGCTCAAGATAAATGATTTTGTGAAAACTCATAACTAGAGATGTTCTTAGAATAAGGTAAGGATTCAAGAAACTAGGTTGTATGAAATTTTTGAGTGATGGAGGGTAGATTTGATGATCATGGCCGTGTGCTAGCTTGAAGGAGAAGGAGAGAAATTTTTTAAAGAGCTTGCTTGAAGGAAATGATCAAGAATGATCAATAAGTGACCAAGACAACTAATAATGGTCTTCAACTTTGCTTTAGCTCCTAAACAAGCACAAAAATCGTCCCCCCCTCTTCATGCATTCTCCTTGAGTGCAAAATGATCAATAATGATCCATATAGACTAAAACAACTAATAATGATATTCAAACTTTTCCTTTAGCTTCAAAACAACACAAAAACCATCCCCCCTCCATGCATTATGCATTCATAAAGTTGTCATCTTTTCTAGCCACCATTTAGAGCAATTTAAGCCATTGATTAGATCAATGGTTAGGATTAAGGTAGACTTTTGATTAGAAGACTTAATCTAGGCCATTCGATCTTTCTCCTTGAAATCCTAGCCATTAGATGTATCTCCAAAAATGAAGGGTCAAGATTACTCCTTCAAACTTTAAATCCAAGGGTCATAATTAGTCATAGCCATTTTAGAATACCAAATCTCCACCATTGATTAAATCCAAATCCAATGGTTATAAATGATCCATCTCCATCGTTGATTAAATCCAAATCCAATGGTCACAAATGGTCCTAGCCACTTTGTAAGATCAAATCTCCACCCTTGATTTAAATCTAAATCTAATGGTTATAAATGGTCCTAGCCATTTTATATGACCAATTTTCCATTGTTGATTTAAATCGACGGTTGATATCAAAGGCTTCAACATTAAGCTTGCTTCCTATTGGTCTGTCAAAAAGTTGTCATAACCACTATTGTTGACTAAGCAGTATAATATTTATTTTTCTATCTGCTATTACCCTTCGAATAATATTTTTACTGTATTTTTATCGCCCGATAATTAAATACAGTACAAAACACAGCAAAAGAAATTTTCTAAAACTGTTTCCAGATTCAGGTTTAGTAAAATCCCCTGTCTCCATCTAAATAATACAAATTTTTCTATAATTAAAAAAATTTTCACTTGGCGGGACCCACCTGGGCCCACAGACAGCCCAAAAATAATCAAATAAATATAAAAATTTCATAATCATCCACAAAAATCACAAATATTAGAAATGCACAAATATCAAATCAAATTACGTAAAATAATTAAGACTTAACAGTAATAATTAAATTATGTAAAATTTTTCTTGGCCCAAAAATTATTATTTTCTTGACACGGAGTAAATCACACAAAATGATCAAATATGCAGACGGAATAATCAAAATAATTTTACAGTACACAGAAATTACTAAACAATAAAATTCTGTTAACTGTCAAAATTACTGTCAACTATTTAGGAAGTTTGGGGTGTTACACTCAACCTCAACCAAATCCCAAGGGTCAGTACAGTCTAAATGAGGGGAGTTCAGAAAATCAACAAATGGATCAAGTCAAGTCAGTGATAACTCTTAGGAGTGGAAAGGTTATTGAAAAAAAAATCCCCGAATCTTGTGAGAAAGAAGATGAACCAATTGCCCAACAAAATGAAGAAGTTGACCAAAAGGAGACTAAACTCTCGCCTTCACCCCCATTTCCTCAAGCATTGAATAATCCAAAGAAATTGGACCACCACACAGAAATTTTTGAAATTTTAAAACAAGTGAAGATCAATATTCCTTTGTTAGATGCTATCAAACAGATTCCTTCGTATGCCAAATATTTGAAGGACTTATGCACTGTTAAAAGGAAACTAAATGTGAAAAAGAAAGCATTTTTGGCTGAACAGGTAAGCTCCATTCTTCAGAATAATAATGCGTTGAAATATAAAGACCCTGGTTGTCCTACAATTTCATGCATTTTTGGAGAACATAAATTGAAAAAGCTTTACTTGATCTTGGTGCTAGTGTCAATTTGCTTCCATATTTAGTTTATCAACAACTCAACTTAGGTGAGTTAAACCAACTTCTGTAACTCTTCTACTTGCCGATAGATTAATTAAAATTCCAAGAGGAATAGTGCAAGATGTGTTGGTTCAAGTTGATAAATTCATATATCCTGTGGATTTCATTGTCTTGGATATTGGACCTATGATTGATAGTTGCAAGTCAATTCCCGTTATTTTAGGTCGTCCATTTTTAGCAACATCTAATGCTTTGATAAATTGCAGAAATGGAGTGGTGAAGCTAACATTTGGAAATATGACACTAGAGCTCAATGTTTTTAACATGTGCAAGCAACCACAAGAAGTCCTTGATGAAAAGGAGGAAGTTGAAGGGATTGAACCCATCATAGATGATCATCTTCAAAAAAAAAGTTCTTCTGACCCATTAGAAGTTTGTTTAATTAATTCATTTGATTTGCTTGATTATACAGAGGAAATAAAATACAAAGGATGGAAGCCGAAATTCAAAGAGCTAAAAATCATGAATGATAATACCTATGAAGAAGTACCCACACGAGAATTAAAGTCATTACCTGCTGGGTTGAAGTACACATTTTTTAGAGAAGAACAAAGGTTTCCAGAAGTAATTTCCTCAACTCTTACTGGAGAACAAGAAGGAAAGATGTCGCCTCAGTGGACACCCCAAGATAAAAGGAAATTTTTGACAGAGGTGAAATTTTTTTATTGGGATGACCCATACTTGTTCAAATATTGTCTTGACCAAATCTATCGGAAATGTGTGCCCGACAGTGAGGTAGGTAGTGTCATTAAATTTTGTCACTCAGAAGCATATAGAGGTCACTTTTCTTCAAAGAAAACAGCTGTAAAAATCTTGCAGTGCGGATTTTATTGGCTCACTTTATTTAAGGACTGCTATACTTTTTTCAAAAGTTGTGAAAAAGATGGGCTCAATTTCAAAAAGAAACATGATGCCTCTGAATCCCGCAATCATGATGAAGAAAAATGCTACAGTCTTGGGAATCTGACTCTAAAAGACCTTGTTTGCCAATTTATAAGAAAATTGGATGGGAAGCTTATGCTCGACTCATAGAAGGCGTTTAAGCCGTTACTGGACGTTAAACCAGAGGCAGATGTGAGCCATATCCACAACAATTTGTACATATCATCCTCTTCTTCTTCATGTCATCTTTCAAAAAAAATTAAAAAAAAAGAAAGAAAATTAAAAAAAAAAAAAGAAAAAAAAGAAGAAAAAAAATGTTTGAACAAGGGCGATCCGGAAGAAGTACCATGGCTTTAATTAATTATGGAGCCCCAGCCTTTGGCTGACCCGTCATTGACTCGGGTGGACCTTTGCATGCTGATCCTTAAATAAGTTCGTGTACCATGCTCTGTAGAGAGCCGCACTTCATAACCTAATGTTTACCATCTAGGCACTGTGGAGTTGATGGACAGGCAGAAGCGTCCCACTCTGGTTATTAGTGAAGTAACCCGCGGCTGCCAAAGCGTATGAGGCATCTGAGCTTGATCCTTTCTTTTATTAGAAGAGACTCTCAACGCCCTGGGATGGGATGTTTTGGATCTTGGACATTACGGGTTTCAGATTTTAGCATCTTTGTTGATGTTACGAGCCCAAGTGTGAGCGCTACAAGTTCCAGACCCAGGATGGAAACCCACGATGGTTTCTTCTTTCTCCTTTCTTCGAATAAACGGACGTGAGTGTCTACTGCACTGGTGACATGCAGTATAAAGATATGTCACTATTGCACTCATGACGCGCAGTATAAAGATACGCCATGAAAGCTGTACATATAGGTATGTCATCATTTGCTATTATATTTCTTTTATCTTTGTATGATTTTGCTGTATTTTGGTTTTGGACAGACGATTCTTTGAGCAGGGTCCTTCAGGGGTTTCCAGACTTCTTTACCCTGATGGTTTTCTTGAAGTAAAAAAAAAAACAAAAAACAAAAAAAATGTTTCCTTTACCTTTGATCTCTGATCTTAACCCAGTAATAGCTCAAATAGATTGGTCAATAGGAAACAGTGAGGGAAGCAGTATGCATCGCAAGCCCGATCAGACACTCCAGTTATTTAAATAATATTAAGCTTTGGTTTTATTTATTGTACTTTGTTTCTATTTAAATTTGTGTCAGGTTTCTCTTTTCAGTAATTTCTCCAACAGGTACTATCTTCTATCCTTTACTCATCTATATTTTAACATTAAGGACAATGTTGTGATCTAGTTAGGGGGAGGATAGTTAACTAAAAAAAAAAATTTTTTTAGGAAGTATGATATGATTGTCATGGACTTACTAAACCAATGAATGATGGCAGAGTAAGGAGTAATTTTACTTCTGAGACGCATCTAAATTGGAAAGTATGTTTAGTGATATGACTGTCAGAAACCCATTCGTAGTAAAACCAATTAGTGATGGCAGAGTAAGAAGTAAATTTTAGAAGCAATTTATTACTCTTGAGACGCATCTTAGTTGGGGTAGTAACTATTTAGTGTTTATTTGTGGAAGTAACAAAGTTTTGCTGTTTGATTTCCTTTGAAAGATTCAAGCGAATGCACTCTCACATCCTTTGAAGCAATTGAAATTCAGGAATCATAGCATGATTGAATAAATTATCTTCTTTCTTAAATTTCACATGCTTGGTTATGGATGTTGAATTGGTGGATTGAGAATGATAGAAATATGCCTTGTGAGATTTTGAGCCTATTGATGAATGGATTGAATATCTGTATCATTCTCTTCTTTCTTGTGTGATTTTTACTTATGGAATTATTACTCTAGAACTTGCTTTGATTCTTTTTGAGGCTACATTTTCACATGCATACATTAATATGATTGAGGCATTTTGAAATGGCTACTTTGACTAAATAGCTATCCTTGTAATTTTCCATTGTGTAACCCCTTCGAACTTATTTGATCATTCCTCATTTTTAGCTCATTTCATACCTTCAAAAAAAAAAACATGTTTTTACCCAACCTTAGGGAATAAGAGAGCATTGACCTTGTTCTTGAATAAATGTGGGTGTGTGTGTGCAAAATGATCAAAAACAAAATTAACCACTGTTGCAATCAAAGAATTATCAAAGTCTAGAATAAAGGTGGGTGCTTGGAAACAACAGGAAGAAAAGGAGAATGTTCAAGTCTAACAATAAATTCAATTCACCAATTTGGGATTGATCTTCAACAAAACATTAGTCAAATATTGGTGATTGTCCTTTATGATGAATGTTCTCAAACATTTCCTCCACTCTAATTATACCATAATGCCCTTTTATTCTCTTTGGTATTTATCTTTTCATATCCATATTATCCCCTCTTCTTTACCATGACCCCATTACTGTAATGCCCCTTTTTGGGAGGGAACGTCACATTGTCAAATAAATAAAATGCAGAAATTAAATAAACAAACGATTAAGACCCGGTTCATTTTAATTAATTAATGTTTAACCATGTGAGCAAAATTGGTAATATTTTTTTTTTATAATAACGATAATGCGGAATGTGAATAAAAGGAACGAATAAAACAATACACAGAAATTGCACCTGGATAGCATATATATATATATAAAATTTGATACAGCTGTTTTGTAGATACAAGCCTGGTCATCATCAAAAACAAAACTATACCCACCCCAAGGGAAACATGCATATATACCCTCATGCATATACAAAATATACAGCCCAACCAAAAAGAAAGATACATCAGGCCCCCAAAAATAAAAACACTGGCAGCCATCAGTAGCCACCAATGATCATCGACCCCTCAGATAAAAAGGGACCGACTCCGGATCCTCAGGAGGACCCTCATCAGGATCTTCCTCATCCGAGGACTCATCCATAGGAACCACAGAGGCGCGGGACGGAGCCCGAGCGGTGGAATCAAAAGAATCCTCCTGCGGAGTGTAGTAACGGGCACCCCACATCTCCCTAATGGGCAGGTAAAACTCCAGACGCAAGCTGAGGTAGCAGGTGAAGACAGGAGCCTCATGACGTCTCCAGGCAAGTGCTATCGACACGTCTCCCAAATACACGCAGTGGTCGGAGTTCAGGTTGATGTGCCAGCACTCTGGCCCCCCAAGGAAGGTCAGACGCACATCTCCCAAGAACCCACGCATATGTGCAGACATCGTCGCAGTAAAAGTCAATCTTGTGCAGGCCAGAAGCCGGGGAAGTCAGGGGCTTCTAACTCGTTGTCTCCGTTCTCGGTCGGTACTATATTTATATATATGTAGATACAGATAACAGATGACAGAAACACAGAAAGAGGTAAGATATCCTACCATCAATACCAATACAGCAACCAAGAACCGAACGGCGCATAACGCCCACGTAGCATGTAAAGGCAATAAATAAGCTTTTAAACAGATAACCAGTCAGGCAATCATTAATAAGTGTAATGAATAATTCATAATATCCAAGCAAGTTAAATTCGAGACGTTAAATATCGTGTAAACAATAATTTTCAGATGATGAGAATATTCCACGATGCATGGACACAATATTCAATTTCCTACTCCATGGAGCTAGACTCAAACAGTCGGAGAGAAAGATCAGGAGACATGTCTGTGACTCGGCTGCCGAGGCCGGTGCTATCAATAAATTTTCTCGTGCACAATCATGGCATTGCATAGACATTCTACACTAGATCACGATATAGGACAAAGTGTCATGTCCGGATCGTGGTGCGTTGCATCGGTTTGCCCCACGGCAAAGGAGCTACCAACTACCCATTGTGGAGGACCCGCATCCCAACGCCCCCAAGGTCATAACAAGACCCACACTTGTCTATTCGCACCCGCACAAAGGTGTGTTCAATCTCCTAGGCAACTTGGCCTTACAACAGTCCACACGGACATTCACAATGCATAGGACTCTATGCATGAACATGTATGATCCACAATTTCATACAATAGCATAATATACCACATTTGATCAAGAGAGTGCAATAAGCAAATTTGCATCCAAAAAGAACCCAATATCAACATAATATCAATTTATAATTCAAGGAACATATTTTAGGTCCATTATGGATTTCTAAAATCTCCAAGTCTTATGAAAATCATCTCATTGGTTCATTAAGGTTTATGAAATCCTTAATCTCTTGTATTCTTTGATTACTTGTAATCCGAGTAATGGGTTATGGAATCTTAACCCAAATTTTCACCTAGAGGTCGTGGCTTTCCCAAGGTTTCAAGTAAGTCATGTTCACATCATTAGGTCCATTTACTTGTTATTTTGATCCAAGTTATTTGATTCTTATAATTACCTTCCAAATTTAGCTTATCTCCTAAGTCTTAACCACAATCCATCATAAAAATTATTGTTGCAAGTTTCCTGCTATTAATCTACGTTTAATTACTTGATTAATTCAAGTCTTGATATCTCAAATTTGTTATCTTTTCCCTCATTCAAGCCCTCAAAATCGTGGCACTCAAGAGGGTCCTAGGTTACAATTTTCTTCTCACTAGTTTAGTCTTCCTTTACTTAATTTGCCTAGCATTATTCTTGACACAATGTCAAACAAAATTCTGCTCTTAAAACAGCCCAAAACCGTGGCACTCACCAAGGTCCAACAACCATAATTTTGTCCACTTGGATCAACCTTAACTACTTGATTTAATTAGCCTTGCATTGGTCAAAATTTAAGCATCATTTCCCTTCATTTTCCAGCCCAAAACAGCCCCAAAACCGTGACACATCCAGGGTCCAGCAACCAGAATTTTCCAGCAAGCAATCATGGATTTCAATCACAAAATTACAGGAATAATTAACCACTCAATCAACTACTCAAAGCTAAATTAAGATAACATTCAAGAAATCAATTTCAAGCAATTTCAAGAACAACCACCATGTGGTTTTTCTTCCAAAAATCAAACAAAAGATTCCTAGTTGCTAAAGAGGTTGAGGAGGATTAATCTTCCTCTTACCAAGATGAAGAACCAAGAAAATTCCAAGAAGCACTCTTGATTTTCGGATTTGAAGCTCAAAAACCCTAGAAAATGTGGTCCAAGTTAGAACAATGTAATGATGTGAAAAAGAAGAAGAAAATGACCATTAAATCAAGAGGAAACCAGAAACGAAAATGCAAGTGAAGGTCTGAAATTTTTTCAGCCATGGAAGCTCACCTTCAAAGCTTGAAAAATGGTTGAAGATGGAAGCTTTCTTGAAAACTCCAAGCACAAAAGATGATGAGAAGGAGTAGGAGATTAAGAAAACATGGTTGGTGTAAATTTTTATGAAGGTTGGGGTTCTTGGGGGTGGCTGGCCGTGAGGTGTGGGAGAGAAATGGAAGAGAAGAAGAAAGGAAGAAGAAGGGGAATAACGTAAAAGGAAGAAGGAAAATGGTGCTTTTGGGTGTTAATGCATTAAATGTAATATTAGGATAACAAAATCAATTCTTTCTCCTTGAGTGGCTGCTGGCAGACGTGAGAGAGAGGAGAGTGGGTGAGAAAATTGGCTTCCTTTGGAAGCTAACACATATGATCAAAGCTTGGGGTCAAAGCTTCTTAAGGAAGCTTTGATTATTTAATCAATAAATTTGAATTAAAGTAGATAGATTTGACATAAAGTGGATTACATTAGGATAATGTGATAGTATTTTTATTACACACTATTATCCAATAGATAATAGTTACAGTTGACAGAAGTCAGTATTTAATTAATCTGACAGATAAATTTTTCGCTGTACTGATTTAATTGTATCTGTAAAGATTTCTCGAAAATTGTGAAACCTCGTAAACTGTGTCAAGTCTCGGGTTTAGTAAGATCCCCCGTCGACATGTCCATAGTCCAAGGTTCTCAGAGAAAACATCGCGTTTCTCTGGTTCTGCTCAGCGTGCACGCAAAACGAGGAATATATTAAAATATTCGACGTTTCCGGAAAATTCCCAGAAAATTCCCAAAAATTGCAAATATTATAAAACGACCATTCGTCATATAATTTTCCAATTTTCGAAGCGCTACAGTCGTTTTCCCGACTCTGCTCGAGTTTCACGCAAAACGAGGAATATATTAAAATATTCGTCGTTTCCGAAAAATTCCAGAAAAATTCTCATAAATCACAAATATTAGAAAATGACTATTCATGGTGAAATAATCAATTTCCGGAGTGTTACACTGGTCTCAGCAACTCTCAGCCCAGTGTGCACGCAAAACGAGGAATATATTAAAATATTCGTCGTTTCCGAAAAATTCCAGAAAAATTCCTAAAAATCAAGAATATTATAAAACGATGATTTATGATCAAATATGTATTTTTCGGGATGTTACAACACTCCCCTACTAAAAGGAATTTCGTCCTCGAAATTTACATACCTTAAAACAATTCTGGATGTTGCTCCTTCATCTTATCTTCCAATTCCCAAGTCGCATCACCAGTTGCTTCATTCCAAATCACCTTTACCAATGGAATCTCCTTGCCTCGTAGTTGCTTTATCCGTCGATCCTCGATTCTCGCAGGAGACGTTTCATAGGTCAGGTTCTCTTTTAACTGTACTGTGTCCGGTGCTATGACATGACTTGGATCAGGTAAATATTTACGAAGTTGTGACACATGGAAGACATTGTGTATGTTTGAAAGGATAGGGGTAAGGCTATATGGTAAGCTACTTGGACCTATCAGGCAAAGAATTTGGTAAGGTCCAAGAAATTTTGGAGTGAGTTTTCTAGATTTCAAGGCCGGCCGACCCCGGTCGTGGGTGTGATTTTCAGAACACATGCTCACCTTCTTCAAACTCAAGAGGCTTTCTTCTCTTATCCGCATAGCTCTTCGTCGGCTCCGAGCAGTTCTCATCTTCTCTTGAATCATCTTAACCTTCTCTCGGTCGTCTGCTGGATAATGTCTCGGGTCCAATCGTAAGACGCTCGCCGTCTTGGTACCAACATAATGGTGTTCGACACCGTCTTCCATACTGAGAGCTTCATAGGGTGCCATCCCTATACTCGAATGATAAGCTGTTATTGTAGGTGAACTCCACCAGTGGTAGAACTTCATCCCAACTTCCATGTCTGTTCCATAGAACAAGCTCTAAGTAGGTCCTCTAGAGATTGGATCGTTCTTTCCGATTGACCATCGGTTTGCGGATGATACGCCGAACTCAGGCGCAATCTCGTTCCCAACGAAGCTTGTAAACTCTGCCAAAACTTTAAGGTAAACCTCGGATCTCTATCCGAGACTATACTCGTAGGCACACCATGTAATCTGACAATTTCCCCAATATACAGTCGGGTCAGCTTTTCCAAACTGTACCTTATGTTAATCGGGAGGAAATGAGCTGATTTTGTAAGCCGATCAACTATTACCCAAATCGAGTCATGTCCCATCCTTGTCCTTGGCAATCCCACAACAAAGTCCATTGCGATGCTGTCCCACTTCCATTCAGGAATAGACAATGGTTGCAAAGCAACCCTGCGGTCGCTGATGTTCCACTTTGGCTTTTTGACAGACTAGACAAGTCGATACACATCTAGTGACATCACTTTTTAGTCCATGCCACCGAACAACTTCTTCAAGTCTTGGTACATCTTTGTTATACCGGGGTGCATACTTAGCTTGCTAGTGTGGGCATGATCCACAATATATCGTCTAAGCTCTTGGTCACGAGGAATACAAACTCTACCTCGGAATCTCGAATTCCATCTGTTCCTTCTTCGAACTCGTTTTCTCGCCTTGTTTCATTTGTTCTCTTATTTCTTGCAAGAATTCATTGGTCTTCTGTTTTTCCCGTATGTCTTCCATTAACTCGCTTGAGATGGTAACCATATTCATGCAAATTCTTCCGGGTTCCAACTTAACAAATGACCATACGTCTCTAAATTGTTCGATGAGTTCTCTTTCCCTAATCATCAAGGCAGAAACACTGATAGTCTTTCTACTTAAGGCGTCGGCCACAACGTTCGCCTTGCCAGGGTGGTACAACAATTGGAAATCATAATCCTTCAAAAACTCCAGCCATCTCCGCTGTCTCATATTCAGCTCTTTCTGATCGTACAAGTACTTCAAGCTCTTGTGGTCACTGAAGATGTTGAATGTCGCTCCATAAAGGAAATGTCTCCATATCTTCAGAGCAAAAACCACAGCTGCCAACTCCAAATCATGAGTCGGGTAATTCTTCTCATGCACTCGCAACTGTCGCGAAGCGTAGGCTACCACCTTTCGGTGTTGCATAAGAACAGATCCCAATCCTTGATACGAAGCGTCACAGTACACCTCGAACGGTTCATTCGGATCAGGTAACACCAATACAGGTGAGGTAGTCAGCCGTTTCTTCAACTCTTGAAAACTCTGCTCACATCTATCAGTCCATTCGAAAGCTTGATTCTTCTTTGTCAATTGAGTGAGCGGTCCGGCAATCTTGGAAAACCCTTCGATGAACCTCCGGTAATATCCGGCTAAGCCAACGAAACTACGGACTTCCGTCACTGACTTCGGTTGTTCCCACTGCAATACTGCTTCTACTTTGCATGGATCCACTGCAATTCCTTCTTTTGAGATCACATGACCCAAAAACTTCACCTCATCTAGCCAAAACTCGCACTTCGACAGCTTGGCATACAGTTCCTTTTCCTTCAAAATCTGGAGAACTATGCTGAGGTGCTCAGCATGATCCTCCTGATTCTGGGAATATATCAGGATGTCATCAATGAAGACGACAACAAACTTATCCAAGTACGGACGAAAGATGCGGTTCATATAGTCCATGAAAATAGCAGGCGCATTCGTCACACCAAACGGCATCACAAGATACTCGTAATGACCGTATCGCGTACGAAAAGCAGTCTTGGGTATATCCTCCATCTTCACTCTTATCTGATGATACCCAGATCTCAGGTCAATCTTCGAGAATACCGTTGCCCCCTTCAGTTGGTCCATCAAGTCGTCAATTCTCGGGAGAGGATATTTGTTCTTGATTGTCAACTTGTTCAATTGCCTGTAGTCCACACACAATCTCGAGGTACCGTCCTTCTTTTGAACTAGTAGCACAGGTGCTCCCCACGGGGACACACTTGGTCTAACAAACTGCTTCTCCAAAAGCTCTTCCCGCTGCTTCTTAAGTTCGGCTAATTCTGTCGGTGACATTCGGTACGGTGCTATAGACACGGGACTAGCTCCCTGCAGTACTAGATCAATAGCAAACTCAATCTCACGTGCCGGTGGTAAACCGGTACTTCTTCAGGGAAGATCTCGGAAATTCCTTCACTACTAGGAATAGTACTCAAATCAGCCTCACTCTCAACTTTCAAAGAAGATAATAGCATGTACCCTTGAGCTCCTTCTTTCAAGAAAGCTCGTGCTTGGTTGGCCGTCAAGTATCTAGAATTCTCATTCACAGGAAAGACTATGGTCTTACTAGAACAATCTAACAGAACATGGTTGGAAGATAACCAGTCCATCCCTAGGATTATATCTAACTGTGAAAGAGGTAAACAGATCAAATCGACAGAAAAGATTCGACCTTCAACAATCAAAGGACACTTCAAACAGACTTTGGTAGTAACTACCGGTTTATCAGTGGGGGTTGAAACAGTCAATTCAAAAGGTAGTTCAGACACAGGTAAACCAAGTCGTAGCACACAGTCATATGATATGAAAGAATGGGTTGCCCCAGAGTCATACAGTACTTTTAAAAGATTACCTTCTATGGCGCCTTCTCCTTGAATCAAGTCTTCGGATTCAGAAGCTTCAGCTCCACTCATAGTATAAACTCGACCTCCGGCTTGCGGTTTCTTGGCTCGGGTTGCATTGACTGAAGGTTCAGCCTTTGTTTGGTTGCAGTCTCTGGACATATGGCCCGGTTTGCCACATCTGAAGCAAATGATTCCTTTTACCGTGCAGTCTCTTGTGAGATGATCCTTCCCACACTTCAGGCATCTGGCCGGGTAGGTCGTATTTTGACCAGTTCGGTTCCTAGAAGAACCTCCACATGAACTTCCACCGATTTGTTGTTGACTCCCCGTTGGTCGGTTATAGGGTTTCTTCTGAAAGCGGTTTGAGCCACTGCCTCCACCTCTTTGGGACCGTACAGGCCCAAAGTTCCTGTTTCTCGCGTCTCTAGCCTGCTCCAAGGCTTCAACTTCACAGCAAGTGTCTAACAGTTCCGAGAATACCTTCATTTTCAAGGTAATCACAGCTTTCTTTACCTCGTACCTCAGTCCTTCGGTGAATTTCCAGCATTTCCAGGCTTCATCGGTTTGATCTTTGGTAATGTGTTGAAAATTTCTCCAAGTTTTCAAACTTGGGCTGCGTATTCGCTGACCGTCATGTTCCCCTGTCTCAGGTTGAGGAACTCCATCTCCTTTGCGTGTCTCGCATTCGCAGGAAAGTATTTACCCAAGAATTTCTCCTTGAACAATTCCCAAGTGACCTCTATTCCTTCGACTTCTAATGCCCTTTGAGCTCCATTCCACCAGTCTTCGGCATTTCCGACAAGCATAAAAGTCGCATAATTTACCTTCTTGTCTTCCGCACAATTCATGCCACGAAAGACTTTTTCCAGCTCCTTGATCCATAGATTAGCTTTGTCGGGATCAAACTCCCCTTTGAATTGCGGAGGGTTATGACGACGAAACTCTGCTAAGTTTTGCGCGTCGGCAGTCACCTCGAGCTGTTGAGCAGCTCTTTCTTGTTGTTGAGCAGCGCGTTCATTTTGTTGGGTGATGACTTCAGCCATTCTCTGTATCGCTTCAATAGCAGCTGCCATTTCTCCACCTCTTGCCATCTTGCTTTTCTCTCAAATTAGATTATTGAAAACATAAGAAAAGTCAGAGGAATCCACTCAAGACACCCATCACAGAGATTCACACAGCACAAACAAGACAGACTCACACTCAAGACCCAAAGAAAACATAAACCGGGGCTCTGATACCAACTTAATGTAACGCCCCTTTTTGGGAGGGAACGTCACATTGTCAAATAAATAAAATGCAGAAATTAAATAAACAAACGATTAAGACCCGGTTCATTTTAATTAATTAATGTTTAACCATGTGAGCAAAATTGGCAATATTTTTTTTTATAATAACGATAATGCGGAATGTGAATAAAAGGAACGAATAAAACAATACACGTAAATTGCACCTGGATAGCATATATATATATATATAAAATTTGATACAAATTTATTTTGTAGATACAAGCCTGGTCATCATCAAAAACAAAACTATACCCACCCCAAGGGAAACATGCATATATACCTCATGCATATACAAAATATACAACAACCAACCAAAAAGAAAGATACATCAGGCCCCCAAAAATAAAAACACTGGCAGCCATCAGTAGCCACCAATGATCATCGACCCCTCAGATAAAAAGGGACCGACTCCGGATCCTCAGGAGGACCCTCATCAGGATCTTCCTCATCCGAGGACTCATCCATAGGAACCACAGAGGCGCGGGACGGAGCCCGAGCGGTGGAATCAAAAGAATCCTCCTGCGGAGTGTAGTAACGGGCACCCCACATCTCCCTAATGGGCAGGTAAAACTCCAGACGCAAGCTGAGGTAGCAGGTGAAGACAGGAGCCTCATGACGTCTCCAGGCAAGTGCTATCGACACGTCTCCCAAATACACGCAGCGGTCGGAGTTCAGGTTGATGTGCCAGCACTCTGGCCCCCCAAGGAAGGTCAGACGCACATCTCCCAAGAACCCACGCATACGTGCAGACATCGTCGCAGTAAAAGTCAATCTTGTGCAGGCCAGAAGCCGGGGAAGTCAGGAGCTTCTAACTCGTTGTCTCCGTTCTCGGTCGGTACTATATTTATATATATGTAGATACAGATAACAGATGACAAAAACACAGAAAGAGGTAAGATATCCTACCATCAATACCAATACAGCAACCAAGAACCGAACGGCGCATAACGCCCACGTAGTATGTAAAGGCAATAAATAAACTTTTAAACAGATAACCAGTCAGGCAATCATTAATAAGGGTAATGAATAATTCATAATATCCAGGCAGTTAAATTCAGACAGTTAAATATCGTGTAAACAATAATTTTCAGATGACAGAATATTCCACGATGCATGGACACAATATTCAATTTCCTACTCCATGGAGCTAGACTCAAACAGTCGGAGAGAAAGATCAGGAGACATGTCTCGTGACTCCTACCGTGCCGAGGCCGGTGCTATTAATAAATTTTCTCGTGCACAATCATGGCATTGCATAGACATTCTACACTAGATCACGATATAGGACGGTGTCAAGTCCGATCGTCGGTGCGTTGCATCGGTTTGCCCCACGGGCAAAGGAGCTACCAACTACCCATTGTGGAGGACCCGCACCCCGACGCCCCAAGGTCATAACAAGACCCACACTTGTCTATTCGCACCCGCACAAAGGTGTGTTCAATCTCCTAGGCAACTTGGCCTTACAACAGTCCACACGGACATTCACAATGCATAGGACTCTATGCATGAACATGTATGATCCACAATTTCATACAATAGCATAATATACCACATTTGATCAAGAGAGTGCAATAAGCAAATTTGCATCCAAAAAGAACCCAATATCAACATAATATCAATTTATAATTCAAGGAACATATTTTAGGTCCATTATGGATTTCTAAAATCTCCAAGTCTTATGAAAATCATCTCATTGGTTCATTAAGGTTTATGAAATCCTTAATCTCTTGTATTCTTTGATTACTTGTAATCCGAGTAATGGGTTATGGAATCTTAACCCAAATTTTCACCTAGAGGTCGTGGCTTTCCCAAGGTTTCAAGTAAGTCATGTTCACATCATTAGGTCCATTTACTTGTTATTTTGATCCAAGTTATTTGATTCTTATAATTACCTTCCAAATTTAGCTTATCTCCTAAGTCTTAACCACAATCCATCATAAAAATTATTGTTGCAAGTTTCTGCTATTAATCTACGTTTAATTACTTGATTAATTCAAGTCTTGATATCTCAAATTTGTTATCTTTTCCCTCATTCAAGCCCTCAAAACCGTGGCACTCAAGAGGGTCCTAGGTTACAATTTTCTTCTCACTAGTTTAGTCTTCCTTTACTTAATTTGCCTAGCATTATTCTTGACACAATGTCAAACAAAATTCTGCTCTTAAAACAGCCCAAAACCGTGGCACTCACCAAGGTCCAACAACCAGAATTTTGTCCACTTGGATCAACCTTAACTACTTGATTTAATTAGCCTTGCATTGGTCAAAATTTAAGCATCATTTCCCTTCATTTTCCAGCCCAAAACAGCCCCAAAACCGTGACACATCCAGGGGTCCAGCAACCAGAATTTTCCAGCAAGCAATCATGGATTTCAATCACAAAATTACAGGAATAATTAACCACTCAATCAACTACTCAAAGCTAAATTAAGATAACATTCAAGAAATCAATTTCAAGCAATTTCAAGAACAACCACCATGTGGTTTTTCTTCCAAAAATCAAACAAAAGATTCCTAGTTGCTAAAGAGGTTGAGGAGGATTAATCTTCCTCTTACCAAGATGAAGAACCAAGAAAATTCAAGAAGCACTCTTGATTTTCGGATTTGAAGCTCAAAAACCCTAGAAAATGTGGTCCAAGTTAGAACAATGTAATGATGTGAAAAAGAAGAAGAAAATGACCATTAAATCAAGAGGAAACCAGAAACGAAAATGCAAGTGAAGGTCTGAAATTTTTTCAGCCATGGAAGCTCACCTTCAAAGCTTGAAAAATGGTTGAAGATGGAAGCTTTCTTGAAAACTCCAAGCACAAAAGATGATGAGAAGGAGTAGGAGATTAAGAAAACATGGTTGGTGTAAATTTTTATGAAGGTTGGGGTTCTTGGGGGTGGCTGGCCGTGAGGTGTGGGAGAGAAATGGAAGAGAAGAAGAAAGGAAGAAGAAGGGGAATAACGTAAAAGGAAGAAGGAAAATGGTGCTTTTGGGTGTTAATGCATTAAATGTAATATTAGGATAACAAAATCAATTCTTTCTCCTTGAGTGGCTGCTGGCAGACGTGAGAGAGAGGAGAGTGGGTGAGAAAATTGGCTTCCTTTGGAAGCTAACACATGTGGTCAAAGCTTGGGGTCAAAGCTTCTTAAGGAAGCTTTGATTATTTAATCAATAAATTTGAATTAAAGTAGATAGATTTGACATAAAGTGGATTACATTAGGATAATGTGATAGTATTTTTATTACACACTATTATCCAATAGATAATAGTTACAGTTGACAGAAGTCAGTATTTAATTAATCTGACAGATAAATTTTTTTTGACTTGATTTAATTGTATCTGTAAAGATTTCTCGAAAATTGTGAAACCTCGTAAACTGTGTCAAGTCTCGGGTTTAGTAAGATCCCCCGTCGACATGTCCATAGTCCAAGGTTCTCAGAGAAAACATAGCGTTTCTCTGGTTCTGCTCAGCACGCACGCAAAACGAGAAATATATTAAAATATTCGACGTTTCCAGAAAATTCCCAGAAAATTCCTAATAATTGCAAATATTATAAAACGACCATTCGTCATATAATTTTTCAATTTTCGAAGCGCTACAGTCGTTTTCCCGACTCTACTCGAGTTTCACGCAAAACGAGGAATATATTAAAATATTCGTCGTTTTCGAAAAATTCCAGAAAAATTCTCATAAATCAAAAATATTAGAAAATGACTATTCATGGTGAAATAATCAATTTCCGGAGTGTTACACTGGTCTCAGCAACTCTCAGCCCAGTGTGCATGCAAAACGAAGAATATATTAAAATATTCGTCGTTTCCGAAAAATTCCAGAAAAATTCCTAAAAATCAAGAATATTATAAAACGATGATTTATGATCAAATATGTATTTTTCGGGATGTTACAATTACAACCTTGAATAAAGTCCTCTTGATTTTTGTATGTATGTGTTTTGAGTAGCGGAGAAGTAGAAGATAAGCAAGCTTGTGGTAGTACAATTGTTCATGGGTTGAATAGAGTGAAATACTTACCTTTTAAACACTTGAGAGATTGAGAGTGAATTCTGTGAGGATCTATCTTTCTTGATTCATTCTTTTCAACTGAAGTTTCTTTGCTTATTGGTTTGAGATGTAAAGAAATGTTACCTCATTAATGCTTTGATCCCTTGAATTTCTGATTGCTCTTCTTGCTTCATCGAGTCCTTTAGAGTTTTTAGCTTTTGAGTCTATGTCATTTTTCTTTGTTTCCTAGCTTTGGTCTTAGGTGTTTTGCCCAAGAGTGCAAAAAGTTAAGTGTAGGGAAATTTGATAATCACATATTTTATACATTAATAAACCCTTATTTTTAGTCATTTACACTCTTCATGTACTTAATTGATTAAGTCTGGTTATGTTTTGTAAGATTGGACTCAAATTGGACTTAATTGATTTTTTCAGCATTATTTGGGTCTTATGCTGTTTTTGTATTTTGGTCATATCTTGAGTTCTAGATGTCTAAAAATTATGAATTTTACCTTGTAGGAAAGCTGAGAGAAATCTATACAACTTTGATGAAGAGCTCAAAGTCTTAATCAGACATCTACTGGAGCTAATTGGGCTTAGAAGACAAAACACGAGTTTTGTATTTGGAACCTGAACAGTATACAGTAATCAGAGCATAACTCAGGCTGTAGGAATTATCTTGGGCTGAAATTTGGATATTTGAAAATTAAGACCCAGATCTACAACTTTCATGAAGAATACAAGAGCTCATTCGGACAGCTTGGAGGTGATATTGGGTCTGGAAGTCAAAACAGAGGTGTTGAAATTGGGCCTGAATAGTCTACAGTAATTGGGCCATATCTCGGGCTGCAGGTGATAAAATGAGCTGAAATTTGGACATCAGAAAGTTAAGATCCAGATCTACAACTTTCATGAAGATGACTTTTCTATTTGATGATGGAATCCATGAGTTAAGTAATGAATGATTTCAGAGATAAGGAATCTTAATAATTTTTCACTCACCAACTCACCATTTGGCATTTTCCACTCATTCATACACTCATCCACCTACTCTTAATCAGCCCCCTTGTCATTTTGTATCCCTAATCCTCTATAAAAGGCACCATTGGCTGATTATTTGGTGCTCTTGGTGTTAGGCTTAGTTTTTACAAGTTATGGTTATACTTGTTTATTGTTTTCCTTTGTTATAATTTTCTCGTTCTAAATTGAAGCTATGTTCATCTTTCTCTTCTTCTCTCTTTCTTTCTTCTTGTCTATGAGTAACTAAATCTTCATCTTGCTTGGGTGAAAGAGTGAAGCTCTTGGTAATGAAATAAGGTTAGATTATTCTATTTCTTGTGCTTAAATGATATATTATCAAATGGACATTATATGTATTGTATTTTGTTTCTAATTAATTTAGAAACCTTCTTTGTATAATGGAGATCTTGATTTATTGTAAACAATAGGATTGGCACAGTGAATGCTTGAACTCATTTACAAAGGTTGGTAGATAATTAAAGGAATCATAATATGATTGCATATATAATTGAACTTTGAATCTTATATTTTCCGATTGGAACCTCTGTTGTGTGTGGATTTCAATTGAGTTATAAAGAGAAATAATCTTGCCTTTAATTTATTACCAAGAGTGGATTTTCTAACCTAAGCAAGTTCTTAAATTCACTTGTGAACATCTTTTATTACTTTTGGTGTTGTGACAAATCCTCTTCTTACCTTAATTAATTTTTCTTCATCAATTCCCTGTGGATTGACCTCGGACTCCCGAGAAATTTATTACTTGAGACAACCTGCACTTGGGTTTGCATCCTTTAAATCCCGCAGTCACCCGACTCGAAAATTATTATTTTCTTGACTAGGAGTAAATTACACAAAACACTTAAATACAATCACGAAACAGTCAAATAAATTTTATAACTTACAGAAAAATACAAAATAGTACATTTAGGACAATACTGTTATTTATCCAAAAGTTGGGGTGTTACATAGAATGTTGTGTATAATGGTAAATGTGCAAAACTGATGAGAGTTGTAGCACGTGGTCTGAGGCAATTGTGGTACTGATAGATCTTCTAGATCAATGCCTCCGACTTGAGTTAGCTCCATGGAGTAGGAAATTGAGTCTATGTGCACATGCATAATCTGAACATTTATATCCGTGTGATATTTTATTATCAAATATTGATTGATGTTGATGCCATGATTATGATTATTATTTGATATATCTGTATGACACTATTATTATTTATATCTCTTTACTGTCATGTTGGTATTGGTGTTGGTAATCTCACTTCTTTGTATGTTGTTCTTGCATTATAATTGTAATTGGTAAAGACGGTGAGCAAGGGTTTGAGCAAGAAGGTGAGGAGCTGATTCCTACTGAGGAAGCTGAATTCTGAGTCAATGGCGACGCCAAGTTTTCTTGGGTACATGTGGCTACAATTCCGAGGAGGTTTGGAGGCTTGGCGTGTTCATTTAGATAGAGGGTGTGTTATCTATATAGGAGATCTGACTATTTCCCTAAGTAGGGTGTATCATGGGAACCCTTACTTTAATGTAGATATTTACATACATTTAGAGTTTCTGTTATCCATTAGGTAGTATTTGGGAGCTTCCTACCATACTCCTAATGAGATTAGCATTGTGTCGTCTGCTCAGCCCCTTGTCCGTAGGACTACGTGTCATGCGGGATTCCTATCTTCTGAGGAGTCTGAGGAGGATCTGTCTAAGGGTTCTGCTCCATAGATGTGTACTTGGGCCAATATAATAGTTCTGATAATGTTTAAATACTTTTGAGAACTCTGTCTATATATATTTAAGTATGTCAGTACTAAGATTATGTTTATGATGTAAATTATTTGTGATACTATTTAGTATTTTTATATTCTGCTAAGTTTATCTTATCAATTTCAAGAAATTTTATAACTCGTACTATTATATTAAATATTATTTTATAACTTGGGGTAATTCGGTAATAAAAATATTAAAATGTGATACCCTACGGTGTGTGTTACATAATTGTGTTAAAGATGTGTAATGGAGATACAAAGTGATTTGAGATCATTGTTGATCATTGTTGATACATGAATATTGATTTTTGGTGATGGTTTTTGGTTTAGAATCAAAGGAAAGTAGCAACCACATTTCTACATAATTTTCTGGTGTTGGTCATGCCTAGGCATAGTTTTTCCACACCTAGGCATAGACTGATCAGTTTGCGAGACAGAGAGCACCATGCCTAGGCATGGTAAAACCAAGCCTAGGCGTGAGACAGGATAACATCCTGACAGCTTGTAGTGTTTATTTAATAACTTGAGTTATAGATATCGGAATGACCTAATTCCAAAAGGGATTTGAAAGCTAACATGTAAGGCTATATGCCTATAAAATTTCATAATGTTCTAAGTTAGGATGCACATTTGGTGCAATCTTGAAAATCTTCCTTTTTGAGGCAAAAATTAAGGTGTTTTGGGATTATTTGAGGTTGAATGGTTTGTGAACTATGTTTTATTTTCTTTTTGGCTAAGATTGAGTTAGGATGATGTGATATAAGGGTGTTGGATCCCTATATGATGGATTTTGCTAGGTAATGTATTATGTGTTGTTATTAAATGATGTAATGAGACACATTATGGTTTGATTAAGGATATGATGAGGGTATAATATGAACTTGGATTTGTTTGATTGGGAAATTGATTTCCAATGTAATGTTATGTCAAATTAATATATTTAAAATATATGCATCAAAGTTTATACTTTGTAAGAAATAAATGATCATCATGATAATTAAGATGTTAAATGATACAATGAGCCATGATATGGTGTAATGTAAAGAAGTATATTGATTTATACATGTTATCAAATAATGTTGATGATCATGATATTGGGAAGTAATATAAAAGGATGGTAAAGGTAGATGAAGTTGAGTGAGTCCCTCTCTACAAGCTTATATGATAATGTAAAAGAGAAAGTTAATGATTATGGTATTGCTTCCCTATTATGTAATGGAAGATGTGATTAAGTAAAAGTTAAAGAAAGAAAGGTTTTAAAATTTTTGAGTGATGGAAGGCATTCTTGGGTGTCATGGCCGAACCTAGCTTGGATAGGAAGTGAAGAGAAAATTTTGAAGAACTTTACTTTAGGAAATGATCAATAATGATCAAGAGTAATCAATAATGGTCTTGAAACCTATCCATGCTCTTAAGCACTCACCAAAACTGTCCCTCCTCCCTGCATTCTCCTAAGAGTGCAAAATGAATCAATAATGATTCATAATGACCAAGACCACTAATAATGGTCTTCAAACTTTCCATTAACTCCTAAAACAAGCACAAAACCATCCACCCCCTTCCATTATGCATTCATAAAGTTGTCATCTTTTCTAGTCACCATTTAGAGTCATTTAAGTCATTGATTAGATCAATGGTTAGGATTAAGGTAGACTTTTGACTAGAAGACTTAATCTAAGCCATTAGATCTTTTTTCCTTGAAATCCTAGCCATTAGATGTAGCTCCAAAATGAAGGGTCAAGATTACTCCTTCAAACTTTAAATCCAAGGGTCATAATTAGTCATAGCCATTTTAGAAGACCAAATCTTCACCATTGATTAAATCCACATCCAATGGTCATAAATGATCCATCTCCACTATTGATTAAATCCAAATCTAATAGTCACAAATGGTCCTAGCCACTTTGTAAGATCAAATCTCTACCCTTGATTAATTCTTTATCCAATGGTTATAAATGTTCATAGCCATTTTATTAGACCGATTCTACATCGTTGATTAAATCGACGGTTGATATTCAAAGCTTCAAAAATTAAACTTGCTTCCAATTGGTCCGTCAAAAGTTGTCATAACCATTAATGTTGACTTAGCAGTATAATATTTATTTTTATCTGCTATAACCCCACGAAAGAATATATTTACTGTATTTTTATCGCCTGATAATTAAATACAGTACAAAACATAGTAAAAGAAAATTTTAAAAACTGTTTTCGGTTTCAGGTTTAGTAAGATCCCTCGTCTCCATCTAAACAGTACAAATTTTTCTATACGTAGAAAAATTTTCACTTTTTGGGACCCATATGGGCCTACGTAAGGCCACCTGGGCCCACAGACAGCCCAAAAACAATCAGATAAATATAAAAATTTCATAATCATCCACAAAAATCCCAAATATTAGAAAACGTATGAAAATCAAATCAGATTACGTAAAATAATTAAGACTTAACAGTAATAATTAAATTATGTAAGATTTTGCTCGGTCTAAAAATTATTATTTTCTTGACACGGAGTAAATCATACAAAACGATCAAATACGCTGATGGAATAATCAAAATAATTTACAGTACACAGATATCACTAAACAGTAGAATTCTGTTAACTGTCAAAATTACTATCAACTAGTTAGGGAATAAATATGAACAATGCTCTTTTATCTTTTCTTCCATCTCCTATGTTGCTTCACTACTTACATTTTTCCAAACGATTTTAACCAATGAAATCTCTTTGCCTCTCATTCAACTTCTCCTGATCAAACGGATATCTCAAATTCCTATAATTACTGAAGATGTTAAATATTACTCCATAAAGAAAGTATATCTATACTTCTAATACAAACACAACATCTATCAACCTCCATTCATGCGTAGAATAGCTTTTCTCAAGTGACTTCAATTTCTTAAAATCATACCCTACAACTCTTCTATTCTGCATAAGCACATATCTCGAACTTCAACGTAACACATCACAGTACACCTTCAATGGTTCACTGAGATTAGACAGAACTAATACCAGAAAAGTATTCAAACATATTTCAACTCCTAAAAATTCTCCTTGTATGCATTAGTCCATTCAAACACTTAATTCTTTCTGATAAGCTAGGTAAGAAGTCCTACGATCCAAAAATTTTCCAGTATTCCCATTACTGTGTTTGATTTTTCTCACTGAAAAACTGTTTCAACCTTTAAAGGATCCACTACGCTTCCGCTACGTCACTCTAATACTATGACATGGATATAGATAGGAATATCCTTTCTTGCAAATTGCGATACATGAAAAACATTATGAAAAACAGCAAAACTATCTGATATGTTACCAGACATATCCAACAAAGAATTTGATATCACCCGATTTAAGAACAAATTTTCTGGAATACTAACACTTTATTGTGACAATCTCATAGGATATGGTCAGAAAATAACCAATCCATTTCAAAGATCACATCTATTCACGATATAGATAAACAGATCAAATTAACATAAAGTTTTTGATCTATAACAATAATTTGAATACCTTGAGTAGCTCGATAGGCTAGTTATAGAAACAGAAGTAAACAAATCAAAAGATAACAAAGACACGAATAACTCTAATAGATCTACATGATCATATGCCATAGAGGAATGGGTTACCTCCAGAATTATACAGTACAGTCAAAGGATCACTTTCTGTGACACAATTTTCTTTGCTTAGGTCTTCAGTCTGGGGTACTTTTCTCCGCTTGGAGAATCGACGCTCCATTCTACTTGAGATATCGAAGCACGTTTATTACTAACAGATGACTTCATCTTTGATGGAACACAATATTTGGAAATGTGTCCAGGCTTTCCACACTTGAAACAAATTTTTTTCCTTGAACATACAATCCTTTGTCAGATGATCTTTCCTACACTTCCGACATTTTGGTGCAGATGTCGCAGTCAGACCAAACCTGCTACTTCTAGTACTTCCTCCACAAGATTGCTATTGTTATTGACTTCCTGAAGATTTCGAGTACGTTTTCTGCTGGAATCGCTTGAGCTTACAATTTCTCCTTCTTCGTAACCAATACGGTCCAACGTTACAGGGTCTCTCATCCTGAGACTGATTCAACTCTAACAAAATCTTAGCTTCAGCTATCAATTCTTGCCGCTGAATAATCTTCTGAGTTTGTTGTATATTTACATCAGTCGCTTTTCTTATCACTTCCAAAGTTGCCATCATATCACAATCATTACGTCTCGCTTCCACACGCGTACATTTATCACGAGCCATCGTCCTCTCTTCAAAGACACACGAATCAAAATACAATGGAAACCAGATGTAACCATTTCAAATAACATTATTTCCTTTTGGAAATCAAACACACAGAGAACACAACACAAGCAAAATAGACCTAACCACAAACCCCAAAAGACTCAAACCGTGCTCTGATACCAACTAATGTAACACCCTCCTTAGGGCATCACATTTCTGACTACCAACTCCCAATCTGAAAATTATTTCATAAAAGGTTTGAGTTATAAAAGGTGAGTTTTAAAATCTCTTCTTATTTACTGAAACATAAACTTACTGAAATCCATAAGTATTACTGAAAATATAATTAAACTGATTAATATACAATATTGACACCAATTAATATTTAACAATTTAAAGAGAAATATAAAAACTAACAGACTCTCTTTTTAACAGTAGCAAACCCCATCACGGGTCCTACTTAATAGCACGATACAACACTAACGATAAAAACTCAACATACTTATTCCTTCTTGTATCCATCTTGATGCATCAGATATCTATTCCTTGTCAACACTGCACACCAACGAGTCCTGAATAACCCCTCATCCATGTTGTCACCAATCTCATAATATCTACCACCCGTTATATTTAAGACAACTCATTCCATCTACTATTTAATTTTAATAATACAAATACAGCAAAATAATATAACAAAGAGGTGAGATCACCTACGCCAATACCAACATGGTAGCACAGAGATAATACAAAGAACATACCACACAGAAATATCATATCATAAGTCCAACCAACATTATTTATTGTAACAGATACAATAACTAATAACTACCATCATGCCATTAACATTATTATCATCACACAATAATTACCACAATGCCATCACATTATTATCATCATCATCATCCAAGTATTTCAACAGTTCAATTATCATAACCAATGCTCAATAATGATGCATATGTTATGCATGTGCACATAGACTCAATGTTCCTACTTCATGGAGGTTTTCACAATTTCGAGAAGAATGCTCTGTTAATCATCAGCCTTAGCCCAAAGACAATCTTCTAGTCGTTGAAAAGAATCGTGTTATTGTCGGGTATCATCAATGCGTTACAACGGACTGCATCGCCAAGTGACATATGGTCTAGCCTTAGCCCACAGACAGATATCCACTGGTCGACCGCCGCGCCTTGACGCCCCCAAGGTCCATCGTAGACCTCACTATCAATTCTCATCCCTCTTCAACCATAAGGGTCACAATAGCATCAACTATTAAATTTTTGTTCAATGCACAAATATCTCAATGCAATTTTGTTCAATTTCCTCATATGCCACAATGCATATTTTTCCACTGCATATTCAATGCACCAATGCCAATCACAGACAAAATTCACACTTTCATATTCAGGGTCCACACACTGGCCCAACAATAATCATACTGTATATTCAATCGCGAAATCATTTTATCGCGTTTTCATAGTCGCAAAACACTTTTGTCGCGTTTTCACAATTTTGTAACATTTCTATTACGTTTTCACAATTTTGTTACGTTTTCAAATCACATATTGATTTTTTAACGTTTTCATCAATCACGTAAAAATAATCCACCATTTTTAAATCGCGTAGTGATTTTTCCATAATATCTCAAACACGTAAAATATTTAAACGCTTTCCAAATTGCGTAGAAATATTTCAACGTTTTTCAAATTACGTGGAAATATTTAAACATCTTTCAAATCGTGTAGCTTAAAAAAATCACGTTTTTAAGTACGTAAATCATTTTTCATCATAATTCCATTACAAAAAATATTTCTCAACCTTCACAAATTCCATTTCAACCTTTCTCAAAATACTATGACTACTCACATTATTTTTCACATTTTCTTACTCAAGGAAATTCTTTTCGCAATTTATTCCACAAATTCATCATTTCATGGAATTAACTCAATGTTTCTCATTTAAAATTTCCTAACGCACTTCAAAACCCAAAGGATGAGTTTTACGTTAGTAAATTTTAAATCACCATTATATTCTCCATTTTTCTCAAATCAATTCCAAAATCAATTCTCTTCAAAATCAATTGAGGTTCAAACACTTTCAACCTCTTTTTGTCTTTCATAAACGAAATTCCATGTTGCAAGTAACAAAACACCTTGTTTCCATTTTCTTTAATCCTTGTACTAAAACACTTTGTTCAAACACTTTGTTTCCACTTTGAAAACCACTTTGTTTCATAAAACCAAACCTATTCCAATCTCCCAAACACCGTGGAGTCTTTGGCCATTGAAGCCATCAAATATTTTTTCTTTTAAGTCAGTATGGTTTTACACAAACAAAATCATTAAAAATTCTTCACAAAAACCGTGAGACTCGTGGTCTTTGAAATCAAATCATTTGTTCATTTTTATTTTTCACTTTCTTTGCAAATCCTTAAAATCATCAACTCATTGCTCTTTTCATTTAAAACTCATGATTTGTAAAATACTTAGAATCTTTTTATTCAAAAATGTCCTTGAGTTCCATTAAATTCCATTCTTGTTTTTACACAAAATAAATCAATAAAAATTCTTCTCAAAACCGTGAACACTACTTCTTGAAAACAAACTCTTTGTTTATTTTCCTTGCTTTTCTAATAATCTAATTTTATTATTTATGAAAATATTAATTAATGAACACCTATTTTGAGGTGTTGAGGCCAAAATTCCTCTTGGTCTTTGGAACCAAAAATTAATTTCCTTTCCATCATCAAATCATGGCATACACATACATATTCAAATATATATCACAAGCATGCCATATTCAAAGCAATAAATCATGCAAATCATACCAAGCATAGGCAAATAATCAAAGCACATAAACACACACAAATAATTACATGACCATGGATATGAATCCTCACATGGATTCACCATCCATCAAATACACAAACCATCTCTCACCACCATACTTGGTTGGTGAGATGAATCTCCTTCTTACCTCTTGAAGATCCTCAAAGGTTCCTTGTTTTGCTTCTTTTTCTTAGTCCTCCACCACCAAAGGCTTCTCAAATACAAAACAAAACACACACATAATTAATATCTAAGACTTGAATAAGAAAACCATGGATATGAATCATGGTTAGAACTTTGAAAATCAAAAGAAAAGTGAAGATTAATAAACTTCACCAATAAAGCTTCAATCTTTAGCTTGAAGAACAAGGTTGAAGATGGATGATTTAGAGAAAGTCTCCAACATGAAAGTTGCTTAGAATATCGTGTAGATTCAAGATCTATGGTTGGATGAAATTAAAAGAGATTGGATGGTGATTTTGGGTGGATGGCCGAATGGTTCCTCTTGAAGAACAAGTTGGAGTTTTTGATTTTTGTGAAAGAAAGGCTTCTTAGAATTGGTTAAGACAAAGAATGAAGTGAAAATACTTAGTTTTCCTTTCTACTAATTTCGTAGATCTCCATGGAAAAATCCCTAAAAATTATAAACAAATGTTAAAATCAATAACAAGTAAAAGAATAGGTAAACCATGGTTCAAGCATGGCTTAGAAAATCAAAACTAAAAGATTGGGTGAAGAAATATGAACTTTACCCTTTTTGATAGAAACTTGAAGCTTAGATTTGAAACTCAAGATGAATGATTTTGTGAAAACTCATAACTAGAGATGTTCTTAGAATAAGGTAAGGATTCAAGAAACTAGGTTGGATAAAATTTTTGAGTGATGGAAGGCATTCTTCGGTGTCATGGCCGAACCTAGCTTGGATAGGAAGTGGAGAGAAAATTTTGAAGAACTTTGCTTTAGGAAATGATCAATAATGATCAAGAGTAATCAATAATGGTCTTGAAACCTATCCATGCTCTTAAGCACTCACCAAAACCATCCCCCCCTCCATGCATTCTCCTAAGAGTGCAAAATGAATCAATAATGATTCATAATGACCAAGACCACTAATAATGATCTTCAAACTTTCCTTTAACTCCTAAAACAAGCACAAAACCGTCCCCCCCTTCCATTATGCATTCATAAAGTTGTCATCTTTTCTATCCACCATTTAAAGCCATTTAAGCCATTGATCTAATCAATGGTTAGGATTAAGGTAGACTTTTGATTAGAAGACTTAATCTAAGCCATTAGATCTTTCCTTCCTGAAATCCTAGCCATTAGATATAGCTCCAAAATGAAGGGTCAAGATTACTCCTTCAAACTTTAAATCCAAGGGTCATAATTAGTCATAGCCATTTTAGAAGACCAAATCTCCACCATTGATTAAATCCACATCCAATGGTCATAAATGATCCATCTCCACCGTTGATTAAATCCAAATCCAACTGTCACAAATGGTCCTAGCCACTTTGTAAGATCAAATCTCCACCCTTGATTAATTCTTCATCCAATGGTTATAAATGTTCATAGTCATTTTATTAGACCGATTCTACACCATTGATTAAATCGACGGTTGATATTCAAAGCTTCAAAAATTAAACTTGCTTCCTATCGGTCCGTCAAAAGTTGTCATAACCATTAATGTTGACTTAGCAGTACAATATTTATTTTTATCTGCTATAACCCCACGAAAGAATATATTTACTGTATTTTTATCGCCCGATAATTAAATACAGTACAAAACACAATAAAAGAACATTTTAAAAATTGTTTCTGGATTCAGGTTTAGTAAGATCCCCCGTCTCCGTCTAAATAGTACAAATTTTTCTATACGTAGAAAAATTTTCACTTTTCGGGACCCACCTGGGCCCACATAAGGCCACCTGGGCCCACAGACAGCCCAAAAACAATCAGATAAATATAAAATTTCATAATCATCCACAAAAATCACAAATATTAGAAAACGTATGAAAATCAAATCAGATTACGTAAAATAATTAAGACTTAATAGTAATAATTAAATTACATAAGATTTTCCTCGGCCCGAAAATTATTATTTTCTTGACATGGAGTAAATCACACAAAACGATCAAATACACTGATGGAATAATCAAAATAATTTTACAGTACACAGAAATCACTAAACAGTAGAATTCTGATAACTGTCAAAATTACTGTCAAGTAGTTAGGGAATTTGGGGTGTTACAGAAAGAGGCAAGAGTGAAAATTACATCTTGTGTGGAAAAAGCCTATTTGAGTGAAATACACATTGTGTGCACACGTGAGGGAGTGTGGTGAGGATTTATACTATCTTGTTATTTTTGATATTGTGTGTTTCAAGTGATCACAACCCAAGGTGATAGTCCACCTCTTTCTCCAAGGTTCGCGGCTCTTCATGCTAGGATGACTACTCAAATGCAAATCCTTGCAAGGAAGATGGAGTAAATGAATGCAAACTTCAATGAACAACTTGCCAACCTCCAAAATCGAGAAGAATCAAATCATGGAAGTGGTTATGAGAGTGAGGACGGACCTAGACATGGACCACGTAGAGGAAGGAGGTGTGATAGAGAGGATAGAATTGAATGGGTCAAAATCAAAGTTCCTACCTTTCATGGGAAGAGTGATCCTGAAGCCTACTTGAAGTGGGAGATGAAGATGGAGCAAGTGTTTGATTGCAACAATTACAATGAAAGAAAGAGAGTGAAGGTAGCCGCTCTTGAATTCAAAGACTATGCATTTGTTTGGTGGGATCAAATGCAAAAGGAGAGAAGAAGGTATGAGGAGGAGCTTATTGAGACTTGGGCAGAAATGAAACAAGTCATGAGAAAGAGATTTGTTCCAAATCACTACCATAGGGATCTTCACAACAAATTGCAAAGATTAACCCAAGGATCCAAAAGTGTTAATGAGTACCACAAGGAGATGGAGTTGGCCTTGCTTAGGTCCAACATTAATGAAGATAGGGAGGCAACTATGGCTCGGTTCTTACATGGGTTGAATCAAGACATTTAAGACATAGTAGAGTTTCAAAACTATGTGGAGCTTGAAGATTTGGTCCAACAAGCCATAAAGGTGGTACAACAACTTAAGAGGAACAAGTCCAAATTTCCTTCTTCTTTTAAGTTTTCATCTTCAAGTTGGAAGGACAAATCAAAGAAGGAGGGTACTTCATCTTCAAAGGAGGTCGTGCCTACATCTCATGGAAAGAAGCCTATAGAAGCATCTCCTAGAAACTGTGATGTGAAGTGTTTCAAGTGCTTGGGTCATGGATATATTGCATCTCAATGTCCAACTAAAAGGACAATGGTATCAAGAAATAGAGAAGTTGTCACATAATCTAAGGCTTCTAGTGAAGAAGAAAGTGGGGGAGAAGTAGTTCCGGAAGGAGGAGATTTGCTCATGGTGAGGACACTTTTGGGAAGCCAAGCCAAGGAGCATGATAAGAGCCAAAGAGAAAATATCTTCCATACTAGATGCATGATCCAAAGGAAGGTATGTTCTTTAATTATTTATGGTGGGAGTTGTACTAACGTTGCTAGTATTAGAATGGTTTCTAAATTGAATCTTATGACTAAGCCACACCCACAGCCATATAGACTTCAATGGCTTAGTGAAGTTGGTGAGTTGACCGTGAACAAGCAAGTTGAAGTTTGTTTCTTCATTGGAAAGTATCATGATAGTGTTCTATGTGATGTGGTACCCATGGAGGCAAGTCATATGTTACTTGGGAGGCCTTGGCAATTTGATAGGAAGGCCAAGCATGATGGATTCACCAACAAATTCACTTTTGTACATCATAACAGAAAGGTCACTCTTTCACCCTTGTCCCCAAAAGAAGTAAGTGAGAACCAACTTAAGATGAGAGAAAAGAAAGAGCAAGAGGAAAAAGAAAGAGGGAGTGAAAAGAAGAGTGATGACAAAGTGAAAAAGAATAAAAATAGTGAGAGAAAATAGAGTTATTTAGCAACAAAAAGTGAGGTGAAGAGGGCTTTGATTTCAAGGCAGCCCCTATATATGCTTTATTGTAAGAATTCTGTTTGAATGCTAATGCTCCTAATGAACTCTCTTTGCCTAGTGGTGTTAAAACTCTTTTGCAGGAATTTGGTGATATGTTCCCAAAAGAAGTGCCTCACGGCCTACCTCCTTCAAGGGGGATAGAACACCACATTAACCTCATTCCAGGTGCATCATTACCCAATAGGCCACCCCATAGGAGTAATCCTCAAGAGACCAAAGAAATACAAAAGCAAGTGGAGGAGTTGGTGCAAAAAGGATGGGTGCAAGAAAGTTTAAGTCCATGTGCTGTCCCGGTTATCCTAGTGCCTAAAAAGGATGGAAATTGGAGGATGTGCACAGATTGTAGGGCTGTGAACAACATCACAATCAAGTATAGACATCCTATCCCTAGACTTGATGATTTGCTTGATGAATTATATAGTGCTTGTTTGTTTTCTAAAATTGATTTGAAAAGTGGGTACTATCAAATTAGGATAAGGGAATGGGATGAATGGAAAACTGTGTTTAAAACTAAATATAGATTGTATGAATGGTTAGTAATGCCTTTTGGTTTAACAAATGCACCTATCACTTTCATGAGGCTTATGAACTATGTCTTAAGGGATTTTCTAGGCAAGTTTGTTGTTGTGTATTTTGATGATATCTTGATATATAGCAAAAGCCTAGATGAACATCATGAACACTTAAGGGTTGTTTTGCATGTGTTAAGAAAAGAAAAGTTGTATGCTAATTTGGAAAAATGTACATTTTGTATGGATCATGTGATCTTCCTTGGTTTTGTTGTAAATTCAAAAGGGGTTCATATTGATAAAGAGAAAATTAAGGCCATTCAAGAGTGGCCAACCCCTAAAAATGTGAGTGATGTGAGGAGCTTTCATGGCTTGGCTAGTTTCTATAGGAGGTTTGTTAAAGACTTTAGTACATTGGCTGCACCTCTTAATGAAATTGTCAAGAAAAATGTTGTGTTTAGATGGGAGAAAAACAAGAGCATGCATTTAATGAGCTTAAGGAAATACTTACTCATACACCAATACTTGTTTTGCCTAATTTTGCTAAATCTTTTGAAATTAAATGTGATGCTTCTAATATTGTTGTTGGAGTTGTTTTAATGCAAGAAGAGCATCCAATTGCTTATTTTAGTGAGAAATTAAGTGGTGCTGCCCTTAATTATCCCACTTATGATAAGGAATTGTATGCCTTGGTGAGGGCTTTGCAAACATGGCAACATTATCTTTTGCCCAAAGAGTTTGCTATCCATAGTGATCATGAGTCCTTAAAGTACTTGAAAAGACAAGAAAAGTTGAATAAGAGGCATGTCAAGTGGGTTGAGTTTCTTGAACAATTCCCATATGTGATCAAGCATAAGAAAGGTAAGGCCAACATAGTGGCGGATGCACTTTCAAGAAGGTATGCCTTACTCTCTACCCTTGAAACAAAATTGTTTGGGCTTGAATGCATTAAAGAATTGTATAAGCATGATAAAGATTTTTCCCATATCTATGCTAATTATTTGTATTCGGCTCAAAATGGGTATTTTAGGCACCAAGGGTTTTTGTTTAAAGAAAAGAGATTATGTGTGCCCAAAAGTTTCATAAGAGAGTTGCTTGTGAGGGAGGCACATGAAGGGGGATTAATGGGACATTTTGGGGTTCAAAAGACTTTAGACATGTTGCACGAACATTTTCATTGCCCACACATGAAACATGATGTGCAAAAGTTTTGTGAAAAATGCACTGTTTGTAAAAAGTCTAAATCTAAAGTGATGCCCATGGACTTTATACTCCTTTGTCTATTCCTAATTTTCCTTGGATAGATTTGTCAATGGATTTTGTTGTAGGACCCCGGACAAAGAATGGTAAGGATTCAATTTTTGTTGTGGTGGATAGGTTTTCTAAAATGGCACATTTTATACCATGTAAAAAAGTTGATGATGGTTGTCATGTTGTTGAATTGTTCTTCAAAGAAGTGGTAAGGCTTCATAGCCTTCCAAGAAGTATTGTTTCAGATCGTGACATAAAGTTCTTAAGTCACTTTTGGAGGACTTTGTGGGGTAAGCTGGGTACAAAGCTTCTTTTCTCTACTACTTGTCATCCCCAAACGGATGGGCAAACTGAGGTAGTTAATAAAACACTTTCTTCCCTTAAGTCTTGGGAGGAGTGTTTGCCTCATGTGGAATTTACTTATAATAGGATTGTTTATAGTACTACTCAATATTCTCCTTTTGAGGTTGTTTATGGATTTAATCCTCTAACTCCTCTTGATTTATTGCCATTGCCTAACTCTTCAATTTTAAAGCATAAAGATGGCAGGGCTAAAGCTGAATTTGTGAGGAAGTTACACGAACAAGTCAAGGCTCAAATTGAGAAGAAGACTAAAAGCTATGTTAGGCAAGGCAACAAAGGGAGGAGGAAGGTGGTGTTTGAACCCGGAGATTGGGTTTGGGTGCACATGAGAAAAGAGAGATTTCCTTCACAAAGGAAATCCAAGCTTCAACCAAGAGGAGATGGGCCATTCCAAGTGTTGGCCAAGATCAATGATGATGCCTACAGGATAGACCTTCCATATGAGTATGGTGTAAGTGCAACTTTCAATGTGGCTGATTTGTCTCCTTTTGGTGTAGGTGATGAAGATTTCAATTCGAGGTCGAATTCACTTAAAGAAGGAGGGGATGATGTGAGCCCACTAAGGAGCATGGATCAAGGAGCGCTACAAGGAATTGGTGGACCTATGACAAGAGCTAGGATCAAGAAAGTCCAAGAAGTCCAAAATCAAATGGTGACAACTTTAATTGAAGCAAGTCCAAATTTAAATCTTGATGGAGTGGAGCCCAAATTGATCACTTATCTCATCCAACTTGAAGACCCATGATGGCTTGGACGTCCACTTCTCTAAAGTGGCATTTTCTAGTTTATTTCTATTAAATAAAGTGTAATAAACTATGTGTGTGGACGGTGCACATTTTTATTAAGCTTCTTGGGAGGGCAACCTTTGGCTTGCATGCCTAGGTAACTCCTTTTTAGAAGTCATGGAACCACTTTTATTATCCACTTAGTTTTCATTAGTTACTTTAATTAGCCACTTAGTGGACTAGTTAATGCTTTAATTAGTCACTTAGTGGATTAGTTATTGCTTTTATGGAGCTTCTTGGGAGGGCAACCTTTGGCTTGCATGCCTAGGTAACTCCTTTTTAGAAGTCATGGAACCACTTTTATTATCCACTTAGTTTTCATTAGTTACTTTAATTAGCCACTTAGTGGACTAGTTAATGCTTTAATTAGCCACTTAGTGGATTAGTTATTGCTTTTATGGGGAATTTGTCACATTATGATGACCATTTTGTATGCATATTCTATGCACCCTATTTTCCTATATGTATGCGCCTAAAATATGAATGAAGGGACTTTTTGGATGTTGAATTTGGATTAAATCCATTTGTGAGAATTTCGTTCTCTTTGGTTCTTGGTTGAGCCACCATTGTTCTTATCAAGAATCCAAGATTCTTGTGGCGAACTTCACTTGGCTTATCAAACCCCTTGGTTTGTGGCGCCATCCATCTCTAATCTTCACCCATCTTCTTTTTTTTTCTTCCTATCTTGAAATGAACACAAAATGTTTAATCTAAGCGTGCTTGAAATTTAACAAAGTGTTCTTGAAAATTTAACCTAAGATCATAAAAAAGGCAACCTATCCATTTGGTTGTCATCAGGAAGAAATACCATAATCAATAAACTTTATCTTGTTACATTATCATACATGCTTGTTGTAACACCCTAAAACTATCACTGTGTATATTTCTTCCATATATTCAGACAAACAGTATCAGGATAATTACTACTAAATCTAAACATGAATATTAACCTGTATTGTAATTAACAGCGTATAAGTACATAGAGCCTTTAATAACAGTAAAGAGATCAAGGTAATTTTACACAACTGGAAACTTGATCTTTACTACGTTGTTACAAAATATGTCTGAGATATACAAATAACTATAAAAAGTCATAAATATATACAAATACAATACCAGTAACCTAAATACATCAATATCATATACACAAAATAGCTAACTATATCTTCATTGTCCTTCCTTGCTTCTGCTAAGCTGATTTGCTGGATTATCATGGAAACAATAAAATGGGGTGAGAATAATAATTCTTTGTAGTAGTTTACAACATGACATCATCATAGATCTAGTTATTTCAGGGAAAAACTCATTCGTGTATATAAGTAAACAATTGGAAAGGTGGCACAAGCCAAAATTTAGTCATTTCCTTTCCTGAAGTAGATAAACAAATTCATTTAAATAAAACAACTTTAATTAATTACATAACATCATAATTTAAATTAAAACATGTAACCATCATCAATTTAAGTGGCCATTCAACTTAATAACCCTTTCACCCAAAACAAGACAATCGCCCATACAATTGTCAAATTACATAATGTATGATTATGCAATGCATGAGGATGCATGAATATGCCTAAGATGTGCCCTAGGATGTTAATGATATGATTTTGTAAAAACAATTTTATTTTAGAAAAGCACATGTTATTTGACAATTTCCAAGAAGCCTTTTTGTTCCAGGAAGTCCTACTGTTTCTTGTATTGTTTTTTGGGTAAGCAGGACGCCCTTTTGTTCTGCATTACCAATATTTTAACATAATCCTTGGTGCCCTTTTGTCCAAGTTACTTGGATCCCTCTTGTCCAAGTTATAATATTACAATACATGGAAATGTCAAATAGTAAGTTTGAAAATTAAAACATGCATAGATATGTTGAATCCATTCTTGATCAATTATAATCTATAGAGTTTTCTCATAAATAATTCATAACATAGTTTAAGGTCTCAACCTTAATCATCCTCTTATAGTAAGTATTTAAGAGATTGTATCATTAATTTAGCTTTGATACAACCCAAAACACTATTTAGAATCATGAAATATTGCATTTAACATAAAAATATGATTCTTTTTCAAAGAGTGTCGCGGCACCTATTCTTGGTGTGCCGCGGCTTCCACATTTTCTAGCAGCAATTTGCTGCCTCCGTAGAGATATCCCGCAGCAACATTCAATGTCAATATATATCTTATAGTATAATAAAGAAAGGTGGTCAACATAAAGAAAGGTAGTCAATATATTATAGTATAATTGCAAGCCTATTCCTAGCAACAATTTGCTGCTTCAATGAACCAGTAATTTGCTGAAGTGAGACCAAGTGCCGCGGCTTGGCATCCTTGAGTGCCGTGGCACTCCACTTATTTTTTCTGGTTTTCCAGATTATTACAGAACCCAAACCATCAACCTCCCCCTCCATTCTTCATCCATTTCAACCCTAGTACTTCCATTTCCAAGTCATAACAACATCATAGTATCAAACTTTCTCATATAACCATCTATGGATTCACTATCCAAACAAGTTACCAAACATGTTTCATCAACCAAAACCTATCCATCATCACTTTCAAAAGATGAAAACCAACATAGAAATCAAGAATCACAACAAGCTCAACTCAAATAGCTTTCCTCATATTATCACACTTCACGTAAACCTTCTAGGATTTCATTGTCCATGCAAGACATCAAACATGCATCACAAATCAAAATTATCCATTATCATCTTCAAAGACAAAAACCCACATAGAAATCAAGAATCACAAACAAAAACCATTATAGGTAAAAATCACCATCAAAGACTTCTCTATATTCCTGTTTTCAACCAACGAAAATACCAAGAGAAGAAAGACAAGAATTAAAAGATGTTTTCTTGTTTTCCCTTACCTCTAATCTCCAAACTATGGAAGCTCAAGCTTGGTCTTCCTCTATTTCTCCTTCCTTCCTCCTTCTTTTCCTTCTCTAGTTGCTTGCACGGCTGCCTCTGTTTTTTTTTTCTTTCTCCTCTGTTTGTTGGAGATATCGTAGAAAGTGTGAGAGAAAGAGTTATAAAAGTTAATTAACAGATAAACGTTTATGACTTTTATATGGGTTATTGAAATTTTATATCTCTTAGGAACACTTTGATTTTATTAAATCAAGTTTTTTTAACTTCTAATGATATTAAAATAAATTATAGGATTCACCTAAATTTTGGTTTCATCATTTTCATAATTTTTCATATCTGCTATAGGTCATTTCGGTATTAAAATACACAACCGGTGTACTTAAAAATACCAAATTAACTCAGTTTATCTTGAAACTTTAACTACACCTTATTTCATGTATTTGTGACTTAGGAATAAATTTTTCATATTTATTTTCATTATTTAAGCAATTTATGCTATTTTTCTGAGTTAAAATAATCATTTTACATGTTCTGTGTTGCGACAAAGTATCCAAATTAACTCAGAAGGTCACAAAATTACTTGGACAAGTTAAACACATATTATAACTTATTTCTATTCATAAACATTACTAACATGTTAAGGAGGATGTTACACTTGTAGAGAGGGACTCATTCAACCTGATCTACCTTTATCATTCTTTTTATATTGCTTCCCAATATCAAGCTCATCAACATTAATACCATACAAGGTATATTCAATGTTTCACAACATGATCATTTTTATACCATAGCATTAAACATCAACATCAATTACATTTATCATACATCATATTCTATCATGACTCAATGCCTTATTTTCATCATATATCAATACATGACATAAATCATGATTCATATCTTTTAAATAAATCAATTTGACATAACATTACATAGTAAAATCTATCATATAAGGATCTAACACCCTTTTATGACATCATCCTAGTTCAACATTATCCAAAAGGAGAGCAACACATGGCTCACAAACCATTCAAGCTCAAACAATCTCAAAACACCTTAATATTTGCCTTAAAAAGGCTGATTTTCAATATTGCACTAAATGTGCATCCTAACTTTATATATTTTGAAATTTTATAGGCAAATAGCCTTACATGTTAGCTTTCAAATGGCTCTGGAATAAGGTCATTATAATATCTATAGCTCAATATATGCGATTTACACTACAACATACATTTTGGCTTATTTTTTACAGAGGGTCGCATTGCAAATCCTTGGGAGTCGCGGCTTCCTTCTATCAGGAACCGTTTCCTAAGAAGCAAAGAATTGGAGGTCGCGGCTCTGCATGAGGGAATGCCACGACTTCTCTGTAAAACTTTGTATTTTGCATAATTTTGCAGACCATTCACTTGAGACTCCCATTTCCAACTATTCCCAAAGATTTCTATACATAAACATAATCATTTAACACCTTTAAACCTTAATCACACCACATATATGATTTTTAAAACATCCAAACATGATTTTTGGGAATCAAACCCTAACTCAAATTCATACTAAATCAAGTATAAACATGCTTTAAACCAACACCATACTTTCATCAAACCAAAAATAAACCAATTTCAATCCTTTAAACAAAAATCAAGCATAGAAACCCCAAATTATCATCCAAATCTAGTTTTCATTTTCTTACAGAGACTTAAACAAAAAAAATAAATTAAAGAAAGAGGTTGTAGAAGGATTTCCCTCTACCTCAAACTTGAATATAGCCTTCCATTCTTGTCTTGGTTCTTCTTCTTTCTCTTCTTTCTTCTCTTCCCCTTTTCCTTTTCTTCCCCTGTTTTCTTTCCCTTCTGCAGAACGTGCGTTAGAGGATGAGAAAGATGAGAGAAATCTCATCTTTTAAAAGATGAGCTATAAGGGCAAAATTATCTTTTTGTTAAAACTTGTATATGTTAAGAACACTTTGATTTAACTAAATCAAGTTTCCTAATTTCCAATAACCTTAGAATAAATCGTAAGATCCATCAAAAATCTTGTTTCAATATTTCCATAATTTTTCATATTTGTTGTGCATCAATCTGGTACTTAAATACTCACTCGGTATCTTTAGAAATACCAAACTAACTCTGTTTGCCCTCAAAACTTAACCACGTCTTCTTTAACACATTTATGACATTGAAATGAACTTTTCATATTTATTTCCTTTAATTACATATTTATGCTATTTTTTGAGTTAAAATAGTCATTTTTCACGTTCTTGGTTGCGGGAAAGTGCCTAAATTAACTCAAAACGTCACAAAATTTAAAAGACATACTAAACAAGTATTAAGCTACCCATGTAACCTTATACAAGTCTAGCATGTGTAAAAAGAGGATGTTACACTTCTTGTAATGCCCCTTTTTCTGTATGGAGAAGAGGGAACGTCACACCATAATAAAAAAAAAACAAAAGGCGAAAAAATAAATAAATCGTGAATTAAGACGCGGTTCATTTAATATATATATTTATATAAACGTCTTCAATCGTAAAGGCATAATAATCGGGTAAATAAATATTAATAATAATAATTATTATTATTATTATTATTATTATTATTTGCATCAAGTCTGTTTAATTACATCATTATGTATACAAAAAGCAAAAGCTTTACCCACCCCGAGATGTGTATAAATATACAGCCCATCAAAATAGCAAAACATCAGGCTTCCCAAAAAGATAAACGGATAGTCATCAGTAGCCACTGATAGTACCAGCCCCACCTAAGACAAACGAGACGGAACCGTAGCAGGATCCTCCTCAGGGTCTTCCCCGTCAAATGAAATCATCATCGGAGCGACTGAATTACGAGTCAAGGCTCGTACAGTAGATATGAATGAATCCTCTTGTGGGGTGTAACAGAGATCATCCCACAAATCACAGACAAGTAGGTAAAACTCTAAATGAACAAAAGTAGTAAAGTTAAAAATAGGCGGGTCATAGCAACCCCAAGCTAGTGACACCGTCAAGTCCCCATGATAAATACAACGGTTCGTGCGCTGGTTTATGTAACGCCCCTTTTTCCAATCCGATACACGCGAAGAAGAAACGTCACACTATTATATTAATAATTCATGAAACGTAAGTAAATATTTTATTTACGGACAATAACGTTAGTTTCATATTTTCATAATAGTGATATATTAGAGCTAAATTATGTTATCTTAAAATTTCATCATAATGAGTTTTTTTTTGTAAGATATTGTAAATGGTAGAATAATAATACTAGAAAAAGAAAATCCCTGCTGTAGCAAAACTTCCAACACTGAACAGTTATAATACAGTCAACAGAAACTAAATCATACATCGAAATTACATTATCATAGTTATACGTACAAGCCTGTATTAATTATATTTCCAAAAAATATACAAAAAGACAAAATGTGTACCTACCCCAAGAGATACAAATATATACCCACTAAACCAATAGTACGTCAGGCTCCCTCAAAATAAATAGACAGCCATCAGTAGCCATCTACCTAAAATAATCTCTAAGATTGACGAGAACTAGAAGGAACTGTAGATGGATCCTCCACAGGGTCCTCGTCGTCCGACGAGACATCCATCGGAACGACAGAACAGCGGGCAGGAGCCCGAGTAGTAGACAAGAAAGAATCGTCACGTAGGGTATAGTACATGTCCGCCCACATGTCTCTCACAGGCATGTAAAATTCCAGCCACACAAAGGCATGGAAGTCAAAAATAGAAGCAGTGTAGCGTCCCCACGCTAAGGACACTGTCAGTTCGCCGTGGTACACACATCGATCAGTCTACACATTGATATGCCAGCAATCCGGACCACCATGAAAGTTGATCCGAACGTAATCAAAAAATCCACGGGGGCGAAATGACATCCTCAGCAACCTCGATCTCAATCAAGATATGGCCAGAAACTTGAAACTCAGTAGTTTCCTTATCCTCCTCACGAACGTCTTTGAACAATTATATGATAATATACAATAACAGAATATACAGTAAAGAGGTGAGATACTCGTCATTCATTACCAATAATAGTAGCAGGAAACTAAACAACGCTGAACGCCCACATACAACACATTTTTTACATTTAATCATAACAGCATTAAATTTACAGTAAGACAGGATCACAACTTTAAAATAATAAAAACATTATCACCAGTCAGTGATTCGAGTGACAAACAATTATCACAAAAATAACAGTAAATATGTCTTATAATTATCAATGCTCATGCTCAATGAGTTGTGCGACTGACAGTTCACTCATGCAAAAGTATATCAAAACCCTACTCCATGGAGCTAGACATAAACATTTTCGGAGTGAATGATCAAGGAGTAATACCAGTATATCATCAGCCTCAAAATACAGTGTGCTTTATTTTCATAAAAATGTTTGCGCAATGGCTTATACGTGGTACCTCGACAGTTGATCGCGATATAGGACAGCGTCTCAGACAGGATCGTCGGTGTGTCGCATTGGTCTATCCCACGGCCCCAGTGGAGCTACCACTGTCTATTGTGAGACACCCATACCCCGACGCCCCCTAGGGTCAACAACATATGACACCTACGCTTAGTCTATTCGCACCCGCACATAGGTGTTATTCAACTCCTAGGCTCACACAGCCTTTCCAATAATGTCCAACGGACGACACATATACATGACGACTCAATGTCAAATCATGTATGATAATATTGTATCTCGCAATGGTACATGTACATTCAGACGTACATAACTTCAATCATTGATACCGTATCATCAAGGTATTTTTTTTATAATCCGTGTTCATCAAGTATTCATCCCACGTAGGGGTCCATAATTGCATTAAAGTTAAGTTTTATGCCACCATCATTTTCAAATGTCCATTCATCGTTATGATTCATATTATGGATTCTCACCTTCAAGGTTACATGTCATTAAGTTAATACAACCACTTTATGTTACTTTAATTCTTTATTATCATTACTTTCAAAAGTCTTTAGAATTATCAACTCTTTAACCATATCAAGCATTAATCTTCTACTTCAAATTCTTAACATTGGATTAACCCATTACCATCTCCCTTAAGCCTAAAACCGTAACCCCCACTAAATTCCTAAACCACATATTTGTTTTTCCTTTTAATGTATTAGTATCTCATTACTAATCCTCTTTAGATGCTTAATTTAGTTCTCTCAACTCACACACTCAAGTTCTTCCTATTAGGTTAAATGATCCAAATTACCAATTTTAGTCTTTGTTAAATTTTTGTTTACACATTATGAGCTCCTAATTGTCCTCTAATTTCATATTTGTCCATTTTTGTCATTCAAGTCACAATGTTCACCAATTTGCCTCCCATGGCCGTGAGCCATCAAGGGACTAGGGTCCATGCATTTGTTCTTTGTTCTTTGTCCTCATCCATCCAATTATTACCATTCAATTAGGTTTCAAAATTTTAAACATCCATACCCCTCCATTGGGGGACTTGGTCGTGAGCCTCCTTGCACAAAGCAAGGGGCAATTGTCTCAAGTTCATCAATTCCAAATCCATGAGGTTTATTACAACATTAACAAGAATCAAATCCATACAAATATTTAAGAAAAGAATAGAAATTATCAAGAAGCAAATAGAAAAGAATAAAATCAAGAGTAACCCCTATTAGGGTTTCTCACAAATACACAATTAGAGAAGTCTCCAACCACCATTAGAGGTTGAATAGAGTGGTCTCCCTTTTACCAAAGAGGAGAACACGAAAATGGCTTCCACGATGCTCCTTGAGATTTCGGTTTTGGCCCCACAAAAACCCTAGAAAACAACCTCAAAAATCAACACCATAACTTGAAAAAGGAAGTATCCTTGACCATGAAAATGGTCTTAGAACACGAAAATGAGAAGAGAAGAGAAGAAAGTTGCAATCTTTACCTTAAAGTCTCAAACTTTGATCTTGAAAAAGATTGATGAAAATGGACGGTTTTGAGGTGAGGTGTGAAAGAAAAAGTGTTTAGAATGATGAAGAGAAGCTAGAAATGAGGTTAATGGAGTTAGAAACCGAAAATGGTGAGGATGGGGTGGTAACCGAAATGGAGAAAAATGGAAATGGTGGATTTTGATGAAACCTTGTGAAGAGAAATGGTGGAGATGATGATGGAGAGTAAGGATATGTAGTTATTGAAGAGAAAAGATGAAGAGATGGAGTGGAAGAGTGAGCTTCAGTTTCGGTTGGCTATGGAGGTTTAGAGAGAAGGGAGAGGAAGGAAGAGGATGAAGATGTAGAGAGATAAGTTGTTAGGTTAAAAGTGTGATAGATTTTTGAGTGAATTAGGTTAAGGGTTGAAATAAAATTCCCCCTTTTTTTCCCCAAGGGTGCCGCGGCAAAGAGAGAGAGAGGAGAGGGAAATGGCAAGCTTCCCAAGCAAGCCAAGGGTAGTTAGGTCTTTTCTTGGGTCAAAGCTTCTAGAAGATTGATTAAAATAGCAATATATTTAAATTAAAGTAGCTTTGTTATGACATAAAGTAGATTACATTGGGATAAGGTGATAGGATTTTTATTACATGCTATTATCCAGAGGATAATAGTTACGATTTAAGCAGTCGGTATTAATTAATCTGACAAATAAATCTTTCGCAGTATTTTATTATTTCATCTGTTAAATTTTCTCAAAAAACGTGAAACCTTGGAAACTGTGTCCGACCTCGAGTTTAGTAAGATCCCCCGTCGACATTTCCATAGTTCAAGGTTTTCGGAGAGAATATCTCATTTCTTCAGCTCCGTTCAGCTTGCACGCAAAATGAGGAATGTATTAAAATATTCGACGTTCCCAAAAAATTCCCAAAAAATTCTCAAAAATTGCAAATATTATAAAACGGCTATTCGTCATATAATTTTCTAACTTTCAGAATGTTATAGTTATTTCCTCGACTCTGTCCACTGTGTACGTAAAACGAGAAATATATTAAAATATTCTGCGTTCTTGGAAAATTCCAGAAAAATTCTAAAAAATCTCAAATATTATAAAATGAATATCTATAACGAAATAAATAAATTTTGGGGTGTTACAGTTTATTTGCCAATGATCAGGGCCTCCGTGGAAAGTCATCCTCGCATATCCCAAAAATCTATGTGGACGAGACAACATCTTCAAACAAGCGCTAATTGTAGTCAAGCTAGAAACCAAAGAACTCAGGCACTTCCCTTTCCTCGTGAACGTCTTCTCAGAAGCACATAAATAAAATAGAAACACAGGTATATAGGAAAGAGGTGAGACACCCAGCATTCAATACCAATACGGCAGTCATCCTCGACCTCTCGTTCAGGTGGCAAACCAGGTACATCATCAGGGAAAACTTCAGGGAATTCTCGTACAACAGAGATTGCGTCCACATCAATTTCACTCTTGACTTTCAAAGAAGATACAGCATGTATCCTCGGGCTCCCTCTTTCAGAAAAGCCTTCACTTAGTTGGCAGTCAAAAATCTAGAATCCTCATCCATAAGAAAAATTATGGTTTTTCTAGAACAGATCCTAACAGGACATGATTAGCAGATAGCCAATCCATTCCCAATATCACATCTAACTGAGATAATGGTAAACAGATCAAATCGACAGAAAAGATCCGACCTTCTATAACTAAAGGACAACCTAGACAAACTTTAGCAGTAACAACAGGTTTTGCAGTAGGAGTCGAAACAGTCAAATCAAAGGGCAAGGAAGACACAGACAATCCAAGTCTCTTCACACAGTCATGTGAAATGAAAGAATGAGTAGCACCAGAATCATACAATACAATTAAAAGATTACCTTCAATGATACCTTCTCCTTGTATCAGATCCTCGGATTTAGAGGCCTCAGCACCGCTCAAGGTGTAGACTCTGCCTCCAGCTTGTGGTTTAGAGGTTCTTGCAGCATTGACGGATGGTTCCGCCTTGGTCTAATTGTAGTCTCGAGAAACGTGACCAGGTTTCCCGCACCAGAAGCAAATAATTCCTTTGATTGTGCAGTCTCTTGTAAAGTGCTCCTTTCCACACTTCATGCACCTCGGAGTAGTTGCAGCATTCTGGCCCATCCTTCCTGGACTTCTAGTTGGGCTTCCTCCTTGAGATCTTTGTGGCTGTTGGCTTCCAAAGGGTCTGGAATAGGGCTTCTTTTGATAACGGCTTGCGTTACCACCGCCTCCTCTTTGGGACCGAACGGGCCCAAAATTTCTATTTCTCACCTCACGTTCTTGTTCCACACTCTCTAATCGACAGCAAGTGTCAAGTAGCTCGGAAAACTGAGTAATCTTCAAAGTTATCACAATTTTCTTTGCCTCATGCCTCAGGCCTTCCTCAAACTTCCGGCACTTCCAGACTTCATTGGGTTGAAGTTGAAAATAGGTAGAGAATCTTGACAAGTTTTCAAACTTGGCGGCGTACTCGCTCACAGTCATGCCTCCCTGTCGCAACCTCAGAAATTCCATTTTTTTTGCGTGCCTAGCGCTTTCAAGAAAATACTTGTTCAAGAACCTTTCTTTGAACATCTCCCAAGTTATCACTCTATTTGCAGCTTGCAATAACCTTTGTTCTCCCGTCTACCAATGTTCAGCGTCTCCTATCAGCATGTATGCAACATAGGTTACCTTCCTATCGTCAGCACAATTCATACCAGTAAATATTTTCTCCAGCTCTTGGATCCACAATGTAGCTTTCTCCAGATCAAACTCCCCTTTGAACTACGGAGGGTTAGCACAACGAAATCCCTCTAAGTTCTGAACGTCTGCCGTAGCTTCCAACTGTTGTGCAGCTCTAGCTTGTTGTTGAGCTGTCTGCTGGTTCTGCTGTAACATTGCCTCAGCCATCTTTTGTATGGCCTCTATGGCAGCAGCCATATCACCTCGACGAGCCATCACTTCTTCTCAAATCAAACTACGCAAAACACAAAGAAAGTCAGATGTATCCATATGAATACCAAACAACAAAATCACAGAGAATAACACAGCACAAACATGACAGTCCAAAACCACACGACCCAAAAGAAAACATAACCGGGAGCTCTGATACCAAGACAGTGTAACGTCCCTTTTTCTAATCCGATACACGCGAAGAAGGAACGTCACACTATTATATTAATAATTCATGAAACGTAAGTAAATATTTTATTTATAGAAAATAACGTTAGTTTCATATTTTCATAATAGTGATATATTGGGGCTAAATTAAGTTATCTTAAAACTTTCATCATAATGAGTTTTTTTTTGTAAGATATTATAAATGGTAGAATAATAATACTAGAAAAAGAAAATCCCTACTGTAGCAGAACTTCCAATACTGAACAGTTATATTACAGTCAACAGAAACTAAATCATACATCGAAATTACATTATCATAGTTATACGTATAAGCCTGTATTAATTACATTTCCAAAAAGTATACAAAAAGACAAAATATGTACCTACCCCAAGAGATACAAATATATACCCACTAAACCAATAGTACGTCAGGCTCCCTCAAAATAAATAGACAGCCATCAGTAGCCATCTACCTAAAACAGTCTCTAAGACTGACAAGAACTAGAAGGAACCATAGACGAATCCTCCACAGGGTCCTCGTCGTCTGACGAGACATCCATCGGAACGACGAAACAGCGGGCAGGAGCCCGAGCAGTAGACAAGAAAGAATCGTCGCGTGGGGTATAGTACATGTCCGCCCACATGTCTCTCACAGGCATGTAAAATTCCAGTCACACAAAGGCATGGAAGTCAAAAATAGAAGCAATGTAGCATCCCCACGCTAAGGACACTGTCAGTTCGCCGTGGTACACACATTGATTAGTCTGCACGTTGATATGCCAGCAATCTGGACCACCATGAAAGTTGATTTGCACGTAACCAAACAATCCACGGGGGCGAAATGACATCCTCAGCAACCTTGATCTCAATCAAGATACGGCCAGAAAACCTGAAACTCAGTGGTTTCCTTATCCTCCTCACGAACGTCTTCGAACAATCATATGATAATATACAATAATGAATATACAATAAAGAGATGAGATACTCATCATTCATTACCAATAATAGTAGCAGGAAACTAAACGGCGTTGAACGCCCACATACAGCACATTTTATACATTTAATCATAACAGCATTAAATTTAAAATAAGACAGGATCACAACTTTAAAATAATAAAAACATTATCAGCAGTCAGTGATTCGAGTGACTAACAATTATCACAAAAAAAATAGTAAATATGCCTTATAATTATTAATGCTCATGCTCAATGAGTTGTGCGACTGACAGTTCACTCATGCAAAAGTATATCAAAACCCTACTCCATGGAGCTAAACATAAACATTTTCGGAGTGAATGATCAAGGAGTAATACCAGTATATCATCAGTCTCAAAATACAATGTGCTTTATTTTCATAAAAATGTTTGCTCAATGGCTTATACATGGTACCTCGACAGTTGATTGCGATATAGGACAGCGTCTCAGATAGGATCGTCGGTGTGTCGCATTGGTCTATCTCACGGCCCCAGTAGAGCTACCACTGTCTATTATGAGACACCCATACCCCGACGTCCCCTAGGGTCAACAACATATGACACCTACGTCTAGTCTATTCGCACCAGCACATAGGTGTTATTCAACTCCTAGGCTCAAACAGCCTTTCCAATAATGTCCAACGGACGACACATATACATGACGACTCAATGTCAAATCATGTATGATAATATTGTATCTCGCAATGGTACATGTACATTCAGACGTACATAACTTCAATCATTGATACCGTATCATCAAGGTATTTTTTTTATAATCTGTGTTCATCAAGTATTCATCCCACGTAGGGGTCCATAATTGCATTAAAGTTAAGTTTTATGCCACCATCATTTTCAAATGTCCATTCATCGTTATGATTCATATTATGGATTCTCACCTTCAAGGTTACATGTCATTAAGTTAATACAACCACTTTATGTCACTTTAATTCTTTATTATCATTACTTTCAAAAGTCTTTAGAATTATCAACTCTTTAACCATATCAAGCATTAATCTTCTACGTCAAATTCTTAACATTGGATTAACCCATTACCATCTCCCTTAAGCCTAAAACCGTAACCCCCACTAAATTCCTAAACCACATATTTGTTTTTCCTTTTAATGTATTAGTATCTCATTACTAATCCTCTTTAGATGCTTAATTTAGTTCTCTCACCGTGAGCCTCCTTGCACAAAGCAAGGGGCAATTGTCTCAAGTTCATCAATTCCAAATCCATGAGGTTTATTACAACATTAACAAGAATCAAATCCATACAAATATTTAAGAAAAGAATAGAAATTATCAAGAAGCAAATAGAAAAGAATAAAATCAAGAGTAACCCCTATTAGGGTTTCTCACAAATACACAATTAGAGAAGTCTCCAACCACCATTAGAGGTTGAATAGAGTGGTCTCCCTCTTACCAAAGAGGAGAACACGAAAATGGCTTCCACGATGCTCCTTGAGATTTCGGTTTTGGCCCCACAAAAACCCTAGAAAACAACCTCAAAAATCAACACCATAACTTGAAAAAGGAAGTATCCTTGACCATGAAAATGGTCTTAGAACACGAAAATGAGAAGAGAAGAGATGAAAGTTGCAATCTTTACCTTAAAGTCTCAAACTTTGATCTTGAAAAAGATTGATGAAGATGGACGGTTTTGAGGTGAGGTGTGAAAGAAAAAGTGTTTAGAATGATGAAGAGAAGCTAGAAATGAGGTTAATGGAGTTAGAAACCGAAAATGGTGAGGATGGGGGTGGTAACCCGAAATGGAGAAAAATGGAAATGGTGGATTTTGATGAAACCTTGTGAAGAGAAATGGTGGAGATGATGATGGAGAGTAAGGATATGTAGTTATTGAAGAGAAAAGATGAAGAGATGGAGTGGAAGAGTGAGCTTCAGTTTCGGTTGGCTATGGAGGTTTAGAGAGAAGGGAGAGGAAGGAAGAGGATGAAGATGTAGAGAGATAAGTTGTTAGGTTAAAAGTGTGATAGATTTTTGAGTGAATTAGGTTAAGGGTTGAAATAAAATTCCCCCCTTTTTTCCCCAAGGGTGCCGCGGCAAAGAGAGAGAGGAGAGAGGGAAATGGCAAGCTTCCCAAGCAAGCCAAGGGTAGTTAGGTCTTTTCTTGGGTCAAAGCTTCTAGAAGATTGATTAAAATAGCAATATATTTAAATTAAAGTAGCTTTGTTATGACATAAAGTAGATTACATTGGGATAAGGTGATAGGATTTTTATTACATGCTATTATCCAGAGGATAATAGTTACAATGATCAACAAGTCGGTATTAATTGTCGACGAGATAAATCTTTCTTGAGTATTTTATTATTTCATCTGTTAAATTTTCTCAAAAAACGTGAAACCTGGAAACTGTGTCCGACCTCGAGTTTAGTAAGATCCCCCGTCGACGTTTCCATAGTTCAAGATTTTCGGAGAGAATATCTCATTTCTTCAGCTCCGTTCAGCTTGCACGCAAAATGAGGAATGTATTAAAATATTCGACGTTCCCAAAAAATTCCCAAAAAATTCTCAAAAATTGCAAATATTATAAAACGGCTATTCGTCATATAATTTTCTAACTTTCAGAATGTTATAGTTATTTCCTCGACTCTGTCCACTGTGTACGTAAAACGAGAAATATATTAAAATATTCTGCGTTCTTGGAAAATTCCAGAAAAATTCTAAAAAATCTCAAATATTATAAAATGAATATCTATAACGAAATAAATAAATTTTGGGGTGTTACAGTTTATTTGCCAATGATCAGGGCCTCCGTGGAAAGTCATCCTCGCATATCCCAAAAATCTATGTGGACGAGACAACATCTTCAAACAAGCGCTAATTGTAGTCAAGCTAGAAACCAAAGAACTCAGGCACTTCCCTTTCCTCGTGAACGTCTTCTCAGAAGCACATAAATAAAATAGAAACACAGGTATATAGGAAAGAGGTGAGACACCCAGCATTCAATACCAATACGGCAGTCATCCTCGACCTCTCGTTCAGGTGGCAAACCAGGTACATCATCAGGGAAAACTTCAGGGAATTCTCGTACAACAGAGATTGCGTCCACATCAATTTCACTCTTGACTTTCAAAGAAGATACAGCATGTATCCTCGGGCTCCCTCTTTCAGAAAAGCCTTCACTTAGTTGGCAGTCAAAAATCTAGAATCCTCATCCATAAGAAAAATTATGGTTTTTCTAGAACAGTCTAACAGGACATGATTAGCAGATAGCCAATCCATTCCCAATATCGCATCTAACTAAGATAATGGTAAACAGATCAAATCGACAGAAAAGATCCGACCTTCTATAACCAAAGGACAACCTAGACAAACTTTAGCAGTAACAACAGGTTTTGCAGTAGGAGTCGAAACAGTCAAATCAAAGGGCAAGGAAGACACAAACAATCCAAGTCTCTTCACACAGTCATGTGAAATGAAAGAATGAGTAGCACCAGAATCATACAATACAATTAAAAGATTACCTTCAATGATACCTTCTCCTTGTATCAGATCCTCGGATTTAGAGGCCTCAGCACCGCTCAGGGTGTAGACTCTGCCTCCAGCTTGTGGTTTAGAGGTTCTTGCAGCATTGACGGATGGTTCCGCCTTGGTCTGATTGTAGTCTCGAGAAACGTGACCAGGTTTCCCGCACCAGAAGCAAATAATTCCTTTGATTGTGCAGTCTCTTGTAAAGTGCTCCTTTCCACACTTCATACACCTCGGAGTAGTTGCAGCATTCTGGCCCATCCTTCCTGGACTTCTAGTTGGGCTTCCTCCTTGAGATCTTTGTGGCTGTTGGCTTCCAAAGGGTCTGGAATAGGGCTTCTTTTGATAACGACTTGCGTTACCACTGCCTCCTCTTTGGGACCGAACGGGCCCAAAATTTTTATTTCTCACCTCACGTTCTTGTTCCACACTCTCTAATCGACAGCAAGTGTCAAGTAGCTCGGAAAACTGAGTAATCTTCAAAGTTATCACAATTTTCTTTGCCTCATGCCTCAGGCCTTCCTCAAACTTCCGGCACTTCCAGACTTCATTGGGTTGAAGTTGAAAATAGGTAGAGAATCTTGACAAGTTTTCAAACTTGGCGGCGTACTCGCTCACAGTCATGCCCCTCTGTCGCAACCTCAGAAATTCCATTTCTTTTGCGTGCCTAGCGCTTTCAGGAAAATACTTGTTCAAGAACCTTTCTTTGAACACCTCCTAAGTTATCACTCTATTTGCGGCTTGCAATAACCTTTGTTCTCCCGTCCACCAATGCTCAGCGTCTCCTATCAGCATGTATGCAGCATAGGTTACCTTCCTATCGTTAGCACAATTCATACCAGTAAATATTTTCTCCAGCTCTTGGATCCACAATGTAGCTTTCTCCAGATCAAACTCCCCTTTGAACTACGGAGGGTTAGCACAACGAAATCCCTCTAAGTTCTGAACGTCTGCCGTAGCTTCCAACTGTTGTGCAGCTCTAGCTTGTTGTTGAAATTTGTCACTGTTTGGATTCATTTGTAACATTGCCTCAGCCATCTTTTGTATGGCCTCTATGGCAGCAGCCATATCACCTCGACGAGCCATCACTTCTTCTCAAATCAAACTACGCAAAACACAAAGAAAGTCAGATGTATCCATATGAATACCAAACAACAAAATCACAGAGAATAACACAGCACAAACAAGACAGTCCAAAACCACACGACCCAAAAGAAAACATAACCGGGAGCTCTGATACCAAGACAGTGTAACGCCCCTTTTTCTAATCCGATACACGCGAAGAAGGAACGTCACACTATTATATTAATAATTCATGAAACGTAAGTAAATATTTTATTTATAGAAAATAACGTTAGTTTCATATTTTCATAATAGTGATATATTGGGGCTAAATTAAGTTATCTTAAAACTTTCATCATAATGAGTTTTTTTTTGTAAGATATTATAAATGGTAGAATAATAATACTAGAAAAAGAAAATCCCTACTGTAGCAGAACTTCCAATACTGAACAGTTATATTACAGTCAACAGAAACTAAATCATACATCGAAATTACATTATCATAGTTATACGTATAAGCCTGTATTAATTACATTTCCAAAAAGTATACAAAAAGACAAAATATGTACCTACCCCAAGAGATACAAATATATACCCACTAAACCAATAGTACGTCAGGCTCCCTCAAAATAAATAGACAGCCATCAGTAGCCATCTACCTAAAACAGTCTCTAAGACTGACAAGAACTAGAAGGAACCATAGACGAATCCTCCATCAGGGTCCTCGTCGTCGACGAGACATCCATCGGAACGACGAAACAGCGGGCAGGAGCCCGAGCAGTAGACAAGAAAGAATCGTCGCGTGGGGTATAGTACATGTCCGCCCACATGTCTCTCACAGGCATGTAAAATTCCAGTCACACAAAGGCATGGAAGTCAAAAATAGAAGCAATGTAGCATCCCCACGCTAAGGACACTGTCAGTTCGCCGTGGTACACACATTGATTAGTCTGCACGTTGATATGCCAGCAATCTGGACCACCATGAAAGTTGATTTGCACGTAACCAAACAATCCACGGGGGCGAAATGACATCCTCAGCAACCTTGATCTCAATCAAGATACGGCCAGAAAACCTGAAACTCAGTGGTTTCCTTATCCTCCTCACGAACGTCTTCGAACAATCATATGATAATATACAATAACAGAATATACAGTAAAGAGATGAGATACTCATCATTCATTACCAATAATAGTAGCAGGAAACTAAACGGCGTTGAACGCCCACATACAGCACATTTTATACATTTAATCATAACAGCATTAAATTTAAAATAAGACAGGATCACAACTTTAAAATAATAAAAACATTATCAGCAGTCAGTGATTCGAGTGACTAACAATTATCACAAAAAAAATAGTAAATATGCCTTATAATTATTAATGCTCATGCTCAATGAGTTGTGCGACTGACGAGTTCACTCATGCAAAAGTATATCAAAACCCTACTCCATGGAGCTAAACATAAACATTTTCGGAGTGAATGATCAAGGAGTAATACCAGTATATCATCAGTCTCAAAATACAATGTGCTTTATTTTCATAAAAATGTTTGCTCAATGGCTTATACATGGTACCTCGACAGTTGATTGCGATATAGGACAGCGTCTCAGATAGGATCGTCGGTGTGTCGCATTGGTCTATCTCACGGCCCCAGTAGAGCTACCACTGTCTATTATGAGACACCCATACCCCGACGTCCCCTAGGGTCAACAACATATGACACCTACGTCTAGTCTATTCGCACCAGCACATAGGTGTTATTCAACTCCTAGGCTCAAACAGCCTTTCCAATAATGTCCAACGGACGACACATATACATGACGACTCAATGTCAAATCATGTATGATAATATTGTATCTCGCAATGGTACATGTACATTCAGACGTACATAACTTCAATCATTGATACCGTATCATCAAGGTATTTTTTTTATAATCTGTGTTCATCAAGTATTCATCCCACGTAGGGGTCCATAATTGCATTAAAGTTAAGTTTTATGCCACCATCATTTTCAAATGTCCATTCATCGTTATGATTCATATTATGGATTCTCACCTTCAAGGTTACATGTCATTAAGTTAATACAACCACTTTATGTCACTTTAATTCTTTATTATCATTACTTTCAAAAGTCTTTAGAATTATCAACTCTTTAACCATATCAAGCATTAATCTTCTACGTCAAATTCTTAACATTGGATTAACCCATTACCATCTCCCTTAAGCCTAAAACCGTAACCCCCACTAAATTCCTAAACCACATATTTGTTTTTCCTTTTAATGTATTAGTATCTCATTACTAATCCTCTTTAGATGCTTAATTTAGTTCTCTCTTTGTTAAATTTAGTTTTGTGAGCCTCCTTGCACAAAGCAAGGGGCAATTGTCTCAAGTTCATCAATTCCAAATCCATGAGGTTTATTACAACATTAACAAGAATCAAATCCATACAAATATTTAAGAAAAGAATAGAAATTATCAAGAAGCAAATAGAAAAGAATAAAATCAAGAGTAACCCCTATTAGGGTTTCTCACAAATACACAATTAGAGAAGTCTCCAACCACCATTAGAGGTTGAATAGAGTGGTCTCCCTCTTACCAAAGAGGAGAACACGAAAATGGCTTCCACGATGCTCCTTGAGATTTCGGTTTTGGCCCCACAAAACCCTAGAAAACAACCTCAAAAATCAACACCATAACTTGAAAAAGGAAGTATCCTTGACCATGAAAATGGTCTTAGAACACGAAAATGAGAAGAGAAGAGATGAAAGTTGCAATCTTTACCTTAAAGTCTCAAACTTTGATCTTGAAAAAGATTGATGAAGATGGACGGTTTTGAGGTGAGGTGTGAAAGAAAAAGTGTTTAGAATGATGAAGAGAAGCTAGAAATGAGGTTAATGGAGTTAGAAACCGAAAATGGTGAGGATGGGGGTGGTAACCCGAAATGGAGAAAAATGGAAATGGTGGATTTTGATGAAACCTTGTGAAGAGAAATGGTGGAGATGATGATGGAGAGTAAGGATATGTAGTTATTGAAGAGAAAAGATGAAGAGATGGAGTGGAAGAGTGAGCTTCAGGTTTCGGTTGGCTATGGAGGTTTAGAGAGAAGGGAGAGGAAGGAAGAGGATGAAGATGTAGAGAGATAAGTTGTTAGGTTAAAAGTGTGATAGATTTTTGAGTGAATTAGGTTAAGGGTTGAAATAAAATTCCCCCCTTTTTTCCCCAAGGGTGCCGCGGCAAAGAGAGAGAGGAGAGAGGGAAATGGCAAGCTTCCCAAGCAAGCCAAGGGTAGTTAGGTCTTTTCTTGGGTCAAAGCTTCTAGAAGATTGATTAAAATAGCAATATATTTAAATTAAAGTAGCTTTGTTATGACATAAAGTAGATTACATTGGGATAAGGTGATAGGATTTTTATTACATGCTATTATCCAGAGGATAATAGTTACAGTCGACAGAAGTCAGTATTAATTAATCTGACAGATAAATCTTTCGCAGTATTTTATTATTTCATCTGTTAAATTTTCTCAAAAAACGTGAAACCTTGGAAACTGTGTCCGACCTCGAGTTTAGTAAGATCCCCCGTCGACGTTTCCATAGTTCAAGGTTTTCGGAGAGAATATCTCATTTCTTCAGCTCCGTTCAGCTTGCACGCAAAATGAGGAATGTATTAAAATATTCGATGTTCTAAAAAAATTCTCAAAAAATTCTCAAAAATTGCAAATATTATAAAACGGCTATTCGTCATATAATTTTCTAACTTTCAGAACGTTACAGTTATTTCCTCGACTCTGTCCACTGTGTACGTAAAACGAGAAATATATTAAAATATTCTGCGTTCTTGGAAAATTCCAGAAAAATTCTAAAAAATCTCAAATATTATAAAATGAATATCTATAACGAAATAAATAAATTTTGGGGTGTTACAGTTTATTTGCCAATGATCAGGGCCTCCGTGGAAAGTCATCCTCGCATATCCCAAAAATCTATGTGGACGAGACAACATCTTCAAACAAGCGCTAATTGTAGTCAAGCTAGAAACCAAGGAACTCAGGCACTTCCCTTTCCTCGTGAACGTCTTCTCAGAAGCATATAAATAAAATAGAAACACAGGTATATAGGAAAGAGGTGAGACACCCAACATTCAATACCAATACGGCAGTAAGAAAACAGAACGGTACAGGATGCCCACATAACATCACAATATATATCATATATATATATATATATATATATATATATATATATATATATATATATATATATATATATATATATATATATATATCAACAGTAATAATAAAATAAGCAATAAAGGGAAAACATTAATAACATCTCAGACAGTAAGCAGTTCATCAATCAGATAACTATTTCAACGTTAAAAGAGATAATTTAATAGTTATGGACACTCATGCCAGAAGAAATATGAGACCGACAATGCATAATGCATGAGGTACCAAAATCCTACTCTATGAAATTAGACATAAACATTCGGAGAGAACGATAAAGGAGTCATGTCAGTATCTCGTTAGCCTTAAAATAAAGTGTTCATCATAAAAATAATCTTTTACGCAACATGACTTATACATGGCACTCTCAACAAGATTGCGATATAGGACAGTCTCTTAGTCTGGATCATCGGTGTATTTGCATCGGTCTATCCCACGGCCCCAGTGGAGCTACCACTGTCTATTGTCAGACACCTGTACCCCGATGCCCCAAAGGTCAACAATATGACCTACACTTAGTCTACTCGCACCTGCACTAAGGTGTAATTCAATCTCCTAAGCATGCACTGCCTTTACATCAGAATCCAACAAACTTTCACAAATGCATGATGACTCAATGCATATCATGTATATTCGTCAATAATATACTTCTCATGAACATACCAAAATATGGTCAAATTAAACATCAACAAGTCTTTAGTCCCATATATGGACCCACGATGGCGTATAATAAATTCTCAATAACAACATACATTTATAAGGTTCAACACATCCCACAATTTCATTTTATGAATCCAACATTCCTAATTACCTAAGTCTTGATTAATTACATAAGTCTAGGTCAAATAGACCCTTAAGGTCGTGGCCTCTCAAAACAAGATTCCAACCATTTTTGTTCCATCACATTATAGATTTCATAACACTAAATTATTTAAATCACAAAGTTACACAAAAACACCACTTGGACCCCAAAAACTCCCTAGAGGCCATGAGCCACCCATGAGTATGAAGACTCAAATTTTCCATCACATGCATCAAACCTTTAACACCTAATTACCTAAGTTCTAATTCATACAAGAATCAAATTCAAACCCCCCAAAATATAGTCCAAGACTGTGACCTCCCCAAAGGATAGGAAACCCTATATTTTTCCATTCATCCAATCCAAGCAATCCAACATCATCAAGGCATTCAAAACAACCAACATTTCCATATAAATCAAATATACACAAAAGCATGAAAAATAAGCATACAAAGTGAGCAATCCATCATGGATTCCTCCATCAACAACCACTCAAAAGTTCCATCACCACCAATAATGGTTGAAGTGAGTAAATCTCCCTTACCTAAAGGAAGAACACGAAAAATCACTCCTTGATGGTGTTTGTGATTTTCGTCCAAAGCTCCACCAAACCCTAAGAATCATAACTCAAAGAATCAACACCAATGGCTTGAAAAAGAAAGGATCTATGGCCATGAAAATGACCATAGAAACAAAAAAGAAGAAGAGAAAGTAAGAAATCAATAGTTCACCTCAAAAGTTTCAAGCTTTGTTCTTGAAGAAAAGTGAAGAAAATAATGGATGTGGAAGATGATCTCCAAAGAGAAAAGGTTTAGAATGAGAAAAGGAGTGTAGAGATGGTAGTAGTGAAGCAAACAAATGGAGATGGCCACATGAATGGGGCTGCTACCGTGGAGAAGAGGAAAGGAAGAGAGTAAGAAGAAGAGAGAAAATGATGAAGAGGAAATGAAGAGAAAAGGTAAAAGCTTTTTGTGTTTTAGGATTTTAGAGTAAAGAATAATAAGATGAAAAATCAAATTTTTGGCTCCTCCAAGGCTCCAAAGCCACATCACACAAAAGAGAAAGTGAGGGAGAGATTGGCTTCTCTTGGGCATTTTGGTCATTTTTGGTCAAAGCTTCCTTGAGAAGCTTTGATTAAAATATCCTTATTTTTGAAATAAAAGTGATTTGATTTGACATAAAGTGAATTTTTGGATAAGGTGATAAGATTTCTACTACAAGCTATTATCCAATAAACAATTGGTTATAGTTGACAGAAGTCAGTGTTAATTGTCTAATAAATAATAAAATACATAACGATTTTTATTTATCAGATAAAAATCTCAAAAAATGTAAAATTTCGTAAACCGTGTCCAGCCTTGGGTTTAGTAAGATCCCCCATCAATGTTTCCACAGATCAAGGTCCTTAGGAAAAATATCTCATTTCTCAGGCTCCGCTCAATGTACACGTAAAACGAGGAATAACGTTAAAATATTCTGCATTCTCAAAAAAATCTAGAAAATTCACAAAAATCACAAATATTATAAAATGACTATTTATATGAAATTATAAATTTTCGGGGTGTTACAATTCTTCCCTTCAAATAGAAATTTCGTCATCGAAATTTTCATACCTTAGAATAGTCGTGGGTATTGCTCCTTCATTTTATCTTTTAACTCCCACGTTGCATCTCTGGTTGTTTCGTTCCAGATTACTTTGACCAATGGGATGTCTTTCCCTCTGAGTTGCTTCACCTTCCTATCCTCAATCCTTACATGAGTTGTCTGATAAGTTAAGTTTTCTTTTAATTGTACCGTGTCAGGTGCTATGACATGATCAGGGTTAGGAATATATTTTCGAAGTTGTGACACATGAAAGACATTGTGGAGATTAGAAAGATAAGGTGGTAAGGCTATTTGGTAAGCAACTGGACCTATCCGGCAAAGAATTTGGTAAGGTCCAAGAAATTTAGGAGTAAGATTTCTAGACTTAAGAACTCAGCTGACCCTAGTCGTAGGCGTGACTTTCAAAAACATATGCTCACCTTCTTCAAACTCAAGAGGCTTTCTTATTTTGTCTGCAAAGCTCTTTTGTCAACTTTGAGTTGTCCTCATCTTCTCCTGAATCATCTTGACTTTCTCAGTCGTTTGTTGTATAAGATTAGGTCCAACAGTAAGTCGCTCTCCATCCTGGTACCAACACAAAGGTGTTTTGCACCTTCACCCATATAGAGCCTCATAAGGTGCCATCCCTATGCTCGAATGATAACTGTTGTTGTAGGTGAACTCTACCAATGGTAAAACTTCATCCCAACTCCCAGTTTATTCTAAAGCACAAGCCCTAAGAAAATCTTCCAATGATTGAATTGTCCTCTCTGATTGACCATCAGTTTGGGGATGATATGCAGAACTTAAACGTAGCTTCGTTCCCAGCGCTTCTTAAAGACTTTGCCTAAACTTTGATATGAATCTTGGATCTCTATCAGAAATGATATTGGTAGGCACACCGTGTAGTCTAACAATTTCACCAATGTATAGTTGGGTTAGCTTCTCCAATGAATACCTTATGTTGATCGGTAAGAAATGTGCTAACTTCATGAGTCGATCCATAATTACCCATATCGAATTGTAACCTTTTCTAGTCTTCGCCAATCCAACCACAAAGTCCATCGCGATACTATCCCACTTCCACTTGGGAATAGCTAGGGGTTGTATCATTCCAGACGATCTCTGGTGCTCGACCTTCGCTTTCTGATAAACTAAACAAGAAGACACACATCTGACAATATCTCTTTTCATTTCGTGCCACCAAAATAGTTTCTTCAAATCTTGGTACATCTTGGTTATTCCTGGGTGCATACTCAACTGACTCTACTCAACTGACTCATGTGAGCATGTTCGAGTATATACTTCCTGAGTTCTTGATCCTTGGGTACACAGACTCTGCCTCTAAACCTTAGGATTCCATCAGTTCCTTCCTCTAATGTGGTCGCACTGCCTTGCTTCATCAGCTCCCTTTCTTCTTATAAAAATTTGTCGACTTTCTGCTTTTCTCGAATATCTTCCATTAAGTCATTTGAGATTGTGACCATGTTCATACAAATCTTTCCTGGTGTCAATTCCACAAAGGACCATATATCTCTGAATTGTTCTATTAAATCCTTTTCTTTGATCATCATAGTAAAAACACTGATCATTTTCCTGCTTAAGGCATCTTCCACAACATTTGCCTTTCCAGGGTGATACAAAAGTTGAAAATCATAATCCTTCATATTTTCCAACCACCTTCGTTGTCTCATATTCAACTCTTTCTGATCATACAAATACTTCAAACTCTTGTGGTCACTATAGACGTTGAACGTTGCTCCATAAAGATAATGCCTCCATATCTTCAAAGCGAATACAACAGCTGCTAACTCCAAGTCGTATGTTGGGTAGTTCTTCTCACGCACTCGCAACTGTCTCGAAGCATAAGCCACCACTTTTCTACTTTGCATAAGCACACACCCTAATCCTTGGTATGAAGCATCACAATATACTTCGAAGGGTTCACTTGGGTCAGGTAGAACTAACACTGGTGAAGCAATTAGTCACCTCTTCAGTTCTTGAAAACTTTCTTCACAAGCATCCGTCCACTCAAAAGCTTGATTCTTCCTTGTGAGCTGAGTGAGAGGTCCAGTTATCTTAGAGAATCCTTCAACGAATCTCTGATAATATCCAGCTAGTCCCACAAAGCTCCGAATCTCTATCATTGTCTTTGGCCTTTCCCACTGCAGGACAACTTCCACTTTTGACGGGTCTATCGCAATTCCTTCCTTCGAGATCACATGGCCTAAAAACTTGACCTCTTCTAGCCAAAATTCACACTTTGTCGATTTGGAGTACAACCTCTTTTCCTTCAGAGTCTAAAAAACTACGTTGAGGTGTTCAGCATGATCCTCTTGATTTTGAGAGTAAATCAGGATATCATCGATGAAGACAACCACAAACCTGTCTAAGTAAAAACGAAAGATCCTATTCATATAGTCCATGAATATGGCAGGTGTATTCGTCACACCAAAAGGCATCACCAGGTACTCGTAGTGACCATAACGAGTACGAAAAGCTATTTTGGGAATATCCTCCACCTTTACTCTAATCTGATGATAGCTTGATCGCAGATCGATCTTAGAAAATACTGTTGCTCCCCTCAGTTGATTCATTAAGTCATCTATCCTTGGAAGTGGATACTTATTCTTGATCATGACTTTATTCAACTAGCGATAATCCACACACAATCGTGAAGTACCATCTTCCTTTTTACTAGTAATATTGGCACTCCCCATGGTGACACACTGGGTCTAACAAAGTGCTTCTCCAATAGTTCTTCCAATTGCTTCTTGAGCTCAACTAGCTCTGCTGGTGACATTCTATAGGGTGCTATACAAACAGGGCCAGATCTAGGTACAAGGTCAATGGTAAACTCTATCTCCCGTTCTGGCGGTAAACTAGGTACATCTTCAGGAAAGACTTTGGGAAATTCTCTAACCACTGGAATTACGTTCACATCTGCCTCGTTCTCGACTTTTAAAGAAAACAATAAGCATGTATCCCTGAGCTCCTTCTTTTAAGAAAGCTTGAACTTGGTTGGCCGTCAAAAATCTAGAATTCTCATCCACATGGAAAACTATGATTTTACTATAATAGTCTAACAGGACATGGTTAGAAAACAACCAGTCCATTCCTAAGATTATGTCTAATTGGGAAAGAGGTAAACAAATCAAATCAACAAAAAATATTCGACCATCAACAATTAAAGGACAATCTAAACAGACTTTGGTGGTAACAACAGGTTTAGCAGTAGGTGTTGAAACAGTCAAGTCAAAAGGCAAAGAAGACACAGGTATACCAAGTCATTTCACTCAGTCATAGGAAATGAAAGAATGGGTTGCCCCAGAGTCATACAGTACAGTAAAAAGATTACCTTCTATGATACCTTCTCCTTGTATTAGATCTTCGAATTTAGAGGCCTTAGCTCCACTCAGGGTATAAACTCTATCTCTTGCCTGTGGTTTCGTAGCTCTTGCAGCATTGACTGAAGGCTCTGCCTTGGCTTGGTTACAGTCACAAGAAACATGTCTAGGCTTCCCACATCTAAAGCAAATGACTCCTTTAATTGTGCAATTCCTCGTGAAGTGCTCTTTCCCGCACTTCAAACATCTTGGCGTAGATGTCGTAGTCTGACCAGTTCTACCAGAACCCCTGCTAGGACTTCCACCTTGCGAGTGTTGTTGTTGATTTCCAGGTGGCCTTGAGTAAGGCTTTCTTTGATAGTGATTAGCACTGCTGCTTCCTCCTCTAAGGCCCAAAGTTACGAGTCCTCGTGTCCCGTGCTTAGTCTAGGTCTTCTACCCGGTGACACGTATCTAGTAGCTCTGAAAATTGGTTGATCCTCAAAGTTATAACTGCCCTCTTCATATAGTGCCTCAAACCTTCTTCGAATTTCTGACATTTCTACACCGCGTTCGGCTGGTGTTGGAAATAAGTTGAGAATTTAGACAAGCTTTCAAACTTCACAGCGTACTCACCGACAGTCATGTTCCCTTGTCTCAAACTAAGGAACTCCATCTCCTTTGCATGTCTGGAACTTGCAGGGAAATATTTCTCTAAGAATTTCTCCTTGAATACCTCCCAAGTAATCGCTCGACCTTCAGTTTCCAGTAATCTTTATTCTCCAATCCACCATTCTTTTGCGTCTCCAACCAACATAAACGCAGCATAAGTCACCTTCTTATCATCGGCACAGTTCATGCCTCTGAAGACTTCCTCCAACTCCTTGATCCAAAGAGTAGCCTTTTCTGGATCAAATTCTCCCTTGAATTAAGGAGGGTTATTGCGAACGAAATTCAGCCAAGTTTTGAGCATCCACAGTAGCTTCTAACTGTAGTGCCCCTTTTTCTAATCCAATACTCGCGAAGAAGGAACGTCACACTATTATATTTCTATATAATCGTAAAACATAAAGTAAATTATACTACGAAAAATAGTGCTGGTTTTGAATTCCATAACCCGGTGTATTAATGCTTGTTCAATTTATTTTAAAACTTTCACCACATTATTATTATTATTATTTTGTAAGTCCTTATAAATAGTACAAGAGTAAATTAGAAAATCCTTGTTGTAGCGAAATTTCAAACATTGAACAGTTATAGTACAATCAACAAAAATTAAACCATACATCAGAAATACATTATCATAATCATACGTATAAGCCTGTATTAATTACATTTCCAAAATATGCACAAAAAAGTAAAATATGTACCCACCCCAAGAGATACAATATATGTATATACCCATTAATCTAATAACATGTTAGGCTCCTACAAAATAAACGGACAGCCAACAGTAGCCGCCGATAGAAAATAGTCCCTAAGATTGACGAGATCGAGAAGGAATCGTAGATGGGTCCTCCTCGGGGCCCTCTTCGTCCGACGAAACATCCATCTGAGTGACAGAGCAATGGGTAGGAGCCCAAGCAGTAGACAAGAAGGAGTCATCACGTGGGGTGTAATACATATCCACCCACATATCTCTCACAGGCAGGTAAAATTCCAGCCATACAAAAGCATGTAAATCAAAAATGGACACGTCATAACATCCCCCACACTAAGGACATAGTCAGCTCGCCATGATAAATGCAACGGTCAGTCTGTACATTGATATGCTAGCAAACCGGACCACCATGAAAGTTGATCCGCACGTAGCGAAAGAATCCACAAGGGCGAGACGACATCCTCAGCAACCTCGATCTCAGTCAAGATACGGCCAGAAACCCTGAAACTTAGTGGTTTCCTTGTCCTTCTCACGAACGCCTTCGGACAATCATATGATAATACACAATAGCAGAATATACAGTGAAGATGTGAGATATTCGTCATTCATTACCAATAATAGCAGCAAGAAACTAAATGGCGCTGAACGGCCACAGATGACACAGCTTGTACATTTAATCACAACAGTATTATAATTTACAGTAAAAGCAGAATAACAACATTTACATAACAAAGATACCATCGGCAGTCAACAGTTCAAGTAACCAACAATTATTACAAGGATAACAGTAACCATGTTTCACAGTTATTAATGCTCATAAGTTATACGACTGACAATTCACAATACAAAAGTGTATCAAAAACCCTACTCCATGGAGCTAGACATAAACATTTTCGGAGTGAATGATCAAGGAGTAATACTAGTATATCGTTAGCCTTTAAAAATACTGTGTGCTTTAGTTCATAAAAAGTTTGCGCAATGGCTTATACATGGTACCTCGATAGTTGATCGCGATATAGGACAGTGTCTCAGACAGGATCGTTGGTGTGTCGCATTGGTCTATCCCACGGCATCAGTGGAGCTACCACTGTCTATTATGAGACACCTACACCCCGACGCCCCCAGGGTCAACAACATATGACACCTACGCTTAGTCTATTTGCACCTACACATAGGTGTTTCAAACTCCTAGGCACTTACAGCCTTTCTATCAATGTCCAACGGACAACACATATGCATGATGACACAATGTCAAATCACATAATCACAAGACTTCACAATGGTATATATATATATATATATATATATATATATATATATATATATATACGTACACAAATTCACCCATTGATGTCATCACCTCAAGGTGTTTTTATAATCCATATCTATCAAATGTTTATCCCACATAGGGGTCCACCATAGCATAGAGTCATACTCTATATCAATACCAATTTCTAATTTTTCATTCGTCATTATGGTCCACATTATGGATTCCACTTTATCAAGTTACATGATATTGATTTAATGTGACAACTTTGGGTCACTTTAGTTCCTTATATCCATGGCATTCAAGAATCTTTGAATCTTCATTCTTTCACCACAATAGGCATTAATTCATTACCACTAATTCTTTTAATCCCATTAGTTCATCGAAGTCAATTTATTTCCATCTTAATTAGGTCAAAACCGTGGTCCTCATTAGGTTCTCAAGTTCAATGTTTAATTTCATTTTTATGTATTAGTATCTTGCTTTTAATCCACTTTAAGTGTTTACTTCAAGTCCTTCCAAACTCACACACTCATGTTCTTTCTCTTAGATAAAATTCTCCAAGATACCAATTTAGTCTTTGATTAATTATCTTTACACATTATGAATCTCTAATTGTCTTCTAATGTCCAATTACCAATTTTTTTCATTCAAGTCACAAACTTCCACCATTTTCCTTTCCCATGGCCGTGAGCCATCATAGGACTAGGGGTCCAAATTTTCTTTTCTCATTTCTTTCTTCTTCCATTAATCCTTGTCCACTCAAATATCACTAATCAATTAGGTTACAAAAATTTTAAGCATTTCCACCCCACCAATGGGGACTTGGCTGTGAGCCTCCATGCCTCAAGCAAGGGGCTTTTGTCCCAACCTGATCAATTTCAATCCATCATAATTATTACAATGGCAATAAAAATCAAACCTATCTAACAAATCAATTAAAAGAATGAAAATTTAAAGAATCAATGGTAAGAAAATGAAATAGCAAGAGTAACCCCTATTAGGGTTTCTCACAAATCTTCAAACAACAAGTCTCCAACCACCATTTTTGGTTGAATAGAGTGGTCTCCCTCTTACCAAAGAGGAGAGCACAAAAATGGCCTCCAAAGTGCTCTTTGTGATCTCGGTTTTGGCTCTTCAAAACCCTAAAAAACAACCTCAAAGAATCAACACCATAACTTGAAAAAGAAAGCATCCTTGACCATGAAAATGGTCTTGGAATACAAAAAGAAGAAAAGAAGAGAAGAAAGTTATGATTTTTACCTTAAAGTCTTAAACTTTGTTCTTAAAGAAGGATGGTGAAGATGAAGGATTTTGAAGTAGGGTATGAAAGGAAAAAGACTTAGAATGATGAAGAGAAGCTAAGAATGGGATTAGTGAAGCAAGAAAACGAAAATGGTATGGGTGGAAGAGGCAACCCGAAATGGAGAGGAAGAGAAAATGGAAGATTTTGGTGAAACTTTGTAAATAAAAGTGGTAGAGATGGTGATGGAGAGTAAGGAAATATGATTAATGAAGAGAAAAGAGAAGAAAAATGAGAGGAAGAAGGGCTGCAAATTTTGTGTGGCTATGGAGGTTCTAGAGAGAAGGGAGAGCAAGGAAGAAGATGAAGTTTCTAGATAGATAAGCAATTAGGTTAAAGTGAGATAGTTTGGAGTGTTTTGGTTAGGTGAATGAAACCAATTTCCCCTCCTTGGCCAAGTGGTTGCCCCAGCATTGAGAGAAAGGAGAGAGGTAATTGCTAGCTTCTCATGTAAGCCAAGGGCATTGTGGTCATCTTAGGTCAAAGTTTCTCAAAAAAGCTTCTTGAATAGTGTTCAAATTTGAATTAAAGTGACTTGATTAGACATAAATTAGATTACATTAGGATAAAGTGATAAAATTTTTATTACAAGTTATTATCCAATGGATAATAGTTACAGTCGATAGAAGTCAGTATTAATTAATTTGATAGATAAATTTTACGCAGTGTTTTATTATTTTATCTGTTAAAATTTCTCAAAAAACGTGAAACCTTATAAACTGTGTCCGACCTCGGGTTTAGTAAGATCCCCCGTCGACGTTTTCCTAGTTCAAGGTTCTCGGAGAAAATATCTCATTTCCCCGGCTCCGCTTAGCGGGCACGTAAAACGAGAAATATATTAAAATATTCGATATTTCTGAAAAAATCCCAGAAAATTCTCAAAAATTACAAATATTATAAAACGATTATTCGTCCTATAATTTTCCGACTTTTGGAGCATTACAGTCATTTTCCCGACTCTGCTCAATATGCACGTAAAACGAGAAATATATTAAAATATTCTGCGTTCTCAAAAAATTTCAAAAAATCTCAAATATTATAAAATGAATATCTATAATGAAATCAATAAATTTTGGGATGTTACAACTCTCCCCAACAAGTAAGAATTTCGTCCTCGAAATTTTTGTACCTTAAAATAACTCTGGGTATTGCTCCTTCATTTTGTCCTCTAGTTCCCATGTTGCATCTCCAGTTGCTTCGTTCCAAATTACTTTCACCAGTGCAATGTCTTTCCCTCTGAGTTGCTTTATCCTCCTATCTTTAATCCTTACATGAGTTGTCTCATAAGTCAAGTTTTCCTTTAATTGTACCGAATCAGGTGCTATGACATGATCAGGACTTGGAATATATTTTCTGAGTTGTGACACATGAAAGACATTATGGAGATTTGAAAGAAAAGGGGGTAAAGCTATTTGGTAAGTAACAGGACCTACCCGATGAAGAATTTGGTAAGGTCCAAGGAATTTTGGAGTGAGCTTTCTAGATTTTAAAACACGACCGACCCCAGTCGTAGGTGTGACTTTCAAGAAGACATGCTCTCCTTCTTCGAATTCAAGAGGTTTCCTTCTTTTGTCCGCATAACTCTTTTGCCGACTCTGAGCCATTTTCATTTTCTCCTGAATCATCTTAACCTTTTCGGTTGTCTGATGAATAAGTTCAGGTCCAATGGTAAGTCGTTCTCCATCTTGATACCAGCATAGAGGCGTTCGACACCTTAGCCCATATAGAGCCTCGTAGGGTGCCATCCCTATACTTGAATGATAACTATTGTTGTAGGTGAATTCTACCAACGGCAAGATTTCATCCCAACCTCCAGTTTGCTCTATGGCACAAGCTCTCAGCAGATCCTCCAATGATTGAATTGTTCTTTCGGATTGACCATTAGTCTGTGGATGGTATGCAGAACTTAATCGCAACTTCGTTCCCATAGCCTCTTGAAGACTCTGCCAAAACTTCGATGTAAACCTCGGATCTCTGACGGAAATAATACTCGTGGGTACACCATGAAGTCTGACAATTTCACCAATGTATATCTGAGTCAACTTCTCTAGCGGATATCTTATGTTGATCAGCAAAAAGTGAGTTGACTTTGTAAGTCGATCCATAATCACCCATTTTGAGTCATATCATTTCCTTGTCTTTGGCAAGCCGACAACAAAGTCCATGGCGATACTATCCCACTTCCATTCGGGAATACTCAACGGTTGTAGCATTCCAGTTGGTCTTTGGTGTTCAATCTTCGTCTTCTAACAAACCAAACAAGATGATACGCATCTAGCGATATCTCTTTTCATCCCATGCCACCAAAATAACTTCTTCAAGTTTTGATACATTTTGGTCATTCCAGGATGCATACTCAACTGACTGGAATGAGCATGTTCAAGTGTGTACTTCCTGAGTCCCTCATCCTTAGGCACATAGACTCTTCCTTGGAATCTCAAAATTCCATCACTTCCTTCCTTCAATGTTGATACACTGCCCTGCCTTATCAATTCTCTTTCTTCTAGCAGGAACTTATCGACCTTTTGTTTTTCTCGAGTATCATCCATTAAGTCATTCGAGATAGTGACCATATTCATACAGATTTTACCCGGTGTTAACTCTACAAATGACCATATGTCTCTAAATTGCTCTATCAAGTCTTTCTCTCTAATCATCATGGTAGAAACACTAACCATTTTCCTACTCAAAGCATCGGTTACTACATTCACTTTTCCAGGATGATACTGAAGTTGGAAATCGTAGTCTTTCAGAAATTCTAGCCATCTTCGCTGCCTCATATTCAGCTCTTTTCTGATCGTATAGGTATTTCAAGCTCTTGTGGTCATTGAAGACATTGAATGTTGCTCCATACAAATAGTGCCTCCATATCTTCAATGCAAACACCATAGCAGCTAACTCCAAATCATGCATTAGGTAATTCTTCTCATGCACTCGTAATTGTCTTGAGGCATAAGTCACCACTTTTCCATTTTGCATAAGAACGCATCCCAAACCTTGATATGAAGTGTCACAGTACACTTCAAATGGTTCGGTTGGATTAGGTAAAACTAACACAGGTGAAGTAGTCAGTCTCTTTTTTAGCTCTTGGAAACTTCCTTCACAAGCATCTGTCCATTCAAACGCTTGGTTCTTCCTGGTGAGTTGAGTGAGTGGTCCAGTGATTTTTGAAAATCCTTCAATAAACCTCTGGTAGTATCCGGCTAATCCAACAAAGCTTCAGATTTTCGTCACCGTCGTTGGCCTTTCCCACTGTAGCACAGCTTCTACCTTTAAAGGATCCACAACAATTCCTTCCTTTGAGATCACATGACCCAAGAATTTCACTTCATACAGCCAAAACTCACATTTGGATAATTTTGCATATAGCTCTTTCTCTTTTAAAATCTGGAGAACTATGCTGAGATGTTCAGCATGATCCTCTTGATTTTGGAAATAGATCAAGATATCGTCGATGAAAACAATGATAAATCTGTCCAAATAAGGATGAAAGATCCTATTCATATAGTCCATAAATATCGCAGGTGCATTAGTCACGCCAAAAGGCATCACCAAAAACTCATAATGTCCATAACGAGTACGAAAAGTCATCTTGGGAATATCTTTGTAACATCCCAAAAATTTATAATTTTAGGATAAATGATCGTTTTACAATATTTGGAATTTTTAGGAATTTTTCTGGATTTTTTTGAGAACGCAGAATATTTTAGTATTATTTCTCGTTCTACGCACACATTGAGCAGAATTGGCAGAATGACTGTAACGCTCCCAAAGTTGGAAAATTTTATTACGAATAGTCATTTTCTAATATTTGTGATTTATGTGAATTCTTTCAGAATTTTTCGGAACTGACAAATATTTTAACATATTCCTCATTTTGCGTGCACACTGAGCCGAACCGGGGAAATGAAATATTTTTTCTGAGAACCTTGAACTATGGAAACGTCGATGGGGGATCTTACTAAACCCGAGGCCGAACACAGTTTACAAGGTTTCACGTCTTTCGAGAAATTTTAACAGATAAAATAATAAAACACTGTGAAAAATTAATCTGTTAGAATTATTAATGTTGACTTCAACTATAACTATTATCTAATAAATAATAACATGTAATAAAAATATTATCACACCTGTTCAAAATTTACCTTGTGTCAAGCCCCTTTAGCTTTATTTTCAAAATAAAAGTTAAATTAATTCAAAAGTTTATTTGGGAAACTTCTAGGAAACTTCCTCCCATTTCATATTTTTCTCTCCCCTCTCCACTCTTCTTACACGGCAGATGGCCCTTGAAAAGCCCAATACTCACATTTCATTTTATCTCTTCTTCTCCTCTTTCTCTTCTTCTCTTCTTCTCTTCTTCGTCTTCTTCTTCTTCTTCTTCTTCTTCTTCTTCTTCTTCTTCTTCTTCTTCCTTCTCCACCGTCCACCCTCACCATTCACCATCTTCATGATTTGCTTAATCAAACCCATATCTAGCTTCTTCCATCATTCCATGACCATTTCCATTGTGGCCATCCTTGGTCTTCTTCTTCTCCTTCTTCTTCTTCCATTTTTCACCATTGAAGCTAAAGCTTGGAGCTTTTGAGGTAAAGTCTTCAGCTTTCTTCTATCTTCTTCTCATTTTCGTTTTATTGGTCACCTATGTGGCCAAGGAGTCATTTCTCTATGATTGGAGTGAACACATTGAGAATTTCTCACCCTAGGATTTTTCTTGAAGGGGAAAACGAAAATCAAGAGCAAAAAGGAGAAGTATCCTTGTGATTGTCTTCATTTAGGTAAGAGGGAGATGATCCTCTTCAACCAATCTTGGTAGTAAGGAAATGTCTTGTGTGTTGTTGTTGATGAGAGAATCCATGTTGGATTTCTCTCTTTGTTATATTGGGTTATTTCCATGATGTTGTAGTTGTTTGATTTGTATGGATGTATGGATGTACATTGTGTGATTTGATGATTATGAACTCATATGTTGCTATTTTGTAATTATATGTCATGTACCACATTTTGGAATGGTTGAAAATGAATGAGAGATTTTGGATAGTGAATGGGCCGTTGTGGCTCGCAGAAACGACTGCAGTAACCCCCGTTAATGCACTAGCGCCTGTGTCCGTGCATGAGTGCCTAGGCGTGCATGCATAGAGCGCCAGGCGCCCGTGCCCGTAAAGTTTTACCTGTGATGCAGCCTGCTGAGCGCTCAGGCGCTTCGTGGTCAGCGTCCAGGCACTCCACTAGCGCTCAGGCGCTCCAGATGTGGCGCCTAGGTGCCCATAGCAGAACCAGCTAGGTAACTACGAGAGGCAGCTATGTAATTGGAGATTTGAAGGTTAAGGCTGGGATTTGAGATGGAAAGTTTTACGGGTTTATTAACTCAACTTGAAGCCACGGTTTTAGATTGGGACTACAAGGAATTAGAATGAACTTGGTGAACTAAAGTTTAAGTAAAAGAATATTAAGAAAATCGATACATAAAATGGGAGAAATTGATGTTAGTAGTGGACTTTAGAAAGCCATGGTTTTGATCACGGATCTTAGGAAGTTTGGCCGATCTAGGGTAAAATAGAAGTTAAGTAATTTTGAACATAGAGGAAGAACAAGAGAGTTGTGAGACTTATAAAACCCTGCGAGTGAATTTTTAAGTGAGCATAATTGACTAGGTTAAGGGACTAGATCAACCCTAAGGAATGAAGCTTGGATAAGGACTTCAAGAGAAGTTTCTCTAGAAAATGAATTTTTAAGGGATGATAACTTGAGTAAGACTTTATGATAATCCCATAAGACTTATTAATGGATGAATTGACCTAATTGTGGCATATTATGGAAGACTGTGTATTGTGAAATATTTGTGAACATGTTTATGCACGGAGTCAACATGCATTAGACGTTTGCTCATCAATGATTTGTTAAAGGGCTGAATGAGCCTAGGATCATGCATTGAGTCAGCATGTATTTTATAAACTGATTAGTCAAGGACTGTTAAAAGGCTGGATGAGCCTCTGATTTTGAACTAAGTTAACGTATTGAACAATTTGCTCAGTCTATGACTGTTAAAAGGCTAGATGAGCCTATGATTATGCATTTAACCAGCATGCATTGAACAAATTGCTCAGTCGGTGATTGTTAAAGGGCTGTATGGGCCTATGAATGCGAACCGAACGATGTGGTCGATGATGGACCTATGGGGGGCATAAGGCGCGGTGTATGCCGATTGCACGCATTACGGGCCTGACAAATCATCATTCTTTACGCAGTGAATTAATGAGAATTGAATGGTGAGGTCTGTGATGGATCTTAGAGGGGCGTAAGGCGCGGTGTATGCCGATTGCATGCATTACAAGCCTGACAAATCACTATTCTTTTTATGGTAAATGAACGAGGATTGGATAGTGTGGTCTATGATGGATCTCTGGGTGCGTCAGGGTGCGGTGATCCTTTTGGGTGATGATGATATCACATCGTGAAATACCTCTGGCCGGAAAGCTGATTGCAACGCACTGACGAGGAACCGACAAGCACTATTCTTTTCATGGTCTGGCATAGACTGTTTAAGGGGGCAGAGACTACCGGAACGTTCATGTTTTAAAATGGAAAATCTTGGTACCAAGTGCACAAGCATAGTGAGTCAGCATTGAGAGTCAGCATTGTGAGTCCACATGTCATGTGTCACTCTTTTATATGATGAATAAACTATTGGGATCCTGATGCTATGATTACCTGAAGTGTTTTAACTGTTCGATCTCGAGACCTTGTTGACTGCCTAGAGTATTGTTATTATTGATCCTTATTATTGTTTGTAACTTGACTGCTTGTATTGTAAATTCCATGGCTGCTGTTGATAAATCTATGAACTGCATTTCTTCATGGGTACTTTGTGCCGTGTTATTTTCTTACTGCCATAGTGGTAATGAAAGACGGGTGTCTCACCTCTTTCCTATATTTCTGCATTCTCTGTTTTATATTCATATTTGATAAAAGATCGTGAAGAAGATGATGAGGAATCACACCTTGCCGATGGGGTTGGGAACCTGGACAACATTTCTTCGATTTTCCTAGGAGTGCATCAGCATGGAGGCATTGATGCCTCGTTGTATCAACCGGACGCCGAATGTCATGCGCATATGGGGTTGCAGACTTGTCTCCGTGGTAGTACCCATCCCTGGGTTACTACTCCTCCCCTTTAATGTTTTTATTTCTGTTGTATTTTATTTGACTCTGTAATTATTATATCCTATGTCATCAGTGATTCGTGTAAGTTGGCTATGAAATATATATATAAGGAACGTGACGTCATTTCATTGGTTGTATTAAGGGTTGAATACATCTACATTTCATTTATGGCTCGTATTTTCTATTTATGCATAAATGTGAAAAATAGAAATAAACTCGTAAATTTTGAAACTACTGTTGGTATGACCGTGACGCACCTGGATCTAGTAACTGTGGTGTAATGACGATTGCGCTGTAGTTGGTATATTCAGGGGCGTTACATTAGGTGGTATCAGAGCAGTTCATCCTATTGAGCCGGGGTATGGACTTGCTATGTTTAGGCATATTAGAATTTGGTCTGTTGTGCACTTCCTTGTCTCTTGATTGAGATGATGGGAAAGGAATGCATGGCTTACTGTAGGTTGAATGTTAGTGGCTACTGTTATACAGTTGCATGATATTGAGGACTGGCCTACTCAATATGTATTGTTCTGTGTGTACAGGAAACTATGACTTCACCTAGGCGTACTGTGTTAGGAAAATAGAAATTCCTTTGTGAGGAGATCAAAAGGTTTTGGGAAACCGATCTTCTGGAGAAAGAAATAGTTGGTGTAAACTAGGTTCGAGAAGCAGTTTGGAAGTTGACGGCTTACGAAGGATTACGCTGTGGAAGCAGAATGAAGAAGTTCAAGCTGGAGATTGTTAGGATGTATGGAATTGAACTTGTCTTGCTTGAATTGTGTGAATTGTGTGACTCTCTGTATTTGGTTTTCATAGGGAGATAACGTTGTTTGAAGTAATTTTGTATTTGTTTTATTTGTGTCCATCTTTAGAGCAATTCAATGGCTCGTAGAAGACATGCAAGGGCGGTGGCTCGTGACAGACGTACGCATGTGAGCGCATGACAAGACAGTAGGAGTATGGCTGCGACTGTAGAAGAAAGGCAAATGATGGCTGAGGTGACAACTTACCAGGATCAAAAGGCCACGCAACAACGAGAATTGGAACTTGAGGTTCAAAATCTGTTGGAGGAAAGCCGACTTTGGGGCAACCTTGGACTGCCTAGATTCCAAAAGAGGAATAATAGAAAAGTTAACCAGTTTAAGCGAAAACCATACGCATGGGTATCAGGGAAACAACAACAATAACCAACTCCTGGACAAAGTGCTGGTAGTGGCATATCCCGTCAGACCCCGACATCTTCGCCCAGATGTATGAAATGCGAAAAGAACCACTTCACGAGGGAGTGTAAGATCAAGAGTATAATCTGTTTTAAATGTGGAAAGCCTGGACACGTTTCCCGTAACTGCAACCCAACAAAGGCAAAGTCTTCAATCGATGCTGCAAGGGCTATGAAACCACAAGCAGAAGCCAGAACTTATACCTTGCGTGGTGTTGAGACCTCGACATTTGGAGATCTAGACAAGGGAAGTTACGCCTCAAATGACGATCTTGTAATCGTGCTGTATAATTCTGGGGGTAACCCCTCCTTTTACAATTTGTAACCATATGGATCATTTGGATTCATCTGTATCCTTCTCATCTTTAACTTAAGTTATTTCTATTTCTGTTACTAAGACTTGTCGTGGACACCTAAGTTGTGTAATCTATCCTATTTCTACCAAAGATCGAGTCTTTTGTTGACCTATCTTACTTACTTCAAATCATATCTGTTCGAGTTCATGATTTTAGAGATTGATCAGTCGTTTCCTGATTATTATCTGCTAGGTCGTTCCGATAAAAACCTTAACGATTTTTGAGACTAAGACTTTTGGATTCGTAATGACTGACAAAGTCTAAGCTTTGTGAGGGAAAGGAATCTGAGGATACATGTTAATGCTTTCCGTAGAGAACCAAGAGTAAAGGGAATATAGATGCCGCTCTTGTAGTCGAAGAGTGTCACATGTCAAACTACGATGTTGTTGGTTAAGGAGAGGAATGAAATTTCTCGGTGAGACGGGGACCGTCACAAAATAAACAAGGCTTCAATCATGGATGAGTGTCCTCGGGGAAAGATGAGCAATTCAATGGGTTGGTGAGGAAAGAGTCGTTGCTCTCTCCAAGATCGATGTATGACCTGGTCATCGATGGATTCGTGGAAATTGAGAATGTTCCCAAAATGATTCTTTCGAGTGTGCTTTCAACATTATGGGTATTCCGTGATGTCAATCGGAGTAACAAACGCTCCTATTGTATTCATGGACAACATGAATTGTATTTTCTATCCTTACCTAGAACAGAATTGTCGTTGTCATTAATGATGACATTCTGATCTATTCTCGGAGATATGAAGAGACACGTTGGACATCTCGGTATAGTTTTCCTGACTTTAAAGAAGATGAAGTAAATGCTAAAGTATCAAAGTACGATTTCCCGTTTGAAGAGATTCAGTTTTTAGGTTGTGAAATTCCAAATGGAGGAATTGTTATGAATTCATCAAAAGTTGGAGTAGTTCTTCAAAGGGAAAGACCGGAAACCGTAAAGGAGACTTGTAGCTAATGGAATTAGTTGATTTTATCGAAGGAGCACCGATGAGTTCTCCAAGATGGCAGAATCTCTTACGTAGCTTACAAGAAGAGGATCAAATTTCTACGAGCTGGCACAGGTAAAGAAGTTTTTCCAAGGATTGAGGAGATATTCAGATGCTCACTAGTTTTGCTTCTACCTAATCTCGAGAAACCATTTGAAATACCTTGTGATACTTCGCATTAAGGTTTAGGATGTGTACTCATACAAGGCTGGGAAGTTATGGCTTACGCCTCAAGGTAGTTGAGGGTGCGTGAGAAGAATTACCCGACCTGTGACTTGTAATTAACCGTTGTCGTATCCGCTCTGAGAATATAGAGACGCTTTCTATATGGAGCAAAATTCAATGCCCTTAGCAGTCACAAGAACCTGAAGTACTTATTCAACGAGAAGGAACCAAACATGAGGCAGCGAAAGTGACCAAAGATTTTGAAGGAACATGATCTCTAACTTTAGAGTCATCTTGGAAAAGAAAACGCCATGGTGGATGCTTTGGAATCGGAAACTGCCTAATGCCTTCATTATGATGGTCGAGAAGAAGGAATTAGTAGAGTAATTCGAGGATAGGTGGCTGTCATTGGAAATGACACCGGATGAGGTATGTCTAGATATAATCGTTATTTCGAATGATCTGTTAGGAAGAATTCGAGAGAAGTGGAAACAGTGACCAATTTCTACAAGACAAGAAAGAGCTATTAAGACAAGGCATGGTGTCAGAATATGAGGGAGGAACTCACCGGAATCTTAATGTTCACGAGCGATGGTTGCATACCAAATGATTCAGAACTTAAGGAGTTTATTCCCAATGAAACTCACGAGAGTAAACCGAGTTTACACACCAGAGCAATCAAGGTATATCAAAATCTAAAACAGAAGTAATGGTAACAAGGGATGAAGAAAGGCGTTGCTAAATGTGTGTAATCTTATTTAAGTTGCCAGCAAACTCACTCTTAAATTCTACGGACTATCCTAAATTCTTTTTCGGACTGGTTCGGTATCCATAACTAATCTTTACTATCCTTTCCTTTTAAATCTTCATGATATCTTCCATATGTCATGATCACGAAAGTATATCCTTGGACCCAGCCATGTTATCGAACGGGACACAGTACGATTGAAAGAGAGTTTGACCCATGGGATGTTTCCTGTAAGATCGAGAATAGAATAGCAAAGCAACATGGAGGCAGGGAGATCACATTAATAAGAGTGATTAGAATTGACGTGATTAGAAACGCGACATGGAGGTCAGAAGACAGGATGAAGAAACAGCGTCTATATTTATCCTAAGGAATGAAAATTTCGAGGACGAAATTTCTATTTGAAGGGGAGTGTTGTAACATCCCAAAAATTTATAATTTCAGGATAAATGATCGTTTTACAATATTTAGAATTTTTAGAAATTTTTCTGGATTTTTCTGAGAACGCGGAATATTTTAATATTATTTCTCGTTCTACGTGCACATTGAGCAGAATTGGAAGAATGACTGTAACGCTCCCAAAGTTGGAAAATTTTATTACGAATAGTCATTTTCTAATATTTGTTATTTATGTGAATTCTTTCAGAATTTTTCGGAACTGACGAATATTTTAATATATTCCTCATTTTGCGTGCACACTGAGCCGAACCAGGGAAATGAAATATTTTTCCCGAGAACCTTGAACTATGGAAACGTCGAGACGGGATCTTACTAAACCCAAGGTTGAACACAATTTACAAGGTTTCACGTCTTTCGAGAAATTTTAACAGATAAAATAATAAAACACTGTGAAAAATTAATCTGTTAGAATTATTAATGCTGACTTCTGTCAACTATAACTATTATCTAATAAATAATAACATGTAATAAAAATCTTATCACACTGTTCAAAATTTACCTTGTGTCAAGCCCCTTTAGCTTTATTTTCAAAATAAAAGTCAAATTAATTCAAAAGTTTATTTGGGAAACTTCTAGGAAACTTCCTCCCATTTCACATTTTCTCTCTCCCCTCTCCACTCTTCTTACACGGCAGATGGCCCTTGAAAAGCCCAATACTCACATTTCATTTTATCTCTTCTTCTCCTCTTCTTCTCTTCTCTTCTCGTTTCTTCTTCTTCTTCTTCTTCTTCTTCTTCTTCTTCTTCTTCTTCTTCTTCTTCTTCTTCTCCACCGTCCACCCTCACCATTCACCATCTTCATGATTTGCTAAATCAAACCCATATCTAGCTTCTTCCATCATTCCATGACCATTTCCATTGTGGCCATCCTTGGTTCTTCTTCTTCTCCTTCTTCTTCTTCCATTTTTCACCATTGAAGCTAAACCTTGGAACGTTTGAGGTAAAGTCTTCAGCTTTCTTCTATCTTCTTCTCATTTTCTTTTTATTGGTCACCTATGTGGCTAAGGAGTCATTTCTCTATGATTGGAGTGAACACATTGGGAATTTCTCACCCTAGGGTTTTTCTTGAAGGGGAAAACGAAAATCAAGAGCAAAAAAGAGAAGCATCCTTGTGATTGTCTTCATTTAGGTAAGAGGGAGATGATCCTCTTCAACCAATCTTGGTAGTAAGGAAATGTCTTGTGTGTTGTTGTTGATGAGAGAATCCATGTTGGATTTCCCTCTTTGTTATATTGGGTTATTTCCATGATGTTGTAGTTGTTTGATTTGTATGGATGTATGGATGTATGGATGTACATTGTGTGATTTGATGATTATGAACTCATATGTTGCTATTTTGTAATTATATGTCATGTACCACATTTTGGAATGGTTGAAAATGAATGAGGGATTTTGGATAGTGAATGGGCTAGGGCTCTGCAGAAACGAATTCTGCAGAACCCCTGTTAATGCACTAGCGCCCAGGCGCTGTGCATAGAGCACCTAGGCGCTCTGTGCCCAGAAAGTTTTACCTGTGACGCAGCCTGGTGAGTGCTCAGGCGCTTCGTGGTCAGCGTCCAGGCGCCCCACCAGCGCTCAGGCGCTCCAGATGTGGCGCCTAGGCGCCCATAGCAGAACCAGCTAGGTAACTGCGAGAGACAGCTATGTAATTGGAGATTTAAAGGTTAAGGCTGGGATTTGAGATGGAAAGTTTTAAGGGTTTATTAACTCAACTTGAAGCCACGGTTTTAGATTGGGACTACAAGGAATTAGAATGAACTTGGTGAACTAAAGTTTAAGTAAAAGATTATTAAGAAAATCGATACATAAAATGGGAGAAATTGATGTTAGTAGTAGACTTTTAGAAAGCCATGGTTTTGATCACGGATCTTAGGAAGTTTGGCCGATCTAGGGTAAAATAGAAGTTAAGTAATTTTGAACATAGAGGAAGAACAAGAGAGTTGTGAGACTTATAAAACCCTGCGAGTGAATTTTTAAGTGAGCATAATTGACTAGGTTAAGGGACTTGATCAACCCTAAGGAATGAAGCTTGGATAAGGACTTCAAGAGAAGTTTCTCTAGAAAATGAATTTATAAGGGATGATAACTTGAGTAAGACTTTATGATAATCCCATAAGACTTATTAATGGATGAATTGACCTAATTGTGGCATATTATGGAAGACTGTGTATTGTGAAATATTTGTGAACATGTTTATGCACGGAGTCAACATGCATTAGACGTTTGCTCAGTCAATGACTGTTAAAGGGCTGAATGAGCCTAGGATCATGCATTGAGTCAGCATGTATTTTATAAACTGATTAGTCAAGAACTGTTAAAAGGCTGGATGAGCCTCTGATTTTGAACTAAGTTAACGTATTGAACAATTTGCTCAGTCTATGACTGTTAAAAGGCTAGATGAGCCTATGATTATGCATTTAACCAGCATGCATTGAACAAATTGCTCAGTTGGTGACTGTTAAAGGGCTGTATGGGCCTATGAATGCGAACCGAACGATGTGGTCGACGATGGACCTCTGGGGGGGCGTAAGGCGCGGTGTATGTCGATTGCACGCATTACGGGCCCGACAAATCATCATTCTTTACGCAGTGAATTAATGAGAATTGAATGGTGAGGTCTGTGATGGATCTTAGAGGGGCGTAAGGCGCGGTGTATGCCGATTGCACACATTACGAGCCTGACAAATCACTATTCTTTTTATGGTAAATGAACGAGGATTGGATAGTGTGGTCTATGATGGATCTCTGGGTGCGTCAGGGTGCGGTGATCCTTTTGGGTGATGATGATATCACATCGTGAAATACCTCTGGCCGGAAAGCCGATTGCAACGCACTGACGAGGAACCGACAAGCACTATTCTTTTCGTGGTCCGGCATAGACTGTTTAAGGGGGCAGAGACTACCGGAACGTTCATGTTTTAAAATGGAAAATCTTGGTACCAAGTGCACAAGCATAGTGAGTCAGCATTGTGAGTTGGCATTGAGAGTCAGCATTGTGAGTTGGCATTGAGAGTCAGCATTGTGAGTCCACATGTCATGTGTCACTCTTTTATATGATGAATAAACTATTGGGATCCTAATGCTATGATTACCTGAAGTGTTTTAACTGTTCAGTATCTGAGACCTTGTTGACTGCCTAGAGTATTGTTATTATTGATCCTTATTATTGTTTGTAACTTGACTGCTTGTATTGTAAATTCCATGGCTGTTGTTGATAAATCTATGAACTGCATTTCTTCATGGGCACTTTGCGCCGTGTTATTTTCTTACTGTCATAGTGGTAATGAAAGACGGGTGTCTCACCTCTTTCCTATATTTCTGTATTCTCTGTTTTATATTCATATTTGATAAAAGATCGTGAAGAAGATGATGAGGAATCACACCTTGCCGATGGGGTTGGGAACCTGGACAACATTTCTTCAATTTTCCTAGGAGTGCATCAGCATGGAGGCATTGATGCCTGTTGTATCAACCGGGACACTGAATGTCATGCGCATATGGGGTTGCGGACTTGTCTGCTGGTAGTACCCATCCCTGGGTTACTACTCCTCCCTTTTAATGTTTTTATTTCCGCTGTATTTTATTTGACTCTGTAATTATTATATCCTATGTCATCAGTGATTCGTGTAAGTTGGCTATGAAATATATATATAAAGAATGTGACGTCATTTCATTGGTTGTATTAAGGGTTGAATACATCTACATTTCATTTATGGCTCGTATTTTCTATTTATGCGTAAATGTGAAAAACAGAAATAAACTTGTAAATTTTGAAACTACTGTTGGTATAACCGTGACGCACCTGGATCTAGTAACTGTGGTGTAATGACGATTGCGTTGTAGTTGGTATATTCAGGGGCGTTACAATCTTCCACTTTCACTCTGACTTGGTGATAACCCGATCGCAGATCGATCTTTGAAAACACGGCTGCTCCCTTTAATTGGTCCATCAAGTCATCTATCCTCGATAATGGGTACTTATTCTTGATCGTGACTTTGTTCAACTAACGATAATCCACGCATAACCTTGAAGTACCATCTTTCTTCTTAACCAACAACACCGCTGGGTCTCACTAATTGCTTTTCCAGAAGCTCTTCCAGTTGCTTCTTGAGTTCCACTAACTCTGCTGGTGACATACAGTAAGGCGCTATGGAAATAGGTCCGGCTCCAGGTACCAAGTCAATAGCAAATTCAACTTCTCGTTCTGGTGGCAAACCAGGTACATCATCAGGGAAAACTTCAAGAAATTCTCATACAACAGAGATTACGTCCGCGTCAACTTCACTCTCGACCTTCAAAGAAGATATCAGCATATATCCTCGAGCTCTTTCTTTTAAGAAAGCTTTCACTTGGTTAGTGGTCAAAAGTCTAAAATTCTCATCCAAAGGAAAAACTATTGTTTTTCTAGAACAGTCTAACAGGATATGGTTAGCAGATAACCAATTCATTCCTAATATCACATCTAATTGAGATAATGGTAAACAGATCAAATCGACAGAAAAGATTCGACCTTCCACAATTAAAGGACAACTTAGGCAGACTTTAGCAGTAACGATTGGTTTTACAGTAGGAGTCGAAACAATTAAATCAAATGGCAAAGAAGACACAGGTAAACTAAGTCTTTTCACACAGTCATAGGAGATGAAAGAATGAGTCACACCAGAATCATACAGTACAATTAAAAGATTACCTTCAATGATACCTTCTCCTTGTATCAGATCCTCGGATTTAGAGGCCTCAGCACCACTCAGGGTGTAGACTCTACCTCCAGCCTGTGGTTTAGAGGTTCTAGCCGCATTGACGGATGGTTCTGCCTTGGTCTGGTTACAGTCTCGAGAAACATGACCAGGTTTCCTACACTGAAAGTAAATAATTCCTTTGATTGTGCAGTCTCTTGTAAAGTGCTCATTTCCGTACTTCATACACCTCGGAGTAGACGCCACATTCTGACTCGTCTTTCCTGGACTTCCAGTTGGGCTTCCTCCCTATGGTCTTTGTTGCTGTTGGCTTCCAGATGGTCTGGAATAGGGCTTCTTTTGATAACGACTTGCGTTACCACCACCTCCTCTTTGGGACTGAATTGGCCCAAAATTTTTGTTTCTCGTATCTCGTGTTTGGTCCAAACTTTCCAATCGACAGCATGTGTCAAGTAGCTCGGAAAACTGAGTGATCTTCAGAGCTATGACAATCCTCTTGACATCATGTCTCAGGCCTTCTTCAAATTTCTGGCACTTCCAGATCTCATTTGGTTCGTGTTGAAAATAGGTCGAAAACCTCGACAAGCTCTCGAACTTGGCAGCGTATTCGCTAACAGTCATACCTCCTTGTCGCAAACCCAAAAATTCCATTTCTTTCGCGTGCCTAGCACTTTCAGGAAAATACTTGTTCAAGAATCTTTCTTTAAACACCTCCCAAGTTATCACTCTATTTGCAGCTTGCAGCAGCCTTTGATCTCCACTCCACCAATGCTCCGCATCTCCCATCAGCATAAATGCAGCATAGGTCACCTTCCTATCATCAGCACAGTTCATGCCAGTAAATATTTTCTCCAGCTCTTGAATCCACAATGTAGCTTTCTCCAGATCAAACTCTCCTTTGAACTGTGGAGGGTTAGCACGATGAAATCCCTCTAAGTTCTGAGCATCCGTCGTAGCTTTTAGCTGTTGTGCTGCTCTAGCCTGTTGAGCTGTCTGCTGATTCTGTTGTAGCATTGCCTCAGCCATTTTATGTATTGCCTCAATAGCAGCAGCCATACCGCCTTTACGAGCCATCACTTCTTTCAAATCAAACTACGCAAAACACAGAGAAAGTCAGACGTATCCTTGCGAATACCAAACAATGGAAAATCACAGAGAATCACACAGCATAAACAAGACAGTCCAAAATCACATGACCCAAAAGAAACATAACCGGGAGCTCTGATACCAAGACAGTGTAACGCCCCTTTTTCTAATCCAATACTCACGAAGAAGGAACGTCACACTATTATATTTCTATATAATCGTAAAACATAAAGTAAATTATACTACAGAAAATAGTGCTGGTTTTGAATTTCATAACCCAGTGTATTAATGCTTGTTCAATTTATTTTAAAACTTTCACTACATTATTATTATTTTTTGTAAGTCCTTATAAGTAGTACAAGAGTAAATTAGAAAATCCCTGTTATAGCGAAATTTCAAACATTGAACAGTTATAGTACAATCAACAAAAATTAAACCATACATCAGAAATACATTATCATAATCGTACGTACAAGCCTGTATTAATTACAATTCCAAAATATGCACAAAAAAGCAAAATATGTACCCACCCCAAGAGATACAATATATGTATATACCCATCAATCTAATAACACGTCAGGCTCCCACAAAATAAACGGACAGCCAACAGTAGCCGCCGATAGAAAACAGTCCCTAAGACTGACGAGATCAAGAAGGAACCGTAGATGGGTCCTCCTCGGGGTCCTCTTCGTCCGACGAAACATCCATCGGAGCGATAGAGCAACGAGCGGGAGCCCGAGTAGTAGACAAGAAGGAGTCATCACGTGGGGTGTAATACATATCCACCCACATGTCTCTCACAGGCAGGTAAAATTCCAGCCATACAAAAGCATGGAAATCAAAAATGGACGCATCATAACGTCCCCCATGCTAAGGACACAGTCAGCTCGCCATGATAAATGCAACGGTCAGTCTGTACGTTGATATGTCAGCAATCCGGACCACCATGAAAGTTGATCTGCATGTAGCCAAAGAATCCACAGGGGCGAGACGACATCCTCAGCAACCTCGGTCTTAGTCAAGATACGGCCAGAAACCTTGAAACTCAGTGGTTTCCTTGTCCTCCTCACGAACGTCTTCGGACAATCATATGATAATACACAATAGCAGAATATATAGTGAAGAGGTGAGATACTCGTCATTCATTACCAATAATAGCAACAAGAAACTAAACGGCGCTGAACGCCCACAAATGACACAGCTTGTACATTTAATCACAATAGTATTATAATTTACAATAAAAGCAAAATAACAACATTTACATAACAAAGACACCATCGGCAGTCAACAGTTCAAGTAACCAACAATTATTACAAGGATAACAGTAACCATGTTTCACAGTTATTAATGCTCATGAGTTATGCAACTGACAGTTCACAATGCAAAAGTGTATCAAAAACCCTACTCTATGGAGCTAGACATAAACATTTTCAGAGTGAATGATCAAGGAGTAATACCAGTATATCGTTAGCCTTTAAAAATACTGTGTGCTTTAGTTCATAAAAAGTTTGCACAATAGCTTATACATGGTATCTCGATAGTTGATCACGATATAGGACAGCGTATCAGACAAGATCGTTGGTGTGTCGCATTGGTCTATCCCACGGCCCTAGTGGAGCTACCACTGTCTATTGTGAGACACCCACACCCTGACGCCCCCAAGGTCGACAACATATGACACCTATGCTTAGTCTATTCGCACTCGCATATAGGTGTTATTCAAACTCTTGGGCACTTACAACCTTTCTAACAATGTCCAACGGATAATGTAACACCCCAATTTTTGTTTAATTACGATTTTGCCCTTATTGTACTGTTTTCTGATTTCTGTGTGTTATAAAATTAATTTGACTATTTCGTAACTGTATTTGATTGTTTCGTGTGATTTGCTCCGAGTCAAGAAAATAATAATTTTCGGGCCGGGGAAAATCTTGTTTGATTATTTGGAGCTGGACGATCTTACTAAACCCAATCCGAATAATACATATATCAATCTTTTAATTTTTAGAATTTTTCTGTATAATAAAAATATTTATCGTGCAGAAAAATCTGTGGGACTCACGTTTGGCTTGTGGGACCCACGTTTGGGTTTGTGGACCCCACTTTTAGGAAAAAAATTTACCAACATAAAAGGCTTGTAAAATTCTAAACCAAAAGGTTAAAAATCTACAAAAAATTATTAGACTTAGTAGATTAGTTAGTTTAAAACCTAACTTAATTGAATAATTAGTCTAAAACTTAATTAAGTTAATCTAAAGGGGTTTGAGTGATAATTAAATGGACTAAAACCTAATTAATTTTTACCATATTATAGTCTAGTATAATTAAGAAGGAGATTAGTGTTTCTAAATAAATAGATGATTAACTAAATAATAAAGGAACCTAGCTAATTTTTTAATTAAACATAACTAGGAGGATTTAAGCATATAAGTTATTATTAAAAATCAATCAAAATTGATTGATTCTCCTATAGCATTTTCGGCCTTATGCATGAATTATGCACTCAAAATTCAACAAGGAAGCAACCAAGAAGTTGCTAAAAGCTTAGTCATTCAATCCAAGTCATCAAAGGCTAATAATTAAGCCAAAATTGTCAAAAAGGTGGTTAGCTTTTTGTTTGATGCTCTACGACCATGCATTTTTGGGGGAGGGAATTATTCACTTTATCATCTTCATTTCAATCATTCTATCTTTCTTATCTCTCACTCTTTTCTCTCCTACCCAAAGAACACCAAAGAAAATTCCTAAGTTCCCATTTTCTCTACCATTCGGTCAAGCCTCTTCAATACACTTCCATCCATCAAAAATTGCATCCAACTTCATTTTCTAAATCTAAACCATATTCTAAGAACATCTCTAGTTGTGAGTTTTTGCTAAATCATCCATTTGGAGCTTGGAAAATCACTTTGAAGCTTCTTTCCTATAAGGTGAAAATTCTTGTTTCTTGTTTCTAATTTTATTTTTGATGTTCTAAGCCATGATTGATCCATGGTTTATCTTTTTCATCCATAGTTTATGACTTTATAATTTGTTTAAGCTTGTTAGGATTTTTCTTGAAGCTACACAAAAATTTCTAAGGAGGAGTCCAAGGAGATCTTGTCTTCTTTATAGGTAAGAGGGAGATTTAATCTCATCAACCATGTGTGGTGGTGAGAAAATGGATGTAATTGTGGTGAAGAATCCATAAGGATTCATTCACTTGGTTGTTTGTTTTGTGATTAATTTTGTGTGCATGTTTATTGTCTTTTCTAGTTGTGATTAATTTTGTGTGCATGTTTATTGTCTTTTCTATTTGTGATTTATTATGCATGCAAGCATGTTTATAGCTTTGATATTTGGTATGTGTTTTATTATTGCTTTAATATATGGTATGTGTTCATAAATATATGTATATGTTCATAGATCTATGATAATTATTGTTGGATGTGCAAATATGTTGAGATTTGCAAAAGTGTTCCAAAGAACACAAGATGAAGAGCTTATGGTTTTGACTATGAAAAGAGAACCAATATGTTCTCAACCATTTTCTAAAAAAGTAACCAAATTGATTTAATTAAGTTAAAGGATTTTTCAATGATTTAATGGATGAAAAATAATTTTAAATATGGTTTGTATAAAAGTGGTGATTTTCGGCCAAAATACACTTTTAATGTTTAATTGATCCAAAAATTATTTTCTAAGTGTAAACTAGTTAGTTAACCTAAAAAGAATTCATTTACAATGGATTTTCAAGAAATAAATAAGTAAACAAATTTTTATTAGAAGTCTAGTATAGAAAAGAAATAAATTTTAGATACTTGAAAAATACTTACCTTTGAGTTTTAAAATATGTTAGCAATTTTCAAAGTGTATTTTATGGTTATAATAAAATAAATGAATTTTTAAAAAGAAAACGTAGAAAATATCATTTAGTGGATTTTCTAAACGAAATGCTGTCAAAATTGATTAAAAATGAGCAAGTATTGAAGAATGTTTCAAAATGTCATTTAGAAAGCAAGGAAATATTTTACGTAGTTAAAGAATAAAATTAACTATAGAAGAATTTATTAAAATCAAATTTTTGGGAAAAACGTCAGAAATTATTACTTAGAGTAATTTTTGTAAGAAAAATAGAATATAATATTCAAATAATGTTTTTAGTTTGGAAAGTTTAAAAAATTTAATTTGGAATGTCAAGAAATATTTTATATAGTGAAAAATAGTAGAAATAGCTTACGCGTATTTAAAATGGTGATTTTTAAACTACGCGATTGAGAAAATGATTTAAAAATGTTATGCGATTGAGAAAACGTTGAAAAATATTTACGTAATTGAAAAACGTCTGTAAAATGTGACGTAATTGTGAAAATGGGATAAAATATTTATGCGACTTATGGAAACAAGAATTTTTACTTGTCGGGTCAAAGTGGTGGACCCGGACACGTTAGGAAATAGTATTGTCAAGTGGAGACATACTGTTTTTTTGATACGAAGGGTATTTCTATAATTATGATGACAATGAGGATATTTATGTAATTATGATTCATGGTGATACTGAGGGTATTTTTGTAATTATGGATCATTACATACATAGAGTGGTATGTCAATTTGGTTGAAATTGACGATTGGTGATGAGATGAATTACACCGTATTGCGGGTGTGATAGGCGTAGTGTGTTCATGTGGAGAACTTGGAGGCGTTAGTGTGCAGTAGATTCCACATGTGGACAGTTGGTAGCTCCTCTGGGCCGTGGTAACTGAAAAACACACACTAGCGATCTCAACAAATACTATTCTTAATCAGGATCTATTGGGGACTGTCTGGTACTATGCCTGGATGTACACGACGTGTTTGACTGTGTACTATTCACACGACGTATTTGACTGTGTGTCATTCACACGACGTATTTGACTGTGTGCTATTTACACGACGTATTTGACTGTGTAATAGCTGGTTGAGGCACTCGATGTGCGGACATGTCTCTGGGATCATTCTCTCTCGATGTTTGTGTTTAGCTCCATGGAGTAGGAATGAGTCCGAGTACATGGCATATTTAATCTGCATCACCGTGTGAATAATTATAATTTGATTTATGATATTTTGCATCTGTGACATTTATACTTGATTGAGATATGATATATGTTGTGCTAACATGATTTTGTTGCTTTAACTCGCTATATCCGTATGTTTTGTCGTTTTCTATCGCTATCTTTGGTAATGATGTAGATTGTCTCATCTCTTTGTATATATTTTCTCGTATTATTATTTATGTTCCGTAAAGTCGTTGAGGAAGTGGAAGGGAGCAACCGTTGGATTGTCAATACAACGAGGAGCAAAGAACCGAGTGACCGGCTCGAGGAAGGTGAACCTCGAGATCATCCATATCATATGGATTGATTGCAGCGTGGTATGATGTTACAGTATTTCGCTCATCTTCCGATAATCTTCCCGAGGAGGATTCTTCGGAGGACCGAACTTCTAGTGTTATGCTTGGGCTAGTTTATGGTTTGCTTTAAACCTAGTTCTTTGTTTTAATTAACTAGTTTATAATATGTAAATTATTTGTCTATTAAACACAAAATCATATGTATAATTATGGTGTGTATGTAATAGTTTGTTTTATTTTATGTTCTGTTTATTTTATAATATAATGTTAAAAAAAATATTTTTACAACTTATATTATTATATATTACGTAATAATTTATAACTTGGGTAGAGGTTATTATTATTGTTCGAAAATGTGACATCCCTATTAGGGTGTGACAGATAACACATATGCATGATGGCACAATGTCAAATCACATATGACACCTACTCTTAGTCTATTCGCACGCGCATATAGGTGTTATTCAAACTCCTGGGCACTTACAACCTTTCTAACAATGTCCAACGGATAACACATATGCATGATGGCACAATGTCAAATCACATATGCTCATCACAAGACTTCACAATGGTATATATATATATATATATACATACACAAATTCACCCATTGATGTCATCACCTCAAGGTGTTTTTATAATCCATATCTATCAAATGTTTATCCCACATAGGGGTCCACTATAGCATAGAGTCAAATTCTATATCAATACCAATTTCTAATTTTTCATTCGTTATTATGGTCCATATTATGGATTCCACTTTATCAAGTTACATGATATTGATTTAATTTGACAACTTTGGGTCACTTTAATTCCTTATATTCATGGCATTCAAGAATCTTTGAATCTTCATTCTTTCACCACAATAGGCATTAATTCATTATCACTAATTCTTTTAATCCCATTAGTTCATCGAAGTCAATTTATTTCCATCTTAATTAGGTCAAAACTGTGGTCCTCATTAGGTTCTCAAGTTCAATGTTTGATTTCATTTTTATGTATTAGTATCTTGCTTTTAATCCACTTTAAGTGTTTACTTCAAGTCCTTCCAAACTCACACACTCATGTTCTTTCTCTTAGATAAAATTCTCCAAGATACCAATTTAGTCTTTGATTAATTATCTTTACACATTATGAATCCCTAATTGTCTTCTAATGTCCAATTACCAATTTTTTTCATTCAAGTCACAAACTTCCACCATTTTCCTTTCCCATGGCCGTGAGCCATCATAGTGCTAGGGGTCCAAATTTTCTTTTCTCATTTCTTTCTTCTTCCATTAATCCTTGTCCACTCAAATATCACTAATCAATTAGGTTACAAAAATTTTAAGCATTTCCACCCCACCAATGGGGACTTGGCCGTGAGCCTCCATGCCTCAAGCAAGGGGCTTTAGTCCCAACCTCATCAATTTCAATCCATCACAATTATTACAATGGCAATAAAAATCAAACCTATCTAACAAATTAATTAAAAGAATGAAAATTTAAAGAATCAATGGTAAGAAAATGAAATAGCAAGAGTAACCCCTATTAGGGTTTCTCACAAATCTTCAAACAACAAGTCTCCAACCACCATTTTTGGTTGAATAGAGTGGTCTCCCTCTTACCAAAGAGGAGAGCACGAAAATGGCCTCCAAAGTGCTCCTTGTGATCTCGGTTTTGGCTCCTCAAAACCCTAGAAAACATCCTCAAAGAATCAACACCATAACTTGAAAAGAAAAGCATGCTTGACCATGAAAATGGTCTTGGAACACGAAAAGAAGAAGAGAAGCGAAGAAAGTTATGATTTTTACCTTAAAGTCTCAAACTTTGTTCTTGAAGAAGGATGGTGAAGATGAAGGATTTTGAAGTAGGATATGAAAGGAAAAAGACTTAGAATGATGAAGAGAAGCTAAGAATGGGATTAGTGAAGCAAGAAAACGAAAATGGTGTGGGTGGAAGAGGCAACCCGAAATGGAGAGGAAGAGAAAATGGAAGATTTTGGTGAAACTTTGTAAATAAAAGTGGTAGAGATGGTGATGGAGAGTAAGGAAATATGATTAATGAAGAGAAAAGAGAAGAAAAATGAGAGGAAGAGAGGCTGCAAATTTTGTGTGGCTATGGAGGTTCTAGAGAGAAGGGAGAGCAAGGAAGAAGATGAAGTTTCTAGAGAGATAAGTAACTAGGTTAAAGTGAGATAGTTTGGAGTGTTTTGGTTAAGTGAATGAAACCAATTTCCCCCCCTTGGCCAAGTGGTTGCCCCAGCATTGAGAGAGAGGAGAGAAGGAATTGCTAGCTTCTCATGTAAGCCAAGGGCATTGTGGTCATCTTGGGTCAAAGTTTCTCAAAGAAGCTTTTTGAATAGTGTTCAAATTTGAATTAAAGTGACTTGATTAGACATAAAGTAGATTACATTAGGATAAGGTGATAGGATTTTTATTACATGCTATTATCCAATGGGTAATAGTTACAGTCGGCAGAAGTCAGTATTAATTAATCTGATGGATAAATTTTACGCAGTGTTTTATTATTTTATCTGTTAAAATTTTTTGAAAAACGCAAAATCTTGTAAACTGTGTCCAGCCTTAGGTTTAGTAAGATCCCCCATCGACGTTTTCATAGTTCAAGGTTCTCGGAGAAAATATCTCATTTCTTCGGCTCCCCTCAGCGAGCACATAAAACGAAGAATATATTAAAATATTCGATGTTTCCAGAAAAATCCCAGAAAATTTTCAAAAATTACAAATATTATGAAACGACTATTCGTCCTATAATTTTCCAACTTTTGGAGCATTATAGTCGTTTTTCCGACTCTGCTCAATATGTACGCAAAACGAAGAATATATTAAATTATTCTGCATTCTCAAAAAATTCCAAAAAAATCCCAGAAAATCTCAAATATTATAAAATGAATATCTATAATGAAATCAATAAATTTTTGGGTGTTACACTAACTGTTGTGCAGCTCTCTCTTACTGTTGAGTAGTCTGCTGGTTCTGTTGCAGCATGGCTTCAGCCATCTTTTGAATTGCCTCGATCGCTGTAGTTATATCCCCTTTACGAGTCATATCTCTTTTCTAGTGAAACTATACAAAACACAAGGAAAAGTCATATGCATCCTTTCGGAATACCAAACACAGAGAATCACACAGTACAAACAAGACAGTCCAAACCACAAGACCCAAAAGAAAACTCAAACTGGGGCTCTGATACCAAAACCAGTGTAATGTCCCTTTTTCTATAGGGAGAAGAGGGAACGTCACACCATAATAAAATTAAACAAAAGGTGAAAAAATAAATAAATCGTGAATTAAGACCCGATTCATTATATATATATATATACATACATACATATCGGGTACCGAGTATTTAATATTATTATATATATATATACACATACATATCGGGTCTTGAGTATTTACTATTATTATTATTATTTTTATATATAATAATAATAATAATTAATATTTAGTACCTAATTATTATATTTTTTACGATTGAAGACGTTTATATATATATATATATATATAAACGTCTTCAATCGTAAAGGCATAATGATCGGGTACTAAATATTTATTATTATTATTATTATTATTATTATTATTATTATTATTATTATTATTATTATTATTATTATTATTATATATTGTTGTAGTGATAGAATAGTAAATTATAGTCACAATAAAAATCAACATGAAAATGAATCATACATCCACATAATATATATATATATATATATATATATATATTTGCATTAAGTCTGTTTAATTACATTATTAAGTATACAAAAAGTAAAAGCTTTACCTACCCCAAGATGTGTATAAATATACAGCCCATCAAAATAACAAAATATTAGGCTTCCCAAAAAGATAAACGGATAGCCATCAGTAGCCACCGACAGTACCAGCCCCACCTAAGACCGACGAGAAGGAACCGTAGCAGGATCCTCCTCAGGGCCTTCCTCGTCAGATGAAATCATCATCGGAGCGATCGAATTACGAGCCAAGGCTCGTGCAGTAAATGGCAATGAATCCTCTTGTGGGGTGTAATAAAGATCATCCCACAAATGACGGATAGGTAGGTAAAAATCTAAATGAACAAAAGCAATAAACTTAAAAACAGGCGGGTCATAGCGACCCTAAACTAGTGACACTGTCAAGTCCCCATGACAAATACAACGGTCCGTGCGCAGGTTTATATGCCAACAATTAGGACCTCCATGGAAAGTCATCATCGCATATCCCAAAAATCTACGTGGACGAGATGACATCTTCAAACAAGCGCTAATTGTAGTCAGGCCAAAAACTAGGGAACTCAGGCACTTTCCCTTCCTCGCGAACGTCTTCTCAGAAGCACATAAATAAAACAGAAACACAAGTATATAGGAAAGAGGTGAGACACTCAGCATTCAATACCAATACGACAGTAAGAAAACAGAACGACGCAGGACACCCACATAACATCACAACATACATATATCAAGTAATAAATAAGCAATAAAAGGGAAACAAGTAATAACATCTCAAACAAGTAGCAGTTCATCAATCAGATAACTATTACAACGTTAAAAGAGATAATTTAGTAGTTATGGACACTCATGTCAGAAGAAATATGAGACCGACAATGTATGATGCATAAGGTACCAAAATCCTACTCCATGGAGCTAGACATAAACATTCGGAGAGAATGATCAAGGAGTCATGCAAGTATCTCGTTAGCCTTCAAATAAAGTGTTCATCATAAAAATAATCTTTTGCACAACATGGCTTATACATGGTACTCTCAACAAGATCGCGATATAGGACAGTGTCTCAGTCCGAATCTTCGGGGTGTTTACATCGGTCTATACCACAGCCCCAGTAGAGCTACCACTATCTATTGTGAGACACCCGCACCCCGATACCCCCAAGGTCAACAATATGACCTACACTTAATCTACTCGCACCTGCACTAAGGTATAATTCAATCTCCTAGGCATGCACCGCCTTTACAACAGAGTCTAACGGACTTTCACAAATGCATGATAACTCAATGCATATCATGTATATTCGTCAATAATATACTTCTCATGAAGATACCAAAATATGGTCAAATTAAACATCAACAAGTCTTTAGTCTCACACATGGACCCACAATGACATATAATCAATTCTCAATAACAACATACATTTATAAGGTTCAACACAACCCATAATTTCATTTTATGAATCCAACATTCCTAATTACTTAAGTCTTGATTAATTACATAAGTCTAGGTCAAATGGACCCTTGAGGCCGTGGCCTCTCAAAACAAGATTCCAACCATTTTTCTTCCATCACATTATGGATTTCATAACACTAAATTAGTTAAATCATAAAGTTACACAAAAACACCACTTGGACCCCAAAAACTCCCTAGAGGCCGTGAGCCTCCCAAGAGTATGAAGACTCAATTTTTCCATCACATGCATCAAACCTTTAACACCTAATTACTTAAGTTCCAATTCATACAAGAATCAAATTCAAACCCCCCAAAATATAGTCCAAGACCGTGACCTCCCCAAAGGGTAGGAAACCTACATTTTTCTATTCATCTAATCCAAGCAATCCAACATCATCAAGGCATTCAAAACAACCAACATTTCCATATAAATCAAATATACATAAAAGCATGAAAAACAAGCATACAAAGTGAGCAATCCATCATGGATTCCTCCATCAACAACCACTCAAAAGTTCCCTCACCACCAATAATGGTTGAAGTGAGTAAATCTCCCTCTTACCTAAAGGAAGAACATGAAAAATCACTCCTTGATGGTGTTTGTGATTTTCATCCAAAGCTCCACCAAACCCTAAGAATCATAACTCAAAGAATCAACACCAATGGCTTGGAAAAGAAAGGATCTATGGCCATGAAAATGACCATAGAAACAAAAAAGAAGAAGAGAAAGTAAAAAATCAATAGTTTACCTCAAAAGTTTCAAGTTTTGTTCTTGAAGAAAAGTGAAGAAAATAATGGATGTGGAAGATGATCTCCAAAGAGAAAAGTTTTAGAATGAGAAGAGGAGTGTAAAGATGGTAGTAGTGAAGCAAACAAATGGAGATGGCCACATGAATGGGGCTGCTGCCATGGAGAAGAGGAAAGGAAGAGAGTAAGAAGAAGAGAGAAAATGATGAAGAGGAAATGAAGAGAAAAAGTAATAACTTTTTGTGTTTTAGGATTTTGGAGTAAAGAATAATAAGATGAAAAATCAAATTTTTGGCTCCTCCAAGTCTCCAAAGACGCGGCACACAAGAGAGAAAGAGAGGGAGAGATTAGCTTCTCTTACAAGTTTTGGGCATTTTGGTCATTTTTGGTCAAAGCTTCCTTGAGAACCTTTGATTAAAATATCCTTATTTTTGAAATAAAGGTGATTTGATTTGATATAAAGTGAATTTTTGGATAAGGTGATAGGATTTCTACTACAAGCTATTATCCAATAGACAATTGGTTATAGTTGACAGAAGTCAGTGTTAGTTATCCAACAGGATATAAAATACACAGTAATTTTGATTTATCAGATAAAAATCTTAAAAAACATGAAACCTCATAAATCGTGTCCAGCCTCGAGTTTAGTAAGATTCCCCATCGACGTTTCCACAGATCAAGGTCCTCAGGAAAATATCTCATTTCCCCGACTCCGCTCAGTGTGCATGCAAAATGATGAATAATATTAAAATATTCCGAGTTCTCAGAAAAATCCAAAAAAATTCATAAAAATCACAAATATTATAAAATGACTATTTATCATGAAATTATAAATTTTCGGGCTATTACACTTCTCACCAAATGTTCAAGAAGAAAAGGAATTGGAATTTCTAGAACTTAAGTAAGGACACTTGATAGTGGGAGTTTGAAGAAAACGAAAGGCATTCTAACAAATTTCCTATTTGATGTTTTTAGGAGAATGCTCAATCTAGGCATGCTCCACCTATGGTTAGAGTGGATAAGATGTTTGAGAGCATCCAGTTTAGATTTCCTATGGCTTCTCAACTCCTTCTCTGTCTGCTTCTTGATTGGGGAAAATTATGATATTTATGATCCATGGAAGAAGAAGAATCTTGCTGAGTATGGAATTATTACTCAGTTCATGGCTCTTACAAGGGTCAATAACCAATATCTGATTAATGTGTTGTTGAAGATTAATGCCAAGCTTGGTGAGTTAAATTTATTGTTAGGCATTGAACATTCTTCTTCTGTTCCTCTTATTTCCTAAACTTCCACCCTCACTCTAGGTATAGATATGTTACACAATCACTAGTATAGTTTGATATTACTTGAATTGCAGTGGTGGTCAGCTCTAAACAGTGGCCCCTAATATCAAAGTATAGGATATGTGTTCATACCCAGTCTGCAAAGATTAAAATGATAGATAATTTGTTCAAGAAAATGTTTGAAAAGGAAAGATGATCTTGATTATGTTTGTTGTGTTTGTGGGGCTATTGACCGAAGAATTGAAACCATATTTGAGTTCTAGTACAAGATTAAAGAAAGTATAAGAATGTACATGGATGATTCAAAGAATATCAAAGAAAAGCAAATGTATTTAGAATTAAGATTGTTGAAGATGATCTCATGGTAATTGTAACCTCTGTGCACCCATGACAGATAAAGAAGATGAAACCTCATCAAGTAGAAGGATTCAATTTTCTTGTTAGAGATCTTATGGGTGAGTATCCCGGGGATTGTATCTTGGCTCATACCCTGAGATCTAAGAAGAAAACCATGATTATCAGCTTCATGCAAAATTTTCTTAACAAATATCCTAATGTTGGTGCTTCCTAAAGGGGGACACTACCAATTGAGTTTTAAACAAGGTAAGTGGAGAACATAACACTTTATGACTTTTACACTATGAAAACAGATAATAAATTTTAGCAATTGGAAGGGTTGAAATAATAGGTGAAGTGGAAAAGTATCTTTTTCTTGAGATACAAATAGTTCTTTTCAATTGTTTGTGAGGAAGGAGCTAGCGATTTATTATTATTATCTTGCCAAAAGATATGACTTAAGATTCTTTCAATTCTTATTAGATGAGAGTCACACTCTAAGAAATGAAATACTGATATGGTACAGTTCCTTGTTTAAGTACAAACACCTAGAAAGGTTGTATTGTCTGAAACCCTATATCAAAATCATGTTAGGAAAGTGTCTGATGATGTAAATCTTGTGCAGCCGAAGTTTCTAAAGTTGGGAACATCTAGACCTGTCCTCAAGCTCATTCATAAGTGGAATACATATTCTTATTATAAGAAACTTCTTTGATTTTATTGAAAACACTTTGCAAAAGGACACATATTTTAAAAAGGAAAATAATCATCATACAAGATTTGCGTATGATGAGCTCCTTGGTCTAGTTGGTTTCACTGTGGTACTCAATCTTACCCTAAAGAGAAGCATGAAGTTGGGAAATTAACAGAGTTATCCAAGACTTTTCAAATAAGGTAAATTAAATTTGGAGGACAAAATTTATAAAAGGAAGGGAGAATTGTAACATTTTGCCCAACCTAATAGTCCTGGTTAGTGTTATAATAGTTCAATAAAAATTGGTGAAAATTTCCTGATAGCTATGGCAATGACTTGGGTTGAGTTGAGCATAAATCTACAACACTGAACATGAGAGATAGCTCAAAACAACTTAGAAAATTATAAGATCATGGGCAAATGGTAAATACAAGATGAACACTAAGTTGAGAGTGTAAATAAAATAAATTAAACATTGAGAGCTTCCTAATTCAATCTAATAAGGTTTAATTTAATTCAAGGATGAATAATGAAGCTTAGTAACTAATAAAGGTGCCTATGATTATGTAACATCCTCCGTAGAGCATTACATTTCTGACTACCAGCTCATAATCTGAAGATCATTTTATAAAAGGTTTGAGTTATAAAATATGAGTTTTAAAATTTCTTTTTCTATTTTCTCCTTTGGTTGTTGTTATTGTTTTGTTTCCAACATGAGAGAATGAGTGAGTTGAGTGTGAAAAGGAAGGAAATAACCACAAATTCAAAGAGAAGAAGCTGGAGTCGTGAGTCATCCAACAAGTTGAGATATTTTGCTGAAACATTATATCTCTTAGAAACTCTTTAATCTTGCTAAATCAAGTTTCCTAACTTCCATAGATGTTATAAAAATCCTAAGATTCATCTCAACCCTAGTTTCATCATTTCCATAAGTTTCCATATATCATTCAAGTCAATCAGGTATTAAAACACTTACTCAGTATACTCAAAAATACTAAACTAACTCAGTTTATCCTCAAACTTCAACTACATCATACTTAGTTCGTTTGTGACCTAGCAATAAATTCTCCATATTTATTTCCTTTAACTTAGCCTTTAATGCCATTATTTGATACATTTTATGCTACTTTTCACCTTTAGTGTTGCACCAAAGTGTCTAAACTAACTCAGAAAGTCACAAAATTAAACAGACATGTCATACATGTATTATGCTACCTCTGTAACCATAAACAAGACTAACATGTTAAAGAAAATGTTACACATTAAATCATAGTTTTAATTCTTCCTACTCACTTACTCTATTTTAAAACCTTTTTCAGTTATCTTTGAGAGAGTATACTCTTTTCAATCTTTATTGTGATCACTTGTGAGGGTGGAGGATCCCTCTAAGAAATAAAGAGGTTTCTACATATAAGGGTGGATGATCTTGGAAGTCTAAGAAGAACTTAAAGCTTGCAAGGGTTTCTCAAGCACCTATTGAAGATTGAAGAATCCTGAGTGGATGATCTTAGGAACTAGATGTAGATCACAAGGGTGGTTGAACCAGTATAAATCTTGTTTGCACTCTTGTCTACCCTTATCTATTTACTTTGAAGCTTGTTTATTGGCTTTTCATATTTGTTACTTTATCTTCTACTCATTCACTTTCTTTGAAAACTTATGTGAGATTTTTTTGTTTTCATAAATCCATTCACCACATAAGAAAATAGTGTCAGCAAAAATAAGAAAAGGCTTGTTTGCAAAAAAAATTTGAAAAACTCAATTCACTCTCTCTTGAGTTTTGAAGCTAGTTAGTAAGAGTCACTGCTGTTAATTTTCATTTTAACACCATACCAATAGTTTACATTCATTTTCAATTGAGTCTTTATAGTTTTTTTCTTTTCAAATCAGTTCTCATAATCACATTTTTTTAATTGAGAAAAGATGACACTGTTATAGGATTGGTTTGGTAATTTAGATATTGTTTAAAAAACCAAGACATTAAACGATAAGAGAAATTAGGGTTTAAAGGAGAGAATCGAGGGATTGATTGAAATAAAGAAGCATTAAAGTATCACTCATAATCACACACTCACTAATTCAAGAATTCCACAGGAAGAATGATCAGAAGAAAAAAAAAAAGAAAAACAAAGGTCTTACTCTATTATTACATTCACTGTCTTCTTCCTCACTCAGGTTTTTTTCTTTAACACCTTGAAGTGTTGTATTGATTTTAAATGTGCAAGGTTTTTTGTTTTGTTCGTTGGAGTTTATGATCCTATAAAGCAAAAATTGTTGAGGGTATTTCTTGCAAACCTTAATGGTTTTGCTCATTTGGTAAGATACAACTTATATAATTTGACACACATGTTGACTTAAATTGTTTTTAATGGGTAGATCCACTTGGAAGTCGTGCTGCTTAAGCACTTTGCTTTCATTGAAATTATTATAATTAGTATTCACTAACAAGTCATGCTCAACAATGCATAGGAATTGACAGTCCAGTATTTGTAGAAAGCACCATTGGAATTGTCCTTGAATTTATTAACTTGGTTTCTCTACTCTGAAGTTTCTCACCATCCTCAACGAAAATTATACAGCCTACGATGGTAAGAACAAATTACATTTAGCATGTGAATGTTTGTTCATTTTAGCCATTAATTGATTTTTCATTAATTATGATCCAATTGTATTTTACTCTACAAAATATACCTTATAATTTGAAGAGCAAGTTTAAATATTGTTTTATTTTATAAGTAAGCATCATCTTTTAGGACAAATCAAGTTTAAATATTATTGTAAGCATCTCATACCAGTTTGTAAGCACATATTTATTTTTATCACTTTATAAAATATTTGTATTATTCATGTGCTAAAGATAATGGGAAAATATTAATTTGACACTTTTATGCTGAATAATTTAATGCATAATCAAACTGATACAAATTAATATAATTATGTGGGTAAACGACTAAAATATTGTTACATTGCCCAATGTATAAAATTTTCTAATAAAAGGATAGACTTATCCATCTACATACATTTTAATTTCTTTGAATTTGTATTAAATAATTATTAGTTATTGTATTAAATAAATATTAGTTATTTTAAAATAAACTCACCATACGTTGCATGAGTACAAATCCAAGTATTCAAAATAGCTATATTCAAATAGCGTTGTGTAAGTTATTTATAAGCTATTTATAAAATTTTGAGAATTGGAATTTATAATGCTATTTTAATAAAAACAGATCGCCAAGGTAGATTGTAACAGCGAGACTAAGGGCAAGAAATTTCATTTCTAAATCGCACTTCTTATTTTCATGCTCTTATATTTATTATCTCTTCATTACTCCTAACATCGTTATTACACCGAATTTTTTTTCTTTTCTTTCTTCCTAGTTGTGTCTACTTTCTTGATTCTTAAGCTGACCAATCACTTGGTGTTACACGGCTGCATCGTCAAGTCTAACTAACGAAGTTTCTTTATTTTTACTTGCATGCAACCCTAAAATTAAGTGATTCGAGATATTCTAGTCGAGAATATACAAAGTAGATAAAACATTTCAAGATATGCATATTAGATTAAGTCATCATGGAGTCAAGTGTCCAATATGTAGATAACTGTCAGCAGTACCCATCTAGAACCGGGCACCACAGGCTCTAACAATATACACCACACACAAAATAAGGGTTTAACAAATACAAGTTAACCCTACAAAAGTGGTGCTATCAAGAAAAATAGATAAAGCTCATGGTGGGTGCTACTACATCATATCCACTAGTCGGTAGAATGAACAATATAAGCGATTATGGCTAGCACGAACCCGTCAAGCTTTGGGACATTACCCAAACATAGTGAATCTCAATAATAACAGTGAATATCGACATAGCTACAGTTGATGACCTAAATGTGAATGGCAATGGTCTTGGTTTTGATGATCAACAAACAAGAAAGTAATGGTTTTGATGATAACAAACAAGGACAAGAAATGAAAGTGCAATGATCAAGTCCAAGGATCTTCAAGATTAGCTTATAGGACTTAGATCTTGTGTAAAGGTATTTGAGAATCACACTAAGCTCAAACATGTTTTTAAATCTTTACAAATGATTTTTACATGCTAAAATGTTCAACAAACAAGTTTTGAAAAGCTAGTCTTGGTGGTAGTTCAAATCCATGAAAAATAGTCAAGTTTGTGTTTTGTAAAGCTGACCTTTGGTCACTCTCTTGATCATAACTTACAAACTATTTTGAGTTTTGTTCTAAAACTTATTTCATATGAAAACAGACTCAAATACCTTTCCAATGACTGGTAATTTGTTTAAAATGGATAAGAAATGAAGAAGTTATGACAATTTAAAGTTAGCTTTCAAAATCAGAATGCCATAGCCGAATATGGGAATATGCATAACCAAATATGGCTTCTTTATATTTGATTATTTGGTATTTCTAAACATAACCACCTGTTTCTAAATGGCCATATTCGAATATGGCATAACTCATAACAGATTATGAGTATTTCATAACAGGTTATGAATTCCTTCATATTCGAATATGAGTAATCCCATAATAGGTTATTTTGCAAACCAGAAACATTGGAAACTCTTCTTAGATGCCATAACTGATTATGGCTTTTGCCATAACAAATTATGAACACGTTCTGAACTTTTCCCCAACAGTTCTATTGAGCACTAAATGCCCTCCACAAGCCTCCAACGGCTCTTAAGTCTCTTGGGCTATAAATGAAAGCTATTGGGCATTGATTAAGAGTTGGAAAACATTTAGGAAAACATTCTAAAAAACATTCTTGAGCATTAAATACGAGTTTTCTATCATTTTCATCATATACTCTGTTTTGAGCTTTAAAGTGTGATTTCTTGATACCCATAGTACTTCAATTTGTATTATCCAATCTTTGAAAGAGTTTCTATCATTCAAACACTTTGTATAATTTGTAAAGAGTGTGAGGTATCCCTCTAGAGAAAAAGGGTGAGGTATCCCTTATTTGTAAAGGTGAGGTATCCTTCTAGAGTTGAAAAGGGTGAGGTATCCCTTGTTGTAAAGAAGGTGAGGTATCCTTCAAAGGTTGTAAAGGGGGTGAGGTATCCCTCTAGTAAAAAGGGTGAGGTATCCCTGTTTTGAGGCTCAAGCACAAAGGGTGAGGTATCCCAAGGTGTGGTGAGTGCTCTATTGTGTAAAGGTTTTCAAGCACCCGTTCAAGCTTGAAGTTTAGTGAAAAATCTCGAGTGATTTGCTTGAGGACTGGACGTAGGTCACAAGGGGTGGCTGAACCAGGATAAACCCTTGTGTTTGTTTTTCTCTAACTCTATCTCTTTACATTTGTGCCTTAATTATATATACTTAAGTTTAATTTGATATATATAGCTTATTTGCTTGACTTATCCTATAGCCCAAGTAGTATTTGAGAAATCTCTATTAGTTGTACCTTTGTCAAGTTTATTCCGCTGCAAGTGTTGATTGAAAGTATTAAAATGAATAATTTCTCAAAGTTATTATGAAAATTTGTAATCACCCAATTCACCCTCCTCTTGGGTGATGGTTGTCATGACTAACAATTGGTATCAGAGCTTCGTGCTCTGGTGAAAGCTTAACCGCTTAGAGTTAAAGATCCTTGTTTGTTGGCAACCATTAAAAAGCTTTTCAAAATGGAAGGTTTTGAAATTAATAAACCATCATTCTTTGATGGTGTGAATTTTGTTTATTGGAAAGTTAGAATAGAGATTTATATGCAATCTATTGATATTGATTTGTGGGATATTGTGCTTGATGGATTTACTTGCAAATCTAAACAAATTTAGAATGATTATGACAAGAAATATTTTTCCTTGAACATTAGAGCAATGCAAATCTTAAGAAGTAGTTTGGATGATGATGCTTATGCTAAAATTAAGAGTTGCTATAGTGCTAAAAATATATGGGATGCTCTTGATTCTATTTATCTTGCTAACAATGATTTCTTGCATAAAGTTGTATATAGAGAGAAAGAAGAGCAAAAACCTCTAGAGGAAGACAACATTGAAAAATGTCCTCAAGAACATGTTCAAAGGAAGAAAATGAGCTCAATGCCTCTTGGTGATGATGGTGCTTCATTTGAAGAAGAGGTAAAGCAAAATAAAATTGAGAAAGAAGATGTTCTTGAATGCTTGATGGACAACAATGAGGAAGAGCCAAGTATGTTAGAAATTTAGACTACTTCCTATATGGCTCAAAAGGATTTTGAGGTAAATAATGATAAATTAAATTATAGTCCTTCCTATTATGAGCTACAATGTGCATATGATGAATTATATGATGGTTTGTTGAATTTAGAAAAGAAAAACATATCTTGTTTGGAAAACATTTCCTCAATTGAAAATGAAATTGAGACTTTGAAAAATGAATATGCTTTTCTTGATGAGGAAATGCCTTTGAAAAGTGCAACCTCAACTTCTTGTAAAAAGTGCATTGATTTAGAAAATCAAGTTGAGGACTTATCTTTTGAATTTGTCAAAGCTAATGATTCTAATTGCTTACATTCTATGCTTGTTAATGAGAATAAAATCAATGTTATTCCATATGAAAATTTAAGCAAGACTTATAGCAAAAATAGTTTAGAATGTAAAAATAACAAAAGGTTTAAGTTTTCCAAATAATGATTTTCAAAAGACCAAATCATCATTGAATTCAATTGTTTGTAATTTTTGTGGTCATTTAGGACATATTTCTCATTTGTGCAATTATAGAAGAAATCCTTATATGAGAAATAACTTAGTTTGGGTTCCGAAAAGTCGTAAAAGTTCTAGTACTAACATTCAAGGACCCAAGATGAAGTGGGTACCAAAAAGCCCTCCTTGTGTTTCAATTATGCATAAAATTTCTCAAAAGGATGGACAAATTGGTCAAAGAATAGAAGAACCATCAAGAAGAATTCTTCCAAAGCCTAATGGTAGAAATTTTGGTCAAAGAAGGAAGATGACTTCAACCAAAGCTTCTCAAGTACAAAATGTAGAACTTGTAAAGTTCAAAACTCCAAAAGAGAAACAATGGGTAAGAAAAAATATTTCCTTGATTACAAAGGCCAAGGTATCAAAAGTTTTGACCTCTTATACACATTCACTTATAAAGTCAATGAATTTGAGGTATATTCCTTGTAGGCCTTAAGTAATTGATAGAATCATGTGTACTTGGTAAAATATGCATATATTGTCTAGCACATGATTATGTTTATTCTTATTGTACCATAGCTCATTAATTTGTTATACATCTTGGTACATAAGGTTCTACAATGCCTAGGTATGCTTGCTATGTTTTTGAATTGTCTAAATATCATAAAAGTAAGCATGTTATTGGCTTTATGCATAATATTAATTGATTATTTGATTTGTTGTGCTTAATTTACATACTATGAAAAAATTGATCTTTATGAGAGCATAATGAATTAATATTCAAAAACTGACACACAAGGACCCAAGAATATTTGGGTACCAAAAGCCAAAAATTGAAATGTGTTGAAGGTGTGCTTGAAGGCCAAGAACTGACTTTGGAATCTCAAAAGTGGCTGCTGCAAGCACAAGATCAGAAAATACTCCAAGTTCTCTTCTTTGTCTCCAAGAAGCTTGGATTTACAATCTTTGGATAAGTGGAGATTTGTTTTATGCTTTAACTTACTTTAAAGTTGTATTTTTCTAGGTTTATATCTTGAAAATATCTTTACATGTGTCAATATGTTAGATAAGTACACTTCTTGTTAGAAATGACATGTTTGATGATAATATCTTCGTAATTGTCGTAACATTCCTAATATGATCATTGTTTGCCCTAAAGTGCATATATGAGAGGAGAATTAGGAATAATTGATCAAACATGCATTTGAATGAATGCTTGTGTTAGATACTTTTTATCTTGGAATATTGGATCAATCTTGCATTCATATTTGAAATATAACCCTGCTACATAAACTGGCCTCTGCTGCATAATATGCATAATTGCTGCATAATCTGCCATACTACACTATACTTTTGTCTTAAATTGTTTTTTAATCCAATATTGACTTAAGCGTCAGAGTTTTTCCTAAGTTTGTTTTGCAGGTACTTGATCCATACTTAAGTCCCCTAATCTCAAATCTCAAGTTCCTACTGTGGGAAAATTGTTCTTGGAGGTTTTGAAGATGTTTAATCCATTATTGGGCTAAATTTTGATGTTTAGAAAAGATGGAAATTGAAACCAAGCCAATATGATCTTCAAGAAAGAATGAGTTTGTGTTTCAAAGGCTGAATTCTTGAAGACTTTTCTGGTTTGTTGGTGAAAGGCAAGTTTTGATAATCTTGAAGGATGGAATCTTAAAGTTTTTTGATCTAAGGGGAAATGGCAAGTGTTAATGGTCTTAAATTGTTGATTTCTTGAAGACTTGATCTGGTTTTATCTTAGAAATCAAGATTTGGGAGATGGACATAATCTATTATGCAAATGGTGTAATCTGTTATTGATGTCTAAAGAAGTTTTGGCAAGATAAACTTGATCCCTGTCAAGCATAATAATTGGTTATAAATCATCTCATATTCGGTTATGGGCTGTATTGTGTCTCTGGAAAGTTATTCAGCTTAAGGAAATGGTCTCTAGAAGCAAGTCATATTCGAATATGACAATACACATATTCAGTTATATAGTATCTCCAAATGATTTCGTGTGCTTGCAAAATACTCATATTCGAATATGAGTATTTTTATAACCTGTTATTTGATGAACCCGAGACCATGCCTTTCTTCTTTGGCCTCTACCATATTCGAATATGGCATGGTTTGTCTTCCCTCATATTCCGTTATTTCTATCTCGAGGAAGCTATCTTTTTCTCCCATAACCGATTATGACCATATACATAATCGGTTATGCCCCTCCATTCAGCACAAAGCCGAGAAGCCCCCATCTTCACGAAGCCCCCCCTTTCCTCCAGAGCCTTCTTCCTCCTCTAACACCTACTCCTACCCACTCTCTCAAACACCTCTCTCTTCTCAAATCCAACCCAAATCCACCAATTAAAATCCCACAAATTCTTCCAAAAATCTCACTCCACTTCAAGATGGTTAATGGTGCTTGGGTTTATGGTGTTGGGCATGATGCTGCCACACAAGAAGAAGAATTGCCCACTGCCCTTGCTGATATAGTTATGGAAGAAGCTCCACTCACACATGATGACCACATCCTAGCTACCCTTGCAAGCAATCAATCCTAGATTGCGGTTCCTTGAGCTTATCATGAGCATAGCATTGGACTCATCTATGACAGCTTGGATAGCATTGAGCGTTGTCTTCAACCACCACAAGATGATGGGGCTTAGGCATGGATCTCTTTTATTTAGCTAATCCATTTCTGTTTTAGCTATATTATTATGCTTTAAGCCATTAAGTACTTAGTGCTTATAATCCTTTAATGCTCATCTAATCATAGTGTGTTATCTTTTGAACATAATGCTTAGCTTGCTTAACAATGTTATTATGTTTAAGACTCATCTAACCATAATGCTTTATCTTTTGAACATGATGATTATTGTTAAACCATAATGCATTATCTTTTGAACATGCTGATTATTGTCTTAGCTTATGCCTTGCTTGATTGATTTCAGTAATTAGTGCATTTGTTATTTTTGCAAAGGCTATCTTGTTGAAATAAATAACATGCTGAATGGGTTGTCTTTTGGATATGTTTCTCAACAACTTGCTTTTGGATATGTTTCTCAACAACTTGCTTTTGGATATGCTGTTTTAGTACAACTTGGATATTTTACAATAGATGGTATATTGAAATGTATATCCTATTGATCTGGTTATATTATTGAACAATTATTATTGAATATGTGTTAAATGGCAAATGGTTTTGTGTTACTTCTCTTTTTGTCAAAATATATGGAATATCTTTTTGATGGTGACAAAAGGGGGAGAAGAAAGTCCTTGAAAAAAGGTAAACAAAAGGTATAAATTCAATGATTATGGGATTCAAATATCAAGGGGAAGCTGTGCAAACTCTGAACTTGTCACCTCTTCAAAAACAGAGGGGGAGTAAGTTTTATTTAATACCTTGTGTGAATACCAATTTAATTGAACTAATGTTTTTCTTAAATGATTATTTGTCATCATCAAAAAGGGGGAGAATGTGCATGGCAATGGTCTTGGTTTTGATGATCAACAAACAAGAAAGTAATGGTTTTGATGATAACAAACAAGGACAAGAAATGGAAGTGCAATGATCAAGTCCAAGGATCTTCAAGATTAGCTTATAGGACTTAGATCTTGTGTAAAGGTATTTGGGAATCACACTAAGCTCAAACATGTTTTTAAATTTTTACAAATAGTTTTTACATGCTAAAATGCTCAACAAACAAGTTTTGAAAAGCTAGTCTTGGTGGTAGTTCAAATCCATGAAAAATAGTCAAGTTTGTGTTTTGTAAAGTTGACCTTTGGTCATTCTCTTGATCATAACTTACAAACTATTTTGATTTTTGTTCTGAAATTATTTCATATGAAAATAGACTCAAATGCCTTTCTAATGACTGGTCATTTGTTTAAAAGGATGAGAAATGAAGAAGTTATAACAATTTAAAGTTAGCTTTCAAAACCAGAATGCCATAACCGAATATGGGAATATGCATAACTCATAACAGATTATGAGTGTTTCATAACAGGTTATGAATTCCTTCATATTCGAATATGAGTAATCTCATAATAGGTTATTTTGCAAACCAGAAACGTTGGAAACTCTTCTTATATGCCATAATCGATTATGGCTTTTGCCATAACAGATTATGGACACGTTCTGAACTTTTTCCCAACGGCTCTATTGAGCACTAAATGCCCTCCACAAGCCTCCAAAGGCTCTTAAGTCTCTTGGGCTATAAATGAAAGCTATTGGGCATTGATTAAGAGTTAGAAAACATTTGGGAAAATATTCTAAAAAACATCCTTGAGCATTATTTTCATCATATACTCTGTTTTGAGCTTTAAAGTGTGATTTCTTGATACCCATAGTACTTCAATTTGTATTATCCACTCTTTGAGAGAGTTTCTATCATTCAAACACTTTGTATAATCTGTAAAGAGGGTGAGGTATCCCTCTAGAGAAAAAGGGTGAGGTATCCCTTATTTGTAAAGAAGGTGAGGTATCCTTCTAGAGTTGAAAAGGGTGAGGTATCCCTTGTTGTAAAGAAGATGAGGTATCCCTCTAGAGAAAAAGAGTGAGGTATCCCTTATTTGTAAAGAAGGTGAGGTATCCTTCTAGAGTTAAAAAGGGTGAGGTATCCCTTGTTGTAAAGAAGGTGAGGTATCCTTCAAAGGTTGTAAAGGGGGTGAGGTATCCCTCTAGTGAAAAGGGTGAGGTATCCTAAGGTGTGGTGAGTGCTCTATTATGTAAAGGTTTTCAAGCACCCGTTCAAGCTTGAAGTTTAGTGGAAAATCTTGAGTGGTTTGCTTGAGGACTGGACGTAGGTCACAAGGGGTGGCTGAACAAGGATAAATCCTTGTGTTTGTTTTTCTCTAACTCTATCTCTTTACATTTGTGCCTTAATTATATATACTTGAGTTTAATTTGATATATATAGCTTATTTGCTTGATTTATCCTATAGCCCAAGTAGTATTTGAGAAATATCTATTAGTTGTACCTTTGTCAAGCTTATTTCGCTGCAAGTGTGGATTAAAAGTATTAAAATGAATAATTTCTCAAAGTTATTATGAAAATTTGTAATCACTCAATTCACCCCCCTTCTTGGGTGATAGTTGCCATGACTAACACTTAAAACATTAGATAAATGGGGTGAGGATTCGAAAATTCTTAGTAGGAGGAAAAACTTGCAGAAATTGTTAGTTTGAACTATAATGCTTGCAGCTGCGTCTGGACACCAAAAATAGTTATTTTTCCTTTCAAACTCATATAGATCATAAATCCAATTCAAGAGAACAAATCACACATAACAATGCAACTGTTCATGATAGGTATATAATGCATAAAAGGTTTATTTCACTTGTAATTCATTTATCTTTGATTTGCCTCTTTTAATTTCTAGGAGACGAACATCATTACCTCTTTTTCTGGGTTGGCCAATAAGGGGGCTCTAACCCCTCAAGTCACATAGGTAAATGTGTGAGCTCACTATCCAATCAAGGGCGTCCCCTCGACAATCTATATCTCTATGGTACCAACCACACTAGCACATGAACACTAACTGGATCACCTCCCTCTTTGAGGATCATTTCCCTAGAGGCCTCTTCTACCCATACAGAAGGAATCTTGCAGTGTCTTTCCACTTTGAATAACGTGTTTTTTAATCATCATCATTAATCTCATGATCATGTCACAGATGCATGTAATGCCACAACAAGCCTCATTTCCATTTTTTTACACATCATAGACGAAATTCATGCAACCCAAAACATATCACAAATTCTTAATAACAAGCATGATCATCATCCAAGTAATGATATCAAATGTCTAGAACAACCACCAAGAATTTAATTAAAAAGCCCTAATCAAACTCATATGATCGAATTTCAAGGTCACCTGTCATTTTTCGTCTCAAAATATCATCAAGGAATCACATAATTAATCCCTATACGTGTGTGTGTGTGTGTGTGGTATAGGAACCATACATGAATTTCAAAGTTCAATTTGTGACACTAACCCTAGGTATGGCCAAATACTCTATGTATTGGTTCCTAAGATTCAATTTGTCACCTATGGATGAAACATAGTTGAATTAAAAACTTATCCTAATCCCTAAACTAGCCTTGGCCGAATGGCCCATTAAAATTAGTTGCCAAATTTTATTTATTATCACTACAAAAAAAAATGATGTTTAGCCACGATTTTAACCGTGGCTAACATCCTAAAAACTGTGGCTAACTATAGTTACCCACGGTTATAACAATTGTGGTTAAATATGGTGAGGCAAATACATTAGCTACGATTTTTAGGATATTAGCCACGGTTTTTAAGACCGTGGCAACATTTTGTTACCAACGGTTAACAACCGTGGTTAAGTAAGTAATAATCGTGACTAATTTTAATTAGAAAATTTTGCTACGGTTAAACTGTGGCTAAGTTGATGTAATGAAAGTGGTTTGCCACGGTAAAACCATGGCTAATTGTTATATTTAAAAAAAATACTAGAGAACACATTCAGTAACTGAATAACTAAAGAAAAATAAACATGAAAATAGAGAGGGGGCAATTACATTTGGCAGGCAAGCTATGCTTATCATATTAGTGCATCATAGACACTAAAACCATGTATCAGTATTACCTACTATAAGAAGTTACAAGTTCCTAAAGCCAATTGTTGTATGCCTGTAAATATGTTGCAGACATGCCAAAAAGATAACTAGGCACATGTAATAGCTAATCTGATTTAGCTGTAACAAAACTATGAAACTAAAATAAGAAAAGTTGGTTGAAAGATCAAATAATACTTTGGTCCAACAGTCATTGTTGGACAGTTGTTTGATGTACAAAATTTTGTAAGTGTACCAAACAGGATATTCACAAATTAAAGAAGTCCACAACTGCACCCAAAAAAAAATTGTCAATGTTTGCAGTAAAATACCATTTATGAATGACAAATACACTAGGTTATGTGTAAATATGGAAATTTACATGCAACACTAAACAATTTCAAAGAAGAGTTTAAGAAAAATAATCCTCAAGAATAGAGAGAGATGGGGGGCAATTGAAAACTTCAGTATTATACGATTATTTGACAAAAAACTCAATAGATTAAAGATTCTTACTGTTTACAGCTAGCCACTCATTAATATCTTTTCCAGGAGGCAGTTTAACAGCTTCCCTCAAGTTCCCACTACCCAATGTAGCGCCAATGTGTTTTTGAAGTTGAGCACCCGTCATTTCATAAACAAAAAGCATAAATTAAGGCTCAACTGATTGAATATAAACCATAAAGAAAAAGTAGAAAAAAATCCAGTAACCAGAAGAAGTTAAAGAACTAACCTTACTTCCAAATGGAGCACTCTTCTTTGGATGAAATGTTTTCTGGATTTTGCATAGATCAAAGTTTGGTTATACTTCTATAATTATCAACAAAAACAAAACAAAAGTATACCATACTATAAGCTCTTTTAATAAGACTGCAGAAACAAGGATAGAAAAGTTTCAATTCTAGTTTCTGGACTCTTGTCTGAAACAATAGAATTATATATATTTATAGTACTTAGAAAATAAACTCAATTTAGTGTGGATTTCTAACCTCAGATTGATATCCTTTGCATAAGAAGATGAGACTATAACAAATGTTCCAAACCCAAAGACAAATGTTGATCTTGAGACATCTCTCCACATGATTAAATCCACTAAGGAGGAGTGACATAGATATAAAGAATTATATTATAATAACATTCAATCTAAAATAATGGGTTTACGTATTTATTATCTGATTTTGTTTGATCTTATGGCTTATAGGTGAAAAGGAATTTTAGTTGTTTATGGTGGATATGGGTCGACCTGTAAGAGGGAATTTCATTTAAGAGGGAACTCATGTAAGAGGGAATTTGATTTAATATACAAACTGCAGAGGAAGTGAGGAACTCAACCAAAACAAAGTATCATTATCAACTTGGCAGTATATTACTCACAACATAAGTGGGAAAAAGGCATCAATTTCACAAACACTCAAAAAGAAATCAAAGCTCAAAATAATAGGGAATGTTAAAAACCTTACTTGACTGATGCAAAATTCAGAGGCTAAATCATTTTTTTCTTCACTTCTGCACTTCCTTTGCTCTTGCTCACCCTTTCGTCTCTATTTTTTTTCTTTCTCTCTATAATTCAACCTCCAGCCTCCCTTCCTTCTTGATCTGTTTCCCTTTCTTATATTATTTGTTCTTTTAACCTAATTTCAATCAACCTTTAATTCTCAATTCAACTTCGTAGTATGGTCCTCCAACCTACATTATGCAATTATAGGATTGTTAGTTAATTTAATGCCAAACAGTATATTATAATCAGAGTTAGCATAGTGAAAAATGTTTATCATGTATACATTGTTGTCCCACCATCCAATAGTTTCTATTCCTGAGCTTGGACTTGGAAAGCATTGTAAAATATCAGAGCTTAGTTGTTTATTGATAAGATTAGGAGGTAAACTTTGTTCTATCAAGAGTAATAATGCTTAATGTGCATTGTTGGGATTGACTCAAAATTTGGATTAGAGGTAAACTACAGAACCTTTTGTTTAATCAATAACTTACGTAGCAGAAGAAAGTAATGTAAAGAAAGTGAAATTATACCAAATTTACGACATCCCTAGTAGCCAAAGCAAGAATATCAGCACAAGAGACTTTGTTTCTGCACTGAGGATCACTATCAACAACTGCCTTGGCTTTAATCACCATGTCATAATCGTCTCTAACTAGTGAAATGTCATCATGATGATCTTTCTCTGCCTGATTAGTTGGAGATGCAAGCAAAATCAAAGCATCACAACCTTGTGCAGAAATTAACAAAAAACAGAATCAATAACCTTTTCAAAAGCCTAATAAATTAAAATCATTCAATAATGACTAATACTTAAACAATCATTCACAAATTATATAAATGCTCCTTTGAGTATAATACAAAAAAAAATGTTTTGAATAATCATACATTTTCAAACTTACACCAACCTATATATTTTGTGGAGATTGGTGAAAGCAAAATTGTGCAAGTCATGAGTTATTTGAACTCAGTTAGCACTAACTTAATGGTTTGGACAATAATCATTTTCCTATCCAATTAAACATTATTCAAAACAAAACCATGAAGTCATGAAAAAGGGGTTTATACACCCGCACAAAGCAATAATGGAAGAAGAGTCTAAGAGTAGCAGAAGCAGTCACAGAGGTTTGCTAGAACTTCTGCACCACAACAGAGCGAACCAAGTCATAATTTCAATCAATCATTTAATTTCTCCATCAAATCTAAAATAACATTCAATCTAATAATAATAATAATAATAATAATAATAATAATAATAATAATAATAATAATAATAATAATAATAATAATAATAATAATAAACTCTAAAGGTTTTGATGGGTTGGGAATGTGGTGGCAAAATGGGGTTGAGAGAAGAAGGATAAAGAAGCTAACCGTGAATGGAGGTGGCAGTGCAGTTGCAACGTGGAAGAATGAAAAAACGATAGAAGGGGATTTTGAGGTTTGAACGGCACGCGTCGCGGTGGTGGTTGGATCTGAGCGTCGCATGTCATGGTGGTGGCTGGATCTGAGCGTCGCTGTATGTTGTAGTAGCGTTGGAGGTTGTAGCGATGGTGGCTGGATTTGACGCGCAGTGGCATGGGTTCGAGTGGGTCGCAGGGAGAGGGAGAGATAAGAGAAAAGGGAGAGGAGAGAGGGAGGGAGAGGGTGGGTTCGGGAAAAGTGAGAGATATGAGAAAAAAGAGGGAAATGAAAAAATTGGGTGGTGGGTTGATATGTGGAGAAGAAATAATGGGTTTAGCCACGGTTGTTTAAACTGTAGCAAAATAACCGTGACTAACCTCCAATTTTTTGTAGTGTATTTTTAACATTTGTGCTTTACTTTCCTTTATTAATAAATTATGAGTTTTGTTAACATGTGCCCTTTGGACACATTAAGAAATCAAAAATAAGAATTATTAAATGAAAAGTATAAGCATTTATTTTTTCAAAAATCTAAAAAGTATTTAATATTTTTTTCTTTAAGTAATTAATAATGAGTAATAAATTAATACTATTTTTAATCTTAACATGTGCCATAGGACACATGTTAACAAGACCCATATATTATAGCTTAGCTTGGATATTCATTGGTTGATTATCAAGAGTGCATGCTCTTCATTCTCTAGGTATCGAGTGCAATAGATTCAATAAGAACATTCACTTACTTTTTGTCTTTCCTTGAGGTTATGCATTGGCTAACTTCAAAAAGTTATTTTATTATTAAATGCTACTTTTATCTCTCTTACTTTTCTTACAACTTTTTAAACTAATAAAAAAGAGATCATTATTCTTTGTGAAAGCTTCTAATCTTTGTTATTTAATTCAAATACTTAGATAATTAAATTAATATTAGGAAAATGAAGAGTTTCTCCTCTTCCACCTAACTTGGCCAAAATCTACACTAAGAAAATGGGTAAGATTTTATTTGCCTTTTATTTCAATTTCTAAGCCAATCATCTTCCAATTCTATTTATCTTAAACACCTAAATGTTACTTTAAAGATTTAAACTCATTTTCTTCTTCCTTTTTCTCTCTTGGCGCAACCATCATCAACAAAAACAAAGACAACCTTTTCATCAATCAAGCTACCACAACATGCCATCAAGAGTTAATAGAACATGCAACTTGGTCATCATCAAAACAAAGCAAAGACTATCATCCCAACCTACATGGATTTCAAATTTGACCATCAAAGAAACAATAAGAAGTTCATCAACATAAGATTTTAAGATTCAAAACCAAACCTCAAGTAAACGCCATTCTCGGATTCAAGCCTAAACTCATTATTTTAGCACCATAAAAATCATGCTTTCATCAAGAGACTTGCCCAAACAACCATGGATGCATATATATCACTCCCAATATCGGATTTGATGAATAAAACCCCGAAATCAACACTTTAACATGATCAAAACCAATAAAACAGTAGCTAAACCTCTTAGAATCAAAGCTATGATCAAATATGAGCTTAGAAGAAAAGAGTGTTCCCCCACCTTAAGGTGAAGCTCGCAGGTATGGGTAAGAAAAGGTGAGGAAGAGTTGTCTTTGATCCTAGCTCCAAGTCCTTCAACTCTAAGACCAAGTTTCCAAGAATTTCAAGCTCACTCTTTCTCTCCCAAGCTCTCGGCCTCTCTATCCCTCTCTCTAGTTCTCAAATTAGCTTAACGAGTGAGGTGTTTGGGTGGTTTGGGGAGTGAAGGTCGTGGGCCTTATATAGAGAGAAGGGTTGAAGTGTCTTAAGCTAGTGGGTTTTCACCCATTGGTCATCATCTAGATATTTACTTAAGCTAATTATTATTTTAATCCTTACTTAAAGAAATGACTTAAGCGTTTTACATATGGTAAATTGTAAATTAAAATTTTGACCTTGTCTCCTCATGTGTCATGCCTAGGTGCTTATACATGGGTGGTGATCTCTTATTTTAATTCTAAGCTTCCAAGTTACTATTCATTCTAGAATCCTCTTGCTTGTTTATTAAGACAAGTCATCCATTGTTTAATTCTTCAATTAAGCACATGCTAATACATATATATTAGTTTATTAGCTTCTTATCTTATAGTACATAAAATGTGATTCTTGTGGTTCTTAGATGTTAAAACCATGGGCTTCTAATTGATAAGGTTAGATAACTTTTTCATCAACTAACTTCTATTTGCTTGTCACGCCTAGCTCTAGCTAAATTTTCAAGTTAATTACTACTTACTAGAAATAATTCTCCATTATTCTAGATTCTTCTAAGATAAAGCACCTTAATTATGAGGTAATTAAATCAATTACATGCCTAGCTTAAACTTAATTCATTTGTTCTTAATTTAAGTATTTTCTACACACATGTATTTTAATCAATGAAAATTTTCTTTTATTCCCTCTATGTTCCAAGCGTACAAGGCTATCAAGACAAATTAACTATTATTCTACTATCTATTCACATAGGCAGTTATCAGAGGGGATGTTACATAGATAATTCTATTTATAATGTTATTTATTATCATGCTAATCATTATTTTGAATATTGCTCTTTATTTTTTTTTTCCAAACTCATCAACACCAAGTATGTATTTAAGTTATTTAACTTTAGTAAATGTCTTCTTATGTGTCAGACGCAAATATATCTTGCAATTTTTAATGATTTTAAAATTAGAAAAATTATCTTTTTATACAAGCCAGGTCCTAAAACTATGGCTTAAAAGTTTTGTATTACTATTTCTTTTTAAAATAAAATGTTTGTATTACTAATTGGTATATATATATATATATATTGAAAAACATAATTTGGTATCATTTATTTATTAAAAATTGTTTAAATATTTATTACTTTCTCTTTTCCATGATTGGGACAATAATAAACAACGCCTTTTTTTTGTCAGAATTACAAGAATTTTGCTGGCAAATTATTGAGTAACTGGACATTATTATCGTACAAATGATTCCAGTATCAATAGGTTTTGAAATGCCTATCAAAAAAAAAAATAGGTTTTGAATTTTTTTTTTTTTAACAAATTGTTCTCACAATTCCAGGTTAAGGATGGTGGTTAGATAACTCTCTAAAATGATGATTTCAAAATTTAAACTTTTAATATTATAGGTAAAGTTCAATATATTGGATTATGCCTTGTGTTGGGTTTGGGTTAAACCCATTTGAGAATGATTTTAAATTGAGGTCTTCGTCTTTGTGCTTGTGTGCTACCGAAACAAGATTTGGAGGAAAAAGAGTGAATTTGCTGTGTGTAAGAGAATGCAGAACACAGCGTGAGAGATTAAAAAAATTGATAGTCACCATTTGAGGTGTTGTGTAAGGTGGAGAAAATTTGTGAGTGTTAGTATTTTTTGTTTGAATGTTTGGTTTGAGAGAAAATATCACTTTTGTGAGATTGAGTGTATTGGAATTTTGAGTTTGTGAGAGATATTTTAATATTAGTGATTGTAATTATTGTTTGAATCTAATTGATTGATTTGTGAAGTCGTGAACGTAAGTAACGTTAAATTTTTTGTGTTACAATTGTGTTTGTCTATGTGCTTGTTTTCTTGTGAGTGAATGATTTTTTTTTCCCAATGCAATAAACTTTGAAATTTGTGAAAAATATATTAATACAATGAAAAATATAGTATACTAAACATATATTGTAGTAGGTAAAATTAAATATGGTATTTAGATTTTTTTTCAAAAATGTTCAAAATAAACGAACCATGCAGCGCACGGGTAAAATTCTAGTTACTTATTATAGCATTTCACGTCGTTTAAATTAGCTTTTCTATGTTGTATACTTGATCATTATAGCATTTAACATCAATTTTATTAGTTTCTTAATGATGTGTAGTGCAAGACATTTGTACAATTTACCTATTTTGCCTAACTTGCTTATCCTATAATAAGCTAATTTTAATAATGTGATATTGACTCTTTTTATAATAAGATGTTTGAGATCATTTTTGATATACCTATGCATCCATTTAATGTAATTATAATGTTTATATATATATATATATATATATATATATATATATATATATATATATAATTGAGATAATTTTTATAGAATAAAAATATTTTGTTTATGTCATCAAACTATATTATAATATACAAAGATGAAGTCAAGAGAGTTAGCAGCTACCGCAATTCTTAAAGTTTAAAATACTTTTTTAATAATTTTTGAAATTTTTAAAATATTTTTAAAATTTTATATATAAATTTGATATTTGACCCTATGATCACTTGTGAAAACAATATAAATGCATTTTCTTATAATAATAAAATAACTATCATATATTATTTTAAAATATTTACTTTTTTCTAATCCCATACATCACATGAGGTGCTATTCTAGTGTATTATAAGTAACAATCTTTTTCGTTAAAACCCAACCAAACATGTTTTTAAACCTGTTTTCTATTTTTATTAAAAATGATACGAAAAGTGAAAACATGCAAGAAACACACAAATCGCGTATACGGTGGTGATGGTCATTGGATGTGGAAGAAACAAGATGCATGACATGGATTAAAGAATGGCTACTTGGTGATCAAGTAAGTTAATAAAAGTTGATTATTATAAAATGATCCCTATAAAAGCAATTATTTACAAAAATCTCTGTCTACACCAGCATGCCTTCTTCCATAACCCTTGCCTCCGCCGCACCAGAACTACCTGGACCACATGGACTCGTCCTCACCACCAAACTGTGCAACCTCGACTCCATGCCGCCTTTGCCTCACGACCAAACTATACAACCAGCCTCCAATCATCAACCACCAAGAGCAGAGGATTTACATTCGAAGTGAAACTTAAATGCCACTGCCATTGTCTTGACTCGTACCACCACTCTTCTTTTGCAACCACTGCCGCCGAGTAGTGGCTCGTTGGATGTAGTGGTGGTGGTGATTCGTTGGATGTTGCTGGGTTGCTTCAGTTAAGTGCGTGAGGGACAAGGGATGGTTAGGGTTAGAGTTAGAATTAAACACCAAGATTAGTTAAATATAGTAAAAAGATTTAAAGTAATAATAGTAAAAACAATAATACTAATGTGATTAATATTGAAACTAATACAAGTAAATTTAACTAAATATATTATTATTATTATTATTATTATTATTATTATTATTATTATTATTATTATTATAATATTATTATTATTATATTATTATTATTATTATTTTGATAGGCAAAAAAATATTAAAAAAAGAGTACAAGAAGTACTCCAACCCTTACATCATAAGAAATGCACTCCTATTTAAGAGTGTGAAAACATCCTATTATTATTATTAATTTAAGTAAATATATATATTTGGCATGTTAAAATCACTTTATAATAGTCTTCATAAAATCTTTTAATCACAAAGTATTCCAATCAAATTGCACACACGTTGAATGAGTTCCCTTTTTTTATTGTATTAAATTCTTTTTAATTTGAATTGATCATTATAGGAATGAATATTGGAGAATAATGTAAAAAGAATCTTATGTAGAATATATTTTTTAGAGGGAAAAAATAGTTGTGACAATTATCCAGCTTAAATCGAATATATCATTCCTTGAATGAAGTAGGTGTATGAATAGGTGTATTGAAATTATGAAAATTAAAGTAGGTGAATGAAGTTAAGAATTTTGAAATAATTAATTAATATAAATTCATAGTTTTTTATATATAATTTAAATTTATAGTTAAGTAATATGTATAAATTATAAATATATTATTTTAAAAAAGGTTTAAAATAAATGAGATGATGTTTTGTGAAAAAAGTTGTTGTTGATAAACTAATATATATAAATTATAAAAAGACTAAAATACAATTTTCAATAGATGCAGGATTACTTTTTAAATCAACTAAAGAACTTAATGTTAAGGCAATTTAATAAGAAGCTCGATTGCAATAATTACTCAAACTTGATTAAATTAATTATATATAAAATTAACAATTAGTACTTCTCTTATTTAGACTATTTAAAAGCTTACTTAGTAATAATTACTCAACATCATTAAGCTAATTAGTATTCATGAAAATTAATCATACTTGGCTTGTTTTTATGTGTTTTAATAAAATTAATCATTAAGGCTTGTTTTCTTTAATCTATTTAGCAGCCCACATGTCAATAATCCATCAACCACAGTTAAGCTAATTAAAATTTGTGAAAATTAATCAATAAGACTTATTTCTTAAGTTTATTTAGAATCTCATTCTCACTTAGGAATTATTCGTTGACATAAACTATTGTTGGAAGGATCTCTCTTAGACCTAATTGCATTATGTGAACCAATTTTAGAACTAATTTCACATTTATATTCAATATCTTCAAATTTTTCTTTCATTTTTTGAAAGACAATTTTTTACTTTCCAAGTCCAATTTCCAAAAATACAAGTAAAAATGATAATATACAGTGACTAAATTTAAACTATAACTGAGAAAAAGTTAAGATCTATACTTCTAAATTATAAAAGAAGTCTTTTTTTTTTATAAATATATAATTTAAGATTAAGGGTGGTTGTCCTATCTCAGAGTTATGACAGACTTTCAAACTTAACAAACGTTTACAAAAATACTTATAGATAACCTTGACAGGAATTAAACACTAACCAACTTAGTTAACACGATTTGTTCTTATCAATTGTGCCAACCATTATTGGCACAACAATTTTTTATCCTTTTGTTGAATCTCGACTTGTTTTTTTTCTTCTTCTAAAATACACCTTTTCAATTTATTCAATAGTAAAAATATAAATGTGATGTGGACTTGATAAAAAGAATTTTTAAAAAGTCTCAAGTCGGTTATGAACCTCATTTAAAAAAATTAAAATTAAAATTCAAAAACTTATATATATATATATATATATATATATATATATATATATATATATATATATATATATATAACTTTCTAGTTACTGAGAATGGTAGTTAGTGTTGAGCGATAACTTTGCGCTTCTTTTGCGCCTTTGACTTGGACCTCCTCAATGTTTTCGGCGAGATGGCAATTGGGAGGTGATGAACGGCTTGGGCTTTAGGCGGTGGCAAGGCCAGACAGTGATGACTATATATATATATATATATAGAAAAAAAAACTTTCTAGTTACTGAGAATGGTAGTTAGTGTTGAGCGATAACTCTACGCTTCTTTTGCGCCTTTGACTTGGACCTTCTCAATGTTTTCGGCGAGATGGCAATTGGGAGGTGATGGACGGCTTGAGCTTTAGGCGGTGGCAAGGCCAGACAACGATGACTCTATTCATGGACGTTTCTATGACTGAATTGTGGTAGTTTTTAATAAAGAAGAAAAATAAGGGGTTTAAAAATAAATAATACAGTGGGCTTTTTAATAAATAATAACTTTTGGAAATTCTCTATTAACCTACTATATTTTGAGAAATGCTAGTAATATATTTTTTTGGATACTCATTTCAGCACTTATTTTGCTATTGGTTTATCTCATACACTTAAAAGGATTATTAGGAAAAAAATATTAACAACACTTATTTTTAGACTAATAATAAAATAAATATTAAAATGAGTGTCCAAAAAAATATGTTGTTAACATTTCTCCTGTATTTTTTAGGGTTCATTGGTGCACTGTGTCCACTATCCAAACCAAAACATGCTTGTATCAAGTTTCCTAGGCGAACGGGCGATTTGCTTGCATCTTATAGCTTCTTCTCTTCCTTATAATATTATATTTTATTATTTATATCAAACGAGCTCTAAACCTGCTTTTTAACGGAAAAAATACAAATACAATATTTGTTAATATACTAGTCCAAGCTTTTTATTCTGCATTATCACCATGGAAAAGCACTTCCTCTGTATCTAATATACTATAATCACCTCATGTACTCTAATCACATTAACAGGTGACCTTTTCAGCTGGTAATAAACAATCGCAGAATCGATATTCTGAGTTCTTCAACGATCTTAAAGGCATCATAGGTCTCGCGAACAATGCAGTACCATTAACGAGTCTATTTTTCAGAATTTTATTTTAATTATTATTATTATTATTATTATTATTATTATTATTATTTTTAATAGCGGGTTAACAGCAGGATCCTTAGCAAACCAGTTGTTCCTACACAGCTAAGATTTACACCCAATGTGCTTCTTTGCATATCACAATTCTAAGGTAGGATAGAACTCTTTCTACTTTGCATTACTAACTTATTCACTGGGATTTCATCATTTTTTAGTAATGTCTCAAGGATAATATGATATATATCAGTTGATTTGAAGATATACCTAGTTTGGACCAGCTTGAACGTGTTAGTATCTTTTACTGATCCTCAACATCTTACTTTGTAATTGAACGGCTCTTTGATTATGGATTATCTTCAACCTATTTTTCTCCTTGTTTTTTTCAAACCCTACCATCCAAGGAACCCTAGGTATGCCCCACACCTCAATGGCACCCGAAGAGAAATACATCACCCAGGCATGACTAAATTAACTATGATTTTGTCACTACTAGACAGCATGTACCAAGATTTTTAGACAAACTAAGGGGGTAAGGAATGAAAAAAGAATGACCTACAAAGAGATGAAGGATAAGATGCAGATAATTTTCTTTTGATAAGAATAAGATGCAGATAATAATGAAGAACAACTGAGCCTTATCCCACAATCCATATTAATAAATGCTGAACAAAACTAACAGAACAACAGAGCATGACCATGGAAGACTATACAAGCAATCATATTCAAGATTACATAAAAAAATTGGTCCTTTAAATATTTTGAATTTTGATAGTGGACAAGATAATAGGAGTGAAAGTACAGTTTTTTTTGGGGGGGGGGGGGGGCGAGGGGAGCTATAACAAATCCTCCCAAACAATTTATTGATTTATATCTAGTTTAAGGGAGCATCCTTCAAGTTGAAATATCTGGTTAGTCATTAAGAAGAAAGAACTAGCTGAGAACTTCTCAATAAATTCTCACCACAAAAGTAAATTGACCTAGTAGCTTTTTGCTCAAATATCATAGTCACAATTCATCATCAATTATAATATGATATAAGCGGCGGAGCTAGGCTATAAAAAATAATAGCTAAGGGGGGCCATCTTTAAGGAGAGAAAAAAAGAGATTACAAGTGTCTCTTTGAGAAAATTGGGGAGGAGCGGCCCGCTTAACATGTATGAGGCACTGCTCGTGGCCATAAGTTAATGCAAGCAACCACATAGGTTCAGGTTTTAAGGCCAACCAAATTATGTAACATAAGTAATGCTCATATAACCAGACTGTGGACTAATGGCCACGTAGCTTAGCGTATAGGATCAGCTTCCTTTGGAGTTCTTAAAACAGTGCGCAGTTCTTAAAATCTGAATTGTTCATTTTAATTAAAATGCATCTATGGTTTATAAACTGCCACATGCTTCCAATCAAACAAACAATTACACCCATTTCCGAATGCCGCTCCAGGCCTTTTAGAGTTTGAAGCTTATGCTTTTGGCAAGTGGTTTGGGGAACTTGAAGAGTGTCTCACTCCCTCCTCTGAAGAATCCATAGTTTCATTTCTAGCCTAACAATTTACTTCCTCTGTGACAAATTTTTCTCTTTTTGGATTAAAATTGAAAACCGCAAGCAAAAATGCATAAGTTGTATGAAATGACTAAGGGAGAATGAATGGTGGCTGGAACGCACACTCTTAATATGGATTCAACTGTGTATATGTGGTGCTCTATTAAGTTCTCTGAAATTAAACGAAACCCAGTTTTACAAAATCTTGTGGCTATGCTCATCTTATCCTTTGAACCGGAGGATATGGTGGCTTTTGAAGTTGGAATCTTGGCCAGGGAGGCGAGCTAAAAAACTCTGATGCTGACGCTGATAATGCATTCCAAGGAGGTTGGCCTCTCTGACCACAAAGCCGCCTCCTTCCACCTCAAAAAAAAGTTGAGATGAGAACATGTCCTCTGCCACCACCAATATATCAAGTAAGCAACGAAAATGAGAAAAAAAATGCAGAAGTTGTTGCATCACCATTTTCACCATCTTCAAGCATTACGTTCTCCCACCTTGGCCAAACTCTCTTTTTCTCTCATCAATTCCCACAGAAAAAAAAATTATGGTAAATTAACTTTCAGTCATTTGGTAAGAGAGTAAATTTTAAAAGTTCTTGTGTTTTATGTCCTCTATCTTGCTTATGGATGCAGCTTGCTATAAGGGCGATTGTGCTTGCCAACGAGGAAGAATGGACTAACCATCACCAATTTGGAGTTTGGACCCAAAACTAAATTAGATTGAAATTCAGTAACGGCCAAAGAAAGGATCACAATCGTAAAAGTCAATCCTTCTCAATAATTACAACCCCGTTCATCACACACACACACAAAATCTTCAAGTTTATTTTACCTTTTCTTTTCTTTGGTTGTTTAAATAAAAATAAACTGGGGATCAAATCAAATGAATCCGGCGCTATTGTCAATGGTTGGCTTTGGGGATAAGATAAATGAAGCCAGGGTTCCCATGAACCCATTTACTGGTAACCATAGTAGGAATATTCCTCCCACGCCCAGCAGATTTTTCAAAGCCTTTCGGCCGCGACATCTGATGGACACGACAATCCACCATCGGCAGCACTATACCATATACCTCGGGCTAGAACATAAACCAGAGCCACCATCACCAGTAGGGCAGTGAAACCACCATGAAGAGGAAGATGATAGGTTTTGGACAGAGAGGATAATGACCGGAGGAAGAAGGATTTTATCTTTAAATATGATTAAGCAGCAGATTAAATTAGCCGAAATTCAATTTTGTTCGTGTTTGTGTGTTGGTGTTCGTAACTGCAGGGATTGGGTTATGGTTTTTTGGGTTCAAGCAATCTTTTATTTTTTTAATGTGTGGCATCATCTTAGCTGTTAATGGCTTTAATGGGGGAGATATGCTTACTTTACTATCTAAAGTGAGAGTGTTGCAACCATAGATGCAACTTACGAAAAGTGAAATGTTAGATTGTAGGAACTGCAGTTATCTGCAGTTTTATACCTATATAAGAACTTCAGAGGATCTGGATCCTAACGTATACCTTATTCTCACATAAAATTGATGTTTATGCCTCATTATAAATCTTATGATATAGAGGTCAACCAATCTATGTCTGCATGCTCATCTTCAAAACGAACAAGTTCATTGTGAAATAAATTGACAGGAACTATCATGTACCAGATCAATGATGATATTAACAATCCATTAAATAACCATAAAGTTCGAAGGGAATAAGCATCACCCAAAAGCTCCAAACCCAAATCACTAAACAAAATGGCAAAGGAAGAGATACCTTCTGAGCTAAGGTTCCTGAGAAATCAATGCAGTATTCCATGTGTTTCACCGTTCTCATAAGAAGGATAAACCTTTCTTGCAACATTTGCCTTAATTTAAGAGTTATTGTTTTACCAGTCAAGCCAACAGCCCAAGAAATTCACCGAAATTCAGCAAGTTGACGAAGCCTTCGGGGTGACCAAGGAAAAATGAAGATAAAATCAGAATCCTATAAACCATCCTCCAACCCATTCTTTGCCACTAGAAACAAAACCAATAGCTCATGGAAGTTGAAACCAGTGCATAAAAAGTTAAAAACCCTTATGCCTTAACTTCCACTTGCTTAGGTCCATGTTCTGGAAGCAAGAATCCAAGCCCTTCCTCCTTCCCCAGATCCAAGCTAGACGCATTGCCCTTATTCTGATACAACGGATTCGATGTCAATATCCGCAACCCCGAATTCCCATTTATCTCCAAAACCTCAGGCAAACCACCACCACACCCCTTCGACATACCCACATCGATCCGAATCGCTCTGTTATCACAAACGCCGTTAATCCCAACAGCCTGGATCGTGTGACCCATGATCATCCTCTTCACGCCAGGAACCGTGGACAGAACATGCTCAAGAGTTGAACAATCACAATTCTGCGCAACCTCGTCGGAGAATTTCCTCAACCAAACTACCGCATCCCTCCCCCGGCAATACGCCGGTGAAAACCGCCCCGTCGAGCCGTTAATCCAATCCCTAACCTCCTCATTAATCCTCTCCAAACCATAATTAACATGTTGAGGCAACAACCCACCGTGAACGAAAATCGAATCGCCAACGACCAACACGGTCACATTCTGCGACAAGAACCTTCTCGAAATTGGGCCGTTGGGCCGCAACGCCGCAACCCTAGCTCTAAACCCATCAAACAACTCCTTCCTCACGCCGCGAAAAGACACGGGAACCCCTTCGAAGGGGTCTTTGGGCGTTTCCAAACCCTGGCAGAGACTCTTCATCTTGTTCCCTACGCGGAACCATTCCGCCCAAACCCTAAATTCGTCGAGGCCGGTTTCCGTGACGTACCGGAAATCGCCCTCAACGTTCATGATCTCGTGGTTCCCGTTCATGGTCATGATCCTGCCGCCGCTCCGCGCCGCCTCGCGCTTCAGTTTCTCGAGGAAGTAGAGGATCTTTAGCTCTTCGCCGCCGCGGTCGAGCACGTCGCCGACTTGGACCACGGTGGCGGATCCCCCGACGTAGCGGTCGGAGGCGTCGATTAGACCGGCGAGGCGCAGGGCCTGCTTGGACTTCTCGAGGTCGCCGTGGAGATCGCCGATGGCGATCAGGCGGCGCGGCGAGGGCAGGCGAGTCGGCAACGGCGGGAGAGAGCGGAAAAGGGGGTTAGGAATTTCCGGTCCCGCCGCTGACGTCGGTGATGGAGGTGGAAGTGGCGGTGGCGGCGGTGGGAGAAGGAAGAGGCCGCAGACTGAGAAGTCAACGAAGGTGTCAACAAAAGATGAGAGGAGATTGGGTATGTCTTTGCAGAATGAAGTTGAGGCATCTTCTTCCCCTTCCATTTTGATTCACTACTCCCTCCTTTTCAAATCTTTGTTTTGGCACCAGAAAATTGGGTCTGTTATTGAATGTTGCATAATAATAATAATAATTATATTGTTAATATATAATAGCGAGTGAGTCATTAGGAAAGAAATTGATTGCATTTCTTTTCTTTCTTTCTTCACCAAACACGCGGAAATCTTTTGGTCGTTTGGTCTTACTCTGCTTCGGGCTTTGAAGGATTCAATGAATCAAATGTATGGTGTAACATCCCAAAATTTTCGTATCTCTTAAATAGTAATTTTGACAGTTAATAGAATTTTATTGTTTAGTAATTTTTGTGCGCTGTAAAATTATTTTGTTTATTCCACAACAGATTTGATCGTTTTGAGTGATTTCTTTCGCGTCGGAAAATAAAAATTTTGGTAGGAAAAACTTTACGTAATTTAATTTTTACCGTTAGGTAATTATTTTACGTGTCTGATTTAATATTTGTCGATTTTATAATTTTTATGATTTTTGTGGATGATTATGAATTTTTTTCCGTATGTGGCTAGAAGTGGTCTATATGCGCAGTGGGTCCCGCAAAGTGAAAAAATTTTCTACGATAGAAAAATTTCAGATCTTGTTTAGACGGAGACAGGATCTTACTAAACCCGAATCCGGAAACGCTTTTTTAAATTTCAGATCTTATATTTTATATCTTGTATTAAATTTATCGGATGATAAAAATACAAGTAAATATAATCTTTTGTGGGGTTTTTAGCAGATAAAAATAAATATTATTCTGTTCATCAACATTAGTGATTATGACAACTTTTGACGACCAATAAAGCAAGTCTTCTAATATTGAAGACTTGAATATCAACCGTAGATTTAATCAGCGGTAAAGATTGATCTTGATTTAATCAACTACAGTAGGATAAGTTTAATAAAATAACTATGACCATTTATAATCATTTGGATTTAGATTAAATCAAGGTGGAGATTTAATCTTAAAAAGAATAAAGACCATTTATGACCAATTGGATGAAGAATCAATCAATGGTAGAGATTTCCTTCTAAAGAAGTAGTAATTGTGACCTTGGATTTAAAGTTTGAAGAAGCAATCTTGACCTTTAATTTTGGAGACACATCTAAGGGTTAGAATTTAAAGGAGAAAAATCCAATTACAGATTTACTTTCTTTAAAATTAAAAATCTACCTAAACCTTAACCAATATCAATTAATCAATCGCTAGAAATCTTCAAATAATGGGCATTGAAAAAGATGACAACATGATTTAATGCATGCATGGATGGGCTACGGTTTTGCATGTTTTTGAAGACAAAGAAAAAGTTTCAATGAATTAATTGATACTTTATGTCAATTTTACTTTTCTTTAGTCAATTTTGGTTTCTTCATTGCTTTGTTTGCTTCCTTAGGAGACTTCTTGGAGGGGGGGAACGGTTGAAGAAGAAGAGGAAGAAAAAGACCTTTTAGAATAGCTTTTTTAGCCAAAGAAAAAAAAAAAAAAAACAAAACCAAGTCATTGACCATTAATTGTTTTATTATTGATCATTAATGATCATGTTTGTCAAACTTCACTTTTCATTCTTTCTAATGCATGCTACGGCAATGCAATCTCTTGAAGACCAAAAGAATTCATTTCTATACTTCATAATATCATTTCTTCACTTTTCACTTAAGTTTCAAGAAAACCAAACCAAGAAAACTTCATTTTCTCTCCTTATGAAGACCGTTCGGCCAAGCACTCCAATTTCCTCTTCCATCACTTTTTAATTTCATCCAATCTTATTTCTTGAATCCTTACATCATTCTAAGAACATCTCTAGTTATGAGTTTTTCCAAAATCATTCATCTTGATCTTCAAATTCAAGCTTCAAGTTTCTATCAAAAATCAAAAATTTCATCTTTGTTCTTCAAGAGATATCATTCGGTCAAAACCCCTAAAAACACCATCCAAGATCTTTTAATTTCATCCAACCATAGATCTTGAATCTACATGATGTTTCTAAGCAACTTTCATATTGAAGATTTTCTCTAAATCATTCATCTTCATGACTTTCTTCAAGATCCATGTTATTGGGTTTTGAGGTGAAGATAAGGAAACTTCATTTTTTCTCTCTTTTTCATGATCTAAACCATGTTTGATCCATTCCTCTTAATCAAACTTGATATGTTAATTAACTTGTATTTTGTTTTGTATTTGAGAAGTTCTTGGTGATGAAGACTTGGAAAAAGAAGCAAATCGAAGAAGCTTTGGAGGATCTTCAAGAGGTAAGAGGAGATCCATCTCACCAACCAAGCACGTGGTGGTGAGAGATGGTATTTTATTTGATGGATGTGGAATCCATGTGAGGATTCATATCCATGGTCATGTAATTAATTTGTGGGTGTTTATGAGCTTTGATTAATTTTCTATACTTGATATACTTTTGCATGATTTTATAACTTTGATGATATGTTTGATATGCTATACACGCTTTTATGGCTTTGATGGTACGCTTATATTATTTATGATGAAATATATATGTATATGCCATGACTTGATGGTGGAAAGAAAATTGATTTTTGGCTCCAATACCAAGGAAAAGCTACGGTTTTGATGCCCTTGATTAGGGTTCATGTTGAAAATTTTCAAGAACAAAAGAATTGATTTTTCGAAAGACTTAGAACATGGTGGATTTTGAACAAGACACCTCAAAATAGGTGTTCACAAAATTAATATTTTGTGAATGATGAAAATGGATGTTTAGAAAAGTAAGGAAAATAAACAAAGAATTTATTTTTCAAAGAAAGTACATGAATACGATTTTAAAAGATTTTTATTGATTTATTTTGTGTAAAAAGTTTCTAAGTGTTTTACAAAACATGAGATTTAAATGAAAATAAGAATGATGATTTTAAGGATTTGCAAAGAAAGTGAAAAAGGATTTGTAAAGAAAGTGAAAAAAATGATTTGCAAAGAAAGTAAAAAAATGAATTTGAACAAATGGGTTTGGTTTTATAAAATGGGAAACAAAATTTTTTGGTTTTATACAGAAACCATATTGATTTAGAAGAAAAAAAATGTTTTGATGATTTCAATAGTCGTATACGTTTTTGAAGGCTTGTAATGCTTGATTTTTATGAACAAAATGATTTTCAAAGTTTTAAACGAATAAGCTTGATTTAATACTGAGGAATTCGGAAAGGAAATCGAGCTTTTTAATCACTTGAGAAAATTGAGTTTTGTAAACGAAAGACAAAGAAAGGTTAAAAATATTTTGAACTTCAATTTATTTTGAAGAAGGTTGTGTTTGAAAGATGATTTGGGAAAAATGAAGAATATAATGGTGTTTTAAAAATTTACTAACGATAATTGATTTTGAGTTTTGAAATACATTAGAAAATGTTAAGTTTTGAAACGTTGATTTATATCAATGAAAAAGTGATTTTTGTGAATTATATTTTGAAAAAGAATTTCTTGAAAGTAAAGAATCGTGGAAAAATATTTTCTTGAGTAAGAAAATATATTAAATGAAGTATAAAGTTATATTATTTTGAGAAAAGTTAAAAAAGGAATTTTTAAAGGTCAAGAAATATTTTCTCGTAATGAAATTGTGGTGAAAAATTATTTACGTATCTTAAAAACGTAATTTTAAAGTACGTGATTTGATATACAAGAAAATATTTCTAAGTGTTTGGAAATACAAGAAAATATTTCTATGCGATTTTAAATACGTTGAAATATTTCACGCGATTTGAATTACGTTTAAATATTTTACGTAATCTAAATTACTATTGAAAAATTACTACGTGATGGAAAAGTGATAGATTATTTTTACGTGATTGTGAAAATGACGAAAAATCATTATGTGATTTGGAAAGTGTTTTAAATATTTTGAGAATGAGAAAATGATTTACGTAACATAAAAGAATGATTTTTAAGTTACTTAATTTTGAAACAAATGAAAAAAAAAAAAATATTATGGGATTTGAGAAACGTATGTTTTTACGCGATTGAGAAAAATGTTAAAAAATTTGTATGTGGTTTAAAAGTCAATGTGAAGAGTTGCGAGATTTTGAAAACGTAATGTAAATGTTACGAAAATTTTGTAAACGTAACGATAATGTTACGGTATTTAAAACGTAATAAAAATGTTTTGGAATTTTAAAAAAAACGTAAAGTGAAAGTGTTACGGTATTGTGAAAATATAAAAGAAGTGTTGTGGTATTGTGAAAACATAGCAGAAAAGTTTTTGGATTGTGAAAACGTAACGTAAATGTTATTGATCGTGAAAATACGGTAAAAGTGTTTTACAACTATGAAAACGTCATAACATGATTTTATTTGTTGAAAGTACATAAGATGATTATTGTTGAACCAATGTCCATACACTGTTTGTGAGAAAATGACATATTTGTATCGTGATTGGATTTGGTGCATTATACATGCATTGGAATGGTCCGATGAGGACTAGATATGGCATTGATTGCTTAGAGAAACACACCTCTTGAGTGGGTGCGATATGCAGTAGTGTAAGTCACTTGTTGACTTGGGGGCATCGGGGTGCGGGTTGCCTACACGGGTGGTTCGTCGCGCTTCTTCCCATAGGTTAGACCGATGCAACACACCGATGATCTCGACCGCATGACACTATTCTTAATCAAGATTTGATAAAGACTCGTGTATATGCTTAGATGTGCAAAATCGAAATGAGGATTAAGACGCGTCTCGAGGCATGTGGTACTGTCGCGACCGTAATCGCATGGCGGGAGCGGCGAAACAAAATAAATAATGTTAGAGTCGCCACCAATTTTATTTAATTTAGGAAAAATTGGAAACCCTTTTAGAAAATGGTCTTTGAAACCAGATTGGATTCGGGAGTCGATTATGCATAGGGAAGGGTGGAGACTTAACCCCACAGCACCCCTAAAACATCCGTCCTAAAACGGTTACCCTAAATTAGTTATGCAAAACTTAATAATCTCATAATATGTTTGTTTTACCCTTTTTATTTTAAAAAAACTAAAAAAATAAACAATTTGTGAAAGTGTAAAATTTGGCTTGACAGAATAAAAATTTCGCTCCTGTCTGCCTCGTCAGTGAATGAGAACTCAAAGTCACGTATTCTTTAGAAAATAAGTGTTGGTTGGTTGATTTTATTTAAAAGTTTTAATTTTTATTTTAAAAATTTGAATTAACAGGTCGTCGCGACTGCTAATCAAATTAAAGTTTAAATGAGTGAAGGCTTGCGTCACGCTAGACGTCACCACTGGAGTAGTTGCTTTTATTTAAAGAAAAGATTTTATTTTTTTATTTTTATAAAAATTTGAATTAACAAGTCGTCGCGACTGTTAATCAAATTAAAGTTTGAATGAATGAAGCCATGTCACTTAGACGTCACTACTTGATTGTTAAATTTATTATTATTAGGTGATGAATGATAATGAAATTTTTAGCCTTTATTAAATAATAATTTATTTAAAATAATTTGAATCATTAGGTTTGTCACAACTCGAATGATCCAAAATAGTTCAAGATTAACAATGTTGTCACAAGGTTAATCCTGTTTTTTTTTAAAAAATTATTTTACTTTTATTATATTTTGTTTGTTATCCCCTTTTTATCTTTTTAGTTTTTTTTTTATTTTAGCCCATTTAGGCCTATTTAAAAAAAAAAAAAAAAACTACCGAATTCTAAAACAAATAAAAGAAAGAGAAAAAAATAAAAAAAACAAAAAAATAAAACAAAACAAAAATGAAGAAAACACAAAAACTTACGAAAAATAAAAATTGAAATAGAAAGGGGGTTTTCTTCTTCTTCGTTATAGCAGAGAGGACTCAAAGTGGGAAATGATGGGAGTGTTTTGATGAGGAAGATGATGAAGTTATGGTGGGGTGAAGCTTTGGTGGTGATTTTAATGGAAGATGGCTTGATGGAGAAGATGAATAGTGTAGTAATGGGAGGTTGAAGGAGATGAATAGTGGGGGAGTGATGTGAGTTGAAAGTGAACGTGTTTTGTGAGTTGAAAACTGAAGGTGTTTTGTGATGAAAGTTGTAGGTGTTTTGTGATGAAAGTGAAGGTCTTTTGTGTGTGGGGTTATGGGTTAATATAGGAAGGGTTTAGGGTGAAGAGTTTGATAGTGTGATTAGGAGTTGTTAGTGATAAGTGATGGAGTTTGGATGAGTGTTGGGATTGGTTTAGGATAGCTGACGAGATTTGATTAGGATAAGTTTGTTTATGATGAGTTTGAGTTAGTTTAGGATATGAGTTATTGGTTGGATAATGGATAATGAGCTGGATATTGGGTCAATGGGTAGGTTAATAGATTGGGCTAGATATTTAATTTTTTTTAAATTTTTTTTTAAATTTTATTTTATTTACAAAATATCCCGGACAAAATTCGGTGTTCACAGTACCGACAGATCTTTTCGATCATTTCTCTGACCTGAGTTTAGCTCCATGGAGTAGGAAATCGAGTCTTGTGTACATGCATAATCTGACATTTATATCCGTGTGATATATTAATTGAGGAATATTGGTATGACAATTGTTTTGAATACTTGATGATGATGATGATAATACTGAGGTATTATCGTAATTGTTGTTTATGATAATTTAACTGATAAATGATTGGATGATGATAGTTGATTAATATTGATGCATGATCATATTTCTGGTATGATATCCCTGTATGATATTGTTGTTTGTGTTATCTCTGTGACGCTAGTGTTGGTATTGGTGTAGGTGATCTCACCTCTTTGTTATGTTGTTTCTTTGCGTATGTCAGACTTGTTAAAATCAAATAATAGAAGGATCGAGTCTTAGACATAACGGGCAATGAATACTCTCGAGATTGGTGACAACAATAAGGAGTGGACATTCAGACTCGAAGGTGTACAAAAGTTGACAAAGAATGATGTAGAACGGATGTCCGATGCAACAAGATGGATACACAAATGAATAAGTATGTTAAGTTTTATCGTTAGTGTTATACCGCTACTTAGTAGGACCCGTCATGGGGTTTATTCTTTTAAAAAAAAAAGAGTCTGTTAATTTTATATTTCTCTTTAAATTATGAAATATTAATTGGTGTCAATATTGTATATTAATAAGTTTAAATATATTTTTAGTAATACTTATGAATTTCAATAAGTTTATGTTTGAAGAAAGAAAGAAATTTTAAAACCCATCTTTTTATAACTCAAATCTTGTGTGAACTTCTTCTGATTTTGAGTGGAGTCGATACGTGATACCCTTGGAAGGGTGTTACATATGAGCTATTGGGTAAATAATTATATAAATTCAACTACATTTAATTTGTTTAAAATTTATTCTTGAATTAGTTTGACATTGAATAAACTCATGGAATTTTGGAGTATTTTTTGAATTTGAGATAAAATAAAAATTAGAAAAAGAAGAGGATGATAAAGAAACTTTTAATTTAAATATGTTTTTTAAAATCATTTTTGCTTTAAAATTAATTAAATAAAGTTTTACTTTTCAAGTTTTAAGTCATTTTCAAACATATAAGATATTAAAATTATCTTTGTATTTTTTTGTATTATCTCTATTGTATTTAAGCAACTATGTTTGCTACATAGAATTAATTTTAATGAGAAAAAATAGAATAAGAATGATAATTCAATGACAATTCTTCTTTTAATATTGTTAATATTCAATTTTATCCATAAGATTTTTATTTTTGCTTCTTGATCAAGAATTAATAATTGTGTCAAATAATACTTAATTGCAATGTTTTAAACCTTTTTTCTTTTCAAGCTTTTATCTTATTTAGATTATTGCTTTTTTCCTTTTATTTATACAAAAAAAAGAGCAAAGGAAAAAATAAAAAAATTTAATTACAGCCCAAAAAAAAAAAAGACAAAGAACGTAGATGCTGCTATCTTTGGAAGGAAACAATTTGTGTTTCCTGGCTCTACGTTTCTTTTCCTATTTTTGGCCATACACTACCCATGCACTACCACTACACTACACACACAACATTGTAGAGGGGACAATGTTACTTTTTTTCCACTCACCCTCACGTCCTTCACCTGTTGTTGCACACACCCACCCACTAAATTTTCAGACAACACCATGGCAGAGGGGAGAAGGTTTTTGGGCTCCCTTTTTTTGGCAGTATTACTAGCAGTGACTCTGCTCTCTCAGGGCATAATAGACCACAACACACAAATTCCTGGGAGCTTGATATTCATGATTCTGATTTTTCATCCTATATTGATCACCCTCACCTTCAACCCATAAGCACAACCATCTTCATTTCACCACTCCATCTCCAACCTTCACCTTGTAGCCCCTACCAAGCCACCATCTCCCTCCAACTTTCACCACTTTCATCCTCACCACACCTACCTCCATAACATCTTCTAACCATTTTCCATCTTCACCAATAACCACCCCAAGCCTCCACCTCCATAACCACCCAAAAACGTCAACTCAACTCCACACTTCTCCATTAACTCAAAGACCCGAATTCTTCATTCTCATTTCACCTCATACACTTCACTCTCACCTTCACTCATCTTCACCATCTTCACCTCCACCTTCATCACCTTCCACCCATAACCATCTTTAACCACAACCCATCACCATAAATAACTCACCACCCACAATCACTCACCTCCAACATTCATCTTTCTCCAAGCCAAAAAGGCTGCCACCGAACCGGACCGCGACCAGACCGCCGCAGCTCTCCACCTGTGAACCAAAACGGCACCGACTAGCCGCACATCCCGATGCTGGTACCTGATTGCGAGATTTAAAGGATGCAAACCCAAGTGCAGGTTGTCTCAAGTAATAAATTTCTCGGGAGTCCGAGGTCGATCCACAGGGAATTGATGAAGAAAAATTAATTGAGGTAAGAAAAGGATTTGTCACTATACCAAAAGTAATAAAAGATGTTCACAAATGAATTTAAGAACTTGCTTAGGTTAGGAGATCCACTCTTGGTAATAAATTAAAGGCAAAATTATTTCTCTTTATAACTCAATTGAAATCTATACAGAACTGAGGTTCTAATCGAAAAATATAACATTCAAAGTTTAATTATATATGCAATCATATTATGATTCCTTTAATTATCTACTAACATTTGTAAATGAGTTCAAGCATTCACTGTATCAATCCTATTGTCTACAATAAATCAAGATCTCCATTATACAAAGAAAGTTTCTAAATTGATTGGAAATAAAATATAACACATATAATGTCCATTTAATAATATATCATTTAATCACAAGAAATAAAATAATCTAATCTTATTTCATTACCAAGAGCTTCACTCTTTCACCCAAGCAAGATGAAGATTTAGTTACTCATAGATAAGAAGAAAGAAAGAGAGAAGAAGAGAAAGATAAACATAGCTTCAATTTAGAGTAAGAGAAAATTACAACAAAGGAAAACAATAAATAAGCATAACCATAACTTCTAAAAACTAAGCCTAACACCAAGAGCACCAAATGATCAGCCCATTGTACCTTTTATAGAGGATTAGGAATATAAAATGACAAGGAGGCTGATTAAGAGTAGGTGGATGAGTGGGTGGAGTGGTTGGATGAGTGGTTGAGTGGTTGGATTATTGAGATTCTTTGTCTCTGAAATCATTCATTGCTTAACTCATGGATGTTGTCATCAAATGAAAAAGTCATCTTCATGAAAGTTGTAGATCTGGGTCTTAACTTTCAGATGTCTAAATTTCAGCTCATTTCACCACCTACAACCTGATATATGACCCAATTACTACAGACTGTTCAGGCCCAGTTTCAGTACCTCTGTTTTGACTTCCAGACCCAATATCACCTCCAAGCTGTCTGATCTGAGTTTTGTATTCTTCATGAAAGTTGTAAATATGGGTCTTAACTTTCAAGTATCCAAATTTCAGTACAAATAAGTTCCTACAGCCCGAGTTATGCTCTGATTTCTGTACACTGTTCAGGTTCCAGTCACAAAACTCGTGTTCTGACTTTCAAGTCCAATTAGCTCCACTAGATGTCTAAATGAGACTTTAAGCTCTCATCAAAGTTGTAAAGTTTTCTCTCAGCTTTCCTACAAGGTAAAATTCATAATTTCTAGACATCTAGAACTCAAGATATGACCAAAATACAGAAACAGTGTAAGACCCAAATAATACTAAAAAAATTAATTAAGTCCAATTTGAGTCTAAACTTATAAAACATAACCAGACTTAATCAATTAAGTACATGGAGAGTGTAAATGACTAAAAATAAAGGTTCATTAATGTATAAAATATGTGATTATCAGTACTGCGACCCCAGTCTGAGTCCGAGTATGCCGGATCTGACCGTTACTGGACCCCCGACCCCAGATCCGCGGGACGCGTCACCACTATCTGCACCGTGCGACCTAGCTCCGGGAAGCCTAGTCTGAAACGTCCGTCGCCGCTGCCGCACTCGTTCCACCTCGCCGTCGAGCCGCGCTGCACCGAAAAGCACAGATCTGTGAACCCAGTCGGTCTGCACGTCTCATCATCACTCACAAACCAAATTTGACGTGCCGCACTAACACTGACAGAGCCGCGCGACCCCGCACCTATCGTCCGAAGCTGCTCGAACCGCCACCAACACCAGCAGCGCCATCAACCGAGCCGGAACCCGAGCCGAACCACCGTACCTGTCGCCGCCGCATCCACCGATCCGTTGCTTCCCCGTACATGACTCATCATTCGTGCTCCAATCGATGCAGTTTGGTTCTCCAAAACCTTCTCCCTCTTTATTTTCTCCAAGAATAATACCCATGTATTTGTTGTGCTTTCAGCCTTTGTTTTGTTAAAAATGAATAGCCATTTTTTTTTTTTTTGGGTTTGTTAATCTACAAAAGGGGTGTGCTAAAAAAGAGAAGACTAAATTTTCTGATGGGCATTTTGTTATGAGTTTAAATTTCTTTCTTGTTTTTTTTTAGATGGGCTTGGACTATGTTTTGCTGAAATTAGTTACATGGGCTAGGGTCTCATCCATTTGATAATGAGTTTTAAAAAAATAAATAAAATAAAAAAGGTTAAGTTTTGGACATATAAAAAATTATTTTTTTTTATTGATTGTATTAAGGTTTTGTTTACCTTATTATATGTTTATGTTTATTTTATTTATCAACACGTTTATGTTAATTATGTTAATATTGTCTTTTCTTAGTTGTTGATCTTACAATCTAAAAAAAATAAAAATAAAAATAAAATAATTGAACTCTTTTGAGAAAAATAAAATGGGATTAGCTGAGTTGCGACAACTTGTTAATTCCGTAGCCTTTAGAATCATCTGAGTTGTGACAACTTGATGATTCAAGTTTTAAAATAAAAATTTAATAAAATAAAATAATTAAACCCCTTAGAGAAGAATAAAAATGAGATTAACTGAGTTGTGATAGCTTGTTAATCCTATAACTTTTAGAATCATCTGAGTTGTGACATCTTGATAATTTATTTTTTCTGAAAAATAAAATAAAATAGTTTTTTTATATAAAAATTAAATTAAAAATAACCAACCCACAATGATTTTCTAAAGAACTACGTGACTTTGAGTTTCTCATTGCACTCGAGGATAAGTAGGAGCAGAATCTCTATTTTGTCAAGCCAAAAAATAAATTGTCATAATTTAGTTGTTTCTTTTAATTTTTTAAAAGGGGTAAAATAAATACATTTGAGATTATTAAAATTTGCACAACTAATTTAAGGTACCGTTCTTGGAATGGGCAGTGTAGGGTGCTAATACCTTCACTACCTGTAATCGACTCCTGAACCCAAACTCATTTTCTAAAAGACCAGTTTTCCTAATTAAAGAGTTTTTCTAATGTTTTCCCAATTTAAATAAACATTGGTGGTGACTCCATTGATTTTCAAAAGCCATATCTTTTTTGGTTGTCCCATCGTGATTTTGGTTGCGACAGTTGGCGACTCCACTGGGGATCTTAGAGAGTCAGACCTGTTGTTGTTAGTTGTGCAAATTATTAATAATTTCTATTTATTTATTTTATCCCTTGTTTTGTCTTTGTTTTTGTTTTTTTATTATTTGCTTGTAAATATATCTTAATTAGTTTTTTTTATGTAAATATCTGCTAACATTTTTTCTGTGTTTATCTTGACATGATTTATTTATATATATATTTTTTAATATTTTGTGCTTAATTGTTAAAACATAGGGTAGAAAATTACTGGCTGACTGTTGTATGTATCTATTTGACTGTTATTTTTGTAGGATGAGGTTAATTCTTAGGATTATAGAGGTTTGTATGCTCCCTATACTCATTGCACCTACACGTTTATCACACACATTTGAGTAGGGCCCTATACCGAGTCTGAGTGAAACCTAAGTTAGGTAGAGGTTGCGTAGTGGTAGTCATTTTGGATGTACATCCTGATTGGTTATCGCGAAAACCTCATCTAGAGTGTGCCTTTTTCACGAATGTCCCACACCTAGTGGTTTACCCGCTGTTTGTGGTCAACATTCTGAAATGGGACTTAGCTCTAGAGGCTTTCAGAATAGTAGAGCCACCTAATGAAAGTTTTCACGAATCAAAAAGACCCATAGATCCTTAGGATAAAACTCCTCAAATTTAAGGCATTTCCTTAGGACACAAAGGGAGCGTACTTTTTCTTTATCTGTCTCATGTCATTGATCCATGCATTTTTTTTCTTATGACTTGCATTTACCTGGCACTCCTAGCATTCTTAAAAAAAAAAAAAGGTATATCATCTTGCATTCTCATGGTTGGCATTTTCATTCATTCTCACTTCTAATTTTTTTTTAAAAAAAAATTCAACTCTACATTTGATACATCATCTTACACTATCATGACATCCATAGCATTTAAAAAAAAACCATATGCATAAATAGTCAATGCTCTGCATACATGCATTTTGTCATTTTGGTTCAGTCAATACTAATAATTGCATCATGTTTCCTCAAGCAGAAAAGTAGACACTATAGCAGGAAAACTACTTTCCATGACACCCTTATAGGACTCGTTCCCAAGTAAGGATCATGGATGAGATAGAGCAAACTCAAGAGTTGAAGGATGAAGTGAACCAACTTAGAGAGCAAATGTCCAAGATGATGGAGATGTTGCAGTTTATGGAGAATAGAAGGAGCATAGATGGGAATCCCTCAGCGGCAAACGAAGGACACCCGGCCACACCTCTTCACCCACCTGGCCTCTCTCCAACCCCTCTACAATATTGGCCTCAACCCTCAAGGAATTATGATGCTGCTAACTGTTTATCCAAATAGTACCACCCAATCCGCTGTCACCAGTTCTCAGGGAACTCAAGTTCCATTATTCCCACCATATGGCCTCTCTCCCGGGTATGTACCACCATTGGCCACAAATCCTCTTGATAATGGCACGTCAGTAGTAACATCGATCCCAAACCTGCCAAATACTACTGAAACCCAAGTTACTCAACTAAGTGCTAATGAAACTCCACAAACACAACACTTATTCCCATTCTTTCTTCCACCGTATGGTTTTCCTGCCAGCTTTGTACCATCACAAGTGACCAATTCCCTCGGACAGCAACACACTCGCTGCTAACTCTTTGAACACAAACCAACCACCTGCCAACGGAACCTTGTCGACACAACATTTTATCCCTACTTTTATGCCACAATACTAATTGAATTCCTCTGTCGAAAATTCTCAGTCCAAAGAGAAGTTGGAAACTCTAGAAGAGAGATTGCGAGCCATAGAAGGGGCATGTAGCTACGGTCTCCTTGATACTTCGGAACTCTGCCTTGTCCCTAATGTGCTGCCTTGTCCCTAATGTGGTGATCCAACCAAAGTTCAAAATTCCAGATTTTGATAAATACAAGGGGACCACTTGTCCAAAGAACCATCTGATCATGTACATCCACAAGATGGCTTCATATGCTCACGATGACAAGCTACTGATTCATTTCTTCCAGGACAGCTTGACTGGGGCAGCTTCAAATTGGTACACGCATCTTGAGCATGCCCATGTTCGATGTTTCAAAGACTTGGCCGATGCTTTCTTAAAGCAGTATAAGTACAACATTGATATGGCACTGGATAGACTGTAGCTATAGAGTATGAGTAAGAAGGAGGCTGAAACCTTTAAAGAATATGCTCAACGATGGAGAAAAATAGCTGCTCAAGTATAACCCCCTTTGATAGAAAGAGAGATGGTGGCTACGTTCATTAACACTCTGCAATCACCCTTCTATGACAAAATGATAGGGAGTGTGTCATCAAATTTCTCAGACATGGTCATCATCGAAGAAAGAGTTGAGGGAGGAATGAGAAGTGGAAAGATTGTTGAAAGTTCAATAGGGACATTTAACCCTAAGAGGCCCCCGATGGGGAAGAAAAGAGAAGGAGAAACCCATGCTGTTACCTTTGACCAAAGAAACTTCACCCAAGAGAGATATAGCCAAGCACCTGTGAACCATCAACCATCCTTCCAAACCCCTTTCGTACCTTAACACCCATACTTTCCCACTACTCCACCGATGCCATATCCTCAGCCTTATCACCCCCATATCGCCAACGCTTCACATGTTCCTTATCCTCAAACTCACCACCCAATAAGACCTCACCAAATGCTATCTCCTACTCAATACCAGGTACCCCCTACCTTACCGCCTCAAACAGCCTAACCATGGATCCAAAATCCAAACACAAACCAAAGAAGACCACCAAATAACCAAGAAAGGAAGTTTGTCCACTTCGACTTAATTCCTATGACCTACACCGAATTACTACCCCAACTCATCCATAACTCTCTCTTGGCTCCTTGCCCGATGAAGCCATTGGAACCCCCATACCCTAAAGGTTTTGACCGAAATGCCAAATGTGATTACCATGCAGGGGCTGTAGGGCATTCCATAGAGAATTGCAAAGTGCTGAAGTTTAGGGTGCAAGATCTAATTAATGCCAAATGGTTGAATTTCAAGCCAAATACTCCTAGTGTGGGCCACAACCCTTTGCCTAACCATGAGAATCATATAGTCAATGTTATAGGGGAGTGCTCTGTCCAGCAGCTTATAAGATGAGCAACAGATGTCAAAACCCCCATGAGGGTTATTTTTAAAGAACTGTGCAAATTCGGGATGATGAAAGTTCATATTGAAGAGAAATGGGGCGATGAGGATGAAATAATGTGCAATCTCCATGGGAATATGGGGCATTCTATTAAGAAATGTGGTGAATTTAGACAAATCCTCCAAGATCTAATGGACATGCAACTAGTGCAAATAGGTCATCTATGTGACAATGGTGGCATAAGCATGGTGGATGAGTGTGCTATTCCACAATTTCAAGAAAGTCAAGAAGCTATAAACTCTTTGGTCCCTTCCATTGCAAATCCGGCTATCAAACCGTTGGTTATCTATTACACTACAAGTGCACCTCCGCCACCTCTACGTGGCCCGAGACTCATCACCATTCAAGTTCCTAGTCCTTTTCCATTCAAGGACACTAGAGCAGTACTGTGGAATTATGATGTACAAGTCCTTGGAGATAATCTCACAAACGATCAGCTAAAAGTTTCATCTTATTCGACCTCTGTTGTCACTAATATATCAGGGATCAGAGGGATGACACGAAGTGGTCGTATTTACACTCCAGAGGACTTGTGAAAAGGGCAAGAAGAAGAAGATAAGAGAAACAATAAGGGGAAGAGCAAGATAGGAGAGACTTCCCATGGAAAATGATGTGAAAGAAAAAGGAGGGTTGACAAAGCCAAATGAGTATAAGAAGGAGGTATCTAATGAAGAAGTCTGTGAGCTCCTGAAGTTCATTAAGCAAAGTGAATATAGAGTGGTAGATCAGTTGAATCGTACCCCTACTAGGATATCACTCTTATCCTTATTGATGAATTCTGAGCCGCATAGAAAAGTGTTGATGAAGATACTAAATCAAGCTCATGTTTCTCATGACATCACAGTCGACAAGTTGGGTGGTATTATTGGCAACATTACTACTGATAATTATGTCAATTTCACCGATGATGAGATATCTGCTGAAAGAATGGGGCATAATAAGGCGCTGTATATTTTCGTCAAATGCCAAGATCATATAATGGCTAGAGTGCTCATTGACAATGGTTCCTTTTTGAATGTAATGCCAAAATCAACTCTCTCCAAGTTGCCTTTTGATTGGACTTACATGAAACCAAGTACAATGATCGTAAAAGCTTTTGATGGGACTTGAAAAGAAGTGATGGGAGAAATAGAGATCCCAGTTCAGGTTAGACCTACCACTTTTCATATACTCTTTCAGGTGATGGACATCACACTGACTTACAGTTGCCTCTTGGGACGACCTTGGATTCATTTCGCTGGGGTGGTGCCATCCACTTTGCACCAGAAAATGAAATTCATAGTGGGCAATAGACTGGTGATCATATCGAGTGAGGAAGACCTATTGGTGAGTAAGCTCCCATCAAATCCTTATATTGAAGTTGCAGAAGAAGCTCTTGAAACAACATTCCAAGCGTTCGAGGTTGTCAATGCTATTTATATGAAGGAGGAAGCTCAAGTTCCAAAACCACGGTCATCTAGTGCATCCATAATGACAACTAAGGTTATGCTGGAAAGAGGATATCAAAGTGGAAATAGACTCGGAATGAACAAACAAGGCATCTTGAAGTTCTTGACACCCTGTGAAAACAAAGACAGGTTTGGGTTAGGATATAAACCCACCAAAGCTGACAAAAGGAGGGTAATGGAAGAGAAAAGGGAGAGGAGGTTGGCTAGGATGGAAAATCAGGAGCCTAAAGCTGAGGGGATCCCTATTTGTGACATCCGACGAAGCTTCCAAAGTGTGGGATTGGTGTTTCTGAACCAAGTGACCGTTATCGAAGATGATCAACCCATCCATCATGGTGTCAACTTGTTTTACCCTTGTTCTCCAGATGCAGAGCTCAACAATTGGCAGATCGTCGATTTTTCCATGACCTTTGAAACTGTTTCAAAGTAATTCTGTAATGCTAATCCTATTGCTCTGCCCAAGGCTTTAGGAAGATATTTTGTAAAAGTGGGCTCACATGTTTTCATTTAAATATTTGCTATCAATAAAATGCATTTTTGAATTATCTTGCCTTTCAGTTTTTTGGTCAACCATTACATTAGCCTTTATTCATTACCTTTTTTTTTACTAGTGTTAACATCAATAAATGCAGATCTGAAAGTGACTCTCTTGAAAATGATAGTGCTATGACCCCATTATATGATTTTGACCATCCCCTTAATCATGTTGATGAGGATAATAATGATAATTGGGAACTCTTTCCTGAGCTATGAGATTAATGGAACAAGAGGCCAAAGAAATTCAACCCCATGAAGAGTTAACTGAAGTGATTAATTTGGGGATAGAGGATGATAAGAAAGAAATTAAAATTGGTACTTCTATGAAAGACAAAGAGCGAAGCAAGTTAGTTAAGCTCTTATCCGACTATCGTGACGTCTTCGCTTGGTCGTACTAAGATATACCGGGCCTAGATGCCAGCATAGTTGACCACAAATTTCCATTAAGACTAGAATGTCTTCTTGTCAAGCAAAAGTTGAGACGAATGAAGCCAAGAATGTCCCTAAAAATTAGAGAGGAGGTCAAAAGGTAGTTTGATGCAGGTTTCCTTGCTGTCGCAAAGTACCCTCAATGGGTCACCAACATCGTTCCTGTCCCGAAGAAAGATGGGAAAGTACGGATGTGCGTTGACTATAGAGACTTGAATAGGGCCAGCCCTAAAGACAACTTTCCTTTACCTCGCATTGATATTTTGGTAGACAACACTGCTCAACATGCATTTTTCTCCTTCATGGACAGTTTCTCGGGATACAATCAGATCAAGATGGCACCTGAAGATATGGAGAAGACCACATTCATCATTCTGTGGGGAACTTTTTGCTATAAAGTGATGTCGTTTGGATTGAAGAATGCTGGGGCGACTTATCAAAGGGCCATGGTGGCATTATTCCATGACATGATGCACAAAGAAATAGAAGTTTATGTGGATGATATGATTGCAAAGTCAAAAATGGAAGAAGATCACATAACTGATCTGCAAAAGCTCTTTGAAATGTTGAGAAAGTTCAGGCTCAGACTGAATCCTGCTAAGTGTACTTTTGGTGTAAAATCAGGCAAGCTCTTGGGGTTTGTGGTTAGAGAGAAAAGGATAAAAGTTGATCTAGACAAGGTTCGAGCAATCATAAAGATGTCAGTTCCTCGCACTGAAAAAGAGGTTCGTGGGTTTTTGGGGAGGTTGAACTATATTGCTAGGTTTATATCCCAGTTGACTGCAACGTGCGAGCCAATCTTCAAGTTGTTGCGTAAAAACCAAGCAGTAGAATGGAATGAGGATTGTCAGGTAGGATTTGAGAAGATCAAGCAGTATCTGCAAGAACCTCCAGTTTTGGTACCTCCAGTGCCAGGAAGGCCTCTCATCATGTACTTGACTGTGTTGGATGAATCCATGGGTTGTGTACTAGGACAACATGATGAAACCGGTAAAAAAGAGTAGGTCATCTATTACTTGAGTAAGAAGTTCACTAACTATGAGGCAAAATACTCATTGTTGGAACACATATATTGTGCCCTGGCATGGGCGGCCCACCGATTGAGGCAATACATGTTGTGTTACACCACTTGGTTAGTGTCCAAAATAGACCCGATCAAGTACATTTTTGAAAAACCTGCCTTCACTGGGAGGATTGCACACTGGTAAGTTTTGCTATCAGAATATGATATTGTCTATGTCACCCAAAAAGCAGTCAAAGGTAGCGCTCTGACAGATTTCTTGGCTAGTCAATTAGTGGAAGACTATGAGTCTATGCAGTGTAAATTCCCTGATGAAGATATAATGACTTTGTTTGGAGAAGAAGAATCCCCAGAAAAAGAAAATTGGACTTTGTTGTTCGACGGAGCTTCTAATTCATTAGGGCATGGAGTTAGGGCCATACTGATTTCCCCTGAGAACAATTTCATTCCAATCACTGCTAGATTGTGTTTTGACTGTACAAACAACATAGCCGAATATGAGGCATGTGCCATGGGAATCCAGGCAGTGATAGAATCGAAGGCAAAAATTCTTAAGGTATACGGGGACTCTGCCTTGGTCACCCATTAGCTAAAGGGAGAATGGGAAACTCGAGATGACAAGTTGATCCCTTATCATGCTTACATCAAGAAGTTGATTGAACAACTTGACGAAGTCACATTCCATCATGTCCCTTGGGAAGATAATCAGTTGGTTGATGCTTTGGCCACATTTTCGTCAATGTTCAAAGTAAGCCATGATAAGGACTTGCCACTCATAAAAATAGAAAGTCGTGACTAACCAGCATATTGTCAAATAGAAATGGAGTCAAATGCAAAAAAGGTGCGTCCGCGGCAGTTTCAAGAAGGAAACCTAGTACTCAAGAATATTCTTCCCATTCAAAAGGATTATCGAGGAAAATGGACTCCAAACTATGAAGAACCTTATGTCGTGAAAAAGGCTTTCTCGGGAGGAGCTTTGATTCTCATAAACATGGATGGTGCAGATTTACCACTTCCTGTAAATTCGGATGCAGTCAAAATGTATTATGTTTAAAAAAAAACCCAAAATTAAAAAGAAAAGAAAAGAAAAGTGGCTCGCTAGGCTAAAAACCTGAAAAGGCAGCCTAGGCAAAAATTAGAGCGACCCGCTAGGTTGAAAACTCGAAAAGAGCGACCTAGGCAAAAGTTAGGGTCGAAGATGGTTCCTGACACATCTAGAAAAGTGGAGTTGCCTTGAGTCACAAACTAGGGCAGTTTGAGTCTATTAATGCCAAACTGGGGCAATTTGAATGCGAAGTCTTGTCAGAAACGCTCCCAATACGTGAAAACTAGGTCAAATCATGTTCTCAGAAACAGAAAAAAGGGTGTTTAGGGTCTTATACATAGAAAATTAGCACTGATCATCCTAGAGAGCATCACTGGAAGAGCTGGAAAACTCTACTCCAACATTCTTTTGTAAACCTTTCAATTCTAACCCTTGTGGTACCACCTTTCCTGTACTGTTCCTTTCGACAATGATAGTCCATTTTCATTGCAACCCATTGTTGATTCAATATGCATTTATCATGATAGATTTATATTGAGATGTGAAACATGTGATCATATTGCAAAAGCATTCATATTTGTTTTAACAAACTTGAAAGGTCATGGGAAATGCGATGAATTTCCTTTAAGAGCACTCATGAGGAAATGAAGAATAACCAGGCAAATCATAAATCAAATCTTGTTACTGTTCAACCTTGGTCCTACTATGGGAAGAAGTTCTTAAGGGTGTTGTGGAACTAAGAGTGATCCAGCTAAAGCTATGATGTGTCAATTTTTGTCTACCCTTTGTCCATGAAAATCTCTATAGTAGGACATCCATTGCATCGTGCATCATCTCAAGCATCACATGTATTATCTTCAGGCATCACATCTATTGCATCATCATGCATCTGCTGCATCATGCCTTATCTCAAGCAACACCTGTATTTACAAGCTCAAACACCATTTCTTTTTGGTTCTCAGGGCCTTATGCCCATTACCTTTAATTTCTGGGTCCCCGAACCCATTGCTTTTAGCTTTCACGGTAAGTCAGGGCCTTATGCTCATTGCCTTTTCCTTTGTGGGTCCTTGCACCCATTGTCTTTAAGTTTCTGTCAAGCTTCAACGGATACCCGACTCCGCAAGCTTTTTCCCTTTCCTACTTTAAGTTTCTTGTCAAGCTTTGGCAGATACCCGACTTCGCAAGTTTTTTCCCTTTCTAGCTTTAAGTTTCTGTCAAGCTTCGGCGGATACCGACTCCGCAAGCTTTTTCCCTTTCCTACTTTAAGTTTCTTGTCAAGCTTCGGCAGATACCCGACTCCGCAACCTTTTTTCCTTTCCTGCTTTAAGTTTCTATCAAGCTTCGGCGGATACCCGACTCCGTAAGCTTTTTCCCTTTTCTACTTTAAGCTTCTTGTCAAGCTGTGGTAGATACTCGACTCCGCAAGCTTTTTACCTTTTTTGCTTTAATTTTGTCAAGCTTCGGCGGATACCCGACTCCACAAGCTTTTTACCTTTCGGGGTCCTCGTACCTTGCTTTTTTACCTTGTTTTAACACCCGTTGCATTTTGCATCAATCCACATAGGAAATTTTCATGCACAAAATTGAATCAATTCCTTTGCTTTCCATTTAGTCTAAATGTAAAGCAAAGGGGGGGGCAGCTGTTGATACTCAATTTTGTCTATAAGATTTTTATTTTTGCTTCTTGATCAAGGATTAATAATTGTGTCAAATAATGCTTAATTGCAATGTTTTAAACCTTTTTTCTTTTCAAGCTTTTATCTTATATAGATCATTGCTTCTTTCCTTTTATTTATACAAAAAAAAGAGCAAAGGAAAAAAATAAAAAATTTTAATTACAGCCCCCCAAAAAAAAAGACAAAGAATGTAGATGCTGCAATCTTTGGAAGGAAACAATTTGTGTTTCCTGGCTCTATGTTTCTTTTCTTATTTTTGGCCATACATGTAATGTCCCTTTTTCTTAGTCATAATGGGTAAGAAAAGGGAACGTCACACTATAGTGAAACAACATACAAATAAATACGGAAAAGTTGAGACATTTTTTTTATTTATTTGAAAATGAGTCCGGTTCACATTCCATTAATATACATATGTACCTGTTCATGGATATATAACATTAAGTGAATTAAAAATTAAAGGTTCTTTTTCAAATGAACATCTGTTAAAATGATCAAAGTGAAATCAACGTAGAATAAAACATACAATCATACACAATATGGATAATTACATACACCGTACTAGAAATATAAGCCTGTTTAATTACATTTCCAAAATATACCAACAGAAACAAAATATGTACCCACCCAAAGAGATACAAATATACCCCGACATGTACAGACATCAGGCTTCCCAAAAAAATATAACTGGTTAGCCTTCAATAGCTACCAATAAACTCAGCCACTAGGACTGACGAGAAGGGACCGTAGCCGGGTCCTCCTCCGGATCCTCTTCGTCCAAGGAAACATCCATCAGGACGATAGAGCAATGGGCGGGAGCCCGAGCGGAGGACAAAAAGGAATCTTCACGAGGGGTGTAATACATGTTAGCCCACATGTCCCTCACGGGCAGGTAAAACTCCATCCACACAAAAGCATGGAAATCAAAAATAGAAGCATCATATCGTCCCCACGCCAAGGACACAGTCAATTCACCATGATACACACAATGATTGGTCTGCACGTTGATGTGCCAGCAATCAGGACCTCCATGAAAGTTAATCCGCACATAGCCAAAAAATCTACGGGGGCGAGGCGTCATCCTTGGCAACTTTGGTCTCAGTCAAAATATGGCCAGAAGCCAAAAAACTCAGAAGTTTTCTTTTCTTCTTCACGAACATCTTCAGTAAATCACATAATAATACAAAATAGCAGAATATACAATAAAGAGGTGAGATACTCGTCATTCATTACCAAATATGGCAGTAAGAAACTAAACGGCGCAAAGCGCCCACACAATACAGCAGGGTAATAAACAACATAAAATCCAGGCAGAGGGCAATTCAATAATAATTTCAAGCAGTTACAACATCAATAAAAATCACAAATATATATATATATATATATATATATATATATATATATATATATATATATATATGTTTACAGAATAGCAATCAAGTAGGCATATGGGTACATGTCAGAAAATATATGACTCAAAATACGTATGCATATGGTAACAAGATCCCACATTGGGTACTGACAAATCCCTACTCCATGGATCTAGACATAAACATCGAAGTGAATGATCAAGGAGACGTGCCAGTATCTCGTCAGCCATAAAAACAAGTGCTTCCCATAAAAATTATATTTTGCGCATCAAGGCTTTATACAGTGGCATTCTCACAAGATCGCGATCATAGGATAATGTCTCGGTCCGGATCGTCGGTGCGTTGCATTGGTCTATCCCACGACGCAGAAGAGCTACCAACTGGCCACATGATGGAATACCCACACCCCGACGTCCCCAAGGTCAACAAAGACCTACACTTTTCTAATCGCACCAGCACTAAGGTGTAATTCAACTCCTAGGCAACAGAGCCTTTTAACAGTCACATACTGAGCAAATATTTAATGCATGATGACCCCATGCATTCTCATGTACGTATTTACAACGATGTACTTTCTCATCAATAAGTAGTCATGCATCATCAATAAAAGCATAATATTTCGTATTATGCCTCATATGGCCCAATCAATCATCAATGAGGTTTAGGTCCCGATTTTTGGACCCATAACGATACAGCGCTCATCTTAAGGTCTCGCTTTAATTAACATCACTCATAGGATTATTATTGATTTTCACTTTGATTACATCCCTAATGACATTATTATGATTATGTATTACTTCAATTACCTTTTAATGACATTATTATTATGGTTTACCTTAATTACCTTTTAATGATATTATTATTATAACTTGCCTTAATTACTTTTTAGTGACATTATTATTATAACTTACCTTAATTACTTTTTCATAATGGATCTTTATCTTTAAGGGAATTCTTTTATGTTCTCTATCCAATTCTTAACACCTTAGTAAATTCACTTCTTTCTTTAATCTTGATTATAGTTCACTTTATAGGCTTATCTCAAATTCATCCAAGCTCACACACTCATGTTCTTCCTCTTGATTAAAATTCTCTAAGTTACCAAATTAAGACTTTGATTAATTATCCCTACACATTATGGATTCTTAATTACCATCTAATGTCCAATTCATCAATCCTTTATCCAAGTCACAATTTTTACCATTCTTTCTCCTTCATGGTCGTGAGCCTCATGGAGTTAAGGGTCTAAATTTTTCACTTCTCCATTGGTCCTTGTCCACTCAATCATTACCATTTCATTGGATTACAAAATTTTTCAACCATTACCACCCCACCAAGGGTGCTTGGCCGTGAACCTCCTTGCACAAAGCAAGGGGCTTTTGTCTCAAAACCACAATTTCCAATCCATCCAAATTATTACAATATCACCAAGAATCAAATTCATCCAACAAATCAAGTAAAGTAATGGAAATTTAAAGAATCAAGTAGAAAACAACAAAATCAAAAGAGTAACCCATGTTAGGGTTTCTCACAAATCCTCAAACAAACAAGTTCCCAACCACCATTTTAGGTTGAATAGAGTGGTCTCCCTCTTACCAAAGAGGTGAACACGAAAATGATCTCCCAAAAGCTCCTTGTGATTTCGGTTTTGGCTCTTCAAATCCTAGAAAATCAACCTCAAAGAATCAATACCAAAGCTTGGAAAAGAAAGCATCCTTGACCATGGAAATGGTCTTGGAACACGAAAAGAAGAAGAGAAGAGAAGAAAGTAGTGACCTTTACCTTGAAGTTCCAAGCTTTGTTCTTGAGGAGGAATGGTGAAAATGATGGATTTTGAAGTGGAGTATGAAGAAGAAAAGCTTTAGAGTGATGAAGGGAAGCTAGAAATGGAAATGGTGAAGCAAGAAAATGAAAATGGTGAGGGGGAGAGAGGGCTGCCGAAATGGAGGGGAAGAGAAGAAGGAAATGGTTGAGAGAAAATGAAGAAGAAGAATGTGAAGAGAGAAAAGGAAAGTTGAAAATGAATTAGGGTTTTGGTGTGTTAAATGAGTAATAGAATTTTAGCCAATTTGGCTCCAAAGTGGGCTGCCAACCGTAGCCCTAAGAGAGAGTGGGAGGGAGTGTTGTGACTTTTCCATGCAATTAGAGTGGGTAGTTAGGTCATTTTAGGTCAAAGTTTCTAGAAGCTTGATTAAAATAGCATTATATTTGAATTAAAGTAGATTTGTTATGACATAAAATAGATTACATTAGGATAAGGTGATAGAATTTTTATTACATGCTATTATCCAATGGATAATAGTTACAGTCAATGGAAGTCAGTATTAATTTATCTGACGGATGAATTTTACACAGCGCCTTATTATTTCATCTGTTAAAATTTTCTCGAAAAATGTAAAACCTCGTGAACTGTGTTCAGGCTCGGGTTTAGTAAGATCTCCCATCAATATTTCCATAGTTCAGGGTTCTCAGAGAAAATATCTCATTTTCTCGGATCCGCTCAGTGTGCACGTAAAACGAGAAATATACTAAAATATTCGACGTTTCTGGAAAAATCCTAAAAAATTTCCAAAAATCACAAATATTATAAAATGAATATTTGTCATAAAATTTTTCAACTTTTGAAGCGTTATAGTCATTTTCCAGAGTCTGCTCAATGTGCACGTAAAACGAAGAATATATTAAAATATTCCGCATTTCTAGAAAAATCTAAAAAAATTTCAAAAAATCACAAATATTATAAAATGAATATTTATCATGAAATAAATAAAATTTGGGGTGTTACAACTCTCCCTAACAAATAGAAATTTCGTCATCGAAATTTTCATACCTTAAAACAATTTTGGGTATTGCTCCATCATCTTGTCCTCAAGTTCCCATGTCGTATCTCCAATTGCTTCGTTCCAAACTACTTTCACTAGTGGAATGTCCTTCCCTATGAGTTGCTTCATCCTCCTATCCTCAATCCTCACAGGAGTTATCTCATAAGTCAAGTTTTCCTTTAATTGTACAGAATCAGGTGCTATGACATGATCAGGACTCGGAATGTATTTTCGAAGTTGTGAGACATGAAAGAAATTATGGAGATTTGAAAGGAAAAGGGGTAAGGCTATTTGATATGAAATAGGACCTACTCAACAAAGAATTTGGTAAGGTCCAAGGAATTTTGGAGTGAGCTTTCTGGATTTGAGAACCCGACCGACCCCAGTCGTAGGTGTGATTTTCAAGAACACATGCTCTCCTTCCTCAAATTCAAGAGGTTTCTTCCTTTTGTCTGCATAACTCTTTTGTCAACTCTGAGCCATTCTCATTTTCTCCTGAATCATTTTGACTTTTTCAGTTGTCTGTTGAATAAGCTCAGGCCCAACGGTAAGTCGTTCTCCATCTTGATACCAACATAATGGTGTTCGACACCTCTGTCCATATAGAGCTTCATAGGGTGCCATCCCTATACTTGAATGATAACTGTTATTGTAGGTGAACTCTACTAATGGTAAGATCTCATCCCAACTTCCAGTTTGCTCTATAGCACAAGCTCTCAGCAGATCCTCTAATGACTATATTGTTCTCTCCGATTGACCATCAGTTTGCGGATGGTATGCAGAACTCAGTTGTAACTTCGTTCCTATTGCTTCTTGAAGACTCTGCCAAAATTTTGACGTAAACCTCGGATCTCAGTCAGAAATGATACTTGTGGACACACCATGAAGTCTGACAATCTCACCAATATATATCTGAGTCAAGTTCTCCAATGGATATTTTATATTAATTAGCAAGAAGTGTGCTGACTTCGTAAGTCGATCCACAATTACCCAAATTGAATCATATCCTTTCCTAGTCTTCGATAATCCAACAACAAAGTCCATGGCAATACTATCCCATTTCCATTCGGGAATGGTCAAGGGTTGTAGCATTCCAGCCGGTCGTTGGTGCTCAATCTTCATTTTCTGGCAAACCAAACAAGATGATACGCATCTAGCAATATCTCTTTTCATCCCGTGCCACCAAAATAATTTCCTCAAGTCTTGATACATTTTGGTCATACCAGGATGCATACTCAACTGACTAGAATGGGCATGTTCAAGTATGTACTTCCTGAGTTCCTCATCTTTAGGCACACAAACTCTTCCTTGGAATCTTAAAATTCTGTCATTTCCTTCCTTCAATGTTGATATACCGCCCTGCTTTATCAGCTCTCTTTCCTCTTGCAAAAATTTATCCACCTTTTGTTTTTCTCGAATATCATCCATTAAGTCATTCGAGATAGTAACCATGTTCATGCAGATTTTACCCGGTGTCAATTCCACAAACGACCATATGTCTCTAAACTGTTTTATCAAATCTTGCTCTCTGATCATCATGGCAGAAACACTGACCGTCTTCCTACTCGAAGCATCGGCGACCACATTCGCCTTTCCCGGATGATACTGAAGTTGGAAATCGTAGTCTTTTAGGAACTCCAGCCATCTTTGTTGTCTCATATTCAGCTCCTTCTGATCATATAGGTATTTCAAGCTCTTATGGTCACTGAAGACATTGAATGTTGCTCCATACAGATAATGTCTCCATATCTTCAAGGCAAACACCACAACAGCTAACTCCAAATCATGCGTAGGGTAGTTCTTCTCATGCACTCGCAATTGTCTTGAGGCATAAGCCACCACTTTTTCATTTTGCATAAGAACGCACCCCAATCCTTGATATGAAGCGTCACAGTACACTTCAAATGGTTCGTTTGGATTAGGCAGAACTAACACAAGTGATGTAAATAACCAAAAAATTAACGGACTAAGCTACATATTGTTTGCTCTACCTTCAATGATTTTACTGCTCGGTAGAGTGCAAATATATAAACAATAAAGAAGTAATATTGTTAGGATTAACTGTGCACAAAAGATGAATAAATTAGCATAGATAAACTAGGTGCCTATACTGTTGATGCATATAAATTATTGCACTAAACCATGTAAAAATATGACTTTAAAAGTCAGTTCCTACAGTTTTTACGTTGTCCTGTTATTGGGAAATTAATGACCTGTGAATGGGTTTAATTTTGCATGTAAATGAGAAGGGTTGGATTCTTTGCTGATCTGTTATCTATATGGCATGTTAGATGGTTGCTTGTGTTTGTTGATTCTGTTGCTTATCATGTCACCTTTTTTTTTCACCATTTATAACTCTTGGTTAACGAGGTATAAATTTATTGTTAATGACGTGTGGTGGATGGTTAACGACTTAACCACTGAACATGATTTTACCTGGTAACCAACATATACACATTATTAACCATAAATTTCTACCTTGTTAACTAAGAGTAAAAAGTCCAGTAAAATAATAGTCACATTTTTTTTTACTATAACTCTAACTCATGCATAATATGAAAGACCATGTCTTACAGTCACTTTGGAAAATCTGTTGACCATTGATAGATAAAATGCTTTCCACTTGTTGATTTTTAATATGGTAACATGAGTTTTGCATGTGTAGGTTAATGGAATTGGAAATAGGTGCTTCCATGGAGGATGAAAATACTGTGAATGGCGGTGGGGTGTTAGATGATGTTGGTGGTAGTGCTGAATGCATTGAAGAAGCAAATGAAGTTGAGTTAATTACAAGTGACAACTGCAATGAGCAATCTAAACCTTGTGAGCCTGCAGTAGGAATTATATTTCCTTCGATGGTTGCCGTTAAGTCATTCTATCGGCAGTATGCTAATATAAAAGAATTCGATTTCATCATTAGAAATTCAAGAAAAGGAAATGATGGAGAGTTAAAATACTTTATTCTAGCATGTTCACGAGAAAGGAGTTGTGTGTCAACAGTACCAAATGATTTGAATACATATCCAACAATCAAGAAGAACTGTTAAGTGAAGATAACTATTGGTTTGAACAAAAATGGACTTTGGTACATAAAAAAAGTTGTACTTGACCACTCTCATGATCTTAGCCTTGCGAAGGCAAGGATGTTCCATGGAAATAGAAACATCAGCATGCACGTGAAGAGAAGAATATAGATCAACAATGAAGCAGGCGTGAGGTTGAACAAGACCTTCCGTTCTCTTGTTCATGATGTAGGAGGGTATGATAATTTACTATTTGTTGAACGAGACGTGAGAAACTATGTTAGGAGGGAAAGACGTGCAATTGGGAAGGAGGGTGATGGTAAGGCTCTAAGGAGTTATTTTTCACGGATGCAACAACAGAATAGTCATTTCTTCTATTCTATAGATTTGGATGATGACTTTCCCGTGAAGAATGTTTTTTGGGCTAATGCAAGAAGTAGAGCTGCATACGAATCGTTTGGAGATGTTGTGACGTTTGACACAACCTATTTGACAAATAGGTATGACATGCCATTTGCTCCATTTGTTGGTGTGAATCATCATGGGCAATCAATTTTGCTAGGATGTGGTTTACTATCTACTGAAGACACTGATTCGTTTGTGTGGCTATTTGAATCTTGGCTTAATTGTATGTCAGGTAAGGCTCCAAACGGTATTATCACTGATCAATGCAAGGCCATGAAAAATGCAATCCAGATAGTGTTTCCTATTACTCTCTAGCGATGGTGCTTATGGCATATCATGAAAAAAATCCTAGAGAAGTTGAAAGGTTATGGTGAATATAACAGCATCAAGGATATAATAAAAAATGTAGTTTATGATTCCTTGACAGAGGCTGAATTTGAAGGAAAGTAGGTTACTTTCATCTAACAACATGACCTACAAGACAATGAATGGTTGAGTGGGTTGTACAATGAGCGATATAAATGGGTCCCAATCTTTTTGAAGAAAGATTTTTGGGCTGGAGTGTCAACGACTTAGAGGAGCGAGAGCATTAACACATTTTTTGATGGGTATATAAACTCAATAACAACTCTGCAGCAATTTGTAAGGTAATATGATAATGTTTTCCACGATAAGGCAGAAAAGGAGGCAGATTGTTGATCATTTAACAACATTATTATATGTGGGTCGAACTTTATGATTGAGAGACAATTCCAAGATGTGTACACCTATGCGAAGTTTAATGAGGTTCAAGCTGAATTTAGGGGTAAAATGAATTGTTCTATTTGCATTAAATGCGTTGAGGATGGATTTTCTACTTATGATGTGTTAGAGGAGAATATAGTTGTTGGATGTATGAAAGAAAGAACAGTTGAGGTGGTATTTAATCGCGACAATCATGATGTTAGATGCAAATGCTTGTTGTTTGAGTTTAAAGGTATTGTGTGTAGACATTCCCTTGCCGTTCTTACATAAAAAAGGGTGAAGGGAATGCCTTCGAAATATATTTTGCCAAGATGGAGCAAAAATATAAGAAGGAAACATGTATACATCAAAAACAGTTATGATGTGAAACAGTTGCAGCCTCAAATGCAAAGATTTGATAATTTATTGAAAGAGTATTACGAGGTTGCCGAAGTTGCTGCGGAGTGTGACAATGCTAATGAATTTTTTCTCCAAACATTGCATGCATGTAAAGGCAAGGTGCAGTTGATTGCTACATCGAACCACAATAATGTCACATGTCACAAAGGTCAACACAAAATAGGTAATGTGATTGCCACTGGAAGCAGTCAAACCAAGGAGTCATCGAGTGAGATTCATAGTCCATTACGTGTAGCACGTAAAGGCCGCCCTCGATCAAATAGGAAAGTATCAAAAGTTGACCAAATTGTGAGGAAAAAGAGAAAGACAACACATCAAAGTCCACACATGTTGACAATTGATGTGAGTGCATTTGGATATATTTTCTTTGTGTATGGAACAACTGTGTACTATTAACTCTTTTGGAAATAGCGTATATATTCTAAAATGTGTTTTTAACTTTTTTTTGTTGGTTTATATAGGAGTGTATTGAGGGAAGCATGATTCAGATCAATGGAAACAAGTTACATGTATACTCCTCTTTGAAAATTATGACTCTTGGAGAATGAGATAATGACTGTACCGTGGTGTGTGTATGCACAAAAATTAAATTTAAATTATAATTAGTGTTGAAGTGATTGTTATGTTTTGGGGTAGTATTGATGGAGTAATTCTTATATGTAAACTTTTATAAGAATTTGTAATTTAACTATAGTTATATTCTTCCCTTACAGTCAACAGCTATTGACCTCAACAGAAATGTTGATGTTTATAAAGATAATTGTTGGACTTTGCAGCTAGCAGAAAGTCCAGCACAAAGTTCTCTATCATTACTTGCAGATTTTCAACATGATATCACTAGTGGCCCAAAGGCATGTGGAACATATGCTAATATTTTAGGTTGTATAAGTGATTGTAGTTGACTTATTTAAATGTTTTTTTCAGGCTGCTAGTAGTGAGATTCCATACATGAATTTTGTCATGAGTAGTTATTCCAGGCAATTTGAAGAAACACGGGCCAAGGGACACTGACGTTGTACTTAGCTCTTTCAATTAATTATAATTTTTATAGTTTTTATTGGGGCTAATGCTTAGTTTGAAAGACTAAGGCAATTAACTTTGGTGTTGCAGGTTTATGGGGCAACTATCGATTTACCTATAATGGGTTCAAAGATTAGTACTAGCAAAAATCAGTATCTTTTGGCCACTTTTGATGAGATTAATGCATGGGAGTGGAAAAGGGTGAACCGTGATGACATAGTCATATGTTAGTTTTCTTTTATTATTTCAAACATTTATTTTGTTGTAAGTAAAGCAACCAACCTAGGTATTTTTTTGGAATAGGTTGTTTGTTTAGTTTAGTGAATGACATAGTACTTATAATGTGTACATAATTATATAAGGTTATGTAAATGGTCAAGTAGAATTATTTTTTTGGTACAAGGTTATAAGGTATCCAATGAAAATTGTACATGTATGAAGCACAATTATATCTTGTGGTACTCGTTATGTGAACGTATTTGTTTGGTTATTTTTGTTTGATTAGTAATGTCATTTTGATTTTTAAATGAATATTACCTATTCCAAGATCAGTTCAATGTCGATTACACACGCCATCAATACCAAGGATAAGTATTCAAAGAGTTGGCTTGCTCATGAGCCCATTAGTCAACCGATTTTTAAGGCTAAATCAGTTTTTCATGTTTTCAAAGGAAAATAATCATTTTCACTATTGCTACGTTTGTGCAAAAAGTTGGTTAATAAAGAATAAAAAAGTGGTTAATGAATTATAAAAGTTGGTTAATGGGGTAAAGGCTGGAAGGGTTGCATTTGTGCATGCCTATTAACTAACTTCCATAGGTCATTAGCCACTTTTTTATTCCTCATTAACCAACTTTGGTTAACAGGGTAAAGGCTAAAAGAGCATATTTGTACATGGCCATTAACCAACTTCTCTATATAATGGTTAATGACCTACAAAAATTAGTGACTAGGCATGCACATTATATGCAACCCTTCCATCCTTGTCTTCGTTAAACAACTTCGCTAGGCAATTAACCACTTTTTTGTTCTTCATTAACCAACAATTTTCAGAAGCATTGAAACAAAGCTGGTTAATCACGAACAAAAATGCGGTTGCTGAGCTACAGAAGTTGGTTAATGGCTATGCACAAATTAAATGTAACCCTTCCATCCTTGACTTCGTTAACCAAGTTCCCTAGGCAATTAACTACTTTTTTGTTCTTCGTTAACCAACTATTTTCAGAAGCATTGAAACAAAGTTAGTTAATCACAAACAAAAATGTGGTTAATGCGCTACAGAAGTTGGTTAATGGCCATGCACAAAAATGCAACCCTTCCATCCTTGACTTCGTTAACCAAGTTCCCTAGGCAATTAACCACTTTTTTGTTCTTCGTTAACCAACTATTTTCAGAAGCATTGAAACAAAGTTGGTTAATCATGAACAAAAATGTGGTTAATGAGCTACAGAAGTTGGTTAATGGCCATGCATAAATTAAATGCAACCATTCCATCCTTGACTTCGTTAACTAAGTTCCCTAGGCAATTAACAACTTTTTTGTTCTTCGTTAACCAACTATTTTCAGAAGCATTGAAACAAAGTTAGTTAGTCACGAACAAAAATGTGGTTAATGAGCTACAGAAGTTGGTTAATGGCCATGCACAAATTAAATGCAACCCTTCCATCCTTGACTTCATTAACTAACTTCCCTAGGCAATTGGTTAATCACGAACAAAAATGTGGTTAATGAGCTACAGAAGTTGGTTAATGGTCATGCATAAATTAAATGCAACCCTTCCATCCTTGACTTCATTATTCAACTTCCCTAGGCAATTAACTACTTTTTTGTTCTTCGTTAACTAACTATTTTTAGAAGCAATGAAACAGTTGGTTAATCATAAGTAAGCTAACTATTTATATACTTGTCCTCAAGATTGGTGGCGTGTGTAATCGACATTGAACTGATCTTGGAATAGGTAATATTCATTTAAAAATCAACTTGGCATTACCAATCAATAAAAAATAACCAAACAAATACATTCACAAATGTACCACAAGATATTAGTGACCTTCATACATGTACCATCTAAAAAAAACTAAATTCAACAATGTCAAGTTCACAACATCAATTATCAATACATCAACTATTTGAAACTCCTCAAAGGAGCCACCTCCACCCAAAAAATCAAACATTCTACACACAAATATATAAGAAAAGCCTATAATCACATTACAAAGTTCACATCTGATTATCTATTAACCATCAGTCAACCGGTTACTTCTTAGTCTTCTTCCTCTTCCTTAGCTCATATACATATGGAGTTCGAGTGGGTGCACTTTCCACACGCTTCCTCGGTACGAGTTTTTCTCGCGTGACAATGTTCGATGGTGGCTTATCAGTGGTAACAACTTCAACATCAACTTTATCCCGAAGATTATTTTTATCTGTGTAACAACTGACCTCAGGTTAGATGTTAAACAATTATGTATATATAAAGCAATTGAGGCAGTGGAAAAGAGGTTTACACAATTACCTGCATCATTCTCTTGAGGTAGGCTTACCAATGATTAACTTGAAAAGGAATGTCGATTTTTAAAAATTCCCACAAAATAGATATGGTAATTGTACCCTTCTAAAATTTACCACTTTTGCACTTGTATCATCTAAAATTACTTACTTCCCTATTCCACTATATAATAGATAGCAATTTAATTTTTTTAAATCTTTCATGCGCTAAAATTTCATTTTTGCATACGTTCTTCTCCAATGTAATCTTAGAGCTTGCAGTCACAATAGCTTATATAAGAAAAGCACAACTCAACATAAAAGACATATGATAAGTCAAACAAAGTAAAAAAACTAACGTAATAACCACGCAAATCTAACGTTAATCAAACATCCCTCACCATTATTCCGAGCAACAGTATGACCGCGAAGCCGTAGGCTTTCTACTGTCAAGGCTGATGCATGACCAGGCCATTACTGAGAACCGCCTTCATGCCCTTCACTGTCACCATGGAATGGCATCACAACTGCATCACTTTGTCGATGTATGTTTCTAAGATGACCCGTGGTAGCAGTTGAAGTTGAGGGAGCCGCCGCTGGACGCTGAAGCACTATTTGTTTCAACATACTCAATTCTTGCTCGAGAAAGGAAATCCTCTCCGCAAACTGCCTATTCTCCGCCACCACCCGACGAAGTTCACTAGCATGGTCCTCTATATCAAAATACCTTGCTTGATCATGCCCAAACTATGGTTTTGCCTCGACCAATGCTTCTTTGAGTATGTCAACCCGTAATTCTTCAGTTGTTGCATACCAACTTAAGGTACTTACGGACCCCTGATTTTAGCCATCAGTGCTATACTAGGTAAAACGTGAAAATGTTAGGCATTTCAGATTTTTAATTACTGACTTTTCACAATGTTTTTTCTTCTTTTAGAAGAAAAAAATATCAAAATTTTTATTTTTGATATTGTCTATTTGTGTTGTATAGATTTCACACCTACTGTCAGTAACAAACCTCCAAGCTGTAAAAAGAATAGAGCTGGTCTAATTGTGGGAATTGTTGTTGGTGTTGTAAGCCTTCTATCTATTCTTGCAACTGTCTATATAAATCACAGAAGAAAACGCCATGATGATGATGAAGGTAAAGAGATTGAATAAATATATAGTATAATATGGTTATCTGACCATTTAAATTGTTTTCCTGCATGTTCATAAATGTCATTATAAATTATAACTAGTGCCTCTGTTGCATGGTGATATATGATAGGATCAAATGGGACATACCTTATTTGTGTTTTTAGACAACAATAGGTCATTCTCAGCACAACACATGTGTTCATACATAATTTTAAATCTTAACTAGAAGATAGAAAGAAAAATGAATTGTACTCCGCCTAAAAGTCCAAGGTTATAGACAATGCATTTACATTTTTTGCTTTTTTATTTCTCATCTTAATCTAAAATATTCTGGACAAATTGGAGATTATAAATTTTTCAATTTGAATAAGTAGAAAATTAGGAATCATCCCCAATTTAAATAGAACCAGTTTATACTTATCCAACCATAACCTTCTTCATGTTTAATTTTGTAGAGCTTTTAGGTATTGATACAAAGCCAAAACAGAGATGTGTCTGAAACGACTTAGAGTTCATTCTAAGCACCTAATTGAGAAAAATCAACAGCTAGTAATGCACAAATACATGACCAAGAGGGCTAATGTAGTGTACCAGGAAGCTCTCTATAGGTAATTTTTCCACAATTCCTTTGCCACCAAAAAAGCCACGACCAAGAGGGCTTTACGGTACAATTCCAATACCAAGCTCCCTGAATTAATAAAAGCATTAAGAAAATAAAGTCACATTAAGACAAGCAAGCAGTCAGCAACAACTATGTCCTGATTTTTTTCTTTCTTTTTACCCTATTCTCAAGAAACAGTCATAAGAGTTGTACTCTTGTGAACTTGAAGAAGAAAACTAACCTGCAGAGATGAATTATCTCCTCCTAACATCACGAGTCCAGATACTGCCACCACAAGGATTACAACGATGAAGGCAGCAACACAAATAGCGCAGTAAAGTGATAGAGTGGACTCACGGAATAGCTCACTACTGCAATTGCCAACTGATATCAACTTGAACTTGTGGCTTGCAAAATCAAGGTAACTAAAGCAAGACTATTTATAAATGAAGCAATAACACCTGCAAAATGATGGAAAGCATTTTAATCTGCCCCGCACCACAACTGATAATATTTATATTAATAAAATATAAACCCGTATAATCGTATAATATGTCACAACTAAACTAACGACCTCCGTTATAAAAGGCCCATTGTCCATTCTTAAGCCAACAAAACTATACACTATTCAGCTTAGACAATCATTTAGTACTTTCTTTAATTGGTCCATCCCAATTGACTAACTTCAATCTAGTCCACATAACAGCAAATTCACAAGACTAAGTAATAACAACAACTTATAACCAAATTATAAATGATGAATTATTATCTTAGTATCTGCTTTTGCCTGGTAGGAAATATGTACTATGTTGCTTCTACTCAATATCTATATTTATCAAGCTCATTCACACATATAGGATGACATTTGTTAATGATGTCAACTTAGAAGAATTTGTTATGAGTAAGGATGAGTTCTCTGGAGTTGATATAAACTTAGAAGAATATGTACTTAAGATGGCTTACTTGCTTTAAAAGAACGTCGCATGAAGGTGATAAGTCTCTTCTATTATTATATTATTTATACAATGCTATGGTACTCTATTGCTGTTTAGAACTGTGAAGTTGGTAGTTATGACAAGCTCATTCACACATTTAGGATGACATTAGCTGATGATGTCAACTTAGAAGAATTTGTTATGACTAAGGATGAATGCTAATGTGTTATATGGCAGTTGCTAATGTGTGTAACACCCCGAAAATTTGTATTTTATTTATTTCGATCGATTCTTAATTATTTTGAATAATCCGACTCGACTTCCGTGAATTTTATAATTTTTGTGATTTTTAGGAATTTTTGGGAGTTTTTACGTTTTTTATTATTTTAATATTATTTTGGGGCTGTATACGAGCCTTCGTATTTTATTTCTTTTTGTCAATCCTTAATGATTTTTACTAATCTGATTTGATTTTCATGAATTTCATAATTATTATGATTTTTGTGAATTCTTGTATGTTTTTATATTTTAGATTATTTTAATAGTATTCTCGGGTTGCATGCGGGCCCGGGGCAGATCCGAAAAAATTAAAATTTTTCTATGGACAAAAAATTTTGTACTGTTAAGACGGAGATGAGAGATCTTACTAAATCCGAAATCGGAAACAATGTTTGAAATTTTCTTTTACTATGTTTTGTACTGTATTTAATTATCAGGCAGTAAAAAAAATACCGTAAAATTGTGTTTATAGGGTAAACCAATTAGAATCTAGTCTTCATTTGATGAACCAATTAGAAGGCTATAGAAATAAGATCAACCAATAGAAATTAGTCAACAAAGAAGGCTTGACTTTGATTTGCACCCTTGGATAAGAAGACTTAGTTTTGAACATCAACCATTGATCTAATCAACGGTTGAGAAACAAACTTAATGAAGAAGCCTTGGATGATCACCATTGATTTAATCAATGGTGTGAGAGTAAACATAGTTAGGAAGCTTTGGATGTTCACCATTGATCTAATCAATGGTTGTAAAGACAAGCTTAATAAGGAAGGCTTTGGATATCCATCGTTGATTTAATTTATGGGGAGATTGGTCTCACAAAATGGTTAGGACCATTTGTGACCATTGGATGGAAAGTGTGTAGAGAAGATCTTGACCCTCCATTTTTGAAGATGCATCTTATGGCTAGGATTTCATGGAGAAGAGATCCAATGGCTTAGATTTGATCCTATCACTTGGAAGCTTCTACCAAACATCAACCATTGATTTAATTAATGGCTCTTGAAGCCTAACATGGTGGCTAATGTATTTGGACAACTCCTAAGTGTACAAGGGGGGGGGGGGAGGCCACGGTTTTGAAGACCAAAATGGCTATAGGAAAGTGTTCATTTCATTTCATTACTCACCTTTAACATTTCCTAAGCCAAAGCTTCACAAATTTTCTCTCCTTTCTCTTCCCTAAGCTCATGGCCAAGAGGCTTAGTTTATACCTCCACTCTTCAATAATTTCAACCAACCTTGTTTCTTGAATCCTTACCTTATTCTAAGCAACTTTCATGTTGGATACTTCCTCTAAATCATCCATCTTCAAGTACTTTTCCTAAGATCTAAGTTTGAAGGGTAAAGGGTGAAGTTCTTGATATTCTTTTCTAGATCTTATATTTAAAGTTCTAAACCATGTTTTGATCCATAGTTTTCTTATTCAAGCCTTAGATATTGATTCTGTGTGTGTTTACTTTGATTTTTAAGAAAGCTTTTGGTGGTGAAGGACTTGTACAAGAAGCAAAATAAGGAGCTTTGGAGGTTTCTCCAAGAGGTAAGAGGGAGATTACCCTCATCAACCATGTGTTGGTGGTGAGGAATGGATGTGTGTGTGGTGAAAAATCCATAAGGATTATTTCACTTGTTTGTTTAAGAGCTTTCCATATTTATGGTTGTTTGGTGATTAAGATGTTTATCGCTTTGATAACATGCTTTAGTATGTGTTTATGATGCATGATGAATTGTGTATGTTTTAAGATGTGAATTACATGACAAAGGAAAATATATTGGTTCCAAAGAACCATGGAGGCACACGGCCTCAAAATGATTTTGGAAGAAAAAGATTTTAGGTATTTTACTAATCATGAGTTTTAGATGAAAAAGGTAAAAAGTTAATGAATTTAATGATTTGCAAAGAAAGTGGACAAGGAAATGAACAAAGATTTTTATGATGAAGGTATTTATGATTTTCGGCTAATATGCCAAGGATTGGTAAATTAAGATTTTCATGAATGGTAACAATGGATGATTAGAAGGAAAAGGAAAAGAAAAAATATAATGGTTTCAATGGCCATGTGCCCACGGTTTTTGAAGGCTTGTAATGCCTTTGTTTGATGAAACAATATGATTTTAAAGTAAAAAGTTAATTGATTAAGTACAAGGATTAAAGAAATGGAAACAAAGTGTTTTGTCACTTGAAAAATGAAAATTTCATATATGAAAGGAAAAGAGAGGTTGAAAGTTTGAACCTTCACTTATTTTGGAAGAGGACTGATTTTAGAATTGATTTGAGAATTATGGAGAATATAATGGTGACTTGAAATTTACTAACGTATAGCTCACTCTTTAGGTTTTGGAGCGCGTTAGGAAATTTTAAGTTAGAAACATTGATTTAAATCAATGGAAAGGTGATTTTGTGGAATATATTGTGGAAAGGATTTCTTACAGGAGAAAATGTGGAAAATGATGTTGGAAATGACATCAATTTTTGGAAAGTCCAAAATGATGTTTGGAATATTGAGGAATATTTTACGTAGTTGAAAAATGATGGAAAAATGATTTACGCGACTTGAAAATATGATTTTTAAGTTACGCGATTTTGAAAACAATGGAAAATCGCTACGCGATTTGGAAAACGTGTAAATATTTTTACACGATTGAGAAAACATTGAAAAATGGTTATGAGATTTGAAAACATAACAAAAGTGTTAAGCGATTGTGAAAACGCGTTAAAAATGATATGGGATTGAAAATATAGTAAAGATACTGTGAAGAACGGATGTACTGAAAGGGAACCTTTTTAATGATGAAATTGAAAGATATGCATTGAGGCATATGATGAAATTGAACAGAACTTGCATTGAGATATTCATGCATTGAATGGAATATAGCTGATAGTTATTATGGCCCTTGTGGTTGAAGAGAGAATGAGAATTGAAAAGTGAGATCTATGATAGATTTTGGGGCCATCAAGGCGCGACGGTCGGCCAGTGGACAGTTGGCAAGTACCATGTGCCACGTGGCGATGCAGTGCATTGCAACGCATTGACGATACCCGACAAGAACATAATTCTTTTCGAAGACTGGAGATTGTCTGTGGACTAAGGCTAGACAATTAACTAGAGCATTCTTCTCGAAATTGTGAAAACCTCCATGGAGTGGGAAATTGGTCTAATATGCATACACATGAGTCAGAACACATATTGTTGTGGCATGATAAATGTTCATATGATGTGACATCGTCATTTTATATATTGAGGATATCTATTATAATGAAATTAGTACTAGTGATTTAACTGAGATATATGTTTACTAGAATTGTGATGAAATGATAACGAAGTATGATGAATTGATAACGAAGTATAATGGATTGATAAGGAATTGTGATGAATTGATAACATGAATGAAACTGTGATATCTGTGTGTATAGAATGACTTTGTCATTTGTATCATTCCTTTTTACCACTTTGGTATTGATGAAAGGGGATCTCACCTCTTTGTTATATTATTTTATTGTGCTTGTATTGTTGAAAATTATATAGTAGATGAAACGAGTTTCTTAGACGTGACTGGAGACAAATATTCCGAGTTTGGTGATAACATCGAGGAGTGACCACCCCAGATTAGTTGGTGTGCAGTTTTGAGGATGAACAAATATATGACGCATTAAGATGGATACAAGACGGAATAAGTATATTGAGTTTTATCGATAGTGTTTTACTATGCTATTTAGTAGGACCCGTCATGGGATTTGTGTAATGCCCCTTTTTGGAGAGGGAACGTCACATTATTAAACATAAATGAAAATGGAAAAATAATTTTTTTTTTAAATTAAGACCCGGTTCATTAGATTTAAAGTTAACTTGTTCGATGCTTTAATACGTGAGTAAAACGGCAGTATACTTTTTTTTTTAACAATAAAACCAAGTGACGAAACTTGAACAACAAGTAAAAAAAGTAAGACAGAAACCAAACTCACATCTGAATAATACGCATATATATATATATATATATATATATATATATATATATATATATATTTTGAATATCAAGCTGTACTTTAGATATAAGCCTGGAAATTTCCAAAAAGCAAAACTATACCTGCCTATGGATTTTACATACACATCTACCAGAATATCAAAATGTACAACCCACCAAAAGTAATACATCAGGCCCCCAAAATAAAACACTGGCAGCCATCAGCAGCTACCAGTAAAATCAGTCTCTCAGAGGAGGAGGGACCGTAACAGGGTCCTCAGCGGGGTCCTCCTCGTCCGAGGAAACCTCCATCGGAACCACAGAGGCACGGGCAGGAGCCCGAGCGGTGGAATCAAACGAATGCTCCTGAGGGGTGTAGTAACGATCACCCCACATCTCACGTATGGGTAAGTAGAACTCCAGTCGCAGGCTGACATAGCAGGTAAAAACAGACGTCTCATGACGTCTCTAGGCTAGAGAAATCGACACGTCCCCCAGATAGACGTAGCGATCGGAACTCAAGTTGATATGCCAACACTCCGACCCTCCAAGGAAGGTCAGACGCACATCGCCTAGAAATCCGCACATGCGTGCCTCCATCACCTCCAGTAGATGCTAGTCTTGATCGGGCCAGAAGCCAGGAAAATCGGGATCTTCCGCCTCCTTACCGTCGTCTTCGATCAATACAGTGTACACACAGGCAGCAAATAATAGAAATACAGGAAAGAGGTAAGACATCCTACCATCATTACCAATTATAGCAGCCAGAAACAAAACGGCGCAACGCGCCCAAATAGCAATTCAGAACATCATTTCCAAATAATAAGCAGTAAGTCTAACAGTAGCAAATAAACAGTTCCAGGTAGATGTCCATTACAGTAATGATCAGACAATTCACAGTTACGAAAAATAATGATTTACAATGACAGATTATTTCATGATGCACATGCATGCTTTCCCAAATTCCTACTCCATGGAGCTAGACACAAACAGTTGAAGAGAAAGATCTGGGGACATGTCTGTAACTCGGCTGCCGCGGCCAAAGTGCTAAAATCAATAATTCTCACGTGCACATCCAGGCATTGTACATACATTCCACGCTCGATCACGATATAGGACAGTGTCTCGGTCTGGATCGTCGGTGCGTTTGCATCGGTTTGCCCCACGAGTAGGAGAGCTACCAACTACCCATTGTGAGGGACCCGCACCCCGACGCCCCCAAGGTCATAACATGACCTACACTAGTCTACTCGCACCCGCACTAAGGTGTGTTCAATCTCCTAGGCAACTTGGACTTATAACAGTCCACAGGACATTCACAATGCATAAGACTCTATGCATGAGCATGTATGATTCACAATTTCATACAATTCCATAATATGCCACAATTGGCCAAGATAAGCATCAACACATAAATGGTCACTCACATAGACCCATAATGTTATAATATTGAAATCAATTACGGTAATACCTTTCTAAGGTCCATTATGTATTCTTATTCAAGATTTGCTAATCATACAAGAATCCGACACTAAGTAAGTTTTCATAATTAATTGAATTTTCTAAAGTAATTTATTCTCATACACTTAGAATGATTATTCTAAGATCTCAAATCTCACACTCTCTTGTTCTTACTCTTGTAAAATTTTCTCAAGTTTCATGACAAGTTCCTTCTTTAGTCCTTTAAAATTTATGAATCTCCAATTATATTTAATTCTTCCAAATTTGCTACCTTACTAATTTATTGCCTATGTTCCAATCATTTAATTTTCTAAATTCCAAGATCACCAAAAATTACATAATTAAGTCCTAAATAGCCCTAGAGGCCGTGGCCTCCCTAGTGGATTCAATTCTCAATTTTTCCATTCTATTGATTTTATATTACACACTTGATTAATTTAGTCATTCACTTATTAAAATTTGTTCACCAAGAACACATCAATTTTCACCTCAAAACTGTGGTCACCCAAGAGCCTTTCCAAATTCGTTTTCTTCCATTTCAAGCCATCCAATCCAATCCAACATATCAATATACACAATAAATCAAATCAAGGTCATGAACTCCATAAAATCAACATGTAAACATTTAATTTAGCAAATCAAAGAATAACCCTCATTAGGGTTTTTCCACAAACAACACAACCAAGGTTCCTAGATGCTAATAGAGGTTGAGGAGGAGTGTCTTACTCTTATCTAAGTGTAGAAATCAAGAAGAACCACTAAGAAACTCCTTGCAAATTTGGATTGGGTGCCACCAAAACCCTAGAAATTTCAACTTAGTTAAAACAACACCAATGCTTGAAAAATAAAGCATGGATGGTCACCAAGAGGACCATGAACATGAAAATGAAGAGAGGGAAGGAAGAGTCAAAAATCTTACCCAAGAACTCAAAGATTGAAGCTTGAAGAAGATGGTGAAAATGGTGAACTTTCAAGATGCTCCAAGCAAGAGAAGTGTTTAGGAGGTGGAGAGGATTAAGAAAATGTGGTTGGTTGGAGTTTTTGTGATGGATGAGTGGGGACGAAGAGGGCTGGCCGTAGCTCTAGAGAGAAGGAGGAGAAGAGGAAAATGAAGAAAGAAGAAGAAGAAGAAGAAGAAGAGAGAGAAGTGCTTTAGGTTTTTGTTTTGAAATTAATCAAGGTAATTAGTTAAGGAAAAAAAATCAATTCTTTTCCCCCCAAAATGATGGTCCAGCCGTGCATGAAGGAGAGAGAAGAGGGAGAGTGGGCTACATTTTGCATGGGGAAAGGGAGAAGGAAATTTCCAAGAAGCTTCCTCCAAGCTTGCATGAGAAGCTTCGCACGTTTCACGATAAAGTGAAAGTAAGATTGCCTCCTAATTAAGCACACTAACACAGATGAATGTTTACACTGTCAGTATTATTTTTTCCCCCTAGTGTAGGAGAGTCACTGATGATCACATATTTTATACATTAATAAACCCTCATTTTTAGTCATTTACACTCTCTATGTACTTAATTGATTAAGTCTAGTTATGTTTTGTAAGTTTGGACTCAAATTGGACTTAATTGATTTTTTTAGCACTATTTTGGTCTTATGCTATTTCTGTATTTCGGCCATATCTTGAGTTTTAAATGTCTGATAATTATGACTTTTACCTTGTAGGAAAGATAAGAGAGAGCTCTACAACTTTGATGAAGAGCTCAAAGTATCAATCAGACATCTAGTAGAGCTAATTGGGCTTGGAAGACAGAACACGAGTTTTGTGTCTGAAACTTGAATAGTGTACAGTAATCAGAGCATAAGTCGGGCTGCAAGAATTATCTTGGGCTGAAATTTGGACATTTGAAAGTTAAGACCCAGATATAAAACTTTCATGTTGAACACAAAACTTGATTCGGGCTCCTTAATGGTGATATTGGGTCTGAAAGTCAACACAGAGGTGCTAAAACTGGGCTTGAACAGTTTGTAGTAATTGGGTCATATCTTGGGCTGTAGGACGAATTTTTAGGTTATTCCAGAGCCATTGGAAAGCTTAGACAATTTCCTAGAACTTTCATGAAGACCACTTGGCTCGAAAATGACGAAATCAATGACTTAAGCAATGAATGATTTCGGAGACAAGAAATCTCAATGATTTTTCACTCTTATCCTCACCATTTGGCATTCTCCACTCATTCATCCACTCATCCCACCTACCCCTAATTAGCCCCTTTGTCATTTTGTATCCCTAATCCTCTATAAAAGGCATCATTGGCTGACCATTTGGGAGCACTTGGTGTTAGGCTTAGTTTGTACAAGTTAAGGTTATGCTTGTTTATTGTTTTCCTTTGTTGTAATTTTCTCTTATTCTAAATTGAAGTTATGTTCATCTTTCTCTTCTTCTCTCTTTCTTTCTTCTTATCCATGAGTAACTAAATCTTCATCTTGCTTGGATGAAAGAGTGAAGCTCTTGGTAATGAAATAAGGTTAGATTATTTTATTTCTTGTGCTTAAATGATATATTATTAAATGAACATTATATGTGTTGTATTTTGTTTCCAATCAATTTAGAAACCTTCTTTGTTAATGGAGATCTTGAGTTATGGCATAGTGAATGCTTGAACTCATTTACAAATGTTGGTAGATAATTAAAGGAATCATAATATGATTGCATATATAATTGAACTTTGAATGTTACATTTTTCGATTGGAACCTCCGTTGTGTGTGGATTTAAATTGAGTTATAAAGAGAAATAATCTTACCTTTAATTTATTACCAAGAGTGGATCTCCTAACCCAAGCAAGCCCTTAAATTCATTTGTGAACTTGTTTTATTACTTTTTGGTATTGTGACAAATCCTTTTCTTACCTCAATTAATTTTTCTTCATCAATTTCCTGTGGATCGACCTCGGACTCCCGAGAAATTTACTACTTGAGACAACCTGCACTTGGGTTTGCATCCTTAAATCCCACAGTCAAGTTTTTGGCGCCGTTGCTGGGGACTTGATTTGAAGTTTTGATTTATTGAGATTTGTTTTTTTTAATAAAATCTATTCTCTCTTCTCCCTCACCAGAGCAAAAGATCGTTCTTGCCGATCCTTCGGTTTCTTTACTAACTCTCTAACTATCTAACTCTAACTTACTAACTTGCTAACATACTAACTTTCTAACTTTTATATTTATGTAATTTATTTTTGCTTTTTAATTTTATTTATTTATTTTCGTCATTTTTTTTGTCAGTGGGGGTAACTCTCCCTTTTATTTTACGCACTAACTTTGTGGGAGAAACTCTCCCTTTTACTTTTCTGTTATTTAATTTTTCGCACTTTATTTTTATTTTTGGGTGGTTGGTTTATTATCCCACCTTTGTTATATATTTAATGGTGGGTTACATTGCCAGCTTGTACATTATTTTTTTGTTTATTTATTTTTAGTTATTTATGTATTTATGCTTAATTGGTATCGTGATTTAAATTCTGGTCGTTTAGTTAAAATTAACCCTGGTACTTTATATATTGATTTGTTTGAATCACAATCACACATAATTGACACAATGGCTGACAATGAAAGTGTACATGATGAACCTGAAAATCAACCATTGCGAACCATGCGTGAATATTTGCAACCACCTCGAAATTCTAGTCCATCATGTTTTATCTTTCCACTCAATGCCAACAATTTTAAATTTAAGCCAGGTATGATTTCTTTACTTCCTAATTTCCATGGTTTAGAATCTGAAAGTCCATATTTACATCTGAAAGAATTTGAGGAAGTATGTATTGCCTTCAATGATCAAAATTGCATTGAAGAGATTGTTAAGCTTAAATTGTTTCCTTTTTCTTTAAAAGATAAAGCAAAATTCTGGCTTAACACTTTGAAACCAAGAACAATTGGCACATGGCAAGAAATGCAAGGTGAGTTCTTAAAGAATTTTTTTCCAACATATAAAACCAATGCTATGAAAAGACAAATCCAAAATTTTTCCCAAAATTCAAATGAAGCATATTTTCAATGTTGGGAACGATTGAAAGATTTGTTAAATTCTTGCCCACATCATGGTTTTGAAAAATGGCGCACTATAAGCTTCTTTTATGAAGGTTTAACTCCTGAAACTAAACAATTTGTGGAAACAATGTGCAATGGTGAGTTTCTTGATAAAGAACCTGATGAAGCTTTAGACTATTTGAACCAATTGGCTGAAAATTCTCAATCTTGGCATAGTACTAATATTTCTGAAAATTCAATTAGATCTAATCTTGCAAGTGTTAATAAAGGAAAATATCACCTTAGTCAAGAGGAAGATCTAAATGCTAGATTTGCCAGTTTGGCTAGAAAGGTTGAAGCCATGGAATTAAGAAAAGTAAAAGAAATCAAATCTGTGCAAAATGAAAAAATTTGTGGTATTTGTGATGACTTAGGACACTCAACACACGAATGTCCTAACATTCTTATTTTTAAAGAAGTTGTACATGAGCAAGTAAATGCAATGAATAATTTTAACAAGCCATTTACTTCTTCTTTTTCAGATACATACAATTCGGGATGGAGAAATCACCCGAACTTCAGCTGGAGGAATAGTACTCAGTTACAATTCGTGCAACCACCACCTCCTCAGGCACAACAAGACTCTCAAAATTCTCAAGGATATGCACCTTATGTCCCACCATATAGGAAAAACCTTGAAGAAACACTGCATGCATTCATAGAAAAGCAAGAGGCCATTAATAAACAAAATAATCAAACCATGAATGACATAAAAGACACTCTTGCTAAACTTTCTTCTGCACTCATCATTCATGAGAAAGGAAAATTTCCTTCTCAACCTCAACCAAATCCCAAGGGTCAGTACAGTCTAAATGAGGGGAGTTCAGAAAACCAACAAATGGACCAAGTCCAGTCAGTGATAACTCTTAGGAGTGGAAAGGTTGTTGAAAAACAATCCTCCTCGAATCTTGTGAGAAAGAAGATGAGCCAATTCCCCAAGAAAATGAAGAAGTTGACCAAAAGGAGACCAAACTCTCGCCTTCACCCCCATTTCCTCAAGCATTGAAAAATCCAAAGAAATTGGACCATAACACTGGAATTTTTGAAATTTTGAAACAAGTGAAAATTAATATTCCTCTGTTAGATGCTATCAAACAGATTCCTTCTTATGCCAAATATTTGAAGGACTTGTGCACTGTTAAAAAGAAATTAAATGTGAAAAAGAAAGCATTTTTGGCAGAACAGGTAAGCTCCATTCTTCAAAATAATAATGCGTTGAAATATAAAGACCCTGGTTGTCCTACAGTTTCATGCATTATTGGAGAACATAAAATTGAAAAAGCTTTACTTGATCTTGGTGCTAGTGTCAATTTGCTTCCATATTCAGTTTATCAGCAACTCAACTTAGGTGAGTTAAAACCAACTTCTGTAACTCTTCTACTTGCAGATAGATCAATTAAAATTCCAAGAGGAATAATGGAAGATGTGTTGGTTCAAGTTGATAAATTCATATATCCTGTGGATTTCATTGTCTTGGATACTGAACCTCTGGTTGATAGTTGCAAGTCAATTCCTGTTATTTTAGGCCGTCCATTTTTAGCAACATCTAATGCTTTGATGAATTACAGAAATGGAGTGGTGAAGCTAACATTTGGAAACATGACACTGGATCTCAATGTTTTTAACATGTGCAAGCAACCACAGGAAGTCCTTGATGAAAATGAGGAAGTTGAAGGAATTGAAGCCATTATAGATGATCATCTCCAAAAAGGGAGTTCTTCTGATCCATTAGAAGTTTGTTTAATTAATTCATTTGATTTGCTTGAGTGTACAGAGGAAATAGAATACAAAGGAAGAAAGCCAAAATTCGAAGAGCTAAAACCCATGAATGATAATGCTCATGAAGAAGTACCCACACCGGAACTAAAGCCATTACTTGCTAGGTTGAAGTACACATTTTTGGGAGAAAAGCAAAGCTTTCCTGTAGTAATTTCCTCGTCTCTTACTGAAGAACAAGAAGGAAAGATGTCGCCTCAATGGATGCACCAAGATAGAAGGAAATTTCTGACAGAGGTGAAAATTTTTATTGGGATGACCCATACTTGTTCAAACATTGTCCGACCAAATTTTTCGAGAGATGCGTGCCGACAGTGAGGTAGGTAGTGTCATTAAATTTTGTCACTCAGAAGCATGTGGAGGTCACTTTTCTTCAAAGAAAATAAGTGCGAAAATCTTGCAGTGCGGATTTTATTGGTCCACTTTATTTAAGGACTGCTATACTTTTTGCAAAAGTTATGAAAATTGTCAAAAGATAAATCCAATAAAATCCACAATCAAGACAATTTTGAGAAAATCTTTTGAAATTGGTCAAAAAGTTCTGCTTTATGATTCTCGCTTGCACCTATTCCCTAGAAAATTGAGATCTAGCTGGAGTGGTCCTTTTGTTGTCAAACACATGTATCCTCATGGAGCCGTAGATATTGTGAATCCTAGGAATGGTAATGTGTTTAAAGTTAATGGACAAAGGCTCAAACCATTTATGAAAAAACCAAGTCGATGAGTTCTTTGTGATGTAGGTTAAGTGGCGGATACGGTACTCCGTGACTCTCAAGTCGGTTTGTTTTTCAGTTTCTCAAAATAACTGAATCCTTCTTCTCCTTTAAAAGGGATATCATTCTTTCAAACCTGAGAAAACATTTTCCTTCTCTCCCTCAAAATACTCTGAAAAAAATCTACAAAGTTCGATGTGAAAGATTGAGACTGTTAATGCACAAAGGTATGCCAGAAGATGTACGCTGGATAATTGAAGCAAAGGTCCAACTAGCAGGTGAGTCTTCAATTTCAGTTGAGTCATACATGCCAGGTCTTAGAAGAAGTTCGTATTCTAAAAGGAGAAGAGCAAAAAGGTTACAAGTCTGTTACAAATGTGGATGATGGAATTGTAACATGCAATGTCGCTCTTTGGGGATGGTTTTCGCAAATAGATCCTTCATTAAGAATGGATTGAGTAAGGAGTCATTAGATGATATCTTATTGACTCTTGAGACGCGTTCTTATAGATTGATGCAGGGTGAAATTCTTAATTTATGGAATCTCTTCAAGGATGAAGAAAAACGCTACAGTCTTGGGAATCTGACTCTAAAAGACCCTGTTTGCCAATTTATAAGAAAATTGGATGGGAAGCTTATCCTCGACTCATAGAAGGCGTTTAAGCCGTTACTGGACGTTAAACTAGAGGCAGATGTGAGCCATGTCCATAACAATCTGTACATATCATCTTCTTCTTCTTCATGTAATCTTAAAAAAAAAAAAAAGAGAGAAAAAAATTCAAAAAAATAGAAAAAGAAAAAAATTAAAAAAAAATAAATAAAAAAAAGAGAAAAAAAATGTTTGAACAAAGGCGATCCGGAAGGAGTACCATGGCTTTAATTAGTTGTGGAGCCCCAGCCTTTGGTTGACCCGTCAGTGACTCGGGTGGACCTTTGCACGTTTTTTTTAAAGAAAAAAAAAGTTCGTGAGTGTCTACTGCACTAGTGACACGCAGTATAAAGATATGCCACTACTGCACTCATGACGCGCAGTATAAAGATACGCCATGAAAGTTGTACATATAGGTATGTCATCATTTGCTATTATATCTCTTTTATCTTTGTATGATTTTGCTGTATTTTGGTTTTGGACAGACGATCCTTTGAGCAAGGTCCTTCAGGGGTTTCTAGACTTCTTTACCCTGATAGTTTTCTTGAAGTCACAAAAAAAAAAAATCCTTTACTTTTGATCTTTGATCCTGATCCAACAATAACTCAGATAGATTGGTCAGCAGGAGGCAGTGAGGGAAACAGGATGAAAAATGAGCCAGATTTGACACTTCGTTTAAAGCTTTCCTTTACTTTGGATTTATCATACTTTATTTTTGTTTAAATTTATGTCAGTTTTCTCCAACAGGTAATATCTTCTATCCTTTACTCATCTATATTTTAACATTGAGGACAATGTTGTGATCTAGTTGGGGGGAAGGATAGTTGACCCAAAAAAAAATTTTTTTTTTGTTGTTTTGTTTGGGAAGTATGATATGATTGTCATGGACTTACTAAACCAATTAGTGATGGCAGAGTAAGGAGTAATTTTACTTCTGAGATGCATCTTAATTGGTGCCAGAGTAAGGAGTTTTTAGGTAGTAATTAATTAGTATTGATTTGTGGAAGTAACAAAGTTTTTGTCTTTTGATTTCCTTGGAAAGATTCAAGCGAATGCACTCTCATAACCTTGGAAGCAATTGAAATTTAGGAATCAGAGCATGATTGAATAAATTATCTTCTTTCTTAAATTTCACATGCTTGGTTATGGATGTTAAATTGGTGGATTGAGAATGATAGAAATATGCCTTGTGAGATTTTGAGCCTACTGATGAATGGATTGAATATTTGTATCATTCTCTTCTTTCTTGTGTGATTTTCACTCATGGAATTGTTACTCTAGAACTTGCTTTGATTCTTTTTGAGGCTACATTTTCACATGCATACATTAATATGATTGAGGCATTTTAAAATAGCTACTTTGACCAAATAGCCATCCTTGTATATTTTCCATTATGTAACCCCTTTGAACTTGTTTGACCATTCCTTGTTTTTAGCTCATCTCATCCTTCAAAAAAAAAATTAAAAAAAAATAATATTTTTACCCAACCTTAGGGAATAAGAGAGCATTGACCTTGTTCTTGAATAAGAGTGGGGGTGTGTGTGCAAAATGATCCCAAAAAAAAAATTTTTTTTTTGAACACCGTTGTAATCAAAGGATTATCACAATAAAGGTGGATGCTTGGAAACAACAGGAAGAAAAGGATAATGTTCAAGTCTAACAATGAATTCAATTCACCAATTTGGGATTGATCTTCAACAAAACATTAGTCAAATATTGGTGATTGTCCTTTATAATGAATGTTCTCAAACATTTTCTCCACTCTAACTGTACCATAATGCTCTTTTATTCTCTTCGATATTTATCTTTTCATATCCATATTATCCCTTCTCCTTTACCATGACCCCATTACAACCTTGAATAAAGTCCTCTTGATTTTTGTATGCATGTGTTTTGAGTAGCGGAGAAGTAAAAGATAAGCAAGCTTATGATAGTGCAATTGTTCATGGGTTGAATAGAGTGAAATACTTACCTTTTAAACACTTGAGAGATTGAGAGTGAATTCTGTGAGGATCTATCATTCTTATTCTTTTCAACTGAAGTTTCCTTGCTTGTTGGTTTGAGATGTGAAGAAATGTTACCTCATTAATGCTTTGATCCCTTGAGTTTCTTGTTGCTCTTCTTGCTTCATCAAGTCTTTTAGAATTTTTAGCTTTTGAGTCTGTGTCATTTTTCTTTGTCTCCTAACTTTGGTCTTATGTGTTTTGCCCAGGAGTGCAAAAAGCTAAGTGTGGGGGAATTTGATGATCACATATTTTATACATTAATAAACCCTCATTTTTAGTCATTTACACTCTCTATGTACTTAATTGATTAAGTCTAGTTATGTTTTGTAAGTTTGGACTCAAATTGGACTCATTCATCCACTCATCCCACCTACCCCTAATTAGCCCCTTTGTCATTTTGTATCCCTAATCCTCTATAAAAGGCACCATTGGCTGTCCATTTGGGAGCACTTGGTGTTAGGCTTAGTTTGTACAAGTTAAGGTTATGCTTGTTTATTGTTTTCCTTTATTGTAATTTTCTCTTATTCTAAATTGAAGTTATGTTCATCTTTCTCTTCTTCTCTCTTTCTTTCTTCTTATCCATGAGTAACTAAATCTTCATCTTGCTTAGGTGAAAGAGTGAAGCTCTTGGTAATGAAATAAGGTTAGATTATTTTATTTCTTGTGCTTAAATAATATATTATTAAATGAACATTATATGTGTTGTATTTTGTTTCCAATCAATTTAGAAACCTTCTTTGTTAATGGAGATCTTGATTTATTGTAGACAATAGATTGACACAGTGAATGCTTGAGCTCATTTACAAATGTTGGTAGATAATTAAAGGAATCATAATATGATTGCATATATAATTGAACTTTGAATGTTACATTTTCCGATTGGAACCTCCGTTGTGTGTGGATTTCAATTGAGTTATAAAGAGAAATAATCTTACCTTTAATTTATTACCAAGAGTGGATCTCCTAACCCAAGCAAGCCCTTAAATTCATTTGTGAACTTGTTTTATTACTTTTGGTGTTGTGACAAATCCTCTTCTTACCTCAATTAATTTTTCTTCATCAATTCCCTGTGGATCGACCTCGGACTCCCGAGAAATTTACTACTTGAGACAACCTGTACTTGGGTTTGCATCCTTAAATCCCGCAGTAAGTCACAGATGATGAAAATAATATTTTATTGCTCATCGGATAATTTTACGGTTCTGCGATTTTATTTATCGGGTAAAAATATCGTAAAACGTAAACCTCGTAAATTATGCCCGGTCTCAGGTTTAGTAAGATCCCCTGTCGACAAGTCCACAATTTTAGAGTTTACCAGACACAGGGAAGATATTGCGTCTTCTAGGGTCACGCTTTCACAAGTACGTAAACGAGAAATATATTAAAATATTCATCATTTCTGAAAAATTCTGAAAGAATTCACATAAATCGCAAATAATAGAAAATGACCATTCATGACAAAGTAAATGATTTTTGAAGCGTTACACTGACCTCAGCAGGTCTCTGCTCTGTATGTACGTAAAACGAGAAATATATTAAAATATTCGTCATTTCCGAAAAATTTCAGAAAAATTCATATAATTCACAAATATTTGAAAATGATCATTCATAATAAAATAATTGATTTCCGGAGTGTTACACTGACATCAACAGGTTTCTGCTCAGTGCGCACGTAAAATAAGAAATATATTAAAATATTCATCGTTTCCAAAAAATTCCAGAAAAATTCATAAAAATCAAGAATATTATAAAATGATTATTGACGATTAAATAAACACTTTTTGGGGGTGTTACAGTTTGCTACTGTTTAAAATTGAGTCTGTAAGTGTTATGTTTCCTAAATAATTGTTAAATATTATGTGGTGTCAGTAATGTATATTAATCATTTTAAATCTATTTTTCAGTATTACCTATAAATTTCAGTAAGTTTATGTTTCCGCGAAAAGAAATTTTAAAACCTATGTTTTATAACTCAAACCTTTTATGAATTGATTGTCAGATTATGAGCTTGTAGTCAGAAATGTGATGCTCTACGGAGGGTGTTACAATGTAAATGCATAGAGTCACAAATGCAGGTAACCCTCCTATCAACAATTCATCACAGATAGCTCCAACACCAAATACAAAGACACCCAACCACAGAAATGGTAGTGCTTCAGCACTATTTCATTCAAGAGAGACCACAAGTTATTCATCAATCTAACTAGAAAAAGCTTTATAGAAAACAAACCATATCACTGAATTTTCATATCTAATACTCAAACATCTCAACCTCAAACAACCTTTTTCTCCACATTTTTATTACTTTGCTAAGACATTTTCAAGTGCCTCAGAAATGAAAGCAAGATTTAAAAGGATCAAAATAAGTACAAACTAACTACATTTATATATGATATTGCAGTATCTACATCTCCTGCAGTCAAACTTTTGTCCCATATTAAGATTGCAATTTAAATTTACAAAGAAATACAGCAAACTAAAAAATATATTATTCCAAATTGTCATTTCTTCTTTACCAATATGTGCCTCATATCATCTTCATATATGCTCATAAAAGCAGCGAGGTGTGGCCATGTGAGCCCCCTCTACAAGGGGAAAGGCTTTGCGGACACGTAGTTAATTTGGGCTTTGTGGCACATGGATAAATTATAAAAAAAAATATTATAACAAAATGCATAAATTATATGCATAGTAGATGCTATATGCTAAAACTTGGTCATTATTTTATGTTTGAACAAACATTCGGAATTCAAAGCTTCAGTTAGAGAGGATATCAGAAACACAACTCAGAGGAGATGCCATTTTGCTTCTGATAGCTTTTATTAGCACTTGGTTATTTTTTTTTAGCAAATATGTTGCATTTAAAATTAATCAAATTACTGTAAAAGTTACATAAAAAATTTGTACAAATATTGATTGCTTCATTTCACATGAATTAATCACAAGAATTTAAGATATGCATCTTACAGCTTGAATCAAATTACCACTTCAATTGAGGTGGTGATTTGAACAACCAAAGGTGTAAATTAATATTATTGTCTATGATCTACTATGAAGTCTTTAGTCAATGGTTCTGCCTCATCCTCAAAGCTTTATAAGCTACAACTCTGTATCCGATCAACATTAAAGTCAATGCAGCCACATCTCCCCACATATTATCAAGCCCTAGATACTTTATGGCAAGAAAATCTCTTATCCTACAATAATGTAACCCTGGTCCATAATCGTAAACCTCAATTATTGAGTACTGTACTCCTACCAGAAGCTTATAGCAGTAGTGACTGAAAGAATATTAAAAAGCATGATCAAGAGGGTTAACACAAATATAACTAGTGAAGGCTTGAGACCACCCATCCAGTAGGTGATTGTTACGAAGATGGTGGGAAGTACAAGCTCCATTGGTAAGTCCCCAACCATCCGGGCAACATAGTAGGTAATCAAACATATCTATTGCATTCACTCAATAGATCGTGATTAAAAGAATAAACAGGTTTGCAGGTAATCAAACTAAAAAAACAACTTAGAATTCATTCATCCAAGATTTACCCAATCATGGATTTTGGTTCCAAGAAATAAATAATCTACTGCATGCTTTCAATTTCTAGTTATTCCTCAATTTTAAAGGGGTTTTTGGAAGAAACTTCAATTAACATTTTTCGGATATCAAAACAGTTTGGTGAACCACCTTAAAGCCAAGTTATATTTGATAGAATTTCAGCTACAAAATGAACATATAAGTTTCATATATCCTTAATCCATATAGTATCAATCATGCCAAATAGTACCCAAAGTCCAAACCCTTAATGTGTTCTATAATAGCATACTATTGTCAGAACATCAATTTGACACATATTACCCAAATAAATTTAAAACTTAAAATATTCAAAGAAAATGCCAAAATCATGAATTCTACCATTCAAGCAATCACCATACCAGAGAAAAATTTAGTCTTTAGACAAACATGGAATCCCTAATAATGTACCTAACTCATCAACGCCACCTTAGTAACACAATAATTAATAATATAATATATCATGAGTACAACTCAATAACTAAAACAAAAACATTTAAGAGAGTATGAGAGCTCAATTATTTTCAGTTTCACCTTAACAAAAAAATACATGCCTGACTCTTACATTAGACCATTAAATAAAATTATCAAGATCCATGGCACATCTGTTTATTCTACATCAGTAGAGGTGTAATAAATAGAATGCATGTGCACCCTTTTCACCCTTGTAGAATATTCTTGCATGAGAATAGTAGAACTAGAGCCTCAAATTCCTATCAAAGTAATTAGATAACTTAGAAAATGTCCAAGCTTTCATAGCAGAATATGAACAATAATATTTGACCCCAAGCAATAACAATTTCAAGTAGCCTTCGTCTCACAGTGGACTTCTTTCCTCCGATGTTCAGATATATAAAACTTGCCACTAAATCTTTGACATCTATCTTCATCATATTGTTGATTACTCACTTACCAAAAAATATCTATTCACATAACACACACACTAATAACCAACAAAAGCATTTAAATAGAAATCCAATTTTATATATAATGTATCTCAAATTGAAAGCATAGTGAAAATGTTGATCCATTGTATAGTCCCACAATAAGAGAATTATCAATTAAATATTGTATCTTAAATTTGTAAACGCATAAGAGAGAAGGTACCATAATTAAGAGATCAAGACAAAGAAAGGTATTCATATGGCAGAAGAATAAGGGGGAACCGGTTGTTCATAGACAAGGCAAGCATCATCCTTAACCAGCTCCTTTTATAACAATAAACATATCTTCTGCATTTACTCAATAGATCGTGATTAAAAGAATAAATAGGTTTGCAGGTAATAAAACTAACTAAACAACTCAGAATCCATTCATCCAAGATTTGCCCAATCATGCATTTTGGTTAGTAGAAATAAAAAATCTACTGCATGCTTTCAATTTCAAGCAGGAAATCTTGAAAGTTTTTACTTAAAATTTAAGCAAATATTGATCTACCACATCCTGTTGGTATGTCGTTAAGGGGAATTTTTACTTAAAATTAAAAATTTCTCCTCCCCTCCCTCCCTCTGTAACTCTTCCCTCCAAACATACCCTGAAGGATTTTTTAAGCCTGAGATTAAAGTTGTAAATTTGATATAAGGATTACTTCCATACCCCACCCCACCCCACCCCACCCTACACCTTCCTTTCTTCTTACACAAGTTGCATATATCTACTTGAAGCCTCATTACCATTACTATAACTACTTATTAACCAGGAAGGAAAAAAAAAGAAAAAAAAAACGCAGAACTGAAGCAAAATATAATTTGATCTAACATCCAACATTTTGTTATCATTTCATATAATCAAATGGTCGTATTGTATATAGCAGGAAATTTGTAATTGTGCAAAGAAACATCATTGTAGAAGTTGGAAATAAATTTTTAGGTAGCCTAAACATGAAGGGACAAAAAAATTTTTATGCCAAACAACTTAAGAGCGCATAATCCTTCACTGCTTGGTCCTATACATCGTCCCAGACGGGCTCCGTGAGGGTGTTGGGGGTAGGGGTCCAAACCCAGACGAAGCGATGTCAGTTCAGGCAGGGAAGGGAGAAGGACGAGGCAAGGGACAAATGTCTGTTCAGAGTGCTCAACTGCAAACTAAACACACCCTTCATTGTTCTTACAAATGGTACATCGTTACCAATTCACCATCAATGACATTAACACTAAGGTTCTACTCTCTCTCGCTATCTCTATCCATTTTTCTACATACCAACAAGTATATGCTTCCAAGTGTGAACCATAGTGAGGAAAATAACAGTAATTTATGTCTAATATCCCACATAACTTTCACTACTTGAGCTCTTCTATGCAGGTGGGTTGGTTATGGTAGGCAACAAGTTTTGGGTGAAAGAGAAGGGCTAGATTTGCTACTCTTCTGTCCAACCCCCATACATATATAATTTCAGTAATCAATTAATCATCATGTATAATTAAGCTAAAGGCTTCTGTAAGTCAGAATTGACATTTACCAAACAAAATATCAAATTTAAAGGAACTATATATACCTGTTTTATGCAAAGGGTTGCTAGCGCGTGAGGGATGGGGGCGGCACAAAGAGGTTGGGCGAAGAAGACGAAGACGGTGTATGCTCTTCACCAATTGGTACCTCGCATGGCAACTAGGAGTGCCAACTGAAACCTCGCACGTCGAGTGCACCTGCATGGTTTTCGACGGATAGTGGTCTCCGACTCAGGTTAGTGCGAAGGGGAAGTGAAATGGCAAATGAAAGGAACGAAGGGACAGAAGAAAGGGAGAATAAGGGGAACAGGGAGAAAGGGAACGAATAGGGGGAATTCTAGTATCCAAATAAGAGGGACGAAGGGACGGGAGGGAGTGACAACTGTGGGGAAGTTTCGAGAAACAGGAACGAAGAGCGTAACAGGTGGAGGGGGAAATGTGGAGAGGATAGGGGAAATTTGAGAGGGAGAAGGGATGGGAGAAAGGAGAATGAGAGGGAAATAAAAATGAACAAGCAGAGAGAGACAAATGGAGAGATACGAAGACAATACAAAGGGAGGGATACGAGTACAGTAATACGGTGTTGAGATTAGTGTGGCATGGTTCGCGGTAGGAAAATCGCGATTGAAAATCTAATAACAAATATGCACATCTCTAAAGCACTCTCTCTTTTGTTTTTTTTACACCAATGCTCTTTATTTAGTGCATACCATCCTTTTGTCTTTCTCTCTTAAACTTCTTAGATATGTTTTCTCATCATATTGATTGACTCTTACTTTAACAATTTTTTTTTTACATGAGTGGTGCCGAAGCTCAAGAAACTAACAACTAACTAGAACTTCATAGGGGCATAAAAAGCCTACACAATAAAAAAGAAGTAATTCTCGGGGGGTTATCCTAACACAACTTTGATAATCTTACATCAAACAGTGCATACACTCATTTTCACACTTCATCTAATACCATTCATTATACATACTTTTTTCTATCACTTTCTCTCACTAAATCTGACACCCTTAAAAAGGGTGTCAACAGTACCTACACCTCTTTTAGGGGTGTAGGATGATCTTTTTCCATCGTAACAGATGAGATCAAATCCTTGAGTCAAACTCATATTAGCCATTTAATCAGTTCATTTGTTTCCCTCCCGATATGTGTGTGTTCAATGATGGATTTCCCAATTATGATCCAACCAGTAAAGAATTCTTCACACCAAGCTTTGGTGGTGATCCCTACCATTCCTTTTATTAGTGAGGATTGATATCAAGGCATTTGAGTCACATTCAAGCACAAACTTTTTATGGCTAGTGTCCCAAGCAAACTATAGCCCAATAGCCACCCCCCATAATTCAGCTAAAAAGGGTGAGCAAGTTCTGATGCACTTAGTAAAACCCCTATTCCATCTTCCATCATCTCCCTTAATCACACCTCCACATCCGATAAGGCAAGGGTTCTTTTAGCAGCACCATCTGTATTTTATTTAACCCATCTTATCGGAGGAAAAGTCCATCTAATAAGATATATACAAATAAATATATACATGATGAAGATATATGTACATGATAAAGAAAAAAAAAGATATGAGTGAAATCTCTTTGACTTTGTTGAGGTTAGTTGAATCTTGATTGATTATATGACTTTAGTGATTTGTTTTCTAGTTTAATTGTCTGATTTTGGTTTATTGTTATGTGTCTATGCTTCAAGTATGTCACTTGCAAAAAGGACAAAATAAACTTTGTTAAGGTTATAAACAATTTGTACAACTAGTTTTAAGGTAATCAGTTTATTACAAATATATTAGGAATGTAGTGGAGGTAAGTTTCTACCCTTCTCTGTGCATAATCAGACTCCTAAACTCGATATCTCCTTTTTAGACCAGTTCGCAAAATTAAAAAGTTTTTCCAATTATTTTCCTAAAATAAAAATTGGTGGCAAATACCTAAAATTTTTAAATAATTTCAGTTGCCTCTTGTCGTGACATCCTCTGGGTACGTTGTGACAGTTTAGCGACTCCACTGGGCTGGTTGGAGAGTCAAGCCTGTTTGAGTTAATTATACAAATATTATAATCTTGACAATGTTTGTTTTACTCTTTTCTTTTATTGTTTTGTTTTATTTATAAACAGCTTGTGTTCATTTTCCTTTTAATTGTTTTCTTCTTTTTCTTCTTGTCATATTTATTTGTATATATCTTCATCATGTACATAATTATTCAAACCTTAGGATAGCCAATTTATTTTCTTGTATATAAATCTTCCCTTTCTTTTCTAAGGGTGTATCGTCTTTAAGGTTTTAGGGTCCTAGCACACACATCACTTTCATTTACCTCACACACTCTTTAAGCTCTATACATAAACTTGTGCGAACCCTAAGAGTAGGAGGGGTCTTGACATTTGTTGTTGAGGGGTCTTGTGCTCACTTGACATTCGTCAAGGCACCACTCAAATTGTCACTGGGTATTATGGATTGATCATATTGAGAACGTTTATCCCTATTTGAGGTCAATTCATGAGCTAAATCCTTATCTCATGGATAGGGTCAACCTGGGACCTTTTGAAATCTAGATCTATCCTCAAAGTTATGCACTGATAGAATAAACCTAGTGGCTGCCCAATTAGAGTCGTGACCCTTAGGATACCTAGCTAATAGACTCTACCCTACTAGGACAAAAAGGAGCATCAATTTTCTTTACCCCTTTCTATCCTTCATGTCATTCATTCTTGCATTTAATGCTAAACATAAACATAGTCTTCACCTTTTTTGTAAGAAAAAAAAAAGAATACTTCATATATTTACCAACAATCATTCATCTCTTTTTCTAACAAAAAAAAAATCATTCATCTCTTAGACAAATA